>CM014095.1:8782994-9420594 GCA_004119915.2 Collichthys lucidus | reverse complement strand
ATCATGTTTAAGATGAGAAGCATATGTACCACACGGCGGAACAATTTTAAAAAAATGCTTCTCCATTTCCTCTCTGCTGTGTGACTGTGAATGGAGAATCAGACCTCATTCTACACAAAACCACACGCCTCATGAACAGTTCTTCAAAATAATGGAGACCCGTCACCATAAAAAGATTCATCAGCTATTGCACCATCAATGAAATTCATAGACATCTGAGAAGCAATCACACATTCGCTGAGTATAAAAGCCTTTTCACAGCATCACTAAAATGTCCGACCGCTGCAGGGGATTTCCACCTTGACCTTTTTATTCACATCGCAGCCTTCAAGCTGCTGCTTGTGCAGGGTTGGCGCTCAGGAAGTCATCCCATTGTTGTATGACACCGTGTGTGAGCTGGTCTGAATAGCGCTAACACCGCTTCCTTCCAAAGTGAAATTGATACCGACGATGCATTTCCGAGGTTGTGAAAACAGCGAGAGCAACTCAGCTTTTTATTAGCCATTCCTGTGGGCACAATTTACAGGCCATCTAACCAGTCTCCAACAAAGAAGTATAATGTGCTCATACAGAACAAATGGAAGGAGGTAATGGCTGCGCAGGCTAGACAGCATACATTTAAATATCATCCAATTTAATGGAAGATGAATTGTTATTTTTATGGAATTTAGGAGAGTAATGTTGTTTGTAATTGAGCTGCACGTTGTAAGCAAAGGGCTGCACCAATGGTTAGAGTCAAGGAAAGTTGTTTTAAACTAGCAAGACATTTACTGTTAAATTTAATACTCAAGTAGACAAAATGCTTGCAGCAAAAAAGAAACCTAACCGTGTGATCAAATCTATAACGTGGTATTATTCTCCTATTCTTGAACCGATTCATTTCTTACCTTTTAATGCAATTGTAAAAAGACATTTCCCACAGAGCCAGACCATAATGCTACTATAATCACATCTAGTTCTCCGAGAGTCTTGATTGTGTCTGTGACAACATCTCCAGAAAAAAAAAAAACTGGATAATGTGTTTAAACATTGCTGTCAACATTGGCTGCAACCATATTATTTATAACACTAGCATATGGTCCTTCCATAAAACATGGCATTTATGAAGGTAAAGTGATGTCGCTTTGTTTCTCAGTTGGAAAAAAAGAAGTGGGTTTTTACGGCTTGCAGGGAAATCACAGGTTCTTGGCTTTGCAGGTTTTGCGGTGAATTCCCAAACGGCAGCCATGGGAAATTAGCAAATCTGATCCAAATCAGCTCCTGGGTTTTTATAGAAAATGGAAAATGGGAGTGTAATAGAATTAGATTCAGTGCTTAATGTTGCATGTGCTTGGTTATAATGAAATGCACCTGATTGTAATATATTCCCTGAAAATGTAATTCATTATTTGTTACACCTTGAACCACCACTGCTGTAAATTGAAACTCTCTTTCCCTGCGTGTCTTCTCCAAACAGAATGCAGCAAACAACAGGGATAAAAGAGGTCAAATCTGCTTTTGGATTTGCATTTTGCTCATGGGATTAAACACAGCTAATTTCTCCTCTCATGGTGGCTCATTTGGGGCTGAATGCACGAGGCGCACACTGTTTATGTTAATAAGGAATGATATCTTCGACCCAGGGGGTGTCTTTCCAGAGTGTTTCTTAACAACTCCAGTTGCAATCAGACAGTCGTCAAAACCGTCTTACAGGGAGCTTCAAACGATTGGCCCTCAGCATCATCTGAAGCTTTGCTGGCATCCACAACAAAGTGGCTTTTTATGTTGAAAGAATACGAATGCTCGGTCATCCTATGATCGTTTCCCTCGCTGTGTTTTTATTCTCACCGCTCAGTGCCACAGAATGCATATCAGTCAGGATTTAAGAGATTGATTTGTTTACTGTGAAAAAGTTGTAAAGCAGGATCATTATCATCTCAGTGCTTCTTCGGTATACAAGGTCCCTTTCTGATTTACGATATTTCAAAGAGCATCAGCTACTTTCCTTGTCAGCAATGCTAATCCAACGTGTTTGCACTTGTTTATAGTGCCAATCATCTGTCAAGATCACCTGTGTAATTTATTTATACAGTGCATCCGCCGATTTGACTTGACTTGATTTCATCTAAAGACCATAAAGTACCAAAAATACTGTTGACATGCGCCTTTTTCATCTATTTCTTTCTTATCGTCGCAATATCTTGACAAAGATATCATAGATAGCCTTAACGCGTCTCGTTATCTTTGCATGTGATAAATTTAAAAAACAACAACAACTACTTAATTAAATCCAAATCAGTGAGACTAACTGAACGTGCAAACAGTACTGGACATTGATTGGCACACTGCACCATGGCCCTCTCTTACTCTGATGAAACTGATGAAAGCGTGATTTGCTTGGATGACATTCAGCATGTTGAACCGAGCACCTCAACAGAATTAAACCTGACAGTTGAATTTCTGGTAGACTCCAGAAATTGGCTAATTTAATCACATCCTGTTGTCAACAACATCCTTTCCAAAACTAAGTGATTGATCCTGAGAAAACTTCGAAAAGTAATTATTTTTTTCTCAAAGATTGGTGCTAAATTGGGATTCCTGCAGAACTAAACAGAACCTTATGACAATTTTCTTGAAGAATAAAACGTGTTTTGTTACTCCCTTGTTACCATTTCACTCAGACAAAGTACAGTTATGAGATTATGCGGGACTGAGAAAGGATATAATTGAGGCCATGATGGCTGAGTGTGAAACCAAGTCGGACTCAAAATGACTTCCCGTTGCTTTTTGTGCTCATGGGAATGTGGCCACAGCAATTGGGAACAAATAAAGACCCATTGTCTGTTGACTGCTGGACAGGAAATTAGGCTGAGCATCAGAATCCGCATGTTAGGGTCTTTTTAATAGTCTCTCCCAACACTCAGAATGGAGACCGATTTTCAGAGGATTAGTGGCCTTGTTACAGATCATGTATCCAACCTGGTATTAGATGAGGATTGGCCACTGTGGCAGGGTTCCCAGCCTGCACTGAACATGACAGGGTTTGTCTAGGCACCAGGCCAGCAGAGTAATATTGTTTGGTATGGGGACATAGGGAGGGCATGTCTTACCTGTAACTTTTCAACCTAATTAAATCACCACCCATTTCATCAGACAAAACCTGTGTTTATTAGTATTATAGCGCTTTCTCGCACACTTTATGGAGCAGATAAGTCAAAATGAAATCGCAAACTTGCCAAGACATTCCCCAGAGCTGTACGTGTATGTCTGCGCAATCTGTTCAATTTCCCTGTGGGACTGAACATTAGAGATTTTGTTGGCTCTCGTCTTTGAAGGCACACAATACCAGCCAATTTTGGACAGCGTCGTCTTATTTTTTTTTTTTACACATAAAACATTTCTTTGTGTGTCACAGTGCCTGTGCTACTTAACAGTAAAAATGGCTGTGTTTGACTGTGGGTCTGTCCCAACACCCACACTTGTGATATTTGAGAGCAGTCAAGTGTCTACTTGTGTCACATATCTCTGGTAATTGCCACAGCGCCTACAGTAAGTGGCAGTTTAGACCGAAAGCATGTGAAAGTTTGTCAGAGCTCGGTGGGACATGTTTGATTAATTAAGGGAATCCCGTCACTTATGCAAATACATTTAATTGGGCCATTTTTTATTAAAGGATTTTTTTAGTCATTTCTGAGATAGGAAAAAAACAAGCTTTATCACCTTGTTGGTCAGGGTAATAAAGTGTCCCTTTAAATCGAATATTGGAGTCATTCCAACAAAATGTCTTACTGTCCTTTAAAGTGACCCCCACCCTTTTGTGTCGTAAATCAATGGATCAATCAAATGTGTTGACAGTGTTGAACTCCCAGGTTGAAGCAGTGGTCCTGTTAGTGAAAATTAATGTATTAATTGTTAAGATGGTGATGGTTTATTGAAGTTAAAGTGCAACAAGAAGCAGCTTTTAAAAAGACCCTGGGGCCCTGTTAGTTCTGTTGGGTTTATAGTGTAGGTGCCGGGCTTTCAGGATGTCATGCTCACACACACACACACACATTTCCCTTAAAGTAGGACCATGGTACACTATCCTGACTCCACTGATTGGCTATCTTGGAACATTCTGTTTGGTAATGGCAGTGGGGAATAAATACAGGCAATAAGAGCCTGGGTTTCACGAGTGAGTGTGTTCACATGCACTTTGAGAGTTTTGTGTGATTGCATCATTTGTAAGGATTTGTTTATTTGAGTGTGCATGTGTGTGTCCAAGCATTACAGAGGGAAGAGAAACGTTCTCCTCTCCAGAGGACATCAAAGCCATGCAAATAGAATCGGTGCGGTGTGCTCTGTATTGATTTGGTGGGGAACGAAGATTTGTGTATTTCAGCGTGTGCATTCATAAGCTGTATCCCCCACTACTCTCTCTTTTGCAGGGCGTTAAGGTCTGTGTGTCTGTGTGTGTGTGGATGCATGTGCCGCTGAACAGCAGAGTCCGAGCTAACTTAATGATGTTTAAAGGTCATGCATGCTTTAGCAAGCACGGTGCAGATACTCCAGAGACTGCACACTGATACTCAGCATGTTGATCAGCGTGCCGTCCCTCTCGGTGTTGTCCCGCTTCGTGTTTCAATCTTTTCAGGGAAAGTGAACAAAAAAAAAATTCTTCAAACAAAGTCTGTTATCATTCACGGGTGACATAAATGTTTGTAATGTTACAAACAAAGTGGAAACGAGGTGCAACTTCAGAATGTCAAAAAAAAACAACTAAAGGTAACATCTAAATGTAGTGTGAGTAAATGCTGATTTCCAAGCATCTCAGACAGATTCAGGCGCTGCATATTTGATGAATGCTCCCAGCGATTCTGATATATATGTATATAAATCACTTTTTTTTCATATTGATTAATAGTGGGTGAAATCATTTTTGAGTTGAGAGATGTAGGGGCTAACTTTCTTAGTGTCACAGAGTTGCTCAGCAGTGTGGAGAGAGAGCAATGAGCAGGCGTGATTACTTTATTTTATTTTTTTACAGCCTCTAACCACGTAGGCGGGTGAGCTATAGGTGAACAGCCTGATGTGTTTGCAGGAAAGGGGGGAGTGGTCGACTTAAACAAATGAAAGCTCAGGACACCACAGCAGCTTGGATCAGGGAGTCTCATCTATTTTGGACACCACTTACTTCTGAACTGCCCCGTGAAGAGAAAATGTTCCGTTACAATCTCTGAAGTTTATTTTTTACGAGGTGTTGCATATATAATGGGCCTGTAACAGTCCAAAGAAAATTCCCCTTTGAGATAGTGAACTGTCATCACATTTAGCTTTAATTGTAACGTAAAACATAATTACCACAGTCAATACCTGCACAACACTTCTCTAATCACGAGCTCCCTCAATAGCTCTGGATAACTTTTGATATTTGACCTTTTGGAGAATTCAAACACCATTTCAACAACGATTAGTAACAAGGCGTAGTTATTAAATGTGTTATCAGTGCTCACACAGGTTGAGAACGTCCTCTGCATACCCAGCGAGGTAGGAAATAATTATTCTTGGTAGGATTTATCTTCAATTTCCTCATTTCCTGCTCTGCCTGACTGGAGGGGAGCGAAAAGAACCTGGCATGATGACGTTTGATCCTGAAATTGAGATGACAAAAAAAAGTGCCATCGGTGTACTCCAAACGTACACACACGCATACACACACCAGCATGCTTGTTCTGTTAAAATACTATCAAAGTGACTTTCTCGGGCTGGCATTTACGCGGCAGTGTTCTGCGGGTATGTATGGCTGCTGTGAGCACACAGTGTTAAGACAACGTGACATGGTATTTGAAGCAGCTCTGCGCAGGATCCCTGAAGCCACGGAGATCCAGACAAGAAGATACGAACGGCATTCACGGCACAAGTGGAGGTTGCTGGTGAAGAGGAACATGCCACTCTTTTGTCTGTTTGTGTGCTCACCTGTTAAACAGTTCATCTGAATAACAAGGGGAAGAAAAAAAAAACGCTGATAGTTTGGGTTTTACGTGGTGAGGATTTTTAATATCTGCCAGGGAGATATCCGCCTCCACTCCAACACAACTGTAACAAATGTGAATGCCATTTTATTAGTGCTGAAAAAGTACATGAAAAGAAAGAAAGAAAAAAAAAGAAAAATAACTTGCCTTTCCAGAAACACTTTTCTTGTTACTTTTGTTAAAAAATCCTCATACCTCACTGTCAGTTTTCATTTTCATTTCATTTCTTTCACAATCGCTCCGGTAATAATAATAAAAAAGAGTTCACAGCGACCTCTCGGTTGAAAATGACTTTTTTTTATTTGGACGATTTATTTATCCATCCATCCTTTAAATGGTGAACATTGTACACAAACTGAAATGTATTCATCATAATCATGATTATGACTATATGTGGAAAGATTACAGATAATGAAGTTCTTTCCATTCACTGTGCAGTAACTTCAGCATCTCTTTAGCACATCTACTGCTTTTCAGCCCATTTACATTCGATAAAATACAGAGAAATAGTCCAGTCATATTTCATGTGAAATTTGCCACCCACACAAAAACTGCTGAGCCATATATCATTTTTACGACTTGCCATTTAGCATTAGAGCTGCTACAAATTTCATTTTTTTTCCCCCCCAGCTCTGAGATTATGCCGGCAATCACTGAACATAGTATATAGTACGGTCTTTTCAAGTTGCACCGGAGCCTGTAGGGACAGAATTTGGTGTATACTGTGTATTATTATCACTTATCACTTAATGGGTATGTGTGCAATATGAAGTCCCCGGCAGTCTGTTCTTTTCCTTTAGAGTGGAGTGTTCAGCTAAAGTCAGCTGATGTGCAAACAGTCAACAAGCTTAATAAATGATCAAAGATTAAAGCTGCACTAATCAATATTTTATATGGACAACAAATCAAATATCTACTGTATGTGTAATCAGAGAGGAGAATTATCAACCGACTCTAGTTCCCTTACGCTCTATGGAGCATTTTAGCATCTTTCAGTTCACTGTTTTGGATTTATAGCCTGTGCGACTTAACTGTTTTGGCTCGCTCTCGGCACTGTTATCAGCCATGTTTCCAGCAGCAGCATGGAGCTATTTCCAGGAAAATGCTTTGATAAACCAACAGTATGCTACCTGTCCAACAACAAATGGCACACAGACAAAGTTAACAACGGGTGGGTGAACATAGTGGTGCATTAAGTATTTTACGAGCCAGATATTTTTTCTCTGAGTTGGAGGTAACACCACGGAGATTAAAGGGAAGGTGAGTACTGGACTTGCATATTACTAGAAACAGCAAATCAATTTTAATGTTGCTCTGTGTCTGCTGAATGACTAGATTTAGGAGGATCTATTGAAAGAATATGGCAGAATATAATGTTCATAACGATGTGCACAATCACCTGAAAATACAAACTATTGTGTTTTTGTTTGATTTTGACATGTTCGACATAACAAACCAAACACTGGCTCTAGGTGGTGCTTTATAGATTTTGTGCATTTTACTGCTACTGTAGTTTCTCCTTCATGTTAGGATGGAGGGGTGAAACCAGAGGGTCGCAATTCGTAACTGCATCACTAGATGCAACTAAATCCGACAAATCACTGGTGTCACAAATTTGAATTATACATCTAAAAAGAAGAAATGACTTAAGAGCACAGCCAAGTGTACTTTTTGTACTTTCAAACAAAGTTGGAGTTTTGTCATTATTTACATGATATACTAAAAAGATACATTTTAGAGAACAATTGCATACATTTGTGTCAACAACGATACAGTCCCGAGTCATTTCATGTTTCATGTTGGATAATGTAGTCTAATTAGTGCTTGTCAGACACAGAAACGGTGCCAACTCATGAAGCTGATGCGATGTTATGACAATTTAAAAATACAAAAAAACTATTTTATCTATATAAAACTACTCCACAGATGCAAATGGAACTTGTCAAGTTGATGACAGGTTGAGTTTACCAGCGTTCCAATCGCTACAGTCTAAATTTCTGATTGATCCATCAATCAAAACTCCATTTAAAACATCCACAGCCTGTCACGGCTTACACACATGATCAGACAGCTTACAGCCACATCATTAAAACGAAGATCCCAGTAAGTCTATCATCGCTGTCGTTACAGAATGCAGAGCACCCTGACATTACTGTGTTTACATCCAGACTTCAGCTCTTGAGTTGTGCCTCTAGATGGATTGTGAGAAGAAAGTGAGACGAGGATATTAGAAATACAGCAGGGAGCAATATGACCGCAGCTGCTGACAGACAGGAAATGATTTATGTTGCTTGTAGCTGGTGGTGAAGAAGAATCATGACAATCTGCTCTACCAGCAATCACTATGGCAAGATTGTGTGAAGATGAAAATATTAATGGCTGTGTCTGTAGTGCATGCAAATTACTTAATGAAATAATTCTGATATTCATAATAAGCGAGTTGTTGGGTGGCCTATTGTGTCTCCCTGGAGATGCTAATATACACCCTCTATCTGACACACACACACACATACACACATTTTGGATTGGTAGCATGGGCCATACATCACCGGATTGCACAGCTGTCCTCTGCCGCACCAGCAAATTGATACTAATGCAATTAGCTCCATTGCCTTCATCCAAACTCCACTCCGAATCTACTGGGAGTGGGAGGCGAGGTGTGTGTGCATATATATATATATATACAGTATGAGTGTGTGTGTGTGCCAGGGTGGAGAAAAGATCTAGAGGAAAAGAACAGGCCTCCGGATCTCATTAGGGGGAATTGCGTTAACAGGAAATAGGTTCGGAACACACTCAAACTGGCCATATTTTAGTGGAGAGAGCGACATGAATATTGCAAAAGTGAGATCAGTCCTGGCAGCAATAATGAAAAGTAGTCTAAGAGCTGTGTAAATACTATCAGGTGAATATATGGTGACAGAGAATTAGCATGAGAGTGTGTATTTTAGGGCTGTTAGCCCTGCATGTATGACACCTTAACAGCCTCGAAACATGAATTATAAAAAGCACACGTATGGAAACTATGGTTTGTTATGACTCTCTTAGAGATGAAAACAAGTCTATTCATCATTCTGTTTATACAGGAAATGTGAATATGAATGTGTCAGAGGGCTAAGAGGGACTATCGGGGGCACACAATGAATGAACACAAGAGCTTTGTGCTGCGGAAAAATTGAAAGTGAGAAATACATCACTGAAACAAATGTGAAAAAAAGAAGTGTGAAAAAAAAAGACTGCCCAAAACAAAGGGCTAAAGGTTAGATCTACAATTCTGCCAAAAGGACAGATTTTATGAGCAGAAATTTGCCTGTAGTTTGAAGCGCCATCCACCATCGAGCAGAATCCAGTCTTGTAATAATGCCATCGACCACGGTGTGATAAAAACAGATGAGGAATGTGTTTGTGGCTTCTGTCTGCCAGGCTCTACATTGTCAAAGCAGCTTTTTTTTTTCTGTCCGCACTGGTGCCACAGTCATCCAGATGCATCATGATATGATCTGAAGTTAGCTTCATTCAATTAAATGCAGTATTAGGAGCCATCAATGCTCAAGCAGGAAACCGCTCATAAATTAAACAACTTAATTCATCTCCTCTTTTCCACGCACTGAATTTAATTTATTCCAAACATTCTCAACAGTGACAGCCAGAACGCAACGAGCAGTGGCAGTTCAGCCATCCAAAATATTAGGCATCGCTGCTGCATCGTGATTTTATTTTAATTTTTTTTTTACACTTAGTAATTAAATTTCTAACAACTTCTACCCCGAAACAGTTTTGTTTGAAAGCTTCTTATTACTGTGCCACTGTTTCTCATTTTCCTCCAGTTCAGCAAAAAAAAAAAACAAATAATAATAATCCTCCTCACAAACACATGCACACCCATGCGAAACTACTCCCCGCCCTTATCTCGGAGAATTGCCAATGCCCAAAAAAAAAAAAAGCAGAAATCTATTCAAACCGTGGTTTTTAAGAAAAAGAAATAACACCTGTCATCTTCGCAGAGAGCCTCCTTCTCCTTCAGAAAGTGGGACATCTGCTAAGGTGATGTCTCTATAGTGGAGCCGCGTGTCTGATTAAAACGGATGGCACTCTGTCAGACATTCCCTGTGTCCTGAGCAAGTTTTTTAAATTAGTTTACGATAAGAGACCTTTTTCTTCATTCCCTCTGGTTTTGAGCGAGATCAACAACAACAACAAAAAACCCAAAAAACAAGCAGGTACATTTGGGAGGCTTTCTCCGAGAAGAGTTTTAAAGGTGCAAATAGAAATGAAAAAAAAGGGTAAATCCCAGCTGTAGGGTGTGATAAATCCATTGTGTTGCTGCCGTGAGCGTTGGGCACTCACCTACCTGTCTTCACCTGATATCAAAAGACACTAATCCTGACAATAGATATACTGTCTCATTTACAATCTGCCACTCATGTGGAATATCAGGAGCAGCTAGGAAGTATGATAAGCTTGTGACTCTGCGCTACACTGTGATAGCAGATGTGTTTAAGCATGTTTTTATGTGTGGAGGGCTACGTGACCTGTGTAATCTCCATGGGTTATTGATCAGTAGACATGCAGGGTTGAGATACCTACGCCCAGCATGGTCGGTGCTGCATACAGTAATACCCTATGTGTATGCATGAATGCAGGTGCATTTATTGATAACGGTAATCTATAAGAATTCAGAGTAAGCGTGCTGCTGTGAAATGCCAAGCCAAGATGCTAAAATAAAAAACGTGAATGTGAGATAGAGCGTGATTATTTTGCATTAGGACATTTTGACTACAAATAGATACAATTATCACCTTTCTCTAAGCCCTGTGAACCTTAGTTGCTGTTGCTAAGCATTGAAATCTAGCATTGCACATTTGCAAATTACAGCGATAATAGTGGCAGATTTACAAAAAAAACCACACACACACACAGTATAATCCATTCTTCAGATTTTCCTTTTTGTATTTTGGGGTTTGTAGTGACACTACTAGCGCAAAGCTTTGACAGACACAACCTGACTACTTACAGTTGCTGTGATTAGACAATGATTGAACACAGTTTGGAGTTAAGAGGCTTTTAATGCAAGGCAGAAATGGGGACTGAATCCCAAACTATGCGTTCAGTGAATAACCAGCTCTACCTATTGAACCTCCAGTGGAAGACGTACAATTTCTTAAAATAAAGAGAGTTGGCACTCAACACAGGAGTGTAACAATAATCATTCTAACTATACAGAAGGAGGAAATTTCGATTACAATATAGATTAGACTGGACAGACTATAATAGCTCACAACAGTTGGGAGAGGACTGAACTGATGGGCAGACAAAATGGGATGATCGTTGAACAGTTTCAGCAAATACTGGCCTGTAAAGCCAACTCAGCAGGTGCAACTAATGTCTGTGTTTCTGCTTACAGACTACAGAATGCCTTCGCACATGTAAGCTGCTGCTACTCATCTCTGAGAGAAGTATAAACTTTTTAAGTTCATTTTTAGTGAGGTAATGAAGGTATGTTTGAGTTTGTCAGCTAAACTGTAAATTAATGCCAAAGAAAAATCTCACTATGTGAGGCTAGCTGTTGGAAGTGCATGAATAATTGACTTACTCTGATGTTTAGTGGCCCCTGCTTGATTAGCATTCATAAATGTAAGGTGCTAAAATATCTGTGCGACCTGTGAGGAGTATTTCAAATACGCGATGCAGAGAAAGAGTCAATACCACAATGCGAAAAAAAAAATGAAAGGGGGCATGTATCATATTTAAAATAAGTATTTAAGGATAAGTCACGCACAGCTGATTATTGATTCCTAGAAGCATGTGTTCGGTTAATTAAGAAATATATGTAAATTGGCTTCTGGCAGGCGCACTCTGCTCTGCAGCTTGGAAACAGTCGGTCTTCTTGTGTCACAGGTAAGGAGATGCATTGGAGGGATTACCAGACAGACACCCTGGGGGAGAGATACGGTGTTCGCAGCAGCCTGCCAATAGCTGTAAATAGTCTCGCTCTGCCAGGATGTCACAGTCGTCTCCAGTTACGCAGACAAATGGCTCCAACAAATGAACGCCTCATGCAACATTCATCCCCCACTTCCCCCCTCCTCATGTTGACCCTCGGTGTAACAGCTCAAAGCTTTAACTGGAACTCACAAACCATATATTTCCCTTCATATGCTGTTCAATCAGCCCTATTACTTTGTAATACTTTTACATTACTGTGACTCTACAGAGCGACCACACATATCAGTGACCCTGTTAGCTTTTATTAGCTTAACCTATCAGAGAGTGTGTGTGTGTGTGTGTGCTGTTCAATGTATGAACACATAACTGATTTCACAATTACTCATACTTGTACAATTGTAGATATAATGGTGCCAACAAAACAAAACAATACTTTTCAAACACATATTCTAGCATAGCAACAAAGCCCATTGTGTCCATTATAGTCAACTCTATTATGCAGATATATTGTTGCTTTAAATAAGATTTGGCTTGTTTACCCTGATCACAGCTACATGGGTTCAAATCCTATCACCCCATGAGCCTCTTCTTTATCGTTCATGATTGTATCTATAATAATAAAAAGACAGAGGAGGGGTTGACTGCCCATTCTCCTTAACGTTTTTTTTCCCCCCTGGTTTCCCCTGTCTTTGGATTGCTGTCTTCAAAAAGCAGATGATTTCAGTCGATTTCAAACAGACACTAAACGCATAGTGTCTTTTATTGGCGTCTGGGGTATGTACGGTGATTGCGGCGTTAAATGGTTGTTAAACCAGCCATTGTACCGTTGCCGTCTGGAGATCTCCAGATAGACAGGTGCTCGCAGAATACCCCGAACATCAGCAGCCACTCGCTTATCTGTCTCCTAATTAGGAAAGCAAACGCATTCAGAGAATTCTCAGGGCTCTATTCAGAGTGGGGAATTAGTTGTCAGTGCGGCACTCAAAATGAGGAAACAATACATATCAATAAACTCTACTTGGTCTGATTATCAATACAGATGCCATAATATAGTTCCTGTTGGTCGCTCTCTTGGATACTCTTACTCACAGTCGGTGACAGAGGAGTAAAGATTTCTTATGTGTGACACCTCAAGCTGGAAGCTGGTGATAAACAGTGAAGGATAAAAAAAAAAGAAAAGCCAATTGTTGCAGGAGTGGTGCAGGATCATCATTTGTCATGCATAATGATTGAAACTCTCTGGTATCTGGGTCATTATTTGCTGATAGCACTGTGTGGAAATCCAGAAGAGTCCTGGGATTTTCTTCATGATGTGTTTTTATTGCTTAGTGAGGAATAAGTCCAGAAACACACCGCCATATTTGTGGACAAAGGAATTCACAATAACAATATAAATTGCAATATGTCGCAATATGAAAATAAAACGAATTAAATGAGACAAATGAATTACACTTAAAGTCTTAGAGGCTGTAAGCCGTACAATAGTGTCCCAAAAGAACACAAAAAGAACATTTACACTGAGTAGGAAGCATACACTTAGAACTGAAATAATTGAAGAGGTGTTGGATTATTTACACATTATAATTGTGTGTATTTTTAACATGATATCAGTGTTTAACTGTTTAAATATAATGGTTGCATGGGTGCCAGTATATAGCAGCACTTTACACTTTTCATGTTTTATCATGTGATAAAAAAAAAATGGTATAGCTGTATGTTAGTGGGTACTGACAATCGCTCAATATGTTAAGGGCAAGGTCTCTGCTTGTCTCCAAAAACCCATCTCCAGATGAACCCCTCTGTTTATCTTCACTTCTATGGTGAGTCACTGCGGAACATGAAGTGATCACACTGTGTCCCTTACATACGCATTGCTGTAAGCTTAAAGACCTATTCCCACTGGAGCATGAAAATCCCACCACGAAATCCCTGTACACACTCTCATCCGTTCTTGTAGAAGCACTTTGAATGTATTTGGCATCAGGGTCATCTGAAAACTCGGAGCAAAACATAACTCTTTCGTCTCAAAAGCCATCTGGCAGATGCACAAGATTCGGCAGCAGATCTCAGTAATATTTCATGCTACCTGGACAGCAGCAACATTTGACTTGGGCTTGAAACAGGAGACTCAGATCTGCGTGTTATTTTACACAGTAACAGTCATGCAACATTCAAATCTCGAGATACACCCCCAGGTAAAAGTATGAATAATTCTGCCAGACATCTGTAATGATGGCTATCATGAAATATCCATTACTTACCTCATGTTCCAAGGTGGGGTTTTCTAAGTTAATGAAGCCCAGTGGGAATATGTCAGTGGGGCAAATGTACATAATATGTGGATCACCACTGCAGAAAATTGTAATTTAAGAACCTCAGATTAAATGGGGGAAGCACAGGTTCAGCATCTCGCAAAGGTTATATTATCTTTATCAGAAGTTTGATCGTTTGGGCTGGATGTGTCTTCACCGACAGCGCACAGAAGAATTACATGTGAGGGGAACCGGTGGAAGACGGTAGAACGGAAATTTGTTCTTGTTCTTATTTCCTGCCGTCCTTGGTGTGTTTCCTGCTCTTCCATTACAACTATTGTCCCCTCCCAGCTGAAAAGAGACACCGTCCAAACTGCAAGAAGTCACCCAATAATTCCCTCACAGTAATAAAACACCCTTAGTAATTCATTGAGGAAAACCGTATGCCCATTGACTTAACCTGTGTTGTGCATATTTCATTGAGAGGACGCGAGCGAGCACAAACAACAATTCTGTTATTATTCACCAAAGTACATTTTCATTTTCTTTTTAAGCTCCATTTTCAAGAGTGACAGGAATGTGTGGACAGAGAGATGGGGAATAACAGGAAAGAGCCACAGGTCGGATTCAAACCCTGGGGCCAAGGACTGAGCCTTTGCACATGGGGTGGGGTTTGTTGGGACCCCGCTGGCGGTCTCCTTGTCACTTGATTTGTATATATATGTCAAGCTGTTGTTAAATTAAGTATAGAAAGAACAGAATTACAACAACAAGGAAGCAAAGGATAGAGGATCTTATATAATCAAGCTCAAACTCAGTATCTGTCACACTGATTCTTAAAAGGCTGAAAAGATCCTCTCATAAGGTGCAATCAGAGAGAGAAGAAAAGCAATACTTTTGATGAATGGATGGCACACAAGTAGTGGTTAAGCGTGATAGATCTACCAGTCAAGTCTGCTCAATAAAAGACAGTGATACCCTTGGTCTGGGTGGTACACCAGTGCCACGAGGACAGTATTATTGGGTTTCTGGTAAAAGCCATACAGGTGATGTACAAATGTCAGGTTAAGGATGACAGATCCATGCCCAGGTTTACTGTGTTAGGTTGACACTGGAAATGAAAATACTACTTGGCTCAAAAGTAAAATAAAAGGGAAAATGAAATTCCCACCGAGGCAGAGGCTTAGGTTCAGCTCAGACAGCAGTGCCCCTGTTGCACAACTGATGCTAAGCCATGCACAGCTCTCCTGCCCACAAGGGTCCGATACCACCGGGGCATGGGTGACATCCAACTGCAGCAGAAACAACACACCATCCCCATATCTCATTCAATTCCTGTTTGTACACGAGTGGCAGGTTAAATATGACCCCAAGCCAAGGATTCCCAATGATTTCTTTAAGAATATGAAATATTGTGACACAGAATAAAAAAGTGAAATTCCCACTTATCCAAACCTAAATTCCGTTTCGAGACAGCGGCACCATTTGGTGAAAGGTGAAGCACATGTTTCCTGAAATCAATATTCTCGGTCCAGTTCATTCTTGCCCCTGGCCAAGCTAAACTCCAACCACTGACAAATGTCATGGAAGAGAAATTCAAGTGCCTCATTTACAAAGAGTCCCCCCTGCCTGTTGCTAATCAAGTTCAGGAAATGTAAGAGGTAGAGAGAAAACCTTGACAGAGTTTCCAGTCTATCACACATACCCCCTATTAGTTTCATTCATACCTACAGTATAAGAGACATTTTATCCCTCTGTGGGGTGAGCAGGCAATCGAATGTGGATGTATATACTATATTATATAATAGACCTTGTATTGTAATTTTAACCCTGCATGGTTGGTCCTACAGTATTTATTTGCACCAAAAAATAGTCATGTACAGTGAGTGGTGGTTGGATAGTGCCTCATGTGGCTATTTATAGTTCCCTTTTTCTCAGATTACTTAATGTCAGGATGTCATTTTCTACACTTTCTTACGATCTTCCAATCTTGGTACATAATATATAAGTACAAGATTGCATGCCACAAAAGCTTAAGCACAGAACTTGAGCTTCACAACTATTTTATACTTAATGGTCTTTCATGCTTTTTGGTTGTAGAAAATCTTCTTTATAAATAAATGTTTGAAAAAACGCACTAGTCATTGGTAAAAGAAAAAAAAAACAAAATTTGAAAAGAACAAGTTCCCCTTTAGGTGTTAAGAGCACAACAACACCTTTAACATGATAAGATGGAATTAAAAAGGTGTGTTGCTTATGCAAATGTTTTCTTAAAACTTCAATGCAGAAAAAGTAAGTCTGAGGTTTGCACTATTGGAACTGGATCACTGAAGTGGATAACAGAACACAAGTTAAACTTTGACACTTCATAGTTGTTAATGATGTGGTTTGTGGTCTAGTATTTAATCTAACCACTGAGTAGACTGCAGTGAGCAAAAAAGGACATCTGTTGTGGTTCAATAATTATCTTGGGTTACTTCAGCTTTTCTGGACTGGAAAACAAATTCAAAATTGAAAGTATCTGAGAAAACAATGGTTACAATACTATTTCCCACTGTCATACAATGTGGGAGACCTTTGAGCGGCAGGTGAATGGTCTTCAAAGAAACTACTGCTTCTGCTGATGAATATTATTTGATTTGAAAACTTTCTTATGATTATTTGCCAAATCTTATAGGTTATTTGGCATCTCTAACAAGGTGGGTAATGTGCATATCTAATGAGTAGGGTTGAAGTTGCAGAACAAAGGCAGCAGACAAAGGAAAAAGATCCGTAGTCAACAAACTGATGAGTACAAACTACAAATAAAGCAACGTCAAGTTTCGTCTGAAGATGACCTTAAAAGTCAAAATGTTTCTGAGCTTGCGATAGTTTCCATGTCAGCTTTATAAGTAACCCTGACAAATTTAATGCGATTTCACCTTTAGATGAGTCTAAAACAGGATTTATTGGAGATGTTGTTTGAAAATGATGGCCGCCATTGATCAAACAACATAGAGTATGTGTTATTGTCTGTGTATATTCTAATCTTCATAAAGTTTCTAAAAAAAATGCTAAACATAAAATAGTCTTAAAATAGACTGCTTAGAGGATTGTGTGGCCTTGGTGCGTGCTCTCGGAGTGCTTTCACTGTTAAGTTTTAAAGCCACACTTGAAGCACAAACAAGATACCTCAGGATTTTTAAAGGCCCTCCACTCACTCCACTGCTTATCAAGGCTTCGGAACATAATGGCTTTGTGAAGTTTGCGGTGCGCTGTAATGGCAGCTGTAACCTGAAGACAGCTTGTCTGTGTAGGGGACATCATCTTTATGATCATATTTTCAAAGTCTGCTACATGTTATGCTGCGCTTCTTAAATCTTTCCGCCAATATGCTCTGTGTCGTAAAGAGGTGTGCCTCTCCACTCCCGTGTCATAAAAACACAGAGGCTTTACTTTTATGTACTGAAAGGAGACAATTATTGGGTTAGAATAGAGGAGGGATGATACAACCATGGCAGATTATAGACACACTTTGAGGGTAAAGGCAGGAAATCTATACAACAGCGTCATGTGGAAAAGCCTAAACCAATAAATCGCATATAACCTCTCTCTTAAGATTTTTATGTGCTGTCAGATTAGTTGCTTGTTTTTACTGCACAGGATTCAATAAGATAATAATGCAAAAACATATCACAAGAAGGATTTGCTGTGGGATTAGCTGTGTTAATGGTCTAATACCAAAATGAAGAAAAAAAAACAAAACAGATATTGCTAATGATGGCCAGTTGATCTGCTTTATGCATTCATTTAGCCTAATTCGAGAATTCTAACGGAAACCAGCTCATTGGGGAATGAACTGATGGATGGCATGACAACTTCTTTTCATAATGAGTAACACATTTGTAGTAAATCCTCTGCTGGATGCCTTTGAACTTCTCTGAGCAGCCAAATTGAACTGGCCATGACAGCGACTGTGTCCTTTCACTCTGCCCAGCATCATTTAACAACTGCTTCACTCTTGAAGTGTCGGACATCTTCATAATTTTTAGATAATATGTATTTGCTCTTTTGGTGAATTTTTATATCTTGAAATTTGTTTTGAGTTCCTGACCCTGAAATGAGCTGGATGCCGGCCAAGCATCCCATTATTATTTGTTGTTTTGTTCTGTTTTTTTTGTTCCGGCACTAACAGCTGGTGTTATTTGGAGTCACACTCTGTCACTCTGCTACATTCCAGCAGCATTGTGCCCTCTAGGATGTGAGCACTGGTAGAGATGACATTTCTCAGGTATGAAAATGATCCTAAAAATGTTATGTCCCTTATGTTTCCACCAACAGAACAGGCTGTTCTCTTTTCATTTTTTATTTGTTTATCTATTTTTTACAGTTGAATACCTTCAGCGGCTTTACAAAAAAGATGTGTTGGAGTGTGAGGTGCTTTTGGACCACAGCATATAATCAACATAATTGGTAAAATTGTTCCATTAAAGTAGTTTACAGTTAAGAACCACTAAATATGCTAATAGATTTCTTTTTTCATTTTTTTGCTCTGTCAAGCTTGTTTGCTTTTAATCGATTGATTAATTACGAATCAAAGGAGGTCCCCAACATAGTGTGTTCTTTTATCTCACCAGCCAACAAGAGAAGGTGTGAGAGAAGAGAAGGCCCTGTGTGTGTGTGTGTGTGTGTGTGTGTGTGTGTGTGTGTGTGTGTGTGTGTGTGTGTGTGTGTGTGTGTGTGTGTGTGTGTGTGTGTGTGCATGCATCATCGTGTGTGTCACTGGGAATGTCCCGCTTCTCTCTGCGATCAATTAGACCCCGCGCGCCAGCCAGCAGAGGGAAATTTTAATTATGCCTGCAGATGTCGGCAGAGTGGCACAGAGAGGCTGTCGGCTGGCTGAGAAAACCTCAGAGGCGCGCGCTGTATTTAAGGAGACTCTCTTAGCGCATGATACAGCCATTAGGCTCTGCAGCGTCAGGGCAGGAGGAGAGACGCTGGAGACGCAGATCGTGGTGTGGAGACGTTCGCAGTCATCAATGAGAACATGTTGTTGACGTAAGACAGGTTAAAGATCAGATCATTGTCTTAGACTTCGGAAATCAAAGTGTGATGGGATGACTGAGATTATTCTGACCGACGCGCATCAAAACGAGCTTGCAACAGTATTGACTGTGCGCTCTGATTACTATAATAGTCCCCATTAATAACTCATTAGTACAGTCCCCATTTTACATTTGTAAATACCATAGATTGCGAATTTTACAGCAAAGTCATGTACTTCGCTTTTCCATGTATAAAAACTTCCATTTATAGCTAATTACTGGTTGCACGGCACTCCATTCTAATTGCCCTATTTGGCGTGTAGCAATGAAAAGGAAGATTTAAATTCAACGGCAAATTTGTTTGAAATCATTTAAAATGAAAGAGCAGCTAAACGCCTGCGTAACAAACGTATTCCTCAGGTCACGGTGGTCTTAAGTGCTCGGTAATATGTGTGAAATGATGATGTATGGATGTTGGGGTTGCACAAGCGCTTTCTCTTTTGAGGCAGTGTTTACAGATCCACAGCTGCTCTATTTGGATGGAAGATCTCCCCGGAGAAAAGCAAAATTAGCAAAACAGCGCTCGCCTTATTAATGTGGCTGGATACAAGGTAGGCCGAGATGCTGCCAAGAATGTCTGGCAAGCCTTGTCGTGCAAAGACATAACGGTGGACACATAAAGACAAGGGGTGCATACGTGGTTGGAAAGTTTTAATTCAACCCGTCTGTGGAGAATTGCAATGTTTGTGTCTTTTGTGTGTGGGGGCCAGAGGGAATAAAGCTAACTTAGCTTCCCTGATATGCCACCTTGTTTTCTGTCTCACACACACACACACATACATTGACTGCACACAACAGGCAAAAGCAATCTAGGTCATCTTTCATCATCTGGTTCTCTTGCACATGCAGAGAGATGGATTTAAGTGGACACACAAGTGTGTGCAGAAAGTCAGTGTGCGCCGTGTGACTCCAACGAGCGGGCACAGCTAATGACTGTGCATAATATTGCCATTACATGAAAAGATCTGCCCGTGTTGAGCATGAGAAAAGATACACTCTTGGGATGATTTTTGCCTTGTTTGTGATCTGTTTTTTTTTAATCAACAGCTAGCAACATTAAAACTATGAAATTGGCACAGATATTTGGCATCAACAAACACACACAGTGCCACTATATGATCACTTAAATCTTATGTGTTAAGTTTGAGTATTTTATTTGACACCAATAAACTACAATGGCCGAACAAAATGAACAAAAATCAATACATGTAGCGTGATTCAGTTGGCGAAGTTTTAACCTAATGTGTGTGAGACACACTCTTGTTGCCTTAGTGATCCATCCATTCATTAAAAACTGAAAAAAAATTATTCTTGTACTGCATGCTATATCTTGTGCTTTGTACACATTTGATCTTCACATATAAAGAGAAAAATAAATGATCCAAGCATAATCTGTCCTCTTGTCACAGTGAAAACACAATAATTTAATAATGCGAGAGTAAATTAAACACTGACAGACAATTTCACAGCATAAATATGTTTTCAGGAGTAATATAAATCTGCATGTCTGATGAAATCTCTAGTTATGACAGTTTAATACATTGTGTTTCTATCAACAGGCACGAGGAATTGTAGGTTAAATTAGAAATCTTTTTTTATTTAGTGTAAAGCTTTGTCTCACAAGTTATGAACGCAAGGAACAGCAAAGAAATACAAAAAAAAAACTGATGTGGTATGTCCAACAATTTAGCGTCTCAAAAATCAAAAAGTTCTTTTCAACAAGGTCAATCACATAGGGGACTTTTATTCTGAAAGGTTTACCCAACCAAGCTTGTGTCAAATTAAAATGTGACTTTTTCCCTACACTGACAAAAAATACAAACAGAGCATAATTAAAACCTTTACTCCAAAGACGAAGTCCTTTCTATTACTCACCAGATGAACAGCGGTGGGTTACAATTAAATACATACATCAGTAATCAGTATTCAATATTCAGTTATCAGTATCAGTGTCATGTGTCGCCCCCTGATGTGTCCTACATATCAGTTTTCATTTTAAAGCAACATTAAGCTTCACTATCATGTCAGATGAATGGTGCCTCTGTTGTTCCCACACTGCGCCCAGTATGCTGGTTCTGTGCAACTTTGTGCTTCGGGTAAGATCTCTCGCAAGAAGTATGTAACACCTTACGCCACCAAGCATTTGAATAATTTTGGTAGAACTGGATTGTGTTTTATGGAGAAAATGTTTTCTGTTTTTTCCTCTCATGTTCTCTGACTGCTGTGTGTGGTTTACAGAGTTTCCTGATGGACATTAAAGCACGTGCTGGGAAATTAGCTGTTGTTAGTCAGTTGGGACACAGTACTGGAGAATTGTTGGTGTTTTCACTGTTAGCACGGTGGTAGGGGGTGCTGACCAAATCCTGTTTGTCTGAGCTCATCGTGTTTTTTGTTTTTTTAAATGATTTCCAGCCTGTTCCACCTGACACATCATGTAAATCAGCAATTTTATTTTTCACTGTCGCACCTGCAGTTTGGGCACAGGTGATGCAGCTTCTTTGAGGCTCTGTTTAGTTTTTTCCCATGTATGTGAAACCGCGGATGTTTTCAAATGAGTTATTTAACCTGCTCTGACCTACCTTCGGAGCTTTGTACGTAACCATGCAAACTTCAGAATAAAAACCCTTTTCCCATGGGATGTTTTCATTTGTCTTCACTTCCTTTGTTCTGAACTACAGTTTATATCGAACATTACAGCTTTTTTTCACAGTTACCAAGAGACTTTGCCACAGAAACTGACACTTTGAAGCACCAGTGTGTATAGTGCCTCTCTGAGAAAGCAGCATGGTCACCACGCTTGTGGTTTCACTTGAATGACGGCTATTGTATGAACGCTACTCTCTCTTGGGTGCAAACAGACTGAGGCCCAGGGAGCGTCTGGGGGGAAATTACATATTGGTTTTTCCGTGCTATGGTGCCTCATTGATTCAATATTCACAGACACACTGAGGCAGCCTACGAGCTATATCAAAGCCTGGACACTTTCTTTACCCCATAGACAATGTGGCTCCAGCATGATTTTCTAAAGTTCTGCGTTTGCCTCAGAGCAAAGAGACGCATAGAACTGACTTTAAAACTATAAGGGGGGGCCACGCAAAACTCTGAGTTTTTATATGTTTAGGTTTGATTTTCCTGATGTGTTTGTGAGCTTCACTGAATTTAGTTTTTTGGGGGACTTCTGTCACGCCTGCTGCTGCTCTGTTCACAACAAATGGACTGAATACTGGACGCTGGTGGACCGATCAATCTCACTTGAACACTACACCCCAATAAAAATGTAAATAAACAGCCATAAAATCAAAGCTTGAAATCTTAGTCGTGGATTATGGAGGAGCACAGCACCATCAAATTGCTGATTTGATTTTCCTTATAACTGCCACAATAATAAATTAAACCTTTATGGTCCATGGCTCACTCCCCTTCTATGCAATTTGATTATTTGCCACAATCCTAAAGTTTACTGGCCATGTTTGTTGTAGCCATTTTTAACCTTACCTGCCATTTAATGTTTTTATTTGATACAGTGAGGTGGCTGCAAATGATTTAAAAAAACAAAGCTAAAGGCTGGGCACAATAACTTCTTGGAGTCTCGTCATCATTGTGAGACTGCCAGGCAACCAGTGGAGACTTCAGCAGGTTACTGCACCTGTTACTAGTTACTAGTCCAGAACATAACCCTACATAAAAAAAAAAAAAAATAAATAAAAAAAAAAACGTTATGCTTTTTGTGCATAACATAGCGGGAGCTTTTTTTACATGCTCTTTTCACGAACACTTCAAAATGTGTTCTCATATAAAATGTATAATTCAAGAGAACTGTGCATTAATTGTGGTATGCACTCCTTAAAGGCTTTTACTCTAGACGCTTTTTATTTCAAATTAAAAATCTGTAGCAGCCTGGTCACTTCTGCTCATGATCCTTCAAGCGCTGACTTGCTGCAAATGTTTTTCTCCCACAAGCTACAATGATGTCTCAAAAGACAAAAAAATAAAAAATAAAAATTCCAAGCAGAGGAAGCAAATGTTAGACAATTAATGAAGCTGGGAATCTGTGTATTCTTTAAACAACTGCAGTAGTCTCTCACCAGTCTATGAGAAACATAGTGGCTACATAGTGGCAAGAAAGATGAGAGGTGTGCAATATTTTCTCCTGTTTTTTTGAAGTTTCACTTTGAGATCGCATGAATAAGTCAAGAGTGTTCATTCATCACAGGATCACATATCTCTTTCTCCTCTCCATTCTTCCCTCACCCTCCAATCTCAAGCATCTCTTACCTTTCATCTCTCTCTCTCTCTCTCTCTCTCTCTCTCTCTCTCTCTCTCTCTCTCTCTCTCTCTCTCTCTCTCTCTCTCTCTCTCTCTCTCTCTCTCTTTCGCTGTCTGTTATTGAGCACCTGTTTATCTGTCTGTCTATAGCTCACTGCTTTCACAGTCAAGTCTTGTCTCACTGTTCATCATTTGAGGCCACCACTGGAGCTGAGAAGAAGACGTGTCAGTGTGTTTACATTGGTCTATAGTGTATGCTTTGAAGCAGATCAAACTGAGAGGAATCACACACGGCTTGGATTATAGCGAGCGCCGAATCACCTAGGGACAACCTGGATGTGTTTTCATCTGACGTGTGGTTAAATAAAATGACAATTTGTCCCATGGGAGACAATGTGAGGTCAAGCATTGTGTCATGAACATGTTCTTCCTTTTATAAGGTAAAAAAATGTAGTTTATGAGCAAACAAACGCACCATTGCTAAATTCATTCAGTTCACTCACTTTCTCTGATAGGCAAAGTCATTTAATTTTAGTAAATGTTGGGTTAAGGCAGACTTTAAATAGATATCACAAAGCTACACTACATTTTAGCTGCTTTTATCGCAAACATATAACATAAACATAAGCATGAATACTTGAGCTAATGTTAGCCTACTTTTAAGAGATATCATTGACTGACGTGTCACCATAAGCTACTGATCATACCAATGGAACCTTGGCTGGTCTTTGTATGGAGTTTGCATGTATTCCCCATGTCTGCGTGGTTAGTTCCGGCTTCCTCCCACAGTCCAAAGACATGGACTTTAAAGAGTTAAATTGTTAATTGTTAATTTGCCGTACATTCGAACATGACTGTGAATGGTTGTCTGTCTCTACGTGCCCTGTGATGAACTGCCGACTTGTCCAGGGTGTACCCCACCTCTCGTCCTAAGTCAGCTGGGATAGGCTCCAGTTCCCTGTGATTCTAATGAGGATAAGCGGTTAGAGAAAATGGATGGATAGAAAAATATAAATGAATTAAAAAAAAAATACAGTTTGAACACAGTTAAAAGCCAGAGAATAAAAGTCGATTTTAAGGTATGTCTTTAAAGCTTCAATGAACTCAGCCTGTTTTATTCCAAAGCCAAGGCACCGCTACTGAAAACCCCTATCCCCAGCCTTCTCTTTTTCTTTGAACGAGGCACAGTTAACATGCCACAGTGGGATGGTATGGGGGTCTGCTGGTTCTGGAGTGGGTAAGAAGTTCTGAGATATATGTAGGGCAAGACCGTGGAGAGATTTAGAGACGATTAAAAAGGATTTTGAAGTTGATCCTGAAGTGAACAGGAAGCCAGCGTGAGGACATTAGAGTAGGGCTGATCTGGACTCTTTTCTTAGATCTTGTTAGTAACCGGGCTGCAGCATTTTAAATTAGTGGTAGATGGGAAATGGTAGCCTGAGAGATGTCTAGGTAGAGTGAGTTACAGTAATCCAGCCTGGATGATATGAGTGCATGAATGACTGGAGATCAGTGGGTGATAGGAAGTTTCAACTTTTCATTTTTAATGTTTTTTCTTTCTTTAAACTTTATACGGCCTCCTAAAGGTACACAATGCACATTCAAAAGGTGCATTGTGTACAATATAGTGGACCTGCAGATTGCATCCAAATACTACTCTCCCTTTCAAGTGTGTAGCTGACTGCCAAACTTGCTGGACCCCTCTGTGCATATTAAAAAAACAACAATTCTTATTTTCAGGTGAATATACAGTAGTGAAAACATAGCTATGCATATCATATTAGATCTCTGCCATTAGATCCTGCAAAATTTTACACACTGGATTTTTTAGGTCATCGTGTGCAGAGCAAAGCTCTAACCATATGCTCCATAAACTGTTTGCCTTAACTCAAATTCAGGAATACCCTGTGGTCTAATAGGGGTACGATGTCTATGCATATCATGAATAGTGCCACTAATGTACATGCTAATAAGAAAATCATTTCAATTACTGGAGAAAATGACTCATTTTGTATTCAGATTATTACTACTTTTAGTGCTGGAAAGACCCAAATGCAGATGAAATGGTAGCAGTTTAAGCAGTCATTCATCCTGGGGAGATAAGTAACCCTGCCAGATGGAAGACAATGCACGAAGATGTAATTAATCACTGTGTTCCCTCTGGGTCAAAAGAAGGGAAAAAAAAGAGAGACTGGATTTTCAGTTTTAGTGCTCAGTGTTAAAAAAGGGTTGAGTAAGACACCGGACATGGGGCTGTAACTCATTTAAACGACACTGTGAAGTGTTTGAATCTTCCTCCACATCGATTTCTCATCGTTTCACCTTAGATGTACTTTGAACATTTACGCGTCGCAAAGAGATTTTTGCTTTGCGCTTCAAGTCTTTGTCCTCATTAGCAGGATTCGTACCCCGTGCCTGTTTTCCACCTGCCGTGGCTCTGTTCCCGTAACGCTGATTGAACAAGTGGGTGCCTGTGGTTTGAACTCCTTCCCTGCAATAAATGTGCTGGCATGGCAATAAGATCGTGAGTGAGAGAAAGAAAGAGCGAGCGAGCCAGAGGACACGCTTAACGGCCCCCTCAAGCGAGTTTATGACCTTTTAGTGATAAGAGGCTTGTCTTAGTGCCCAGCAAATTTATGAGTGGAAAGAAAAAGTGCTTTCTAATGTTACCTAGCTTCTGTTTTTTTTTCTTCTTCTTCTTTGGTTCGCCACGTCTCTCTACAATAAAGGAGCATTATGCATCGAAGAGGCTTTGTTCTGTATATTAATTAAAACAGGTTTCCTTCGACTTATTTGAACTAGGACAAATCCACCTTAAATGATAATTAGGCCTGTGAAATTACTGCAAATGCTTGATGCTGAAAATATTTAAACGTGAATGACATCACCGATTTAAAATCAAGCTCCAGCCATGCTCAGTGGATAACAGTTCCACCTGGGGTCAAGTTTTAAAGGAATTGCTTTAAATAACTCATCTTAATGATATAGAACTGTAATGCTGTATGTCACACACCATTCACGTCTCGATTCATCTTCCATGTCTTGTAAAATAAGACCACCAGTGTGTCATTCAAGGAAAAAAAAAATCTCTCTCTCACTCTCCTCAGTTAGGCCTTGATTACTTCCCATTTCCTTCCTCCCAGTCATCTTCCCTGCACATTGCCTTCTCCCTCATTAGTTATTCACATCAGCCCCTCATTCTCCCAGAAACATCCCTTGTGCATTGCGACCCTCAGTTCATTTTCCATGGAGACATATTGACTCTTTTGATGGTCTCGCGCTGCTCTACGAAAATATTACCCCCTTTTTATTCAAATTAGGAAGCCTGTGGAGAAGGCCAGTGTGCGGATCAATGCACAAATCTCAGCAATCTCTTCCCAGCTGCACATGTGTCAAACACCGTGTCGTGGAGAGATTACAGAAGCCCAGCGACTTTCTTTTTTTTTTTTTTCTTTCTTTCAGGTCTGCAAAGAGGCTGTGGGATGCGTGGTGAAAAATCGATCATCACATTCGGGTTGGTGGCAGGAACCTCACCGCCCCGCCTTTGGCTTACAAGTTGCTGGCATCCACAGGGATGAACCAGATGGTAGGCACCTAGGGCAGTGAGCTTTGAAAGTGAACAGGCATGGCATGCACTTTACATTGTGCAGCGAAATCTTTCAAGGTGTCACAACTTACCAACTGCCTCACATTAGTGCTGAATAAATGATGTGTGCCCCGTTGGCAGTGTTTGCAATTACAGTAATGAGGATAATATTCTGTGGATTCTCAGGGCATTTTCGTTTTAGATTTTACATTTTTATGCAGCTATCCTTCACAAAGATTTGCAAACATGGTCACAATAATGGGTTTTCAGGAGCGATTGTGCTATGCCATGTCTTTTTTTTTGTTGTTGTTGTTGTTGCTTTCAGCAGTTTGTGTGCAGCTCCACTCAATATTCTTCTTTAGTACAGAATAAATACAAACTCAATACATCCTTTCATTCAGCTTGACCAAACACATCCTTGGTGGGGCAAGAGACCAAAACCTCTCTGCACTGACATGTCTTTCTTTAAAATTGAAGCACAGATCGCCACAAAGCCAATACAATATATCTCTAATGGCTTCCTCCCCTTTGATGGCCCTGATGTTTAATCAGAGTAAGAGCTGGCTCTTGCCTCGCTATACTGGAATTCATTAATTTGGCCTCTCTTTTTCATTTGTTTGTTTTTTTTAACGTTACTCCCCTAACAGCCAGCTGGCACTCGTCTTTGGCCTGATTGAGTCCTGTTCAATGCAAGGTTGGAGACAAATGACTCACAGCCACAACTGGTCAATGCCTACACTCACTGACCCACACACGCAGGCAGGGTTTGCTATATCTTAGTCCCAACTGCTTCATTAAAAAAGATGATTGAGCTCCTCCTACTTTTTCCATTTTTAATTAACTATCATCCTTTTTTTTATTGAGTTGGCATGCATGGCTCCATTTGTCTTCATCTCCAGAATTATCCACCGCTGTGGATGTCTTCACTGGAGAAGCCAGCCAAATTTCACAAACCACATCACATTAATGTTAAAAAGGTAAGGACATTAGATTGGCTTTTCTACCCCCAAAACAAGTCGTCTATTAATTTAACAAATATAAAATTTGTCATTGTCATGTTCGGCACGGTTCTCAATGGGTTTGCCACAAATGGAAACAAGGAGCCATCCAAAATTCACTTGTTTCCATGAGTTTATTGAGAAGGTTGGTACTGATCAGGGTCTGTCTGTTAGATATGAAGTTCTAGATGGTTAGCTTCGATTAGCACAAAGACTGAAAACTGAGGAAACAGAGGAAGCTGTCCAGAGGCAACAAAATCCTCCTTTCGAGCTCGCTAATTAACACGTTCTTTCTGGTTCGTTAATCTGTTCAAAAAAGTGAAAAGAAAAGGAACAAATTGTAGTTTTTACATTGGCATTATTTGTTTAAGTATGAAGCCAAGATATGATTAGTTTTGATTAGCGTAGAGACTGAAAGCATGGGGAAACAGCCTGGCTTGGTGTAATTAATTTTTGAGAACAACAACTGTTGTCATCACAGTAAGATGGTTGGAGAATCTGTTGTTTGTCGAGAAATAATTACACGTTTTGACATTTTTGTTTGTGTACACATTAAACAAACAAGAGAAAATGTTGTTAGGTCACGTCTGCTTCCCCTTCCTGTTCTGCCTGTACATGTATATGCTAAGCTAGGCTAATTGACCTCTGAGTTCTGTGCTTAACGCATATGCTTGCATGTGGTATCACTGTTATCGAGCATTTCTCAGAAAGAACACGAGAATTTTCCATATATAACCATTCCTGTGACGGAATTTCCTAGCCATGGTCAATTTTTATATTTGCCCTGAAATGGCAGTCAGCTATAAATGTTCCAATGTGTAAAATGGCACACATTTTCATTAAATTGATTGAGACATGCTCCGAGACACGGCCCCCTAGACCATCAACCTTGAATGTGTCATGTCTGAAAATAAAACCATGCCCTCACCAAGAGATCCAGCACACGCGCATTTCATGGTGCTACAGAGAGGAAGAGAGAGAGAGAGAGAGAGAGAGAGAGAGAGAGAGAGAGAGAGAGAGAGAGAGAGAGAGAGAGAGAGAGAGAGAGAGAGAGAGAGAGAGAGAGAGAGAGAGAGGTGAACTAATTTTCATCTTCATTTCAACTCCTTTTAGTTGCAAATATGTTTGCTCCTCTAGAGTCATTAATGAACACTCTGCAGTAAATATCGCATAGCTAAATGAGGATGGCTCCTCATCAGTGAATAAAGTGTCTGGGGCAAAAGGGAAACAAGTCAGACTGCGTTCCAAGATACGTCAAGTAAAGAAGTTCTCCACTTTCTGAGGAAAAAAAAAACACTCTCCCTCTAGGTCATTAGCTTTAGCTGGTCTCCCCGCTACGCTGGCCTTTTTCTAAATGGGCCGATGCCCTGACTACATGAGCGCTGCTCTGGGACCATGTCAAAGCCGTCACACTACATAGAGCCACACCATCAGTTCCGAAGCTGAGTCACCGGAGCTAGTCCATTACGTGACTTGTCATTGCTGCGGGAAGATAGGCCCAGTCACTGGTGTCATTTAATGACGCCCCGTGGTATTTCAGCACAAGGAATAAGAAGAGTTGCGAGGACTATGCCGATGCCTTTGTACAAAGCCGGATCTCTCGTGTCCCATTTTATTCCTCTGTGATATGTTGGAGTTTGATCCATGCCACATTACGGTTCTGAGATTCACAAATCAGAATGATAAAAGAGAAACAAAAATGACTATGTCCAAGTTCACTTTGTAACCTTTATATAATCTGCCCCAAAGCCTGTCTCTTTTCTACCCAGTCTGCCTCAAGGTACCTGCATTCACCATCTTCCCTATGATAGTGCAGTAGCCAAGCATTTTTATAATGAAATGCCTGTAAGGTGACAGATAAGACCCCTCTCATACTTGTCAGTCAGCGGCTTTGCCCCGTGGAAACTTGAAGTGTGAATCCAGAGTACATGACAGTTGAGTCAGGCTTTTCTTTGGAAGGGCGGGCGAGAATGAACGATTGAATCACGCGTTCCTCAAAGTGCTTGTGTCACCACAGTGAGATTACGTATTTGGCCCATTCACTAAATCACTCAACACAAGTATCTGGTATCGGTTATGATGCATATGACACTGGGGGGGAAAAGAGATAACTTGAAATGTCTAACTCTTTCTTACTTCTACAAGATGTTGCCATCATTGTCTGCATCTGTAGCTAGAATCAAAATCATACCTGTCTCTGTAATCACAGCTATCTTGCATCTAATTTAGTGATGCACACAACCAAAAAGCAGACACCAGAAGGGGTATTTTTGGACATAATTGGACTGACAAACCGCTGCTAGTTTAGTGCATGATTTACTGTGGCCATGTGGCTGATGAGCCTCCCTGCAGTGCCTCTGCAGATACACTTCTGCAGGGTCCACCTTTAGTGATTACTTGCATAAAGGCAAATTTTCCTTCCAAATAAGAAAAGAGTCTTATCTCCAACATTCGCAGGTCAGCAAAACCTTCACATTTATGATAAGCAAAACTTTGCACTGCAATTGACAGCAGCAGCACCACCCAGTGTGTGAACCATCCTCCTCGCCTGGCCTCGCTGCCGGCAGCACTGGCTTATTTTGTGTGACCCTGTGTTCTTTTCTGACTTAGTGCAAGACGAACAACCACGAAGGTCAGGCTGCAGTAGTAGTACATAGAGAAAAGGTGTGTGTGTGTGTGTGTGGGTAGCAAGGAAATGTGTGTTGGAGCAAAGGGTGCTGAGGCCAGGGCTGTAGCTTGATTTCATGGACGGTGCAAGCATGGCAAGGTCAACATGATGTCGTCCAGCTAGCACTGAGCAAAAAAAAAAATCAAAGCCGCTGATCTATTTATTTATTTATTTATTTTTTCCCATGTTGCACTGCTGGTGTGGCTGCTATAGCTGCTGGCTCCAGCTCACTGTTCCAGCAAGATCAGACAGAAGAGGAGGAGGTTTCATGTTGCCCGAAAACACACCCTGTGCTCCCTGGTGGACATGCGCACATGAATGAACACACAAACACAAACAGATCCGAGCATGGACATGAGCGCGCACTGAGGCACACACTGACATGAGCACATGCACAAGGGTCCTCTCTCACATTCACATTCATGTCCACACACACAAACACACACAGCATGAAAACATAGGTCAGATGAAAATACTCCAGATCTTTCAACTCTTTCAACAATATGGTTCAGAAACATGTGACTCGTTGCTAAGGAATCAGACCTGATAGTTACAGTAATGAAACATTAATAAGTAGTTAGTAAATAGCTTTGAATCTATGACTATATAGGACAATGATTTAATAAAAAACTGACCATCAGGTAACGACTGGTTAACGAATTTTGGTGAATCTACATACTGACCAGTTTCTTCATAAATCTTTGCTCATTAAAGATGGAGTGGAGGGAAAAAATCAAATTGAAGCGATTGACATGGCTCATAATACATGTTTAACGAGAGGTGAGCAGGTAGGTAGTGGCGCAGGGACAATCTGACAGGAAAAGGCCATGAAAGTGTCGTGTTCAATGGTGGACCTTTACGGAAGGGCAGGACATAGATACAGCATTGTTCCGAGCGGAGGTCAAAATCCCTCAGGTAACAAAAGCCCAGGCAAACGAGGAAGCAAAGTGAATTAGAACCGCCGTTTTAAAAAAGGTCCTTGAATGTCCATTGCAAATGGGTGAGCCAGAGGTTACAATGCGAAAGATAAACAGACTGGTATGGAGGATCACTAACGCAGTTCAAAGTAAAATGGTCCATTTTGAGGAAATACAAAAGCTTCACAATATACTGGATCCATTTGTAAATATAAGGGGGAGCGGGGCGTGAAGTTCATTCTTTTTAGTGCCATTTATATTTATCCCTGGTGTTTCCTTGCTGAGACATGGTGGCCATATAGTCTATAGTAGTGTTGATAGTTGCATAGACATATACAAAATACCAACAATAAACCTACACACGCCTAAGAGTTACCGATTTGATTGAGCTAACACAGGCTACAGAAGCATATTGTGTTTCACTACACAATCAGTATGGGGGAATGATTATAGTGATCAATAACTGTCACTGTAAATAAATGTACATATCGCATATTGGTATTGTAAGATACCGTATTGGAATTTTTACTGGCTTTGACATGTAAAATCAACCTTTATGACATAAGAGAATTATTAAAAAACACAGATTTAAACTCACCCTTTTTTTAAATTTTGCTCCAGCTGATATGGTTGGAAGGCCGGTACAGTATGAGCGACTTAACAAAGCCACACTGAAACTATTTAACGCCAGAAGCAAAGCCCAGCACAGAAAAAAAAAAAAAAAAAGACTTCATCAAACTTTTCCTCATTGTGCTCCTCTCTGCTCCAGCTGAGAAGATAAGCCGCCTCAAGTTCAAAACAGCGGCGGCACCGCTCGGTATTCACTTCCAGCGAGTTGCGTTGCCCTCCCTTGAGTCGGTCAAGACCACTGAGCATGCTGGGAGTCGTGCTCCGATAAGCCACAAACAGCGTCTCTCACGGCACTGCTGCTCTGCTTCTTCATCTCCGTCTTTGCACGCCCCCTCCCATCCCCAGTACACACACAACCAGCCACACCACAGGAATGGTAGGGGTGATACACGGCAGAATAGACAAGCCAGCCTCTACTTAGAATGGGGGATGGAGTCGGGTGGGGATGGAGGTACTGTATATGGAGGTTTCAAGGGATCAGTTCAGCGAGAAACTGCTCTTCTTCGCCCTTTCATTGCGAATCATATCCCATTAAGTGGGTTTTGTCCTGTGATGAGGATGCTGCTGGCGCTCCTCAACAATCCCATTACAGATCATAAAGGGAGCTGGGGATGTGGCCTGAGAGCACTCAGGCTGCTCCTCAAAGGCAGATGGGCTTTGAGTGTATGGCGACTCTGCCACATCTGTTAATGTCTTTTTAAGTCCAGGTAAATGTTGGGAGTTTTACTCCGGCTCCCTGTTCCTGCCTGGTGCTTCTTGCTCAGTTGTTAGTGTCACAGGGACTGCTTTGACTTAGCTCAAATGTGAGTTTGGCTTAAGATGTGTGAAAACCAAGACCAGTCTGACAACAGAAAAAAGCTTAGTCGTACTACTCCACTGGACTGGAAAGACAATGGGTGTGTCACACCATCCATAAAATGCTTCCTTTTTCCCTTCTTCATATGTCCTCCTTTCCTTCGATTTCTGCTCTGACATCTTGCCATCTGCCTGAACATTGAATGCTTCAAGAAGCTAGAAAGTCCCCTTCAAAGACCTTTAAGAAAATGTAGCACTCTACAATCTGGATGTATATTTTTAATGCCGTGCTCATTAAAGCTGCACTAATCAATATTTTTATATGATACTCCATAAAATTGTGAAAGGGGTGAATAACCCAGAAAGAATTACCCAACTCTTAAGCTCCTCATCAGTTCTACGGAGCCTGCCGCCTAGTTTAGCATCATCACATTCTGGTTTTCTGGCCTATACACTACTTTAAATAATCCTGTTTCAAGGTCTGATAAACGCACTGTACACTACCTGCTACCAGCGCTTAACAGGAAACAGACAATGTCAGTGAACAGAGTGGAGAATCTTGCGACGGATGTTTCTCTCCGCAAACTAAAACAAAGCTAAAAGGAGAGTGAATGATAGACCTGCACTTGTCACATCCAAATAAATGTAAATGCTTCTCGTCTGCTTGATTTATAGATGGGAATGTTTTATATAGAAACTTGCTGATCGTTTTTTGTTTTAGTTTTTTCTGATGTTCTGGTTTAAGTGGCCAAAAATCAATTAATGCTGCTTTACGTTCCAAAGAAGCACTGCTCCTACTAGTGCTTTTCAAGTTCAATACACATTTCAACAACCATTCAAGAAGTAACACGGCCTATGCATATCACGAAAAGTTCACAGTTTCATTTATGCATTCACATATCACTATTCAGTTCCTGGCTAATTTCAGATACAAATCTAGACGACGAGACAGCTTGAGACCTATAGGGCAAATTGTTGTAACAAGTCTATTTACTTTTATTCATTCACTTTCCTCTTATCTCTTTCCTCCAAGTTAGTTAGTGGCAGCAAATGAATGACGGAGAGAGAGTACACAACCAGCAGGAAACACAGATGGCTACGTACATTAGCTATCCATGTGACCTTGCCTGGTATTATGAAGATATGACCATCGTATATTTATGTTTAATTTGCTTGAATATAGACAAATATAAAAGAAAGACATGTCTAAATGACTCATCCTATTCCCTAATGAATATTCCCTCTTGTTCCTCTGTAAAGACTACACAGTCACACAGGCAGTGAATATTTGTGCGCATCTTTTCGCCAAACGTGGTAATTACTTTGGTTATTCTCTAAGCTGCTGCAACTGAGAGTTAAATCAATACTGAGTTTTGAGCAGACATAAATGATTTTAAGTGGGAGTTCAATTTGTTCAATAATTGCGATTGCAAATGTATTTACACATAAACTTTTGTAATACTATAAGAGTATGTGGGTGGACATAATATTTTAGTCAGATTGAATACAATCCATTTCAATAACTCCTTCACATTTACTGTTGGTTCATTTTTATTTAGACTGTGGCTTCCTAAGCTGTGAGCTGTGATTTGTGTACACAGTGGCTTGCTATAAGGGTTTCCTTATACATACAGGGCTAAAATGTACACCACGTTGCTTCATAGATTTTGCTTACCAAGGTAGAAGAGAATTAAATTGGGCATCATGGCATTTAAATTGGCAAACACATACAAAAATACATATCCACATGGTATAGAAAGTACAAAACTCAATTATGCACATTATTTATTTTTCTCATTATGGAAGTGGATCATCGGAGGAAGTCAACCTCACGTTCAGCTCCTGTACTGTATGCATTCCTCCCCACACCTAGCTCCAAGCTAAACTCCTGCACCAAGGCCTCCTATAAAGCATCACCATTAATCAAACGGGCAGCTTGCGTTTTTTTTTGAAAGAACAAGCAAGTGGCATAAATAACTAAAACATCAGGGAAACGAGGTGAAAAAAAAGACAGTGCTGAATAAGAAGTGAAAAGGGAAATCACAGCCAAAGTCACCTTGAGTCCTAATTTACAAAACATTGACACACGCATTAACTTCAGCGAGGGTGATTAATATCGTAAAAGGCATTTGCTGCTGTTTACATTGTCAAGGTGTTTATCCGTAGTTCCCACTTTGGCAAGCTTCACATTTTCATAATTTATTTTAAGTATGGCCGGCTGCAGAATAGTAACAGCTTGTCTTTTTGGGCAACAGTTGCGCTCCCCCAAGCTCCTGAGATAGAGCCAACTAATGTGAAGGCCAGCACACAAGGCCATACATTTCAACAGCTCAGGCAGACAAATAAATGATTTCTTTCGCTCGCTTTAAGTCGAGAAGAATCAGTCGTCTCATTACACTGACAGCAGCCCTGTTGAATGTGACTGTCATAAATGAATCTGAGCAGGTTCAGGGGCCATCTCATTAAAATGTGTTGGATTTAAACCATCCACGCTGGACATGCTGACACTGAGAATTGCTGTTTTCTTAACTCGGGGCCATCACAATCGAAGGCGCTATATTTGCAACACTTCACGAAGAGCTACATGGGAGTACTGCATGGGGATGTGTGTGTGTGTGTGTGGTGACTGTACAGGGTGGTAATGATATCATTACACTGTACTCAGTTAGCTCAGTCAAGCAGCACTGATTCTGGAGCACTGTGAAAGCTAAAACGCTTCAAGGTGTTTATATTATAAATGCTGCAAATGTCTTATTATTGACATCTGTAAAGAGGATAGACACGATGAATCCAATCTGATACCCACTTGTTATTGCTACCCAGCACAAGGACAACAAAAAACTGGAAAGCTGCAGCAGACAGGTTCTTCCTTTCATTTTGAATGACTTGCCATATCACCTCAACCGCTCTGTCATGAACTCGAGCCTGGTTAGCAGCTAATGCTAAGACACGTGCACTTGATCACACTCCGTGCAACTTGCAGTATCGATCAGCTGGACAGGGCCTCATGGGTCCGCCGGGGTGTCACAGCACGCCACCGACTCCTTGAGTGAATTGATCATAGAAATGCATAAATAATAAAGTGGCATGTCATTCTGACTTCCTATTGATTTTCCCATTAGCAGCTGATTGATACAAGCTTTAAATGTCAGGAGTCTCATTGATTGCCACGAGTCCATGCTCTCGCTCGCAATGTCATGTCACTTTTCTTGTGGCTCTGCAGCCTTCCACCTGGATGGACAGAATTAAAGGTCAACGGCAGCATTTAAGCTGTGTTCTCGCCGCAGTGTTTACACACTCTGCCATGTTTATTTCTCCAGGTTAACTAGCATTTGAGAATGAGCTTACCAACACAAAATACCTAAACTCTTCCCTCTTGGTCAATGAAGTGAATGAATCTGGATCCGCAAACAACAACTCCGAAATGCAAGGCTTTATTTTTGGAGGCAGATATTGGCATGCAAGAGAAAAAGGCTGGAAGGTTCAGCGTGTCAAAATGCAAGGAGATCAAACAATAGTCTGGACTGAAGTTCAAGTAGCACTAAAGCAATCAATTATTTGAAGATGTGCTGGTTTCAGCTCTACGGTGCGTGGATTTGCTCATTCGGCTCTTTTATATCATTTAAAACATACTCACCTGACTTTTAGTACAAATAAATAAATAAATAAAAGCCATTTAAAGTTGAATGTTAATGGATGTTAATCAGCTCGAATCAGCTCAGGTCTAAGGTCTAAAGGCCCCTAATTGTTACTTCAAATTATACAAAAAAATGATTTGACCAAAAACTAGTGCATCGTGTTTAGTTAACGTTAATCAAAATCCAGTCATTCAAATAATACAAATTCAAAATTGTGAGTTTGCCTATCTTTATAAGTTCCAGTGTGAACATTAAAGTGTTAAAAAAAAGTGCAAAAAAAGCAACACAATGAACTTTTCTGCAATCATTCGGTTAAAAAACAAAAAAAGGCACACCTCACTGTTTCATACCCTCACTAAAACTACTGTAACTTCTCCTGAGGCCAATATGCCAGCTACTTTGTCAGGAGAAAGGCATTTAGGATGTGGAAAATTAAAAGTGCATTCATCTTTCAAGGAGAAACTTTTTTCCCATAAGGGCCACAAGCAACGCAGGGTAAACAAAGTACCAAGCGTGTAATCCAACTTTATAATTTTACTGTTGACTTTCTTTATGATTCAGAAGAAATTGTGATATTTACCTTAAGGCTAAAACATTCACCGCCACCAGGATTCTGTTTTAAAACCTCTCAAAATGGAAATAGCTGTGTGGGATAGAAAATCACAGGAGTTTGTGTTTGCATTTGGGGCAGAGATGAGGGGCAAACATGGGGAGAAAAGCCCAAATGCACACAGTTGCTCCTCTCAAGCATGATAGCAACAGTTCTGTTTTACTCTAGGGCTACTATCACATCCTATTAGGCAAGTTTACAAAGATACTTTTTGCTAATAGTGTGCCGAAGAACATGACCATCCTAAAGAGCTCAGCAGTAAGTATGTCCAGGTTAATGAAGCAGGGGTCCCAACTTCCTCCCGCTTCCGACGATGAGATCATTTAACGATCCTCTTGCAACCTATTTATGGCACCACTTGGTGAACATAACAGAGGTTAATAAAGTAGAGGTCAACTCTTTATCACACCTGCCCACTACTGTTTTCCTCTCTCCTGCGCTATACCTCGTAGAAGCATTTCTCATTAATGAGCTCCCCCATAGGGCAGAGAGTATAAATGTTCTGTGCAGAGTTTAATGCATTGATTCCCACAGGCATGTTTGCCTGATCGTCAAATTATTCTGCGTGCCATGGTTGGTATTTATTTCACGCTAATAGCGTGCTTTTTACCAGAGGCTGGAAAAACAAGTGTAACACGCACATTACACAGGAAAATGCCAAAACACTGGCCAATCAGGAGTGTAAAAGCTAAGCAGATAGAGAGAGACAATACCCATTAGAGCCTTGTGTTGAGTCAGGAGGGAGTGTGTGTGAAGCTGGCACAGGGAAGCGTGTATTATAGCAGGGCAAAAGAATGGAGGGACGGCAGATGTGTGTGTGTGTGTGTGTGTGTGTGTGTGTGTGTGTGTGTGTGTGTGTGTGTGTGTGTGTGTGTGTGTGTGTGTGTGTGTGAGTAAGGGGAGGGGGTTTGTTTCTGTCTATGCATCAAGAGTGTAAACACGGTTATACTCATAAACTAATAACAGCTTATGATAATAACTGCGACTCTGCAAACATGCAGCTCGCAGTAAGATCACCTGTAGTGTGTGGAGCCAAAGACAGCCTCTGTCTGACACTTTACTTCCTTTGTGACCATCAGATAAAAATGAGGCTTCACATTCGTCCTTCACTTGACATACAAATGCATCAGTAGCCACAACTTATGGAGGAAAAGGGGTGTTACATGTTAACATTAAACACATGCTGGTGAATATATGGCATGCAGATGGATATAGAAGAATGGACTATTTATACCATATTTTTCTTCCCAAGAGCTTTTTACGACACTTCGCATGTATCCTTTCACACACCCATTCATACCCTGATGGCAGAGGCTGCCAACTGCTTATTAGGAGGGATAGAGCACTTACTATCAAGAGTGGTCATGAAGATACACAAGTTTACACACACACACGCTCAGACAACACAGCTACCAGGAGCAATTTGCGATTCAGTATCTTGCCCGAGGACACATTGACTGGACTAGCAAGCCGGGAATCGAACCGGAGACGCTCTGATTACTAGACAAGCCATAGCCACTTGTCATTTTCCAGTGTCATCTAACCATTTTTCTGTCCTCACATATCCTGCATATCCGTCCATCCGTCACATACAGTATATAGCCACACAATAAGGTAAATACATGCAAAGGCGTAAAACTGAAGATTTACATGATAACTGAGCCATCCCCATGACAACTGAATAAACTCCCTCCGCAGAAAAGGGCAATTTAAAGCTCTGCTAAAAGCATATACATATTTTGTCACACCGCTATTTCAAAGGTCAAAAAAAAATAGTACCTTCCTGTACTGACGTCCAAAACAAAGATCTCAGCTTGGCTTGATTGTTGTACATCATAAATATGATGATCACGGTAATCGTCTACTAACTGTGATATTAAATTATCCTATCTGAGCTGACATCTGGCAATCAATCCAATTTAACAAGCGCCCATTCACCTGACCTGCATTTTGATGTGATGTTGAGGTGACAGTGCTAATCATTCTGACAACCAGCACAGATAAAACATCCCAAAATCCCATGATTTTCATAGTTTAGACTAGTTTGTTCAGAAGTTGGTCTAAATCTTCAGCGTCATTTGGGCATTTTAAACCAACAATGATCACTGTGCGGCCTCAGAAACACGTTTTTAGGATCATTTAAAACCGCATGTTAATACAATTTTGATGTAACACTTTCATCACTTGATTATACAACTCGTTCTGATATGATCTATAAATACAAAGATGATGCAGCGTCTTTATTTGGTTGTTATTTGTCCTGTCTTCGTTGTAGTTTGACAAAAAAAGTCACTTTGGTGATGTGCATTCTACCCTTACCCATCATCATGACAGATTCCAAATGAACCTCTGCACTCATACAGTGTTTCCTTGGTGACACCTCCTTCAGGAAGTCTCTCTTTGCTCCTCTGAGCAGAAGGCTTCCTTGTTGATTGAAGACTTGATCAGTTTCTGGGTTATGTGAGGAAGACGGTGATGGTAATAAACTAGAGATGGCAGCCTGATAATGAGAGCTGCACATTTTGCAGTTCCTTCCCTGTAATGCACACACATTAGAGCGCATTAATGAATAAAGCTAAACTAATATCTTGACTTCTTGTAATATCTTTGTTGGTTTTGTATATTACATTGGATCTGTGATTATTTAAATGTCTGTTTTTAAAATGGCCTTGCCAATTCTCTTTTGATGTAAGTGTTTCTGAGCCCAATCACATCTTACAAGTTGTAGTTTTCTCTAAGACCACATCACCAAAATTGCTCTCCTGCATATGCAATAACATGTCAGTGCTACAGAACAGAATCTCATTCCATGCTCAAGCACTGACAGTTTGCAGCGTCCTGAATGACACATAAAATGCTTGGGGGCGCTGATCCCTGACAGCGAGAGGATATCATCTGTCTGTGCCTTCCAAAACTATTACTATTAACTGTTACTACTATGGTTCAGTAAGTCTCTGTCTTTGGTTAGCACCTCATTGGTTTTAAAAAGAAACTAACAAAAAAAAATCCAGCTGAGGTCCTTTCTGAAAAACATCCTCTGCTGGCTTCCTACTTGCAAACACTACCAGCTGGGTTGGTTGAAATGCATGCTGGGAGCTGCAGTGGACACATTATATCCATGTAGAGTAAAAAAAATAAAATAAATAAACGAACTATGGAACTGGACAGCAGTGTGTGGGTGTGTTTTTGGGTCTGTCTTTTTGGTTTGGCAACAAAAACAACTAGAAAAAAAAATCTTGATAATGTAATTTTAACAATCTTGCAAAAACACAACATGTTTGGGATATTTGGATGCGTGTTTCAGCTTCAACCCAGTTCAACCTTTTTGTTCTTCCAAACCTTTCTGACTGCTGTGCACAAATACAGTTTTTCACATTTCACAGCTGGATGCTACACACCATAACCAGTCTGATCTGCTGTCCAAAGAGCAGCTCCAGTCAAGCACTTTAAGAGTTCAGTGCTTTGCTAAAGACCACCTTGATGTGATGAGAAAAGGGCACCCTAATAAAAACAGCTACAGTGTAAAAGAAGAAATAAACATGACAGCATCCCCTGCTGGCTTCCCACCTGCAAACACTACCAGCTGTGTTGGTTAAAACGCCTGCTGGGAGCTGCAGGGGTGATCCACTGGCATGCTTCTGCACCGACAGTTACAGCTGTATAAACCATGTGTGCATCTTTACATTATCATCCACAGTTTAAAGCCACTGGTGTGTTTAATCTTAATCTGTTACTACAACATATGGCATGATATGATACAATCAAACCAAAATAATACCTGCAGTTATTGTTATTGTGTTTCCACGTGCAGACAAACACCTGCAGCATCCAGCTTTTCTCTTTTTTGCTTTTGTCTGATAGGTTCTGTTGATTTTTTTTTTTTTTCTGGGCCAGCCTCTCTCATCAAAGTGATTAAGCAATTACACTGATTGTGCCGATGCTCAGAAGAACGAGGGAAGGGCCCTCGAGTATTGAGTGCTAAAGCTTTCTTGGAGATAACGACTTAATTTGTGCCTAATCAAAATAAAGCCCGTTCTCCTAAATCTCCAACCTTCCTTCAGCACTGGGTGGCTCAGGGAATTGAGAAGGTATCCTTAAGAGAAACCGATGAGGAGAGATCCTCTTCTGGAGTCTTTTCCAGCTTAAATATCATTTTTAATAAGGCCAGATTATATACAATTCACACATGTGTTGTTATCAGGAAATGAGGCCTCTCTTTTCCCTCCAAATGAAATAATAATTAGCACTTCAGAACTGATAGAAGATGCTGCACGTATCCAACATGAATCCCAAGAGTTTTGGGGATTAAATCAACATGCAGTTTGTCTCTCAGCGCTGCTGTGGGCATCAATAATGAACAGTCTCTCTGGATCACAGCAACAGACCTTAACGCACGAATTCCCTAAGAGTTATTTTTCTTCTGACACACACACACGCACACAAACACCCCAGTCATCATTTTCCCATCAGGCCACTGCAAATATCAGGTCTTTCTCCATGTGCTGACATTTCTTTTACCCGCTCGTTTCACCATGAAAGCCAGACCGAGCACACGCAGCACGCCTCTTTAGGCACGCTGGATTCAACATCAAAAATTAATCACAGCAAAACTCAAATCACACCCGTGACAGGGCGACATGAATTAGGACTGCTGAGTCGTGCGTGTGCGTGCGCGCGTGCCTGCCTGTGTGTGTGTGTGTCTGTAGGGAGTGAACAACATGGAGAGAAGTGAGAGAGAAACTAGGTGAGGGAGGGATGGAGAGGAATAGAGGAACTCACCCCGGGATGATATCTCAAGGAAGAGGCGGGGATCTGCAGCGCGTATAGCCGCGGTGTACCGATCCTCTATCCCGGGTACTTGCGCCCTTTTCTCGGGCATGAGCCGGACCCTGAGGCGGCCCCCCTCTGCGCCCAGCCACCACTCCAGAATAGTTGTGAGGTCCATTTCCAGGGTGAACACCGGGGCCTCCTCGTACACAGACAGTCCCCCGCATCCCGTCTTGACTATATCCTCTCCTATTTCCACCACAACTTGGTTTGATTTCCTGCTGGCTTTCGTCAAGCCCAATTTCAGAACTTTGGACAGCGGCCGTTTGTAGAAGAAGGGAAACTGTCCATCAACAGACATGTTCCTCAGCGCAGAGTCCGTAGTAGACGTGTCCACAAAAGTAGATATGGTTTTCTGCAAAGGTATGCAGTGCATTTTCAAGTTTGCGCGCACCGTGTAACATCCGCGAAAAGTCTGGCAGTCGCCGTTCAGGGGTCTTTTTATGAACTCTGCCAGGTAATAGCGCAACAGAGAAGGGACCGCAAAATCCACAGCCAGGGTTTTCCTCTTAAGCCTGGAGTTTATGGTTTGGTTCAAGTCTCTTTTGCCCCCGCTTTCCCCGCTGCTTCCACCGGTAGTACCGCCACCGCTGATGTTGCTGAAGTCGGCGGTGGGGGGATCCATACCCGCTGCGGTCCTTGACGAGGCGCACTGCAGCTCAGCGAAAAATGCCGCAGAACAAACAAGCAAAAACAATATCCTGGCGTTCATGGTGAAATAATTTCAGTCTTTCGTTTAGGAGAAGCTCTCCTTAATCCCACCCTTCACCGCTTCTTCTCTCTGCTCTTGTCACATACGCAGCGCAGGACCACAAAGTGCGAATCGATGATCCTGCGGGTCTTGCGCCTCTTCGCCGGTGCGCACCCGTGGCAAGACGAGGGGGGACTGGGTTTTTAAATTTGTTTCCCACTGACTGTTGCTGTCCTCCCTTCTTCAGACGGAAAAAGTGCCATGTCTCCTCTCTGTTCCTCACACACGCATTCACACACAGAAGAACACACGCACACACACACACACACAAACCTACGCGCACCTTTAAGACGTTGTCTTTTATCGCCGGTGCGAACCCAGCGAGTGGCTCTCCGGGACGCTGATTGATATGCCGGTCGGGTCCGCTCCGGTGGCTTTCAAAGACTCCCTGTCTCTTGGCACAGTTGTGGCGGCGGCACAAGTGGTCTCTCTGTCTGTCAGCAGCGGGATGCAGCGTCGCTCGCCCCCTCCTCCCCTTCCTCACAACTAAATCATGAATTCACAACCAGTTTGGAGAAGCGGAGCATCAATTAAAGTTTTAAATATAATTATATCGTACAGTCTTTGCTAATTGGAAAGCCTGGCAGCAGCCTCTGAGGTTAATTGCCTGCTGATGATTTCGGTGCTCAATTGCTCAGAACCGGTATCTCCGGTCGGTCGTCTCTGTCATACCAGTACACGCTGCAAAGTCGTTCACACATCCATTTGACGTCAATATAAGACGTTTTCTCCGAACACGACTCCCTTGAGAAAAGCCTTCAGCAGTCAGCGCAGGAGTCTCCGCCGCGTTATGGACGCTCTGATGCGCCCTCAGCGCAGCCGTAATGGTGCCTGGTATCTTTATTGAAATTAGAAATGCCAGGAGGTATGACAGCACAACGCCACAGTTTGTCTCTGGTGATTTTTTTCCCCCTCAATGAATCACCAGGCCTTTGTGTCCGGAAATTAGATTGGATTAGTCGCACTCACACGTGTTGTGTGCAAATCAAATAGTTTCAGAGGGAGGCCATTTGGGTTGGAGCCCATTTGGCTTTTGATATGTCTGATGTGAAGAGGCCAATATGTCCTTAAAACATCGGGGGTTCATTTGCCACACAGACTTCCTCCTTAATTGGGAATTAAGGGGTCAGTGTTTAGGGGCAGGAGGAAAGAAATGCCAGAAAATGCTCATGTGGCCACCCCTCCCTCACCTAAATTCTCTCTCTCTCTCTCTCTCTCTCTCTCTCTCTCTCTCTCTCAAAGTTGAATCCACCGCTAGATGGCGTCAGCACATGCTCATGGTAATCCACGCTCCTCGGTTTCACAGACAAAGCCGTTAAAGCTCTAATTGGTCTTGCAATTTTTCACACAGTCTCATTAAAGCCTTATCTGTAGAAGAGGATAAAGGCTCCATGTGAACATTTCATATGAGGAATCACAGAAGACACCATAGAATAAGAGGCAGATCTCAAGCATATGGCTATATACCAATCTCTGGTTTACAGGGAAGGAATATGGGTATAGAGGTGCACTGTATCCTCACAGCAAGAAGGTTGTAGGTTCAAACCTGCTGTCAGCTGGCTGACCCTGTGTCTGGGATCACTCCGGGTGCTTTGGCTTCCTTCATGCATGTTAATAGGTTAACTGGTGACTCTAAATGGCCAATACATGTTAATGTAAACTGTGAATTGTTTTTTGTCAGCCCTTTGGTGTACACCACCTCACATCCAGGCTTTTAACTGGTACTGACTCCAACCCTCTGTAAAGGCTCAGTGGTTATAGATAATAGTTTGTTAATAGTTTAACACATGTAACTTTCAATTTTGGTTCAACTCAGGTGTTGAAATACCTTAGCCAAGATATTGTCAGTGACTTCATCAATTTGTATTTTGCAGTTTGGTTTCTCTGATCCAGTGTGCTCCAACATGTGGTGCATATGGCACTATATAGAGATGTTTTTTTTGGTAGCGTATAAAGAAGTGAGTGCCTCTAAGGTAAAATTTTCATTTTTATGAACAATAGCTTGAAGGTCCAAACCTTTTTGTTGTTTTTGAAGTTTCATGTTGTGGGTGAGGATATTTTTTTGTTTGTTTCTGTTCAGGTGAAGTGAACGGAAAAACTGAAGTCCGCATTGATGAACCAGTCAGAAACGTGTTCGGCTGATGCCTTCTTTAGTGTACATACCCAGTGAGAGACAGAGTAGTTGCGGGTGCTTATAATTAAAACTATAAATAAAAAAAATGAAAATGTGGTTATGTGCGTAAGTTAAAAGGTCAAATTATATCTAAGAAATAAATCAGATTAAAAACAAACTTGTATGCTCAGCACACAGTTTTTCCTCCAAACTGCTTTTGTAAATTTAGAAGTCATCCGCACTGCAGCTGTGCTTCAGCTGCCCCATGAATGTACAGTATTTTGATGTAGGATTCCCATATGACTTTCCATATTAATGGCTGTGGCTATTTTTACAGCTTACAACAACCACCGCCTCTGATTGGACAACATTAATTTCTGTTTAAGCCACAAGAAATATAGAGGTGATTGTGATTTATTTTTAGCAGGAGTCAACTCAGCTTAGCTCTGCACAATACAATGGCCTTCCTTCCTGCTAATAAAGGAACATCAATTGCTGTTTAGTTACAAATGTATGTCTATAAATGTCTATAACTACTTTTTTCTTTGCTGATTGAGGAAGAAGATTGCTTCTGTTTCCCGGGGGTTAATTGGGATGCACAGTAGTATGTGAATTATTAATATATTGATTGATTGATTAATCATTGTCTTGTGCCTGCATAGTTATTACGCAATAAAGGAACTGTCCTTCAGCGAGGCTATCCTTTGTCTCTAATCACCTTTTCAATTGCTGCCTTAATATACACTCTATTGCCATAATTGGACAAGGCAGGCTTGCTCTGTGTGATGGTGTTGTAAACAGACACGCGCTTTTCTGTGCGGACATGCTTCGTCGTCAAGGTCTGACATTATTATTAAGTCCTTTTCTTGTTTTTCTTTCCGTTTTTTTTATTTGAACCCGCCCCACAAATCTGTTGTTGAATAAAATTCACATTTCTATAGGTGTAAGATGTCATTTTTGAGATAGTTTTGAATCTTCTGCCCTGACCTGTGGTGGAACAGCAGAGGAGAGAGCAGAAAATTAGACCCAGAAGCACATGAGTGAAATACTTTGTTTCTTTATTCATCAGGCATTCTGCCCAATAGCTGAACACATTATTCACGACAAGTTGTTTTATTCATGATTGGACAAGATGAGGACTCATAAATGGTATGAAAGGGACTGAATGAGCCTTGCATGGAGCAGGGGAAGGAGGGAGAAACAGTGGCAGACACCCTGAACTCCTTTCAATATCTAATCTGCAATGCTGTGCTCACAAGTGCCAAGCCGCAGGTACAATGTTACATCGGACGCTAGATTCATGTACATGACATTGTACATGAGTACTGGAGACTCTACTTGGTTGCCTGAGTCAAGGTGAGTCCGTGCAACCAGGGCTTCCAGCTAGTGTGGCTGAATGCAAGTTTGATAATTTGGGTGTGGGTGCAAATGAACTGTGGAAATGGTATAACCATTCACTGAAACAAGACAATATCTGGGGTTATTAATAATAGATTAAACACATTGGTAATGTTGGACAAATTGATTTTTAACTAGCAAAACCCAAAGTCAAGCGTTCTAGCTCGAGTTCCATTTTTCACACTAAATTGATTTTGATGAACAGATATTTATGTGCATAATTGTGATCCAGATGGATTCATTTGGAGCACTGCAGAATACAGAGTATGGCTGTGGGATGTACGGGCAGCTATCGCTGTATTCGTGATAATTGGTGTGCATTTTGAAAGCGATCTACCAGACCGCCAAGGCGAACTTAATTACTTTCTGATTGATCACTCATTTCCAGCTTTCAGTCCTTATGGAGTAAAATTAACCAAAGCCTGGACATCAGTTTCACACATTGCCGTGAGCGTCGTTTACCAGCTATAGTGTCCATTTCATCCATGTTTGGTATCCAGCTCACAGGTCAGTGTGCGGCAAAAGGTCGGTGGAGGAGTGGTAGTGTGATAAATTACAGACAGATAAGTTCTTACAAAGACCCTTCCCCCCCGGAGCACCATTTTTCATGGCGTCTGGTAAACCTCATAAATCAGTAGCTGAGTCCCCACCACGAGTGACCCTTTCAGCCAGCATCATCGTACCTCATGGCCTGGTCCATCCACTTTCTGCATGTCCCAAACTCAACTGCTTGCGGAAACAGAGATGGATGTTCCCAACACATTCCTCTGGAGCTGTCTACCATCTACCGCTCTCTCCCTTTCCACAGCTTCACAACCATTTTTATCTTTTGTCTTTTTTGCCTTCGTGCATGCACAACACGTGTCTGCAATGATTGAGGAAGGAGCTGCTGAGTCTCGCGCACCCAAGCCATGCATTTCACAATGCCGAGGCGACAGTCCCGCTTCCTTTAGCATTCCCACCTCATGACATTTTTTCTCTTAGTTCCATAAATCAAACTCCGAGACCTGCCGAGTTGAAGAAACAAAATAAGGCTTTTGAAGAAAATAGGGAGGGGAAAAGAGGCTTTTGCACAGAACGTTTTCAAGATTCGGAGAGTTTCCTGTTGACAGCTGTAATAAGAGTTTGGGACGGTCATCTCTTATGGCGCACGTTCACAGGTGCATAGGGGTAAACTTTTGATAAGTGGCAGTTCCCTAGGTATTGGAAATTGAAAAATGTCAGCCTTTTACCTCCAGTCCACTGAGCCCTCTGCATGACCAAGACTCACATTAATCATTGCACTGCAAGGCTCGAGCCTGATTTTAGCCAGGTATTTAGCATGTTACGATGCTGATTCACAGAAGCGCTTCCAATATATATCAGAGGCATAGCTCATATTCTGATTTAGCAGACACAAACAAAAACAGAAAAATCCATCTAACATTTTGGAACAACAGCGTTAATTGAAGGAGTAGAAGCTTCCTGTCCATTTCACCTGCCTAATGTTAGATTATAACTTCCGCGACTCTCTTCATTCAGACAGCTATAAAAAGTAGATACACTTAGTTAGACTAATGGCAGAAATTAGTCTTTATAAAAGGCTGAGTTCGTATGCCAACTTCTACTGATGGAAATGTGAAAAACTGCAATGAATTTTCACATGATTCATGCAAAGTGGACAATCCATTAAAAAAGGTTGCAGGAGTATGTGTGGTGCAGGGTGGGCAAAGTTTTATTTTTCAGACTTTTCTGAAAATTCTCTTTACTTTTGGAAAGTGTACTCATGTTTGCCAAACTTCATCTTCTGTACAAGACACACTGCTCCTCTGTCTGCCTATAACCATATAGTAATGTATACCTGCTGGTCCCCCTGATTGGCTCACAAAACAGGAAAACTTTATTTTAAAACAATCTGCACTTACTAGCAGCAACATTATTCGTATTGCACGTAATAACCCCCCAATTCTTCAAAATTCTCCACAAGAACTGGAGTTGTATTACAACAACAAAAGGATTTAACTGTTTTTCCCCATCTAAATCATCACCAACTAACATTTACCTCAACAACTCAAGTTATGGGGACACAAGAAAACAAATACTTCTTGCCAAATGGGCATGAAAAAAGATAAATATTAAAGATGAATATTAATGCTAGGCATAATCTTCACACTAAACACATTGGTGAGTAGCTATGCCTATAACAACCTGTAACATAAGGGCAAACACCATCTCCAGAATATGTGGCTTCATGTTTAGATGTGACGATACAATGGTCAACTCTTGTGCTTTTTAATCATTTCTCACATTTTCCAGATACTCCAAGCTAAAAATACATAAACGTTCTCCTTTAGAAGAACAATATTTAAGTTATTTCTGGTGAAACAGCCTTAAAACTCTGAAGTAAAAATTTGAAGCCTTGTGGCTCAGGAATGATAAGCTAAATCACAATGTAAATGTGCAATCAAAAAGAAATCAGATTGTGCAGAGACAGACTACACCTGGTAAAGGTTTTCCAAAACGAAGCCACAGATCATCCAAGTTTCTGTCCAATAGGATCTCAGTAATTACTGAGGGTACAGTGTTTTTGCCTTACACGCATAGTTCAAGTCAGACAACTATATCATTACGTTATTTTTTAGTCTTTGCACCTTTGTTGACAGGTTCCCAGCATCCACTTCAACAAGCATCTTTTGAAATACTTCAAAAGTGTACTTTAGAGTTCAAATGAATACAAGGCAGATAATGTCCACGACCAAGATGTCCATGTTTCAGTCGATAGTGTTTAAGAAGTCCCCCCTTCGATGATGCCACAAATGTGCAGATCTTGCAGTGCCATTCCATACACTGTTACCTTACTGTGGGTTTATAGGGAGCATCAGCAGCTCACAGGCCAAAGATCATGCAACAAGGTGGTGGGGGTGATCTGGGTCAAGTGTGGCCTTCTGCTGTTCGTCCTCCCTCTATCTAAAATCTAAAAAAATGTGACCACAATAAAAATCTATGTTACCTGCTACAGCAAGTATATACAGTATATAGTCAATATTCCCACAAAATGTATAACTATGAATTGCCACTGTGAACTTTTAAAATAAGCCTACTACACACACACTGGCTCCAGTGAGTGAGACAGACAGGAGACCTGCACTGAAAATGATTAACATTAATATAAGACAGAGCTCAGCCTGAGACTCTCAGTAACATTTGAGACAACTATGATAAACAAACACAGGCACAGCACGTGTAGCAATTTATTTTTTGTCGTTTCCCTAGTCATGTTTAATCTTAATTACTTTTTAGCATTTTATTTACATACATTATATACATATTTACACATAGAAACAATTTTCCCTTCCATTTATGCTTTTTAAGCATATGTCTAAGCATCTTTCCAAGGTTATTAATTGGTGTTATGGCTAACTTAGCACGGAAAAAAGTTTTAGATTTTATTGCCAAACCTGTCTCCACCTTAAAATATGCCACAACATGTTCGAGCTACACAGTGTTTCAAATTAGTTAAGCCTATGGCTTACTTAAAATAGTATGCTAACAAGGCCAATTAGCTTTGGTGAGGAATGGCTTTGTCGCGATAGTAATGTTTGTAACGTTACGTTGATATTTCATGCTAAGGAGTGTTATCATAAATACATTCTTTCAAAATAAGCTACTTACGGTCAGGTCAAGTTGATATTAAGGTCAATCCGCTGTGCCCGCCAAAACGTCGGCCACATGCTCCGCCATGCCTGCGCCCATCTTTTTCAGATCTGTCCCAGCCGTCAGGGAATGACGTCACTTAGTCAGTTCCGCTTACTTGATTTTTTTAAGTTGTTAAGTTACTGTCCAATAAAATTGAGTTGACTTGTTTGATAATCGCACTGTAGTGCATTCTCAAAAATCTTGAGAAACATACATTTATTTTTTTCACAAATATTTAAATAATGTAATCTGTGAGTCAAATATGAATTTATTTGAAAGACATTTTAGTATGGATATTTCACACAAAGATTCCTGTTGGATTTTTACTAATGAATTTTGATGTTGTCAAATCAAATACTCATCATGATGATATTCAGCATTTTTATTAAGCATGCATACCTATATATTAATGTTACATTTACTGGGCTCTTAAATTATTTCTTACAGATAGAATATAAACTCCAAATTTAGATTATCATATTATAGCATAATTATGGTGAATGTGTTGGTAAATAGTTGACTATGTACATGCCCAGGAGACACTGAAAAACATAAGTATTCATTTGAAGTCATGGTTTTGGCCAAGTCCAATATTTGTTACCTTTGTGTGAGGCAAAGCTGCTAAATGCTCCACTATGTTCACCAGCTAACCGCAAACTGTAGCCGTTTGTTCTTCAGAGTACAATGGGTGAGAGATTTTACACTGAAACAGAAACAGGGCTGAAGGGTCTAATGACCACTATCCAGTTGCATTATGGGATTTATGGGACAATGTTATATTCATTCATTGTTCCTGGAGTGACGCAAACTAAGGGCAGGAAGTTGTAATAACTGAGCCCTGTGCTACATCAGTTTTGACCTTTTCTTGCAAGTCTTCTTGCAACTTGATTGCTGGAGTACCACGATACTACTGTATTATACTGCTGTAGAGTGGCTGGTGACTGGCTCACAGAAACATATTCAATCATCATGCTTCTTTGGAAGGAACATTTCATTTAAAGATCTGACATTTTTAATCATAAGTTTGGCGCATCTGCTACACTTCTGTGCTTAAACAATTTCATTAATCTCCATAATTGCAAATTATTAGATTGTTCCCTAAATAGATTGGGAATGATCTGGTTGAGGTTTTTATCGTTTCAGCTTCATTTCCCGTTTCTCTACACAAACCATGTTCTCCCTTAAAAGCTCAGAGGGAGACTGAGAAGATGGAATACGTTTGTGTTTGTGTTATCACTTTATCCTGTTGGCTGGGCACCTCATAATGAATTCATTGCCGCCGTTCGTTCCACTATTTTCAGGCTTTATCGAAAATGTTTAAAAATTGACAAGCTGACCACATCCAAAGAAATTCATCATTCCCTGAAAATGAATTTCTACAACCACAGGCCTCCAAAGTAATGAAAAGGATGTAGGTCAAAATGGGAATCAGCCTGGGCACTCAGTTCTTACAAAAGTCAACTCACACTGACACACGCACGCACACACACACACACACACACACACACACACACACACACACACACACACACACACACACACACACACACACACACACACACACACACACACACACACACACACACACACACACACACACACACACACACACACACACAGATAAAACACACACCCAAACAATACCATAGGCCCTTATTATCAGGCATGGGATTACAATCTCTACGGTTTTATATGCTTAACGCTTCCAAGTGCTGCTTTCTTCATGTCAAGGCTTATCCCTCCATCTATAAAAGCACATTTTTCAAAAGCCCGCTAGCATAGACTTGCACGACTTTGTACATTGAAATGCGTTTAGCGTAGAGATCATTCATCACCCATCCGAAACACACTGCTGATCTGAAGCTGTGCATGCCTGGAGCTCACCTGGGACCTTCTGAGTCACCAGAAATGTTTCCTTTGTTCACGCTTATCCTGCATAAATGAATACACAGGAAAAAGACTTATCCTAATGCTTCATTAAATCAACATCACACTCAATGCATCAATCATCCAGTCCAGTCAAGGTAGCTCCAGTAATCTCTCGGATTTTGACTGATCATTTGATCGCAGTTATGGATTGGATGGATGGGCAAAGAAGTCACTGTTAGAGCTCTCCTCAATTAGTTAACCATCGACCTGCTACAGCCTAATGGGCCATTGGCGTTCGACTTCAGCGCCACATCTGATGAATTCCCACTCTGGAACCAGAGACGGGGCAATTGGGCGGCTGGATGGCGAGGACCAATTCAATCTCCTTCACGGATCAAGCATCTCTGGGAAAAAAGGATGAGAGAGGGGATGGTGCCATCAGGGCTGTGGGGCAATTTTTCACTGGCCCCTTGTCAATATAACCTGACGGTTTGCTGCAAAATGTTAGGATTGAAAATGATGTATTGGCTGTATGGAGCATGATACAGGGCATGCCCAGCATTTGACTCTGTGACATACATCACAAGGGAGAGGTTAGAGGTGAATTAATAGTGAATTATCTGGTGTCAGGGGAGCGGTGAGGGGGTCAGTGTAGAGGATGAATACAGGAAGGAGGAGGTGAGCACAAGACATAATATGCACATTTGTTATGCCTTTGGAAAGAGCAAACCTCGTATCAATGACTCAAGTAAAAAAAAAAAAAGAAAACCTCAGAACAGGGTGGCATTTGGGGTGAAGCGTGGGGGGATGCGAGTGCCAAAAATAGACTGCAGCATCGCTACTCGACTGTGCATCTTCAACGTCTTCTTTCTCATCTTGGGAGAAGCATCAGTTTATTTTTCCTCTCTCCCCTTCTTTCAGTCTCACCCCTGTTTCCTGGTAACAGACGTGTGTGTGTGTGTGTGTGTGTGTGTGTGTGTGTGTGTGTGTGTGTGTGTGTGTGTGTGTGTGTGTGTGCGTGCGTGTGTGTGTGTGTGCGTGCGTGTGCGTGCGTTCACCCTGTTGGTCCATAGGAATATAAATCACAGCATTTAGTATGCATATCTGAGACTTTTCATTTCTCCTTCCTCCCCCCCAAAAAAGAAGAAAAGAAGCTGCAGAAGCACAGCTGCAGGAATATATTGTCAATACATGTACTCCAAAATACAGCTACAGTCACACAGAAAAAGGGGAACAGGCAGGTCGGTGTGGGAGTTATAGCATGTGTTGACCATCCAGAAACAAACAAGTTGGCAGGAAAGAAATTGCCCTCATTTCAGTATCTTGTTTTCACCAAATTGCTACTAGTAAAAGCAGATGCGCCCCCCAAATCAACTGGCCTTGTGGCCCAATGCTTCAATTTCTTTTAGGTTTGTTTATTACCATCCTGGCTGCAAAGTCTACCCCTGCCGCGCTGCTTTCTTCACTATACCTGTGTTCCTTGTCTGTGTGTCCTAAGCCTGCTTTCTACAGTCTGCAGTTGTTTTATTGTTCAAACTCTGACCTACATGCAAGAGCTAAGCCTAGATGAACACCAAATGTTGACAATATTACTTTTCCTCTAATACATTTCATAGTGTAGCAAATATCAAAAAAAAAATGTCCTGATTCAAACACATTGTAGGAGCCATCGGCCGTGTGATTTTTCTGCTATATTTTCACATTTTACACACACAAGATAAGTCTGCTATATCAACATCCATTCAATGTTAAGCCGCCTGCTCAGAGATCTGTATTCTGAAAGCACATCAGTGCTTCAAAGCAAGTCACATATTGCCAACCAGTGCTCCATAAGAAGAATAAACAGTTGGAGTCAGGCACGGATGCAGGAATTCTAATTGAAAGCCATTTAAATACGCTTCTGCCTGAAGTCTGGACGAGGGATTGTTCTGACAGGGGAAACCTTTTCCTCAGCTTTGCCTGAAGCTAACCACCTGGCTGGCATTTAGCATTATTTGTCAGTCCTTTGACTTGTGTGTGCATGTGTGTGTGCCCTTGGAGAAATTTCCCATGTATTCTTTTGGTAATGCAATGCAAATCATACATATTCTATTTGGTTTTGACCTTTTTTTTTTAATTATTAGTATATAATCGGTATTACCACGCTCCAGCATCTCTTAGGATTGAGATATGGATGAACGAAAGACTAAACAAAGTGTGTGAATGTCTATATTACTGTCCAAATTTTTGATGACTGTGATCTTTTCCTAATCTTAGCCAAGTAGTTGAAAAAACAACCTCACTTAAAGGTCGTCTCAGTAGCTGTTTTTGAGCTCAGACATATCTCCTGATCTTCATCGGATGCATATGGATTTTGCCCGTTGGGAACTAGAAAGAATTTCCATTTTCATGAGCACTTTAAAAGGTGGCTATAATCAATATTTTAAATTGACGTTGGATGACACGACTACTTGTATATGGCTTGTAGTGATGAACACACAAAGAATTACCACTCAACTCTGCAGTTTCAGCTAAGGGGCCAAATATTTTCATTACAAGTTAGTGGAGAAAACTGAGATAAAGTAAAGAGGTAAAGTGCATTTTGACATTTATCGGGTGTCCAGGGACACGATTTGAAATAATTTAACATATATTTATATCTGCCAGAGGGCGGCATGGTGGTGCACTGTCGCCTTACAGCAAGAAGGCTCCTGGTTTGAACCTTGGCTGGTGAGGTTTGTGAGACCGTGTGGAGTTTGCATGTTCTCCCCGTGTCTCTGTGGGTTCTCTTCGGGTTAATTGGTGACTCTTAATTGTCCATAGGTGTGAGTGTGAAGGGTTGTTTGTCTCTACAACCATGTGGGGTGAAAATTTTCAGCTGGAATAGGTTCCTTTCCCACTGTAACCCTTATTTCAGATAATGTATGGATGTTCTTGTTACCTTAGAATAAGCCCTGATTCAGGCACTGCAGAATAACTAAAGACTAAAAATAAAATAAAGACTACACATAAATGCAGTTTTAAGTTACAAGATAAAGGATGCACTATGCCTATAATGTATGCATATGTCCTGTACTAATATCATGTTTTCTATGGATCAAAAGGGTAAAAAGGTATTGTAATTGTCTTGCAGCCTCTTTATACCCAATATTAGCATTTTTTGCCCCTGCCTCATGTTTGTCTGGCTGCTATATGATCTGAATAAATAATATCCAACCACAAAAGTACCCAATGTCTTTGAGATAAAATATGTTCCAGAAAAAAAGAAAGCAGGCTCTTGCTTCTGTCAGAGCTGTAAGATACATTGAAAGTATGATAAATTCAACAGACAATGTGTTGTTTTTGTTGGAGGACTTGATAGGTCAAGGTTTTCCTTTAAAAAAAAGAAATACTACTATGTAGTATTGATCCATCTATCCATCCGTTTTCCACCATACAGTTGCCCATGAAGGGACACTGTGGGCTGCAGCTCACACCATGGTTTCACAGTTTTATTACTTATTTAAAAACATCCATTCACACTCACACCTACTAGCAGTTTAGACTGTGCTTACCACTGCATTACCATTCTACCTACATAACGTTGATCAACTGTGCAATGCATAATCAAATGCACTTCATTATATACAGTATATCACTTCCACATCCTGCCCACACATTACTCATCATAATGCATCTTTCACAATAAACGCAGAGTGTTGCTCTTGTGTTATTTCACAGACATTCTTGTACACGCCGTAGTTCTGCATTAGTGTTTTTGTACGAGCTTAGTCTGCGATAGAACAGTCATGATACCGGCCAGTGAACAAGCCTGTGTTTATCTTTTGCTGTTTTCCCACTATCTATCAAAAACATCTGGCACCTGAACAGCAGCTTCCCTCATTCCGCACGTATCACTCTGATAAAACTATGGATTAGTATTACGTCTGCAGCTGTGGTGCGTTTACTGAATACAAGTTTGAAGCACTTTCACTTTATTTGAAATTCATTTCAAATGTATGCCACTTTTTACTCCAAGATCAAGATTTTTCATATGACAGATGATCATCTTATAACATGATGTATAGATTAAACTACTGAATTGTCTATCGAGGTGAAAAACGAGCTCTTATTTGACCAACTACAGCACTGAAGTACATGTTACATATTCATCAATAATAATGATCCAGTGATATAATAACATGAAAGCTTCGGCCCGCTGTGACTCTGTAATGGATTAGTGGTTATTGATGATGGATGGATGGATGGATGGATGGATGGATGGATGGATGGATGGATTTAATAACACTGACAGGATCCATAGAGCATAACAAGCGGTTTGACATTTGATACGTTAAGTACATTTTATTGACAATAGTTCTATAATTTTAGGTAAGTAAAATATTAAGTGCAAGCGTACCAACAGAGTTAAACATGTATTTGTTTCCACCACTGAACAGTTGTGGAACTGCATGAAAAATGAAATACATTGTACGATGATGAAAGTGATTAAAGACAATGAAACATCGACGTCTGTCTCTGCAGTATATGCAGCATACAGAATACCTCGGAATTAAGAAGCAGTGAGTCTGACAGCAAGGAAAGTAAAAAAAAAGTCTCCTCCACTTCACTTTTGAATTAGTTATTTGATATTTTGACAGTGAAGCGAGAGGGATGAAATTCAATGGAGGTCCAAGGCCGGATTCAAGGGTATTGTGCTTAGATGATGTGTGTATATATATATATATATATATACACACACCCTGAACACAATGCTTCCATCACTACTACTGCTCCACCCACCCACCCTCACACCCACACACTTGAACATCCTAACAAAAATTGCCTCATAAAACTGCCAGAACACGTACCACAACTCGACTACAGCGTAAATACTACTGCAGGAATTTCTATGAGCACAACAGCACGGGGACATGTAGCTGTGCAGAGCGGCTGGATTGTCTGTGAGCTTTAGCGAAGAAACACCCTCGCTGGTTTACTAATTGCCCTCTTCTCATCATCTGCCCTTCCAATCCTTTTTTCCCCATTCCTGTCTTCACCTCGCCTCACCCTGCTCAACCTAATGAAGCTTTTTCCAGTCGGGAGATAAAGTAGTTAAAGTGCCCTGGTGTTTCCTTGTTAGCTCCTGTGAAGCAAACACAACAGGAGGGGAGTAAATGGGGGAAACATTACCCTCCTTAACCCTCCCCCGTCGTCTCCTCTCCTTTGTGCACTTGGAAGTCGCCTACACGAGTAAATCACAAGGGGGCAGGCATGAGATTTAAATGAGCCGATTAATCCCTGCGCTAATAATCGCTCTATTAGGAATGGTGGAGTATTGATTAAAGCTGGTGGAGGGCACTGTGCAGTGTTTTTTATCATGCTGTGTTTCAAGTAGATAAAACACCCAGGGGAGTGTGCGGTACAATATACATTAATAGGAGTGACTTTTTCATGAGAAATCTGAGCACACTTAAGAAACGAAGAAGAAGAAACTGCAGGGAATATGATGGCCATTTCTTTCCCCCAGACGTAAAAATGTAAGAGCTCATGATCTCTTTGCTGCTCACTTGTGGTCCCCTTCCTCTAAAGCTGTCTGACACATCAGTGTTCATGTGGAGAATTGAACACGGTTACAGACTCCATTAGCGGCTCTTACATAATTTGGTTATGTCATCATTTAATTATATTTACATGCTACTTTGCAAATTGACGGCAGAACATTTGGCAGGCATCTCACCTGTGTCCTTCATGATAACTGGCAAACATGGAAAGCTGCCAGGACGAGTAGCACTCCGTCATATTCTGCAGCATTGTCTTGCGGTTTGCTTTATAATCAGCATTGAATGAATCATACACGTAGAAGTGGAGCAGACTGGTGTCTCTCGCCATATGTTGTAGATTTACTGAGGCTTTAAATCTCCAATAGTGACTTAGAGCATGTCCTTGGATGCAAATTAAATTACACTAAATTATTAATGGCTCTCTATTAAATATTTTCACCTCTTTCTTAAGAACTGTCTTGTATGTGTGTATTAAGATTGAGTGAGGGCAGTTTGTGGGGCGGGGGGTTATCCAACAGTAGTTAGGGAGTTCACACAAGTCAGGTGGACCATGTTTAATGGAGCATCAAGGCTCTGACACTGTAATTTACAGCGGTGAGAGAAAATATTTAGATTCTTTACTTAAAGGGGAACTCCACAGACACATAAAGATGAGTTTTCTTAGTAATACTCAGCCAGGAAATGTCTTCTGTGGCTTTAACGGAGCTTTGTCGTGTTTGAGAAAATAATCCTGGTGATGTCAGCAAGGTATTCTTGGCAACTTGGAGACTTGAGGTAGGGCTGGTCTGGCAAAATGCTATTAAGATGCATTAAGTTACATTCATAGGGTCCAGCATTTTTGGATATTGCCTCATTCTAGGGTTCAAGCAACTATAGTTGCCAATGTTTTGTGAAAGTCGTTCAACCTACCAACTATAAGATGGATTCCCATTCAGTTTTATCTGGAACGTCATGTTCCCCAGAGGATGAAATTAAAATTAAAATTAAAAACTTTGGCCATCCCCTGCCTTTTGTACAACTACTACAGAGCCAGCATGGCTGCAGAGTGTTACACTATCTACATGGGAAACTTGGTCTAGATAGAAAGTTTTCAGAGCTCCATTGGCGTCTAGACAGAATGCCTTCGGGCACAGTATTAAGTGTAAGTAACCCACGTTCTGCCAGTATTCAGAGGCCAATACGCAATGAGCTGAAGTGTCTGGCCTGCGTTAAAGCGCACACAGCAGTCCCCTGACTTTTTGTGCAATACTTTATTGCTTTAGCACCACTTAAAGTGAAAGTGACCGATATAACAATGTACATTTATTCCTTTACAAGTGAAACCTCTGCATAATTAAAAGTACTTATTATGCAAATTGGCTTATTTCAGCATGTTATATTATTCCAAATTTATATTTTTGTATTTTGGATTACAGATTTAATATGTAGGCTGCTAGGCAACATGGTTGTTGGTCAACATGAACCTAATTTCAACTCTCCACAGCATTGTTAGGTATTTTAATCTATATAATTATATGTATATAATTTTACAAGCTGATTATATATGTTTGGATGCAACTGAAATAGTGTATAACTACCAGCTGCTGCTGTAAGCAATGTAGTGGAGTTACAATATTTCACTCTGAAACATAAAGAGGTATGAATGTATATTCTCCAGCATCAGCTATTACCGTCTTAGTGTAAATATATCTACAATCTAATGTCCAGATGCAACACGTGCATCTCGCAGCTTTCCTGTCATAAGTAATGATTCGCTTCACAATTATCACCCCCCCGTTTTCTCTTGTGTACCGAGAATGCAGAAGTAATGTGGCTACATTTATGCAATTTCTGGGGCAATTACCACAAGGCCAGCTAATGTAAATGGGTTTAATATCTAGGGGAGCAATGTTTTTAACAACCACCATTACAGAATACCATTTGTCGCTTTGATTAATTGCTTAAAGAGAGCCAAAGCAGAAGCTCCCATGCCAGAGTGCCTTTCTGCACACAGCACAGAATTCATGTCACATATATTTTCTCCTGGTGAAAGTAGGCATCATACATTCATACTATAAAGCTGTCGTCTGCATTGCATCAAGGGTACGGAGAAGAGGCTGCAAAGACTAATAAAATCATAAAAGCAAAAACACAAAAGTAGCGGTTCAATCAAATTGTTCCATGAAACAAAATGTCAATGCAGCGACTTAACTGAAGACGTATGGAAGCTGTTACGATAGCATGAGGTGATTTTTCTTTCCACACAATCATTCACTCAGACAGTATAAACCTTAAAATTCTACATGTCCTGCATTGTCCCTGATTCATGCACCATGACCATCGTACCCTTTCAGACTGGATTTATTGCATTCCTTTAATGTTCCCCATTACAAAGGCTCATCAAAAAAAAAAAAATCAGAATAATACAGTGTACAGCTTTTGCAGAGGTTTTCTGTAGATGTTTTATAAGGGAATTGTATTATTCTGTCTCAGGACAGCTTTATGTGGTCACCATGAAAAAAAATGTCCTTTGTTTGTATGTCTACCTTGGGAGATCGGATTCATAAGAAATGAATGAATTCTGAGTGTCTAGACTTTAATTCCTCCTTCCTGCTGTCCTCTGACTGCCTCTCAGTGGCTCTTTTCCGAGGCAATAGACGTTTTATAGCTGGACAGAAAGGAGATCTTTTCATGTTAACTGACGCAGATGGAGGTCATCGGAAACAATGTCATTAATGCACAATGAAGTCAAATTGCAGGAGGGATGTTTTCACTGGATACCGTAGCTCACTTAGCTGTAAACCTTTTGTTGTCCCCTTGGGGGCCTCCACTTAAGCCTCACCTGGGGTTCCATTACGCCGCAGTGTTCCTACAAGCAGGCTTTGCGTCGCAACAGACTTTACAAGGCTGCGGTGCTGACTCTGCACTTCTCTCTCGGGACTTAAGGGTTTTAAACTATAACGCAGTCACATCCAAGCATGACCCTCCCTTAGCCTCTCCAACAGCTCAGCCGGCACTTATTTCGTATCACGTTCTCCCCACGGGGGGTGACTGTAAACAAGCCTCCGGCGTCACTCCCACCCAACACAAGCTTCCTGACAGAGAGAGAAGACAGACGCTAGACAGACGGCATACTCCACTGGGGGAAAAGGGAAACAGCAGAGACCTCGAGAAGTACACCACCACCAGCATCCCTTCAGAAGCAGCCTTTTTTACACCAGTGATAAGAGGGTTTTCATGCACTGGGCTGACGCGCTCATGGAATCTACACAGAGGCAATGAAGGCATGCCTCTTGCAATTTGAAGAAGCAATGTTTGATCCAATTTACTGAACATTCCCATTTTGAAAACAGTCTCACATATTTGCAAAGGAGCCTGTGTCCTGTGAGTGTCAAGTCATCCTTGAAGAAGAACTAAAAAAAATTAAATAAAAAAAAAAAAAGTCAGTAGCCACAACAGAATTCCTTAAAATCTGCCACATCTTACCCAAACTGTACTCTTTGAACTCCAAAGAATTTCAGCTATGAAGACATGACAATGCTGCACTTTTAGGGTATATTGTGATTTGATTCAGCGTCCCTCTCAGACACATCCAAACTCCAGCCTTTCACCACCAGTCCACTCAGACCACTCTGTCCCAGCAATATTAACTCCCTCTCTCTTACTTTCTCTAAATCTTGTTTTTTATAAAGTGTGAGACACTCAAGCAAAGCTCTGCAGTTTCTCGAGAAGTCCAGACGGAAAGCCTTTTTGGCACTATAATTTGGGACCATTTTCTTTTTCTCCATCACTCCATTTGGGCTATTTTTCATCATGTACTTTAAGATATCGCTATCACTGTTTTAATAAATCTTCAATACATTGAAACTCTGCTTCAGTCTGAGAACATTTGGAGATCAGGAACGATGTGTGTATGGTGGGTCATTTAGTTTCATGTTCAGTCTTTTAGACTAAAACACAGTGAGATAATTGCACTTTGTTTGTGGTGCAGTTTCTCTGGTTTCTGGAGTATTTAGGAAACGACAAAAGGTAGATGGCAGCACCAGTATCCACACTTCTTTCTCCAGAAACTAATTTATACTATATACAGATTCAGCTGTTGATGGTTTGTTGGGGAATGTTTGAATTGAAGGTGACACACCGGTGTGCTGCATATAATTTCTACACCACCTCGTTGTCCCACCTCGTTGTCCCATGTTATCCGCTCACACGGCTTCTCCTACCACTGCTATGCCGACGACACACAGCTATACCTGTCGTTCCAGCCGGACGACACCACAGTCTCTGCACGCATCTCCGCCTGTCTCTCTGATTTGTCAACCTGGATGAAAGACCACCATCTCCAGCTTAATCTGTCAAAAACCGAACTCCTGGTCATCCCTGCCTATGAGTCAATCCGCCATGACATCAACTTGAAAACTGGTACTGTCACTATTACCCCTAACCATGCTGCTAAAAACCTGGGCGTCGTACTAGATGATCGCCTTTCTTTCTCTGAGCACATTTCCTCCGTTGCGAGGTCATGTCGCTATGCATTGTACAATATTAGAAAAATCAGACCGTACCTGACCCAATATGCCGCTCAGCTCCTGATACAGGCTACAGTCACCTCCCGCCTCGATTACTGCAACTCCCTCCTGGCTGGCCTACCTGCTTGTGCAATCAAATCTTTGCAAATGGTCATGAATGCTGCAGCGCGACTGGTTTTCAACCAACCCAAAAGGTCACATGTCACCACACTCTTTAGCGACCTGCACTGGCTGCCTGTAGCTGCCAGAGTTAAACACAAAGCTCTGATGCTAGCCTACAAAACCATCTCAGGATCTGCCCCTGCCTATCTCAGCGTCTTACTCAAGGCTCACGTCCCGACCAGGGCGTTACGCTCCACTCATTCAAACCGTCTAGTTGTACCATCGCCTCTCGCAAAGCGAGGTCACTCTAAACTGTTCTCTGTGGTCGTCCCCAAATGGTGGAATGGCCTACCAACGGCTACAAGAACAGCAACATCCCTTTCTACCTTTAAAAAACCTTTCTCTTTTGAGAATGCTTCCCTGCCTAACAAAACTAACAACTACTCTGAGCTCCTTTACACCTTTGTCAGCTTATGTCCTCCTCTGTAAGTTGCTTTGGATAAAAGCGCCTGCTAAATGCAATGCAATGTAATGTAATGTAATGTAATGTAATTTCTGTTCATAAATCAACATTTTGTAAAATGATGTTGACTAAACTGTCTTTCTGGTGATTTCTTTATCAATTTCTGTTGCAGCACGGGAACGTTCGGGTTTATTCTTTCAGATAGAAGCACGACGTACAAACATGAACAATTTTACGCGACCCAGTCCAACTAACCAGGAGGCAGTTGGAGTTATTAGTCATTTTCTTTGTTGTGACACTAAATAATTGATTTGCACTCCCCTCGGCTTGTTTGTGAGGACACACTTGTGTGCTTTGAAGCTTTTCCGCAGTCTCATGGTGGTGCAGCACCTTCCTTAGACTTAATGCTGGTTCATCATTTGTATATATTTAGTCTGTTGCGCAGTAATTAACCTGTTTGTCAGTCTGTTATAAGCAGCTCATTACCCCTGCGAGTTTCTCAGAGGGAGACGGCGTCTGCGTGACTGACGAGGTCTGAGAATATGCTCCATCATCAACATTTCTGTCCTGCGCTAGCTCTGTAAAGCAACAGCTGCTCTGTCTTGTTTGACAGGCAGAGCACTGATTAGCATTTACATCAGCTGTTTATTGCTAGAGTGGCTAGATGATAGCTATTTAACTAGTGCCACAGCTGCTGGAAGCTCACAGGCTGAGATATGGTAGGAAAATGTGTGGTTTGATTTGGTTGGATTGGTTTTGTGTACATATAATTATCCCTATAGGTAGACTGCGCTACCATCATTACCTTTACAGACAGCAAACTCCTATTTCAGCTGTCTTGTTCCATCTGTAAACTTGTATGGGGACATTTGTACCAGGCGTAGATAAAAGAAGAAAAAAAAACACTGCTCTTCTTTGTCTGTTTTGTGCCTCATTAATTTTATTCTTATTATTTGGTTAGTTATGGAGAAATGAAATCCATTGGGTTTTGAACAGTTTTACAACAATGTGAGCTAATAAGAGGTGCAAATGATTAAACATCGAGTCACATAACTGAACTCTTTAATTATTTTGTCTCATTGATGTCTGACATGAGCAGAAAATCATTGGGCCCTGTGAGAATACACTGAGTGGAGTTTAAAAATGCACGGGAGCACATAAATGGAGAAGAAATAATACCTGCTGCTGTGTGAGATTGTTTGAACAGTTTGTTTTTATTAGGTAGATTGTAAGAATGTATTCAGTCGAGTAATTCAAGCCTCTGTTTTCCCAGAAGTCAGTTGGCTGTCAAGGTTTCTGCTGGGATTTACAGCGATTTGAGTGTCTTGCTCAAAATATCTATAAGCAGCTGTATCTTGGTGTGACTTTGGTGTTTCAGTATGTTCAATGGTAGACATCACAACCAAGAAATAACCACAACAAAGTGCCACATATTTCCACATATCAGCAAACGAGAATAGATTAATAACAGACATGGTTTGTGTTAACATTAACATGAGTAACATCAAATACATGTGTTTAAATTAGTACTATGTCGAATGGCTGTTTTTTCTGTCGATCTCTGTAGGGATCCTTTCCATGACACAAACATGCACTTTAGTTGACATACTTTGACAGGCGCATTTGCCCCAAGGATTGGCTATAGTTGCAGCTTGTCTTGCAGCTGCCGGCTGAGGCAATTTACTGGACCATGTGCCTTCTAGTTATTTAGACCCCGAAATATAGAAAAATAGGACCCAGTTGTAAAAATACCAGAATTACCCTAAACCATCCCTCTCAGCTTGTCAAGAGGAAAGGGTAGACGAAAAAAGACAGACAGTCTCACTAGGCCTCACGGACATTTGTATCCTCGAAAAGTACAAACAAACAAGACAAAGCGGTTAAAATACAAGTTTGTGTTAAAATGTAATTTCATGATTTAACACAACAGTAATCCATCTATTGTTTTAATGCACAATACATTCATTTGTAGTCTCTCTTTCCATTCTTCATCCTTGTCATGCATGGAGTAAGTCTGTCTGCATACCTGGCTGCTCCCCGCACGGTAGCTTCCATTAAGGATGTCTATCGCAGCTGAGAAATTCTCATCATTAAGCAGAGCGGTCAATCCAGAGCCCCTCTGTAATTTTCTCCGACTGATACCAGGGATTGCAGGTTCAATCCCCGGTCCTTTACTCTTCCTCATACTGAGGTGTTAAGAAATCAGTGCTGCCCTGTCTGTTTTACCCAAAGCTGTAATTGCGGCCACTTGTTATGTCCAATAATCTATGCTTCGATCTCCTCAGACCAACATACACACCCACGTGAGCTCCACCGTCAAGATTTCACTACCCTCCTGTAGTACCACACAGTGGATATGAAAAATTCAGCAGCCGCCTGGCAATCAGCAAGGTGAGTCTCTCGTGTGAGTTGCCCACCAAGAAAAAGCGACGAGTGGGAGTAAAAGATGTGAAAGAGGAGATGCAGATAACTGGAGATGTGTAGAAGACATAAATTCAAAGTTAACCACCTCATTATCTTTTCCTGTCCACTCGTATTTAGCTCAATGCACAGAGACTGCAACGATTAGAGGCTGGTAATGACTACCAGACAGAAAGACTTACACGACCATGGAGACTATACTTTCCAGGTTTCCTTAACAAGTGGACATGGTGGGTCTTGGGAGGCTGTGTACAGCTATAAATCATTGCAAACTGGATAGTTTCTAAACTGAAATGACTAAATCAAAGCCAGTCGGCATGAACAATCCACTTTGAGTTTATTACGCTTCACTTTTAAAGCTATGGATTAATAGGATACCTTGTAATAGATGCTGTAAAAAAATACATCATGATTTTACAATGCTGGCTGCTTCTCAATAATACAGTAGATTGTTGTGAGCCACAATGCATTCTAGGGGAATTCAGCAGTTGATTGGACCTTTGGACCATATCCACTCCTTATTAAATTTACAGATGCATTGTGGGACCTGGACACATTCGACATTATCAGTGCCTCAAAGCAGATGGATTCACAGCCAGCCACGATATGTGGCTTGTAAAGTACATTTGATTGACCCGATAAAGGTCACATGACTTTTCTCTGCACATCCACACCGTGTTATCAGGTGACATTTTTTTAATACTAGTATTGTATTAAACCGTATAGTATGTAAACTTAAAAATTCTGGTATCACGACAACCTTATTCTCTCATCTGAGAAGAAGCTGTGCTAAAGCAACGCCTGTTCTTGTCCTTGGTCAAAATAGAACAGTTGCTGCAGACGCTTCTTAGCTAGGGTGCCTATAATTTCAGCCAAATGACAGTTGTGGTAGCTTATATTTTGAAAAAAGCTTTCCTTAAAAAGAAAAAGGAAATGAATGGTAGTGCACCATCTTATTTCACTGCAGTAGAAATCTTTTTCTTAAGGATTCACTGTGAAGGTTTATTTAAAAAGAAAATGCTTCATTGCATCTCAATCATTCCAGTTCCAGAGGTGTAACAATGTATAGCACACGTGCTATGTATGTTGGAAAAACACTTTTGAAATTGGTTGCTCCATCAAGAGCTCTTGGGAGCTTATTTCTGTGTTACAAGAAGACAGTATACATTGCACACATGAAATGTAAACATGTAGCACAAGAACACACTCTTGACTTAACAAAGACTCTTGTACAATCCAATGCCATTTACTTCACTGTGTAATAAATCCTTACAATCCAATACCAAAACAAGATCCAAGAGATAATCCAACAGATGCATATTTTCTGTCATTCCTGCCAGTATTTTAGGATGGGTTCACCAACAATTTAAGAATAATATTTCTTAAAATAATATTGCAATAGAATCTGTGGATTTCGTTGTCTACAGTATGGAACATTATTAAAAGATTCAGAGAAGACATCCAGAAGAAATCTCTGCACGCAAGGGACCAGGCAGAAAACCAGTACTGAATGGTCATGATCTTCAGGCCCTTTGCCAACACTGCTTCAAAAACATGATTTCGCATTAGCTGAAGAACACTTTCATATGTGATCACAGTTCACCTCTGTATTCATGAATGCAAGTTGAAACTCTACCATGCAAAAAGTAAACCATATATAAATGGATCCAAGATCACCTTTATCTTCTGTGGGCCTCCGGACAGTGGCAAAGTGGGCGGCCTTGCTTATTCCAGCATGTATCTTCCTGCACGTATCCTAAAAACATGGCTCGGCAGTACAAGAGTTCAGGTGCTAAACTGGCAGTCCAGACATGTGACATATTGAAAATGTTTGGTGCATTATGCAATACAAATACAACAAAGGAGACGATTGGTCTCAGGTCACAGACGCTTGTTAAAAAAAAAAAAACATCATAATCTTTTTGAAACGTGTTGCAAATTCAAAATGGGCATATGTTTCCAAAAACAATCAAACCTCTCAGTTTCATAATAAATATGGGGTTTCAGTGTTTTGTACACAACACAATGGGTCAACTCTTTTTGGAAATGTTGGGTTGTATTAGTTCAATTCCACAAATGACTGCTCTGTGACTACCAGAAAAAAAAGGGCGACAGCTGGAGAGACAGATGGCAGCTAGGGGACACCAGTACCACGGGGCAGAAGCCTGTCTAGCTGTAGCAACTCTCGTGTAGGGGGGACCCCGCAAATATTGCCATGAAACGATTGAATACCAGAGGAGTCGCCCTAGAGAGCGAGGAGAGGAGTGAGCATCACAACGGACAGATGCAATTATGCCGAAAGGAGTATTTGTGTCAAAGTATGCTGGCAAATTAAAGACTGCATTATACACACCATTTAATTTGAATCCAAAAGTGTTCTACTCAGGGGACTCAAACCACACAACAAAACACACACTCAAAATCTACCACTCAGCACCCCTTCACCAAATGATCTCACCGGAATCATAAAATACACAAATAAGGGTCCAAAGTACTGAATTAGTAAAATGTCTGTCTGTATGCCAAGATACCAGTGGGGGTAAGAAAACATGCCTTTATCGTTTTTGTAATATCATTACAAATATGAACAATTCTTTTTGCTGTATTGAATTTTTCATATTACAGTACAAATGGATTTGACATTATAGGCAAACCCTGTCACACATAATCATTTGATTATTTCACATTTTTTGAATGATTATAGCAGCTCTGAGAGCGAAACTGTTTAGTGTTGCAAATGGGAAATGTTGAAAAGTGTCCTTAGGTAAGGTACCCAACATAGCAACAGTATAATAATGTCAACATGACCTGCAAGACCCATTTAAAAAAAGATTTTTTTTACCACCTGATGCGTCAGGTAAAAAATATTCACATAAAGACATTCATAGACAACCGAGAGTATTACCTTACTGGAAATAATAGTACATGTTTATATTAGAGAACTGCATTCATAAAGACCTCAAGAGAGAATATATTTGCAATGATAATATGAGTCCACATATGAGAGGTCATCTTCAACAAGGTGCACTGCCGGCTTTGTTGAGCTGAGGCAATTTAGTACCCATGGGTCATCACAAGCAGCAGGATTATTCAATTATCCCGATAGTTTTCATTCCCATGAGGTAAATCCACATTTATGCTGGCAGTACTGTTAACAAGAAGAAACCAACACTAATTCTGATCAGCTTGGTGGTGTTATCTTGGCGTCATTTGAAAGGCATTTACATTCTCTAACACTTTTTTTTAAAGATCATGCTTGACAAAAGCAAAGATGGATCTGCAGCTCCTCTTGCCCTTGCCCTTCGTGGCGATCTAATGTAAACAGCATGCATCAATCTCTTTTAATAGAATTATTTATTTGTCGAAAAGTCCTAACTGTGACCGGCCAGTTTCTCTCATATTTCAAGACCATCTTCTCCCATTATGTTTCTCCCAGGAAAGTCTTTTCTTTTGCATGGCTCTCAAACTTTATTATTAATTACCAGATCGTCTCTGAATCCCAGTCTACACACACACACACACACACACACAACCCACAACTACATATCAACCCATCTGTCACTGCAACCTGGTAACCCACAACCCGATTTAAGGGGCGTGTGCGCAGCTGCTCCCCGCAGGTAGATGGGCTGGATAGAGTAAGCTTGTTCGAGATTAACTGCATCTTGCCTGAAAAGTGAATGAGTTCAGACTGCAGCAGCTTTCAAAGAATATACAGGAAGTTACAAAGCCCTTTACAACCTAACCCATCTGTAGACTAGCTGCAGTTAAACATATAATCAACTCTGATAGGTGGAATTAGAGCAAGTTGGCATCAAATATCTGATTTCTGTTTCCCCCCCATGGTTTGAACGGATGAGGTTCGCAGCACTGAAACAATTATTGTGAATGCAACATGTGAATCAGCCCTTCCTCCAGTGAAACATGACCAGCTGAGGCGGCTCTCTAGTGTAGCATATAGCATGAACAACCTATTATGTGGTAGGTCAACCTGACAGATTACCTGTTCACTGAACATGAGTCCTTTGAGCATGCATCCGCACGAGCTATAAATGGACTTGAATTGCTTGAGGTTCATCGTGGTGACGCAGATCGGAGCCAAAGGCCAAGCAGTGTGATGATTGGATGGCCTTGTCATGTCAATGTCATCTAACCTCAAATGTATTATCATGAGTTTCCATTGAATTATTTTAGGTATGCACTTGCAAAGACTTGTCATATTGGTGTCTTATCAAGGGTTATGTTCATAAGATTCATAACTGCTGCATGGTTTTGTATTTTAAGTGTTTCATGTTTGAAGGTCAGGGTCATTGTCATAGGAAACATTTGTAATGTTTAATTGAAATCATTTAATTTAGTTGAAATAAAACCAGTATCTATTAAAGGAAGTTTAACTGAAAAAGCCTCTCTTTTTCTCACAGTCTGATCTGCAGGCCACTGAGCAGCTCCACTGAGGTGTTTAGAGTTAAGAGCCTTGCAAAAGGGCACATCAACCGTGGTAATGAGGGAGGGGGAAATGCTTTTTTTTTACTTTCCCCACCCAGATTTACCCTGCTGGTCTGGGACTGAACCAACAACCTCCTGGTCACGAGTCACAAGTTTCCTTACAGTTACAACAACAACAACAACTGAAACAGGCAGTATAAACAAAAATATTCGGAAAAAAAATAACAAAAAGATAATATATAAACGTGAAACTTCCCTGAGTTCCTTCGCTTAACTGAAAGATAACCTCTTTAAAAGAATGTAGTCAAGGAATGATTGCACCATCGCTTTTCATTGACCGTGTCAGAAACAAAACTTTTTCAATGTCAAACTAAAATAAAGCTTTAGAAGTAACACAATTCATTTAGGAGAGAAAAAAAAAACTCACTAAGACCGAAAAGCCTGGCATTGCAAGGAACCATTATTAGCAGCTTGTAGCTATGACAGGGAATATATGTGTCGGTAACGGCACACACATACGAGAGACACCTGTCTGGGTGGGACCACCTGACGTGCCGCCGGTAATGCCCCCCTGTATGGAATTAGTTTTGTGCCAAATCAATCCAAACAAAAGTTCTTCAATGTCGAACAAAAATAAAGCTTGAGAAAGAATAAAAATGAATTTAAGAGAAATGCTCTCTAAATTGATATTTCTTTCTATGTGGCCATGAACAGCACCATTCACATTTCACATTGTATCTGACCCTTTTTTAACATGAAAATGTTGATGTGCAGTGTAACGACAGGCTCGCCATTACCCCCATAGGCATGCACATATTGTAAGAAGGACGCATAGGAGATGTGTTAAAAGTATATTGTGGATTGAGCTAGGGCGTAACAAAGGTAAACTTACCACAACCTGCTGCTCTGTCTGCACATGGGGTCACGTCGAAACAGGTCCCAGGGGAACGTGGCCCTTATGTATGGTTCTGGAGGACAGCAGTAAGTGGGAAGTGGGAGTAGGGGAGTTTTTGTGGGGTTATGTAAATAGGTTCATGCTTATATATTCATGTGTATGTATTTGTTGGTGTTTAATAATGGTATATGGGTTTGTAAATAGGTGTTTATATTGTATATATTGTATTTATGTAAATATTTATAGTTTATTAATATATGTGTAAATATGTAAAAACCCCTATCAATGGTTTAAACTAATTAGTCATGTGATTAAGGGGAAATAGATAAAAGGGACGGAGAAATGTTTGTTGGGGTAGTGAGTTGTGGAGTTGGTATTGGATGGGGATTGGAGAATTGGATTTTGAGGATTATTATTATTATTATTATTATTATTATTATTATTATTATTATTATTATTATTATTATTGTTATTATTATTGTTATTATTGTTGTTGTTGTAAAGTGTTTGATTTTGTATGTGTGGAATAAACACACATACATTACCACCTGGAGAATCATTCTCTTGTGTTTTGCCTCCGGACCGCTCGGGCAAGTTGACATGCAGCTTTGAAGACACTTGGAGATGAAGGGAAATTCAATGTGGTAATCGGCAGTGGTCGCTGTTCAGCAAAACTCACTTTAAAGATTCGGTTGACTTAGGAAGCAATACATAATCTCACCAATCACGATTAGGGATGGGAAGTGATAAGATTTTTACGATTCCTATTCCATTATGGATTCTGCTTAACGATTCGATTCTTTGTCGATTCTCTTATCGATTCTCATTTGGAAAAAAAAGAAACAAACAGTTTGATCAGAATCATCCAGAGGAGGTAGTGAATTGCCATCTGTTTTGGTAAAATGCAGCCGAACTTTGGAGCATTTGAACCGAGTGGGTGCCCTTGCTACAGATTGCACTGCACGTGCGAAACTTGCGTAAGTTACATGGCGTAATTTCTCATGCTTGCTGGAATCGATAAGAGAATCGTTAGATAAACTGCCAAATGATTCCAATGGAATTGAAACACACTGAACCGGTTCTCAAGTCCCATCACTAATCACGATGTTCCTCTTCGTGCTCTTAGACCACAGAGTACTGCATTCCTACAACGTTTTTAATGTTCTTCATTATCTCCACATATTTGGAATCTTGCTAGTAATCAGGGAAACAAACTGTTGCAGTCCTCAAATGAACACACCATCATGCTTGGGCACATTTTGTTATGTTCTCTGCACTGATATACTGTATAAACCTGCAGTTGGGGACCCTGATGGAGATCACACCAATCCAACGTCTTCTGTCTGTGTCAGTGTGAGTGCGTGGGCCGTGATTTACCTGTCCGACTGTCTTTCCTCCGCGCAGACTCAGGAGACACCACCGCTACTATACGGCTGTGTGTGTGGGTGCTGCCTCCTACTTAGCAGTTGATATGGATGCTGCCTGTGATTCTGCACATGCTGAAATCCATCTCCAACGCAGTGCCTCCTCTTGACAGTTACAGTCACAGAATCTGGCACTGCCCAATATTCCATCTGTCCTATTTGAAACATATGAGCATGTGAAATGTGTCCAGCTATGTTTGTTTTCAGCTCTAACTCTATCTCTTTACGTGTTTTTTTTTTCTAGTTCCTTTCACATTTCTACTCCATTGCACACTTAGTCATCATGATATGGAATCTATCCAAAACCATGTGTACCGAAAATGTCTTTTTCTGATGTTCTGTCCCAACAAATCATTTTGTACACTGTCACTCACCCTTCACGTTGTATGATATGCAGGATCTTGTTAGGGTTTTCTATTTAGGTCAATCCTTGACTCTTTTTTCTTTTCACTCTTTTTATGCTTGTGATAACAGACTGTATGAATAATTTAATTCAAACTTGAAGTTCTGCAAACTTGTCACCTACGTCAAGTACACAGAAATCTGTAAAATTCAAGCAAAGCAGGTGGTTGATTTTTTTTTTTTTCACAGCTACACCTCCATCTTGAACTGGATATGGTCCCAAAGAACTCCCCTAAAGAGAACCAAGAAGTTGTTAACCAAGTAAAGTTGGGTGTATTAGACCAGAATCAATAGCTCTCTGTTGACAACTCTTGTGAATTATCGAATCTCGACATCAAGTTTGTTGACATGTTGTCCACGTTTGTTGATGCCAGCCCGTGATGGCTTGTAATTTCCAGTGGTAGCAGTGAGGTTTGCTCGGTGTGGTAATGAAAACACCAGGGGTCGGTGTCCCTACCCGATCCATCCTGTTGAATAAGAGTTAATGATGACTTTCTGTGTAGCTCCACTCGGAATGCACACCATGCTCCTTGCTCATGTTGCAGATAATTGTGTAGCTGTTAGCTGCACGGTTATACTGCTCATACCTGACCTAATTTAAATGTATGTCGTGATTTGTTTAAATTATTGTTTTTCGGCTCTTAACTACAATGAAAGGGTATCATTTCAAATGTTGAATAGCGAGGGTCAGGATATTATTTAATCTTGCTGCTTTGTCTTACTTCACTAAGACTGTTAGACAGGGTTCCCACGGGTGCTTGAATTTCTTGAAAATGCTTGAATTTCAATTCAGTGTTTTCAAGGCTGTAAAACGCTTGAATTTTATGTGAAGTGCTTGAAAATGCTTAAAATTTCACAATTAGTTAAAAATCAAAACAGTCAATCTACCACCATATGAAATAATGCTAATTAGACCCATATTATTATGCCATACAGTGGCACCGCTGCACTTTCCATGACCATCATGGCAAACACAACTAGTAGGCTACCTATTTTAAGGTGCTGGAAAAATGGAAAAACTGGTGCTTGAATGTGCTTGAAAAGTGCTTGAATTTGTTCATGAAAAAGGTGTGGGAACCCTGGTTAGATTAGACAGGAGCTAGCTGACAAGGTTTCTTAGCAGCAAATGGCAGACATGGGTCACTGCAAGGATTGATTCGTGAACTCAGCCATCATTGAGTAGGAATTGTATATCTACCATAAAGACTGGGCTTATATGCTGTTAGCATGGCTGTAGGGATGGCAATGCCAGCCTGTCAGTTAGTCGGTCCACCACTTTGGTTCATACTTACAAAACTCAAGTGTTCAATGAATTGTCATGAAATTTTATAGAAGTTAATAGATCCCTGAGGATAAGTTCTGATCACTTTGGTGACCCCTTGAACTTTCCTCTAGCACCACCATGAGGTTAACATTTTTGCCTTTTTTTTTTGCATTTTTAAAAATGTCAAGACAACTAATGGATGGTTTGCCATGAAATTTAGCTCCTCGGGGTGAATTTTAATAACTTTTGCGATCCTTTAACCTTCAACTAGTGCTATCATCCAATCAAAACGAATCAGGTTTATCACATGAAAACTAACAATATTTAATATATAAGTAAATGTTACCATGCTAACCCGTTAAAGTACGATGATGGCATTTTTTAAATTTTCATTAAGAGCCCCTCAGCATTTAGGTTTAAAGCATCGCCACGCCTACACCCTCACAGAGCCGCTAGCATGGCGGTAGACATTGCTTCCTAACATACAGCAAGAGATAATAAATGGAGCATGAAGAACAGTCCAGATACACTACAAGAGATCAGAGTTCCTTGTTTTGTTATTTTCTTGCATATTTAAAATATTCTGCACACTGTGAACATTTGCGCGTTACCTGGTACTTGCAATTCCTGCACAGCTGTGCTGCTCTTTTCATTTTAAAACACATAGAGTACATATATTTATATTGTTTATACTTGTTTTTCTTTATCTATCTTATATTTTTAGAGAATGTTTGTCATGCACCGATGACAAGAAAAAAATTTCCTTGTGTGTGAAAAATGGCACTTGGCAATAAAACTAGCGTAGACTGCTGATTAGTCTCCCACTTGGAGGTGTAGCAAAATTAGAACCAGGGCAAGTGTTGGACATGTCGCTCATCCTGTTTGTTGAAGTAGAGAGCAGATTACAGGACATCTTCATTGAAAAAAACGATCATATGGTTTAAAAAACACAGCTAGTTAGTTCAAAGCGGATCCTTTGGTTAGACCTGCTAACTAGTTAGCATACAGATATCTGCTGTACCATACTGCTGAGTGAAACATATTAGTTTGTATGTGTTAATTGATACAATATGCAAACTGCATAGCTATGTTATGGGGTGCCGTTTGTAAAGCGTCTCGCTCTGAAAATAACAGCAACATTTTGTCACATTTAGCTAAAAACAATGTTTAAAAAACTGTCAAAGTGTTAGTTAGTTATTATCACGATAATCCATGTCCAAGAGTCCATTTCCCCGGATAAGATGGGTTTTATTCGTTATTTGCCACTATAAACACGCTCTGACCTCCTTTTAGCTTTTATTTTGGCACTTCCGGTTACCGGAATTTAAATTTTTCATTTTAGCTAAATATTTAGTTTCACCCGAAACATTTAGCTTCAACATTTAGATTTATATTTATATTTAACATTTAGATATATATTTAACATTTAGCTTCAACATTTAGATTTAGATTTATATTTAACATTTAGATATATATTTAACATTTAGCTTCAACATTTAGATTTAGATTTATATTTAACATTTATATTTAGGTTTATATTTAACATTTAGATTTATATTTAGCATTTAGATTTTACATTTAACATTTGGATTTAAATAGTTAAAATATCTCTAAGTCCACAAATATTGTTCAAATGTGCAAAAAAGTGACTCTTAAAAAAACAAACAGTTTTTTAAACATTTTTTTTAGCTAAATGTGACAAAATGTTGCTGTTATTTTCAGAGCGAGACGCTTTACAAACGGCACCCCATACTATGTATCAATAAATATTCTATGGATACTTAAATAATATAAATGGTGACTGCATATGAATCCCTCTGTAATGCACTTACAGTAGGTCTTTATATGGTCCTGCTGAATTATTGTCACTGTTGTCACTACATGTCACTGAATCATGAACTAGCAACATGCTTAAGCGTCATTTCTTAATAAGCTAAATGAGGTTATCATCTGTGGTGACAGTTAATCATAAGATAATGAGACAGTGATGATTAATGTTTAAGAACAATACTTTGTGAGCCAATGATCTATTTAGGAACCCTTGTGTCAGTGTGAGAAGAAGAAGCCTGGATTTATTATAAAGAATATGAAAAAGAAACTCTGGTAATCTCTCACCTCTGATGGATTTTAAATGCTGTAACAGAACCAGGGCAGCACATACACACATGTGTTATGATTAAATCCCAACCCAGTGTGTACTACTTCATCGCATTTCGTACAACCCCGAGTGTTTATAAAATATGCAAGTACTATTTGTTGTTCTTTTGGATAAGATTTATTAACTTCTTTACGTTGAGTACAATGCCTGCATATATGATATACTAAACCTATGGATTTTTTTACACCAACTCTTCCCCCGTTCACCCAGTATCACCCTTCCCTCCTGTGAGAGTTAAAGCTCCCATAAACCTGCAGTGAAACGCACAGTCAGAGGGTGAGATTTGACTTTTCAAGGGCAACAGTGGCAAGAAAAATAAACGTCTTCGTCTTAACTTGTATGACGGTGGCTCATAGCTCTTTAAGAGTACAAGAAAAAAGGACAGGACCAGAGGGGCTAAAGATAACACACTTTAATGTGTCTACTAACTTAAAATGGAAACCAATGTACCTTAGCCCTTTTCCTTTATTCCTCAATGCGCCCGGAGCCACACAACAACATTCTTTATTCAGGTACCTCTCCTTCTTTGGCCCACTTGTTATATATTTAGATATTATTTGCAAATCTCCAGCGGACCTTCATAATGACACCACAAGACATGGCCAGGAGACGCAAGTGCAAGTGCCAAGCTTCTATTAGTGATAAATGTGGCAGGAGCCGTTACTTTGTGTTTCGTAGGCCTATTCTGGCTCTCTAGTGACATAAACGTTTGAAAGATGATGGATACATCTTTGTATTTGGTGATTTACTGAGTAGTTACTGCTGGGAATTTTTTATGACATAGTTTAGTCTAAAATAAAAAAAAAACTGAATGGTTATATCATGCCTCTAAAACGGCTGTCACTCAGGCCATATTGCAGTTTGCAGGGTAATATTTCTTCATTTATCACGATGAGCAGTCCTCTCTCTGGGCAAATCGATGAAGGCCTCCCTATACGCTGATCATTTTTATTTTTTACGATACGATACGATACGATACGATAATACTTTATTGATCCCACAACGGGGAAATTCACTTATTACAGCAGCAGGAGGAGGGGAAACACAATGTACATATGTCGTACATATTTACAAAAAGTACTATTTATAGTGTAATATGATGTGCAGTGTAATATAATGTGCAGTCAGTATAATGTGCTGATAATGTTCCCCAGGAAGTCCCTACATGACAGAGGGATGCTGTTCTATTGACAGCATGACCCAAATACCTCAATTATTCCAGAAGAGTGAAATCGTCAGAGAGAGACGGAGACAGAGAGAGAGGTGTTAAAATAGAAACAATATTCAGAAATATAGAGTCTATTTGGCACATTTGCTAAGTCTGGCAAATAACAGCCATGGCACCAGATCAAAGAATTCTTCAGATGAATCAAGCATTAGATAGACGATCACATTACGGTGTACAGCCATGAAATATTTCATGCTATAATCTATATGCAAATATGCTACATCTTTTTTTCATTGCGTCCTTTATGGGTCAGCATGAATGTTGGAGAAGGACAGTCCTAACATTTTCCACTGAGGTCGGGCATGCTGACCTTCATGCCTTTATAACCAGAGTCCTTTCCATTGTTGACAATGTTGGCCAAGTTTTATTTTGCTGACTCATCGCTGCTGCAGGGCATCATTTCCATCAAATGTACATACATTTCTCTGTAATGTATGTAAACACATGCGACCGCAGCAGTAGGTGGCTTTCTTTCTTCTGAAAAAAGTCGCGCTGTGAAGCTCTAACCCTGCCACGACAAAAGAAGGCTCAATCAACATGTCAAATAAAGTTGCCTTGTTGCAACACTATCCGAGTTACATCGGTTGCTAATCCCCTCTCGGAAACGTAAATGTTTGATGAGAGCCACTTGAAGGGGGTTTCATTTTCACAGCTATTGCACATTAAAAATCCAACTGTTTCTCTGGGTGTTTGGAGTCTCTCTACCTCTGTGTGTGTGTAGCTGTGGGTGTATGGAAAGCCAGCCTGTGACTGAGTGCTCACACTGGCAAGACTCTCCCCTTTTGTACGAAATTCAGCACTGTTAATGATTCATGGTTTACAAGGTAGGCTCTTCACTGACACTCTTATCCAGAATAATGACTTTGTACAAGTGCAGCCATAAAACAAGTCAACATGTATGACTCATGCAAAAAAAAAAGAGGGCAGTGCAATGCTCCAAAACTGCTTCTACTGACGGAAGGGGATTTCTTAATGTGCCAGTTAGAATGGATACTGTAGAGCAGGGGTGTCCAACTCATTTTAATGGACAAGTAGATCCCAACGTGACACCTTCAAAATGTTCCCTTTTTTCTAAGTGTAAAGACGTGTTCCATTCTAAAAATGATAACAATTATTGAACCATCCGTTCACAGAAGATGATTAAAAGTGAAGAGAATAAGTGCAATTTCAACAATGTGTTTCAAATAGTACAGCCTCCAGCCTCTCAACACCATGAATGAGAAACATCTGTAACATCTGTAACGTCCGTGATCTCTCATGAACTTTGTGTATCGTTTCTGCAGCGTTCAACATGCATGTCCTTTAGAGTATGGACTTTAGAGTATGGAGGAACCCATATGTATTTTTATAATCTTAAATTCATGTTTGATGATGAGTTTTAGGCTGTCAAAGTAAAAAAAATATGACAAAATAATACTGTTAAATGAAATACTCAAAATAAAAATGTATGTGTCCTTGTGTCCTTTTCACTTTAAGAAAACTGAAAGAAAAAAAACTAGAAAACTAAATGTTATTTAAAAATTGTTTTTGACTCCTTCACTCCTTTTTATTTGTTCTTGACATGTATTGAATCAGTTAACTTTTCCCCCCACACAACATTTCTCCTTTTTACTCTTCACTCAAAAACACTGAGAGTTAAATACTTTAAGCAGCAGCCTTAATGTTTTTGTTTTTCGCCATGGCTAAACTTTTTGACCATACTACACCAGACAGTGCAGTTAACGTCAAATCGTCTATATACTCATATTATTCCACTTGCATGAACAATAGCCAAAGCCTGGCAGTGTTGTGTCATGTAGCCTGCAGGCCTGTAAAATCTATGTAACCAGCATAAGACCAGGTACTGTTATAAGGACAGTAAGACTGTCAGCGGACAAATCAAGAGAAGCCACACATCCTATTAGAGAAATGGAATTGCTGTGTTGTTTTACACTTGGCTAAATCATGACCGTCATTTGGACCCTTTAGTGGCCCTGTTCTAGCCTGTGTGCCATACATTTGACATGCTTGTAGCCTGAAATGTTATTATCTGTCGAGGTCCTTTCTGATCCTTCACTGCTGCAACTGCACGAATGAATGCATGCAGGTATAGTAGTTAAGTAGGCAAGGTATGAATGGACGCTACTGTTTTGTACTACTAAGGTGTTTCGTGTCTTGCACAAGGACACTTCAGCATATAGAACGATCCTGTGATTGAACCACAAACCCCACAATTCATGAGAAACCAGCTCTGATGCTGCTGCCGATAAAACAAAAGGGTACATTTTTTTCCCCAAAAGTGTTTTCACAAGATAATCTCCACACCTACGAGATGTTTTCATGCTTTGCATCTGTGAGTACGTCCTCCATCTTTTTTGTGCACATTGTGGGCATTGAATGGGACATTGGATTTAGGTTTACTGCTGGCTACATTTTTATAAGTTACAGGGTCTGTCCCAATTCATGTCCTATCATATCCTATCCTAACCTATCCACTGCTGATGCACACTTCAAACATTATTATAATTTCATCTAATACCAGTGGTATTCAGAGCCATGCTTCATCACTGTTTACAGCACCACACTAGTCTTGTTGTTGGCAGCAGTGAGCCTTTAAGCTGCTTGTAGGACCAACAGATAGTGATAGAAATTCTGGGTCTTTGAAGGGAGCTGGATCTCACAGCTCCATTCTTTCCTGAAAGCCATTCATCGCTCTTTTAGGGGGCGGCGTATCTGCGGAAAAAATCACTGGGGTAGGGTAAGGATTTGGATCACATCACATTCAAAACACCTTTTTCAAGATGTAACAAAAAAAAAAAAATCAACTTACTCTGTTGAAAAATGTTCTTTATTCGTCAGCCTGCATTTCTTTTCAGGCAGCCTAAATGTGTGTTCTGTTGGATTTTATTACATTACCAAAGTGAGGCTCACTATTCAACAACTATTCTGTCTTATAAATAAATAAATAAATTAATAATAATAATAACCAATTGTCTCTCAGACACATTTGTGGCCTAAACATCACTAACAATAATCAAGAAGTAAATAAAACATTATATACGTATCAATAACTTTGATAAATACATTACTGCCCTCACAATTGTATCAGAGAAACCATTCAGAAAAATATAGAATTTTATTTAGAATCGAGGTTAATATAACTTTATTGTCCACCAGGGTCAAAGATGTCAAGAAAGAAAGATGAAAGCAGCACAACGTGTAACAAGAAAACACAAAACACACACACAAATAAAACAAATAAAACCTATATCAAATCACCAAACATAAACTGTTGTGGAGACAATTGACTGCACTTAAGATATACAGTGTTAAATAATATATTAAAATATTTTCCGCTGCCAAAGGCGCCCAACACTCTGTTCCTCCGAGAGTGAGAGTCTCAAACCGAGGGAATAAAGAACGAGGACTGTCTGTCAGGATGTTTTAGGCTTTGTCTCTCGCCCTAATGATACACGGCAGTCCACTCGGCTTCATCCACTGCTTCCATATTATGTTGCTGGCAGTGCAAACTATTCTTGCCAGCTACCTTATGGGCTTTTACATAACTCAGTTTAATTGCTTCATGAATTGTGCAGTATTACTGCTCTCAGCTCCTGAATGTGCATTTGTTTTTCGCTGTCATCCGATCGTGACTATAAAAATGGTCGACCAGTGGAGAAAATGTGATTCAGTGTTATATAGGCTGTCCTACATGCTAGAAAACGAGTTGGCCTCTATCATGCTTATAAATGGTTAAACAGTTCACTGTGTTTTGTGGTTTTGTGGTAGTTATACTTTAGATCTGACTCGCATCGTAAAGCAGTTTTAATCTTAATCAGGGTTGGGAATTGTTTCACTGTTTATGCATCACGACTTTCTGCACACGGTTCCCGTTTTGCCCCTGCCCCGCAGACAGCCTTAACCGCTGCTGATCTGTAATCCTGTTGATCCTACCTTTTTGTTTTTATGTGGAAAATAAATAGAACTATCAAAGCATCCGAGCTCAGCTGAGACACAAGCGACGGGGTGACCTTATTAAGGCTATCCCACGAGCTCCAACAAACAACACTTGCAGTCTTAACCGGCACTTGAGTTGTGTAGCTCTTAACACAAAAAAATGCATCTCCCAAGTAGGTACTTGACTACAAATACCACAAGTGTGGGAACTGGCACAGACTGACTGGCACTGATTCAAAATCGGGCAGAGTGGATAGAGCCAGTTAAGAGATGAAGTAATGTGATACACCGGATACACCTGCAATCCATCAACTCCATTTAAGCCTTAAAGCAACTTTTTCTACCATAAAATAACAGACTTTATTTCATTTTGATGAATGATAAATTCAGATAAATGGTATCTCTGTCATTGCCACTCTGTTCTGAATGTCTGCTGTTTCCGCACAATGTAACATTGCTCTCCAGGTATGATTAACCGAAAGGACTATGCCACTGCTTATTGGCACAAAGTCACACACCACCAACTATTTAATTCTGGTGAAACTGATTCACATTTTATGGAGAACATGTTCTTCCTCTCTGATGTCCTCAGTCTGTTCCTTAGCTCTCCGTTCAGTACAGAGTTTTCTGATGGACAGTGAAGTAAACTGCTCCAGATTATAGTTGCTGTTAGCTAATGTTCACTCAGTTGGTTAGCCGTGCTGAGCTCAGAGCACCAGGGGAGTGTTAGTGCTTTGGACCATTCGGAAGGAGAGGTTTTCAGGCCATGGGAAAAGGCAAATGCTGTCGGACAGTGGAGGCGGTGTTGTGTCAAAGCAGCCTCTATGCATGTAATGACAAAAACAGAAAGAGTTGAGTAGGTGACACTGATGGAGAAAGGTGAAAAGGAGAGAGTGACTGAACAAGAAGCTGTCCGACAAGAGTAAATCTGGGACCGACTTTTAGTCGTTGGCGAGAGCTTTGTAAAATAAAAGGCAGAAAGACAGACGGCGAGCTGGCTTGATGTTTGGCTGTTAGGAAAGTTGACGACTTGCTAGTTTTTGATCATAAGCAATACAATCATATAATCATCAACAAATACACTTGTAAAACTGTCCATGTTTATCACACTGGGGTTATAAAAATAGTTTTATGCTGTGTTGCTTTAATTTCTTCCTCAACCATCATTTTGAGACATATTAGACAAAGTGAACGCAGATTCAAACAATATATTTTAAAAAATTGACTTTGTATATCAGATTCATTATTGTCTGGATCTAGAATCTAGTGGTAAATTACACAGCTTAAGGCATTTTGATATCGTCTTCAACAATCCGGCTGCTTGAATAAAAAAAGTAGTAGTATTACCTTATATTTGCTTCCCGGTAAGACCCAGGAACTAACTCTAGTCACATCCAAATAGCAATCACTTTCTGTAACTTGCTAATGGATTCCCTTGTTAGAAAGGAAATGCATATTTGATTTGGTAAAGTAATGATAACAATGAGTCAGGGCTCATTGGAAAAGTGAAAATACAGTGTAATTTCCTCCTCCTCTAATTTCCGCTTTGAACACGGTGACGTACTGCACTCATCTAATCATCTTCAGCACAATTAGGCCTCGACACGTACATATACTTCTTCATCTTTTCGTTTCTGTAATTGCATCCTCCGTGTTGGCTCTCTACAGGATTTATTAGCTTTGTGCTTTTCATGGCCACGGGATTGTGAAGATTAATTGTCATATTACGTTCTTAGTTATTTTGCAGCCGTCATTAAGGTGTAGTTTTATGACACCAGGCAATTATGGCAGGAAATTAACGTCTCCTTAACTCAAATCAGGAAATGTCGAATCCTTTATTAATAATAACTGAGTTCAGTGGCATAAGGAAAGAGGAAGAAAGTAGAAAGAAGTACAAAAGTCTCTGTATGTCTGAAACTTCCGGAACATTCTCATGGAGTTTTCGCACCTTGCCTAGAGAAATGTTTGAAAAAAATCTTTTACACGTATCTCCAGCATGTCACCCCTGGCTGGGTTTGACACAGTGTCGGTCCAAGCTGCATCGTACTTGACTAGAGACAAGTCCATCATGCAGTACGTGAGGAGAGCAACACATTCTACATTAGTCCTCTGTCCTGTCTGTGTCTCCACGGTGCCGTTTGTTCTGATTCCCGTCCCTCATCGAGCCTCTGCTTTGAGCTGTCACTCTCTCACTAAAAGCAGAAATAGGGGAGCCAAAGCTGGGCCAATCATGGCAGATAATGCGCTTAAATCTACCAGTGGGTGTGAAAGCCGACCGCTTGGGCCTCAGCTCCTCACTTCAAAGCCTCCAAATTTGCCTGACTCCCCTCATTAGCTCTGAAGTATATACTACACATACTGCTTTCAGTGGTTAATCAATCGGATAATGAAACTCTTAATGCCTTCTCGCGCCTTTGGGCAGTCTGGTACTTGTTTGTCGTAGGTTCCAGAACAAAAGAGGACCAAAACTTCATTTTGTGCTAAATGCAACGATGTTTTCCTATTCATTCTGAAATCAGATAATGCAGAGTCTTCACCAGAAATGTATTCTAGGTTTTGTCACAGCTGCTGTATTTATCTTTTCCAACTGATGCACGTCATTGTGAAATTACATATTTGAGTTTTCTTACTTCAATTCCCTTGTAACTGGCTCTGAGAGGCAGCGACAGAAGTCATAAATACCCATGTGTAAATAAGAAATAATTTGAAATATATTAACACATAAGGTGAGGTAAACATAGGGTACGTTTAGCACCTAAAGAGCCAGGTTTATTTTCCGTAAGAGTTGGCAGAGACCAAAAATAGAGAGTTAATATTGAATTTACACTCAGCAGGTAGAAACAAACAGATTCTAAATTAAAGATAATGTTGCTCTGCAGCTACTCAATGTGTAAGTAAGTTCACAAGATCAATGTTCAGAGTTCAGAGCCGTTTTCTACTGTCCCCAAGTGGCCAAATTTGGCAATTTTCTTCATTTGGGGACATCTTACAAGAGTTTGTTGAGAAGATTCTCATGTCTTTATGAAACTGTAGCGAGCAGCTGGTTAGCTGAGCTCCACACAAACTAGAAGCAGGGGGGAACAGCTAGCCAGGCCCTGTCCAAAGGTAAATAAATCTACTTTGTTGAATATGTTCAATAAATAAAGTGTAAAAACGGAAATGTTGCAGTTGAATTTGGGGGTTATATGTTAAGCTATGGCTTTGGCTTCATATTTATTGGACAGACATGAGAGTGGTAATGTCTCATAGCTCCAAGCAAATAGGTCTGAGAATATATCCCAAAATGTCAAACAATTTCTTTAAAGCTGTTGTAATCAATATTAAATAGCCTCACCCCACCTCCTCCATTTTTTAATGCTATGACATTTTGGTTATACACCCATAGTTCTTCCTAACGTTTTACTTTTAAATGGGAGTTGGTGGAGACCAAAGACTGAGTTAAAAGCGAAATGAATAATAGACCTATTTGTCAGTTGGACACAGACTTATATATTTACACATCTGGAGTAATCTGGTAGATATTATTGTGCTTCCACCTGCTTTTTTTTACAAGCTGTGGAAATGTTTTTTACTCTTCTAGCAGGATTTGTACCTTTTTGAAAATAACAGCAAGTCGTTATAGAGTATAATGGAGTTTAAGTATATATAAGCAAGTGTCAAAAATCCAAGACAACAAACAGACAGTCAACAATTGTTCTTAAATAAAAAAATTTCATCACAAAAAAACAAACAATTGTTCTGAAATATTTTACTGGTTAGAACCGTAATATACATGATATTATTTAGATCTATTTAATACCTTCACTCATTAGTCCACCTCAAGAGCTCCAAATAACCTACAATGATGCACTTGTATCACAGCGACCCCGGCTGCATATCTGTGTAGGTGCACTGCCACTGCTTTATAACCACAGATACATCTGGATTAATATACAAAGACACAGACTATTTGAACAAAACTTTGACCATGAGAAGTCCAAAATGAGATTGGTATTATTATTCTAACACATTTGTTGTTGTTTTTTGACCAGGAGTAAAAATAACTTCATAATAAATACTTTGAAACAATGATGAGAGAACAGTTTGTGTCGTTTTTGTGGATATTTCATTCGTTAGCGAGGCTTAGTGTGACCTAAGGTGTAAAATATAGAACAAGATGGTGAATTTGCTCTAGTCTCTTCTTGAGCGCTACTGTTGTTTACCTTTTAACGTGTAGCACCAAGGGGATTCCCTGCTGTTATACAGTAGTCTAATTTGTTAGCATTAGGGATTGTCATTTAAAATGTAAATTGGGATCACAGCTGAGGTTATGAATGAATTAAAGATGAGTTTGCATGTATAAGACAAGTCCTAGAGCTTCTACAGAGTGTAGTGCAGGAGGCTATGATATGTTTACACTACAACAACTGTTTCCTTCCAAACCCATTTTAGCGAAAGAGTTTTAGTTTGGTGCTGAAATTTTCATGAATAGCATCTCTTAACCGGCTCAGCAACAAAATCGAGCTTCTTGCCAACAGAGAAGATGTTCTGGCCCAGAATCAAACGGTGCCATCTGCCCGAGAGCCTTATGTCAGCAGTTTAGCCATATCACAACATCTACCACGTCTCTGTGATGAAGACATGGCTGCAACTCAATCGCACACCCAGAATGGCAGAAACAGTGGGTGGAGAGAGATGCGATCTCGGCTTGGCGAGCGCTTTGATGTGAGCCAAGGTGTCCCCTGATTACAGCAGCCCCTGTCCTTTGTGGACTGGGCTGTTTTGTCCCCCTGGGGACCCTGAAGAAAAGAGCTGCTGAGGGGAAAAAATGTTTTTCTTTTTTTTTTTTTTTGGAGCAGTAAAGCAGGATTTTTTTTTCTCCAGATATATTTCATGGGGTGTTTGTGAAAGCAATCCAAATGCTGGATATACACCATGAAGTGTCTAGCTGTCGGTGTCAATGCATGCTGTCTCTGGGATGATGCTGTAGGCTGTCTAGCAACATCACTGCCAGTATCATTGCTATGAGTGGGCGTAATGAGAAATTTGCATTCGAGCACATCATTATTATTACATTTATTACTTAATTTTCAAACTAAGTCTCTGGGGTTTTCCTGTTGTCGCATCACCCCGCCGACAGATATGAACTAGACGACACCGAAAGGAAACCATGTTACAGGCAGACTTCATATTTACCACCAGCAGTGACAGCACTGCCGCAGGAAGTATTCGTCCTCAGCCCAAATAGTGTTAGTCGTCTGGAAAAACAACAGCAACACAGGGCATGTTATTACATTTTCGTTCAGAGCCAACACACAATGCTGACAGAGACGGTACCGTTTTTGGCCCGGAGCTAGCAGCAGACTCAACTGAACATAAATAACACTTCTGAATCAGTGAGTTACTGCTGTGTGTTTTCCAGCTTTCACCACACCAACCAAGGCAATTACGGCACAACCGTGGTGTGTGTGTGTGTATGTATGTGTGCGTGTATGTATGTGTGTGTGTGGAGGGGTTAGCTTGAACTCCCTGGGGGAAAAAAACCTTAAATCGTTGTGGTTAATCCTGTCAGAGGCATTTAGGATAAGCACATTATATTTCATTTCAATACGCGAAAAGAGACGCTACACTGCCTTTGCATCTTCATATCTGCTTCAGCTCATGTTCAATTCAATTCAATTCAACTTTATTAATCCCCATGGAGGAAATTGATTTAAAGGAAAGAAGAGCGCCCCAGACAACAAGATAAGGGACATAAAATCTGAGTCATGGTGGGAGGGAGAGAGGGAGAGGCGTAGCATGTTTTATATAACTTCTGTGAAGACCAGAGGGAAGTCTTCATTGTGAAGGGCAGCTGCTTAAAAAGTTGGACTTCAGTCATAGTGAAGCATCTGTAGATACTGTATAATATATATTATCTGCACATGCTTCAACATGACTGGCATTACTATTGGAAAAATAGCACGCAAAAAGCCTGCTATTAAATAAGAGATTTTTTTGCTTCCCAGTAAATCGCCAGAGACAGACTGAAACAGTCATTTATTTTTTTCCCCTGCCCTGCAATCATGTTCTGCTGAAAAATGTTCTTTTTTCTCTGTATCTCTTTTCATGTCACCTCTCTATGTGAATCAGAAACAAAGACATGGACAGTGAGTCCTATTGTGGGAGGGAAGCATGCTTTTGCTAAAAATATTCTTAATCTGAAATAACACTGGATTTTCATAAAAGAAGAAGGATCCAATGAGGAAAACAATGGCACTGTTATGTAACTGATAATACTTGACTTTACCTTGAGCTGTATTCATTTTTTTTTTACAATACAATCAACGTGCTTAGTGTAATATAAGGGGATTTTTCCAAATATTGAGCTGTAGACAGAATTTATACCTCTTGCATAATCCTCATTTCAATTGTTTCAAAGCATAAAATCCTTCTGTTTGTCACTGATTGTTTTAATTATTTCCTCTGAGGCATTAACAAGAGAAATCAATAAAAGATAATGGCCTGTGTAAGCAGATTGTGCATTAAAAAGAAGGGTCAGTCCATCCAAATGATGAAAAAAAATAATTGAATAAAATATTTCCTTAGTGTTATAATAGCTGGGTAGATATGGGGGGGGGGGGTGTTATTTATACAGGTTGATTATCCAGAGTAACAAGGACACGGCTTACTCTTTTCAGTGCCTTGAGCAGCACAAACACAACTCTATTCACCTCCATTGTACTGTATGTGAGTGGAGGTAAACATTTTTCAGAGACAGATATATCGAAACCTTGGCAACCAAAATGACAACACCACTACGGGTAAATCAGACAATATGTAATTTATTCATTAACATAAGGAAACATTTTTGATACAGACACTTCAATAAGGGGCACTAAGCAACTCTTGAGTCCATAACACTAACGGACGGTATGACAAATCCACAGAGAATCATCACCCACTTAGCCTTCCAGCGCATTTTCGCATCTTTCAGCTTGTTTTTGTTTAACAGCCCATTGTTGCACTGTTCAGATTGATTCTCCACCTGAACATATGGGAACATATGTACAAGGTGGATGTTTCCATCAGGTGTTAAGCTTAGGAGTGAATAAAAAAGCGAGTGAATATTGGACTTAGATTTGTAAGCTGGTGCTGATGCATGATTGGTGTGCGTCATTAGGACATCGCTGCTAACACATGAGTTGTAGCAACGTCGGTTAAGTCAGTTATCTATCTCAAACATACATTTAACATTTCATATAACTTACCTCTGAGGTGACTGTAATTACTACAGGATGTAACTGTGAAAATACAAGCTCATGCAACAGATGTCAACAATTAACATATATAATTGCATGCATCACTGACTGCTAGGGCTCATCTTTACCTCTAAATAACTGCTCATGTGATCTCTAGAGATAAAGTCCCCATGCCATCATTAATATTTATGAGCATGTCAGTATATTTTAATTAAACCTAACTTGCAAATCCACCCGGAACCATCTCGGTGTGTAACATCTGATTTATCCTCTGACAATGAAACAGCATGATATCACTGATGCCACTGATGATAAAATATTATATAAATCAAACCTAAAAGGAAACTTTGAACACGAGCTAAATGAACAACGTACAACATGTTCATTTTGGCTAATTTTACAGAAGTCCTAAAACCGCCCAAAAATATTGTTTAATTAAAGTCTCTGACATTTGATTTCCTTTAATCATGATTACAAACAGCTTTAACCGATGAGTGACTGTGTGTTTTTCTAATATAACACAGCACAAAAACAGCTTACTCTTCTGCACTTGATTGTTGTGACCACCAGCCAACAGAGATTTAACATCCAAATTAGCTGCTTTTTCTATATAGGTCACAGAGATCCTGGGAGCTTTGCTTAACCAGTGCTACCAGCATCGTGACATTTTTCTCGGCCACAAGGGAGCTCTACTGAAGAAAATGGCCTTCATCTCAACCACAGCGTCGGACTACAAGGTAACATTACAATTTTCATCAAGGGGCATCGAAAGATCAATGATTCATCACAGTTTATTTATACTATGCATAACTCATGACCCAGGGGCTTCATTACACTCTTAGAAACTTTTACTTTGTGTGCATGGATGACCCACAAATAGTTCCTGTCGAAAGTGTTTAGGGATGTCAGATGTGACTTATCTATTTCAGACCAAGTTATAAATTGTAAACCAATAAGTTGCAACTCCAATTGTGATTAAAATTTACAATGTTGCAAAGGTTGTGTTATGGTACAGTGTATCAGTGTTTTGTACTGTAGCAAATTAAATGACTTGCTGAATCTGAAGTTTAATGATCAACTGTGATTTCAACACAAAAGAGAAGAACATACTCCTGTGGCAGACTCAAAAAGAAATTTCAAATGCAACATAGAGAAGGCAAGACAGAATTTTTTTGCTGTGTCAGTGTTGTAACTGACACAGCAAAGACTTGTTCTTGGAGAAATGTCTTGTCTCTGAGAAAGAGCTGCCAGAATACTGGAAACAAAGCTGGATTGCAGTATTACAGTGAACATGAGCATTGCTTTAAAGTTGCTATACTTGCAATGGGTAACATGACTGTGTGTAATGTCAAAGGGGTCCCTTGCAGTGATTTATCACCCCCGCAGAGAATTATCACTATCGGCTCAACAGAGCACTTTATCATCTTTCAGGATGTTTTTTTTTTGGTTTTACAGCAAACACCTACCTTGTTTTAATTTAGTGTCATGTTGGAGAGCATGTGTTGTGAATGTCGTACTGATATTTGTAAGGTGGCTAAAGAAATACAATATAACTTCAAGTGCAAATGTTGCTCTTGTTGCTAATACAGTCACCAAATCGACTCAAAGTCAGTGTAAAGGCTATTCTGAGATTTCTTTCAATAAACATTAAATATGTTGGAAAATAGTTGCTGGAAACATGTGAAAAGACTTTAAACGATATATTACCGAAATGTGGAGTTCGAGGTTAAAACGGTTTTTCAACCGGTTTTCAGGATTTTGTGGACGGTCCTAAAGGGTGGCTCGATGACACGCTGAGGCCACCCTGAGCAAACCCCTGCACATCTATCAGAAGAAATAGAGATTAATTAATCTTTGGACACCAAATTTCTTAAACTTGTCGATATTTTTAATCATTCAAATTTGGCTGGGTGGTTAATAACACTTTCTTTGTTGGTCTGACAAACTCAGAGCACATATTTATTCTTACTCTACATGGACTTTAATAAGGATATAATATGTCAGTGTTGTGTTTACAGATTGTTGCGCTGTCCCTAAGTGGCCATAAATAAATCAATGCAGAGCTCTGCCTAGTAAATCTGGATTTTTTTCTAACCAAGTTAGATGCTGAAATCTGGGTCATTGCCTGTGTTTCTTGTCTTGTCAAACCTTTTTGTATCAGAGCATTATTCTAACTTAAAACATATATCACAGTTTACAGACTCTGACCTACCATAGTACCAGCTACCAAGATAACTGTGCACAGTCTTCCCTCACTTTTGGTTTTAGATAATCTGGCTAAACATTTGGCTTGTTCGTGTTTTTTTGCCCCGTCAGACTTGCTGTGTTCTCAAATCTTACATTGGTGAGCACATAATATTATAACTTATAGGAATTATGCTCAAGAGTAAAAGATAAGACCTAAATTGAAATACACTAGAATAATCCTCTGAGCATGAAAAATCTTTGGCTAAAAGAACTAATAGTATGATTCACTCCAGTGTTGGAGCTCATCCAATGCGACATGTTGAGTACTTAACTGATATATTAACTTCATTCTAAAAGATAGTATATTGAACTTTGACTTCTGACACATGGCCTGTACCAGGGGCCTCTGTATGACACAGTGGCTGTGAGGTATTTGGCCACAGTCCTGTGGAGATCTCTGACCTATCGGCTCCTTCTGGACAGCTGCTGTCTCTCCTTTTATGTGACTTCATCAATCCTTGCAGTTAAGTCCCAAGCTGTGGCCACTCTAACAATGAAGATATGGTCTTTGTCTGCACTGCATGGACCTGTGGGATGATTTGTTGATTTTTATCATGGAGAGCATTTGTTCACTCGGATGGGCACTTCTGAATGTGCTCAGCACAAGACGGACCCGTGGCATCGTGTCTGCGATTAAATGGGCCAAAGTGACCCTGTGTTCCTCAGCTTGCACTGTGAGTCACGCGCCTCTTTGTCGCCACACTGTCACCGGCTATAAATGAAGGGTTTCATACTGTGTGTCGGAAAAACAAAATTGCTACCTGTTGTTTATTGCAACTTGGAGATGCTGTTATAGATATAAAGCACACAACACAATGACAGTGACTGATCCTGGTTCAGTGTAGCGACTATAAAAGCATATGCCTGCTGGGTCGATCTAATCTGAAGCTGTGTCTCATTTCAGAGCTCCTCATGAAAAAAGACACAGGGTTTGTAGACTGAACCAGCACTTCTTACCCAATTTAGACGAGTAAGTTATTATCTGAATGAATAATCAGGGTGGTGTTTAAAATACAAATGCTCCATTTGATGTGAAATCTGTTTTGTACAAAGTGAAAGAGCTCTGTAACTGATAATGATTTGTGTTCTAAGTCGTTTTGACTGTTAAGACCTCAGAATGGTACTAACCTAAACACTTAAAATGGATTTGTGAAGATCTTATGCTGAATTTCAGAGTCTTAAGGTCAGAAGAAATGTCACAAAAATAACTATGTGTTTAATTTGTGCACACAAAGTACTTAATTCTGCTATTTAGGGAAAACAGTGTTGGTTATTGCAGATGGTTACGGAAGGTTCTCACCAGTTACCTGTTTGCATTGTAGCAGTGAGTGTAGAGAGAGAGTTATAGCCAGAACATTAAGTATGCTATCAAATTTATGTTTTTTTTCTTGTAGGCCATGGAAGTGAAGATTTCGTCAATGCACAGGGGTTCTGTTCAGCTGAGCCAAAGACTGGAGGAGAGGGATGTATCTCAGGTATGTCATCATCAACTATACTATGAAGTCAAAGCCTCAAAACTCTACGATTCTCCTTGATAAAGATCAAAGTATCACAGAATAGTAGTGAATGTTGGATGTAACGCAGTTGACACAGGAAAACAGGCAGAAAGAAAGAAATCAACAAAGACGGGAAGTAAAGTAACGTAAGACACCCGAGAAAAAAAAACGTTTTAATGTAAAATAGGAAATACCAAACCAGAAACCCTAAACCACGACAGGAAAGTGGAAATAGAAAATGAACAGTATTTCTGTGAAGATGTTAAAGTCTGTCAGCAGATCTTAAAATATGATTAAGTTAGAAATAAAGTTCTGCCTGAAATAAAAGACTTGGTTCTCTCTGCATTTGAGGTAAATAAAGGCCCTGCCCAGTCATCACATAATGTGAAATTTGAGAAAAAAAATATGTTTGTGCTTCTGTAAATTAGCTTCATGGCACTTAAACTAATAAAAAAAATTTAAAGTTTCAGAAGATGCCAAGATTATAAAACAAATTATCAAGAGTTCAAGGACAGTTTTTTATTTTGGGTATGTCATTTTGCAGGTTCTGCACACACAAAAAAACAACCCAAAAAAACAAACAAGAGTGCTTGTTGACAGGGTTTAATGAATGCGTTTCCATGATTCACATCCCTTTTTAGACTGCGCCCCTTGGACCACATCACATTAATAGCCGACTCCATTTAGCAAATAGGTTTTAAGCCTTGTAATGTGTAGGAGTTTATAATGAGTCATCTTTTATATTGGAATATCTGCATATGCTGTTTATCTTGGAGCGCACATTTGGAGTGGAGCAGGCTCTTCCAAAGCTTTTAAAAAAATGTCATGTCTTCAATACATCAAAATCAATTTCCAGAGTTCGAGATACATTTATTGATTCAGAACTTTCAGAGTTATGACAACTGATATAAAATGAAGCTTGCTGGAGTGTAAATCCTTTAAATGTTTATTTCCTAAGTAACACACAGTCCCTGTCAGTTCAGTTTTTTTGTCTCCTGACAGAGCCGTATTCATCGCACCCTTCCTGAGAGACTTGTTCATGTTTTTGAAATACTGACAAAACTTTACAAGACATCTGAAACAGTGAGCTGTAATTCAACTTCTGGGTGGATTTTCCTCTTCAGTGTTACATTGTTGTGCCGACCTGTAAAATACACAGCACCAGATGTGGTTACCCATTGCTTAACCTCCCTGGGAGCTGATCTCTATATCCTTCATGTTGCACTTGCTGTTGTTGTGATCCAGAAGGTTCCAGGCAGAAAAAGGAAGGGATGAGCAGTGAGAGGCTTATTCCCACTCCTGCTGCTCTACACGGGGGCCTGTCAAACTAAGTTTACAGGCTCGGTGCTGAGCACTAGCCTAAAGCCAATAAAGTAGCAACAAAACCTTCATGAATATATAATTTAACTCCGGACTCTCAGTGCCTAAACCCATCTACTTGTTTGGTTAAGAACTTCTTTCATTGTTCAACAGAGTTTTATTTAATAGTCTCACTTATCAAGTGCAACAGAGAGGCCTGAACATACAGTAAATTAAACATGGCAGTGCTGAGCTGTTCGTCGTCGGGCAAATATGACTAAATTCTGACCTCGAGGTTGATGCTATTATGTTGAAATGTGATGCATTTTCAGCATGTCTCTGACTTTTTTTTTTTTCCTCTCTTGTATAATAAATACAATGATATCTGCTCCCACTCCGAGCCCAGCACTCCATCATACATGCATCTCAGATAAATTAAACTGTAATTAAATTATTGGATGGCTCAGCTAGTGGAGCAAGCCAAATAACTTTTTATCTTGGACTTGATGTTAAATGTGATGTAGACTCAGCTTTTTAGGCAACATGTACTTTCTGTGCTGTGAAAAGCTGTTCCTGTTAGATGAGCTTTTTAAAGACTACTTTTTAATTATTATTATTTTGCTTGAATGACAGGAAATGTACAGTCAAAACATAAAATCTTTTAATCTATTTTCACAGATGTTTTTAGGAAAAAGGATAAATCGATTAATCAAGAAGTAATCAACAAAATAACTCTAAACTGCAGCCCGCTTACATCGACGACAAAGTTTGCCTCGTCAGATCAGTCTATTCCAGGAAGAATGCTGTAGCTGTCAAGCTGCTAACATCAGCTTATTATAGTCCTAACAAAAGAAAATAAAGATACCAAGATAGATTTTAAATAGCTGCTGCCTGTCTTTAAATGTCTCAGTTTCCTCAGACCAAAATACATCTATGACTGTCCTCTATCTACACAAACCCTCTCAACGTCTTCGGTCATCATGTCTTTTAAAATGTATTTAATCCAATTTACTTTAATTTCAATTCATTTTTTTTATAACACCATATCATAATGTATATTTATATACATATATACACATATTCTGAAATCAACTTGGCTTTTAATTGCATTGAGGGACATGTGGGATCCAGTGTGAAAGACAGTCTAGTCTGGAGTCTAATTTGGGCACAGTTACAACGGGACTTATTTGGAAATCTATTATAATTGTATTTGAGCATATGTTCTGGGTTGGAGTGGTATGAATCAGAGCTGAAACATTTAGTTTCAGTTATTTTTAAGCAAAAATGCTAAAAAAAAATTAAACACTGATTTAAAGACGCAGGCTTTAGGAAATTGTGATGATATATTATGATATTTAAAGACAAAGCAATCAATGTGGGAAACAATCTGCAGATTATTCAAGAAGAGTATGAGTACTTGCAGCTCTATCCCTTTATCCCATGCACTTTTGACACACTGTCAATGGTTTCATTAAAAAGGTTCGAAAATATAGTAGGACCCTTTTTTACCCCATGAGGTTAAGCTTCATCCCCAAATTCAGACTCAGTAATGTGAAAAATTACAGGCCATCACAGTAAGTGTTGGGCCACCAGAAGCCTTAAATATGTGTGCGTGGTTTTCTGATGTGACACGAAAAGTTATATCTGCACTCACACACATGCACACAATCACGCTCTCAGTCTGAATAAACCTGAGATTTCAATCTCCCATAAATATCTGTCCCAGTCTGGATCCCTCCTAACCTTCATCACTCATCTCACACATTCCGATGAGCAAGACTGAATATGTTGACTTATCAAATCATAATTACGTCAAACCGGGATGCAACTGTATTTATACCATACAAGCGGAGCATGATAGCTGCGAGCAACTCTCCTCAGAAGTAATTTCGTTTGAACTAATGAGCGAAGAGAGAGAAGTCGGCTCAGCGTTTGCTTTTAAACGCCTTTGATGAATGACTCCTGTCCCACTGGCTCGTGCTGTCATTAGCTTGACACCAGATAGAAGTGAAGTCCTAAAAGAAAATGGAAAATTGATTTACCTCAATTTTCAACCCGGAGCAAATAGTTCATCCCCGTAATCCCACGCGACGGTGCACAGAGCGATTAGAAAACTGCCGGCGTGTGCTTCCTGTCGCGCTCATGTGGAAAGACACCATTCTAATCAGCAGTTATGCCATCGTTTCACTGTGCTGCACCACTATTAATGTGATATGAAAGACAGACACCATGGAGTCTAATTTCGGCATCGTTTCAATGGGACTTATTTGGAAAGCTAGTTCTATTATAATTATATTAGATCTGAGCATATGTTCTGGGCCAAAGTGAGAGAAAGGGTTTGTGATTAATAGAAATGCTGCTTGTATGATTGCATGGCTATATTCATCATCATTTATAGAACATCCAGTAGATTTATTTTTAAATTAAAAAAAGAAAAATGACACCAGGCTCTGATAAGACAAGCTGATAAAAGGTACATGCCCAATGCCCACTACTTATACAACACGAGAACAGTAATGCATGATGGATTCACTTTGGTATTGATTATAAAGAGTTCAATTCATTTCACAAGTGAAATTTGAGAGCTCTTTAGAAGAGATAACTTGGATAAACTTTGGAAGAGATTTGGAAATTACAAATTAAACTGAGTCTAAATTAGAGGATGCCCTCTGTAAAACCTCTGCCTGTTCTCTAACACTGACATTGACCTGCAGTCCATTGAGGAAGTTCGTTAATCAGTCGTCGGTATTAGACTTCATCAGTTTGCATCTGAATGCCTGGGCGAGGTCGAGGGCGACTTGGCGAGGTCGACTGCCAACGCTAGCATCACGTGATGCCTCCATCATGTTTACAAAGCAGGTGTGGACCACAGGTACCGCACAGATTCTTCTTCTTTAATTTAATGGCGGACAGCAACAAGCGTTTACAGAGCATTACCGCCACCTCTGTGCTGGAGAGTGGGCTAAAGTTTCCTAATTCCACTATAGCGGACGCAGCCCGATTAATCTGCGTTATTTTTTTAGCGCTTTATTTTTTCTATAATTGATTGTTCATTGAAATGAACACGCTAATTTGACAGCGCTAGTCCAAATATCTAATTTTAAAGTAAACATTAACAGGTAACCACTCAACTGTCTGATTTTAAAATCATAAAATATCTTTTTATGGGACTTTCACAGAGTTTAGACATACTTTAAGGAGTTTTTGACCACTGCTTGCATGCAAGGATCATAGACAATACAAAACATGGCTGTCAGGAATGGATATCCGTGATGTCACCGAAAGGTGACAAAGAGTCATTATGAAGCTCATTGTGGTGGCTCTGGCTCTTGTTCCCATCTTAGCAGTCTTGCTTACGCCACCTCCTAACGCTAATCTAAAAAATTGGCAAAGATGGGGAGGGTGGGTGGAGCTGAGGCAGGCTGAATTGCTGAAAAAACCCACTAGTGACAGTACCGACCTGTCAATCAAAGTGGCCATGCTGTTAATTTGCATAACTTTAAAATAATTTAAATGTGTGAGTTCTACAAAAATTCACCCCCTAGTGCAGTTTTCATGAGTGTGGAAATTAGCTATAGAGACCAGGCGGTAACCATGTTTATTTTTGCTGTGAAGTTAGGAATTTTAATATGGGGACTTATGGAAACTGACTGGTTTTGAAGCCAGCCTCAAGTGGATATTTGAGGAACTGCAGTTTTTGGCACTTTCACATTGGCTTAATTTCACAGCCATAGATGCATGGGATCCAACACACTTTTCAGTCTGCTGATAGGTCGTGGCTTTAATGTGTAATATTTGTCCGTTTACACAACATTTTAAATAGCATACAATGATATTGTAACTGTTGTAACATGTGCTTAAATAAGCTCTCACCTTTCAGGTATCAGTACTTTGGAGCATGTGAAAGTTGGATATAATGATTGCGTACTTGTGATGCAGCCCTGAAGGCAATGGAGGCCAACTATTGGTTGATTCAGTGCTTGAAGGACGGCATTGTGGGTAGACATGAGTATTGTCCTTTTTTCACTCATGAGTCACTTATGAATCACACTAAAAGTTTTTTTTAGCCTCTTTATAGAAATCTTTTTCTAAGAATTGTTCTTCTTTGTTAAAGTTTTACATTTTCAAGGCTATTATAGGCATACCAGCCCTGATCTTTAGTTGAAAACATTTATCCAGCTCTATACCAATCATAGAAATGTTTTGCAGTAGAACGGTTTTAGCTTCAGAAAGAAAAGAAGAAAATTAATTGGCTGTCCTTAGTTGGACAGTTCATGGCTGCAAACCATGACATAGGTGTTCCTGGTGCTGGGCTGGGTTATATGTGGATGTCATAGCAACAACAGACAATGGGAAACAAAAAAAAAGAAATGGAGCTAAATGATGAGAGGAGAACATCTATCCAAAACACCAACATTGATTTTTTTTATTTTTTTTTTCATTATTGCACTTTGGTCATGTTTACCATCTGTTTCATCCTCTCTGTTTTGGCTTTATGTTTGCTGGTTATCTCAGCCTGTGGCTGGATGCCATTTCAATGCAGACAGCTCATCAAGACAAGTGACAAGTGTTAAGGTGTGAGTGTGGCCAGCAGAGGGAAGAGGAAGAAAGGAACTAAAAATATGCTTCAGTATTGGGGTGTGAAGTCTGCACTGTTGCTTCCAGGAGCAAACCAGAACCTTAATGGTGTTTGTAGCTTTAAAACAGCACTGTGACTTTTATTACCCTCTTTGGGCTGAATTTACCACCTGTGCTGCAACCTCAATCTGTGATGTCAAGACACAGGTGGTTCACATTTGGCTGCTTGAAAAAGCTTTCACATTGCTGAACTGTGTACCGAACGGAGACTGACTGGAAAACCATCGTCCATGCTCTATATGAAACATGGGTCTGTCTCATTAAAAAAACGGAAATAGATCGTCGCCATAAGTTTTCTAATGGCGCCTCATAAAAGTTCAATAGGAGGGCAACTTCATTTAGCCTCTCACCTTCAACGTTTTTACTCATTATTACTTCAGCCTCAAGCTCTTTTACCTCCTTCCTGTTTTCTATAATCAAATCAGACAAATCTGTGTCGGATTGAATCATCCATTCAACAACACCGGTTTTTCTCTCATGTTTGAATGATCCAATAACCAAGCTGTGTGTTCTTCATTATAATACACCTAATTGGTGGATATCCTGCTGCCTCCAGCTTGTGTTGTTGTTGTACTTGTCAATAAGTTATTGTTTTGAACACTAGGGAAATATCTTTGAATATTAAATAGATTGCCACGTCATTTTTGTTCATGTTATTTTTATTACACATGGAAACTGCCCAAGCCTCTTAAATACTCATTTTATTTCAAAGAAGCATAAGTTCATAATTTCTTTAGATGATGGGCCAAGTAGCTGAAACTGTGGAAAGGTTAATATTAATAGCTGTTTTGGCTGGCAATGGGACAAAATCATAGACAGTTGTATCACCCACACGTTTCTGAAGAGTGGTTGTGAAGCTCAGGATGTGGTGGACCTACCTGGCTGCCGTCATCTTGACTAATCCAGAAATGGGCAAAGATATAGATTCTTGGTGGGACACCCAGATGGGCTGAATGACACCTGGATGATCAAATAAGCCACCTGTAACGGCACATACTACAATGTGTTTCATAATCATATTGTAACATGCTTCTGCTGTGATGTCGGGCATTTAAATATGAGGATTGACTTGTTTTGTAACCATCCTCAAGTGGCTGTTCAAGGAACTGCAGTTTTTGGCACAGGTTGGCCACTTGGACAAAATCCACACAGCTCATGATTTTGAATTAGAAAAAAAAAAAGATTTTGAATTGAAAGTGTGGTATGGATTCAAACTTGACTGAACTGACTGAAAAAAGCTGCCAAAATTAAATAAGTAAAATAAAGTCCAGTTTAATGTCAGGTTAGGTAATGTCTATGAATGGGGCAATTGTATGGTAGGCTTGCCAGGATACAACTGACAAAATTGGTTGGAAACCACTGATTAAGACTGTGGAGGGCCCTGGATGAACAAAAATAAAAAATCATGTGTCATTTTTGTTTTGCTGCTTCTTTGACATCCTAACTGGCAGACTTCGAAACTAGTTCTCTGCCCATCGAGGTTTAACTGAACTACCTGACAGCTCTCCCTCTGAGAAATATTTGTGTAAGTAAAAATCCAATTTTCTGTTTTCCTGGATGACAACATCTGCCCATCCTGTCTGTCTCTGAGAGAATTGAGATGACAGTTCTAAATGGTATTTTCACAACTGAAGTGCAGCCTCTATACTGCATCTCTCTCCATATATATAAATATATATGTGTGTCTGCTAATGCAATCCAATAAGCCTCTGTGTGATTTATTTACCCTACCTCCTCCCCATGTCCTTTCTCGTCTGTCTTCTGCATCTTTTCCCCTGTGGGAGGGGAAAGGAAACATAGACCAGACCACACTAAGATTCCAGATCTCAGACGACGACAGAGTTCTTCAACCCCCCCTCTCGGCATCTGCTTCCAAAATCTCTAATTACCAGACTAATTTCTTGTTAAGGACTGGTTTGTATTCATGCACCTGACACAAACCCAGTTGTTTACCGACATGCTGCTCCACTGAGACAGAGATTTCTTTGGCTTGCTGTGTTGTCAGTTCACCATTTGCTAACACCTGTCACACCTTCACTGTTAAAAAATGGATTTTGAGCAACCGGTCCCATTAATTTGATCATTATTCAGGTATTTAATTGTAATGAATTTTGCATGTAAATGAATGTTTTTTAATGGCTGGTGATTGTTCTGTGTTCACCTGCACAGGGACCGCAGATGGAAGTTAATACCTAAATCTGGCATAAATCATCTCCTCCCATTTGGAGATTGATGTATTCTGTGCATGCTTTTAATAAAAAACTACTACCACTAATAATGATGCTAACAATAATACCAATAAGGGTGATTTTAAGATTTACCACTTTGAAGTTTTAGTCCATTTTTATGGATCTTTGATTTCAGATGCAGACAAATACAGGCATACCTAACCAGTGACAAGGCTGGCAGGATGAAATTATCCATAGCAACTGTTGCTAGTTAGCTAACGTCATTTCATGAGTTGCTTGACATTCCCCCCGAGGTCATCCCAGCATCCCACCTTGTCTGATCTGCTTGTATTTTAAAACACTATGTTTTACTTAAAACATTGCAAGGATGTGGCAAATGTAACTCTGTCTCAGGTTGTCTCAAACTCCACAAAATGTATATAGTTGACAGTATGCCCTATGACGGGTGGCATGACAATGCAGTGGTTAGCACTATCGACTCACAGCAATAAGGTCAAACATCGGCTGAGGGCCTTTGTGTGGAGTTTCCCAGTGTCTGTGTGGGCTCTCTCTGGGTACTCCAGCTTCCTCCCACAGTCCAAAGAGGCATGCATGCATTCGTCCAAAGTCAGCTGGGATAGGCTCCAGCCCCAACGTGACCCTGATGAGGAGAAGCGGTTATGGATGGATATGGCCTTGGAAGTAAGGCTTGGTTAGCTTACTACTCCAGCGAACAATTGTATTTTTTTTTTTACATTAAAGCACCATGCGCCACACACTTTAAATGTGGCTTTGGCCTGCTGTGTCTGGTTACAGTTGCTAAGATATGATTGGATCTGTGCTCACAGGGATATCACAGTAGGGGTGAAGTGATTAAATTAACCTGTTGTGTAAAACCACACTGAAAATACCACAGTGCTATAGTGGGATTACCCTAATAAGAAATTAATTTAATAAAATGAATAAAAATGTTGTTTTTTTAAAAAATCATGAATGCAGCTGTTGAGTCACTTCAGCCCTCTGTGCTCATTTATCACCGTAATTATTTTTTCATTACTTTTTCATGATGGAACTGTCTCACCCCCTTCCCTCCATCAAGGAGCACAGTCTTATCACCCCCCGTCTGTCTGGCTGTGTGTATTCTGCTTAAATATCTGCCCTGGGGTATGTTTTGGCCAAAAAGTCCAGACTACTGTAAAACACAGCAAATGTAAACCTCGATCTAGCTCCATCATCTGGCACCACAACATCTTGTGTTGTCCTCTGCCCAGCGTCATGTTTTCTGCGATAGTAACAGCTAACTGAAGAGATGATTAGGCCTTGGTGGAGGTCTTGTTCTTTTAGAGTGTTTTCTTGCTTAGCTCTTAAATTTGTTTCACGCTTCGGTGGCTTATGCTAAAATTGGAGCCAATTGCGGCTCGGTAAAAGTGGTTTCAATCAGCATTACTGCGAGGCGCTTGATGATCAGAATCAAATCCGGCAAGAAGTGCCATGAGCAGGACCAATGGAAAACAAGAGTTTGCAAGATTATCGAACATCCACCCCCACCAAAACACTCACACTCACACACACACCACACACTTGTTGCTGGAGCTGTCCGCCAGCAGCTCAAGGAGAGAATCCTTTCATTCTGGTAATAAAAAAAAACTGTGTAATATGACCTTCTGCATTATGGCAGCTGGTTTTATTTTTAGGAAATGGCCTTGGGTATTGTGGTGTGACCATGGCATAATGCTGCACAACTCACATTAATTGTGAAGCATTATTTATTTAAACTCTGCTGGGTTCCAATCGCAGGAGAGAAAAATTGCACATGTAATGCCTGAACAATATTGACATCTAGTGGTCTAGTTCTTAATGTAATAGTAATTAATTAAGCCCACTGTTGGAGATCATTTAGAGATGACAACAACAACAAAAAATGCATGTACAGTTCTATCATCGTGACAACATGACATCTGGATCATACATTTTGATACCTGCTCATTAAATTATTTTTCAAGTTTGTTGTCTGCTGTAGTGAAAAACGTTCTCAAAATGTTAATAACTAGGTAGGCTTTAAGTTATGTTATGTTATGTTATTATGTTATTAAGTTATGTTAAATTAATATAAAACTTGAAAATCACATTTAGTGTGTGTCCCTGCAGTTTATCATGGAACTTATTAGTGAGTGTGAGCGACAAGTCTCACTGAGACAGGTGGTCAATATCACTTTGTTATTTGAATTCTGACGTTCATAATGAAATCATATTTTTATCAGGTTGTCCACTTTTATATATCCTGCATACAAAACACGGCACAAGGAGAAGTATCTCAGATGCTCGTTTTGTAGTCCACCTTCTTAACTTTGTAGTTTTACCACAGATCACGTCAAAAACATCTGCCGTCTTATAATGACATAGTCTAGTGTAAATGCAGTCAGATTCTCTGAACACCGTGGATGTTTTTTTCTAGTTCTTCATGAATTCTCCTTCACATTTTTCTTCATCAGTGTTTAGAAAAGAACACTATTTTTGACTATCAACCATATTGTATCAACCATACCACAGAGTTTTCCAAAAATGTGGTCAAAAAGGCCAAAGATCATAGAATATGGCATATATTCATCATATGTGTCATCATGTGACACTTCACTTACACCTGTGGCTCAGGAGGTAGGTAGAGCGGGTTGTGCACTACTCGGTTCGATCCCCGGCTCCTCCAGTCTACATGTGTAAAGTGTCCTTTGGCAAGATACTGAACTCCAAATTGCTCCAAATGTGCATGAATGGTCAGCTCCTAAAAACTAAGTTGGCACCTTGCATGGCAGCCAACAGTGTATGAATGTGTGTATGTGAACTAAAGGCCAGAAAGGTGCGACATTAGTACAATACATTTACAATTTACAGCAGTATGAAGTGTCTGTAATGAACTGAATACAGCATTTTGATTGGAATGGCTGCTGCAAACTGGACTTGGATGTGAATCAAACCCAGTTTTTCCAGTGACCTGTAGACAATACACAAAAAAAGATTGGTTTAATAATATTTTACTCCTCCTTTGTGGTTTCCCACCTTTGGTAAAAGGGTTTGATGGCTGTGTCCTCACTTCAGTTGTATTCAAGGCACCGACACCATGCTTCATTTTGCCATCTTGCCGTTCTGTCGGACTGTTTGTTTGTTTTCCCTGTGCAGTCCAGATGGTGTTGAATCCATGTGAATGCAGCATCACTCACACTGAAACATGTAATAACCAGCAGGCATAAACAAGACAGGCCATGCTAGCAGCTCTGTGAGGCTATATGAGTGCACTGCATGCCAACACGCTCACAGTGACACAGCTAACATTCTGTTTTATGGAATTGTATGTTGCGCTCTGTGTTCTCCGGCTTAGTTCAGCGTGTTAGCATTTCTAACATTTGCTGAGTAGTACTAAACACCAAGTAGAGCTAAGGCTGAGGGAATATCTTTAGTAGAACAGGTGCCAGTCTGGATGGGTTAAGTGCGGGGAAGTAATTTCACATTCAACGTGATCAATAAAGTTTCTTCTAGTTTGGTAGGTAGTAGCAAGTTTGATGAGAGTAAAATTCAAGCACTTTAAAGGACTTTCAAGGTACCCAAACCATGAATTTTCCAGATTCTCAAATCTCATCATCATCATCTAAATTGTCACTATGAATGCAAAAGAATCCTTTTTTTTATCCACACCACTGAATAGATATTACATCTGCTGTTTGTTTTACCAGCTGTTCATAATAACTTTAATTGCATGTTTTGATCATGATTATTTAATGCTTGCTAATTTCCACAGTAAGGGATCCACAAAGGATGAGTGAACACGCCAGGAGACAACAAACAAACAAACACAACTTTGTTTCAAGTATCAAAAGATCTTTTGGTTCACGTGAGTGATTGTGTAGATGAAGCATAAAACAAGCAGTATATTCAAATGTATGCATATTCACTTTGGAAACATTTTCCAGACTTTCAAGACCCTGTAGGATCCCTGCATAAATGAAATCTTCGTTTTAAACCAGTCGAAAATTTGCACGTTTGAGAAGCTGAAACCGTTAAATATCAAGTCATGTTTTCTGTTTTCAATGCGATGAATCAGTTTTGAAATGAAGCCATCGCTAATCAAATGTATTTGTGTCACTCTGTGTGACCACCCAGTCTAATAAGCCAAGAGCCACCGCCTGCAGTCTGACATTAAACTCGATCCCTGACATGAAATAAACTCGACTAAATGATACATCAGAGCCAAGGACTCGGCGTGAGAGAGATAAATATATTTTGTATTAATATATAAAACCAAAATGAGACGTCAGCACTTTAGAAAAATATGGTCTAACACCTTGCACAAGATAGATGGTATCACAGGTAATAAGTTTAATTTGAACAGTTCTGAGTAATGGGAATCTGCTGAATTTACATTTCTGTGTTTGTAGAAGAAACTTTTCAGATCTTCTCTCAGCACTTAGGGGCAGACACTGAAAATGGGTGTACGGCCACGTCGCAAAGTGAGGGTGGAATCAGTGTAATTTTTGTGTCACCGAGATCTTTTAACATAGGCAGACCTGCTATATGTGTGTGTGTGTGTGTGTGTGTGTGTGTGTGTGTGTACCCCCAAACACTTTTAAAAGCTTCTGAAAAAAACGTGTTTGCAGCTGCAGGAAATGACTTTTGGCAACATTTTCGCAGCTACAGAGAAAGGGAAGTAAATTGGGCATGGTATTGGACTGATGTGAGAGTGAAAACTGTGAAACTGTCAGGCACAGACTGATAATCTGGCATACCGTGCATTTGCCCGGTGGGCCGACGTGCTATTTGGGCCGATAAGTCCCGTTATATATAGATTTATATATATTTTTAAATATTGGTCTGACCGGCCAATAACCAGTAGATCACACAGCCCAAACACACTGTTAAACAACCACATGTTCGCTTTGGTCCCACCTACAGGCACAAAAAAAGACTTTGTTTCCTTACCACCGGCCCTTACACACAGGGGACCGGCCCAATCACATCATGAAACACCTCTCCCCTTTGGCTTGATGCACCGGTGTGCAGTTTATTGGTGGGTGAAACGTTATCAGATAAAGATGGAGAGAAAACGCAAAGGTGGCGCAGAAAAACTTCGCGACAAAAAGAAGCTTGCTCTTCAGGCAGATGCAGTGTGTTAAAATCACAGATATGTTTGCCACAGCAGGGACTTCATCAGCTCCCATCGCTGATGACAGAGGTGCCGGTGGCAGTGGCACCCAACATGTTGTTGAACCTGCGGTAAGCTGGACTGGACTACTGTCATAACATGTATGAAATGCAACGAGTAGGATAAAGCCACCCAACCCCTTGATGAATATGATAAAATGTCAATCAAATAATTCTGTCTATTGGCGTATGGCCAAGTTGGTTAGTTTAATGCAGGTGAAATGAGCATTAGCGTTATTTTGACTGTAAGACATTGTAGGCTACACTGGCTGGATGAGAAAATAAGCTGAGCTCAGTAGCCTACTATTATGTCTTTCATTCTAACTGAAATAATCTTTAATGTGAGAAAACGTGTTCACCATTCACCAACAATAACAATAAGTCTAATTTCTTATTAGACTATTATTGTCTGTGGGGTGAGTACTAGGCTGACCTATTGGCTAAGTTGCTTTTTTGTCCTGTCCTTAAAAATGATATCATTTTGTCTATGTTATGTGAATGCAGCTGCAGCCATCTGTACATTCCAGTAATTTTAAAGCCACCACTCACCAAAAATGTGAGTGAAAAGTGAAGAGTCAGCACTCTCATTTTCTTTGTTCAACTAGTAGCCCTCGGGTAAGCTCTTATTTAGGCCTGGAAAACAATGAGCTGTTTTATGTAGCTAGGTGGCTAAAGACAATGTAAGTTAGCCTGCAATGAAAGAAAATAACATTTTGTATAATGACATAATTTTGTTCATTGCTAGTGTTATGTGAATGCAGCTGTGTGTTTGTTTACCAGAGAATCCAATAATTCTGGACCTGACTGCATCTTTATGTATATATATATATATATATATATATATATATATATATATATATATATATATATATATATATATATATATATATATATATATAAAACCTCACCCCACAGATCTGATCCATCATTTCTCATCACTATTTTTTCTCTTTCTCTTTTCTTCCTCCCTGAAACACATAGGCACACCCAAGAGGATGAATGCTGCCTTCAGATTCATTACTGTGATTGAGTGGTGCAGTGTATTAAATAGTAGTGTTATAGTAGTATTATAGTGTTAATAAAAGACAAGTTTGGAAGTATTTAAGTCATTGCATGGCTCAAGGTAGGTTGTTTTAAAGACTTGCACAGTTGCACCGAAAAGACTGAAAAGGTGTGTTATCAAATGTCGTGGGCCGATCTGGTCCAAAATACCAGGGCCGATTTTTGTCCCAGTCCACCCCTGGAAACTGTGAAAGCATATGTGTAGTGGAAGGGTTCAGACTAAAAAGTGAAATGTTGAATGAAATAAAATAAAAATCTTCATCTCTCTGCTGATGCACTGTGACATAAATAATAAGCCGGTGTTCGGCTTTCAGGCTGAAAGTAAATAACGTCACGCCGTTTGCTATTTATGACTCTTGATGTTGGCACTGACTGCAATCCCTGAGAAATGTGATGAAATATGTAAGATACTCTTGTCAAAATTTCTTCAAGCACTAGATAAGATAAATTTCTCAGGTAGCAGGGGGCTATTCTTTCTCTTGTCATGCATAACTCTCTGTGGACAAGGTGGGGTGGGCGGGGGCGGTGCAGTAAGTTTGCTGCAGCCACCATCGCTTGTCAAGACACTCAGGAGGCTATTTGTTATTCCTCGTCTGTGAGAGGGACTGACATTTCCCATTGGCAGTTGAAGCGCATCTAGCGGTGCCCCCTGCCCCAGTCATCTCCTGTGGTTTGCTCAGCTGAAATGGGACAAAGCTCGCAGGGGCTTATGGAGATTCACGGGGGAGTTCTGGCAAAGCCACATCCAGGGTTTTTCTTTTTTTTTGGACCATGTGGTATGGTATAGTGGGACTGCAATTTCCTCCGGAGACTGGTGGATCACCTTAATACATACATTTACACAGGGAATAGCAGCATGAAGAGAGCAATAGCAGCTGAGCAAAGGCTTTTGGCGCGCTTCCGTTCCAGAAATATTCCACAGATATTAAAAGAGCATTGACTGAGAAGAAGAAAAGCAGTCTGACTGTTGTTACACAGCCATCTATCTCTCTTTTTTGTCTTTGCACAATGTTTTTTTTCTTTTTCATCTACCTCCATTTCATAAATTGTATCACCTGCGAAGACAACAAAAAGATGGAATATAAAGTGTATTTGACGGAGGCCCTACATGGGCAGCAAGATAAGATCCTCACACCAGGGATCACTGTAAACCTCAGGTTTTCTGGAAACAGTTCACAAGGAGTTCATTTAAAAAGACTATAGAACTCCAAAAATACAAAACGCACTTTCAGCGAGATGAGACTGGATGACCTGAAAATAGCACTGCACAGAGAGGGTGTGAATCCAGGTTTAATAGGAGCTGAACAGCCCCGGGCCCCCCAGCAGGTGAAGCTTAACATGGCTAAAGTGTATCTGAATTGACTTAATTGATTTAAGTGTCCTGCACCAAATGGTGCCCAGCCCGTATGGTCTTACAAGACATACTTGACAGGAGCAACAACCAATATGATCACACTGCAAATGACTAAAAGACAAAACATTTCTAAAGATCTCATTTACATAAGAGACATGTCCTGCTGTGAAAGATACAGCAGACTTTGTCTGGCACAGACCAAACAAAACTAAAATAAGTGAGTCACTAAAAGATCCATTGGCGACAATTAAATTATGTAATAGTCAGTACTGTGGCCAGAATATGTGCAGCCTAAAGTAATTAAAAAAAGATCTTTTAGAGAGTAGGGGATCATTTCCAGACAAGTGACTCATCATTTGGTCCAAATTAGGCAATTCCCAAGTGCTTGTTTTCTTGAGCAATCAGGTCACAGATTATGTCAAGTCGAGTCTTAGTTAAGTCAAGTGAAGTCCCTGCGCACTCCTACATGCGGTATCCGGTCTTTATAAAGAGAAAAGACAGAATGAAAACGGACTGCTCTTATATAGCACCTTTCTAGTCTTTCAACCACTTGTTTCATTCTGCTTGATCAGTCAGGCAAATGCTAGCTAACTACAGAGTCAACATCAGAGACACTTCCAACCGAGTCTTCAAATGACCAACAGAGTTTGATGTTTGATGTTGTAGTACTTCGGCAGCTGTATTCAGCCCTTTTTCTACACACGTTAAACCATGGCATGATGATCTCATCCATAGACAATCAGGTAGCGTCGCATGGTGCTTGATGGACATGGAAGTCGTGTCAACTCAAGACCACATCTCTGATCATTTCTCTGCTATACTTAGAGGTTTGGCATCAGCTAATAAAATGCAATCCTTATATATACTCTCAGGTCTATAAAGATGTCCATTTTACAGTATATGTTGTTCATAAATCACAAGCTTTCTTTCCCCATTTCAAAGTTTTGTTAAATATAATATCGTTTCATTTAATATTCTCAAACTTTTCCTCCATATCTGCATGTAGTGCCAATTAGTTCAAGTGTTTGACTAACCTCTCAGACGTTACCTTGTTAGAAGGTCGGTGGGTGTTACTCATCCAGCTGCACCATGGTAGGTGGACCGATACTTTTCTTCTTTGACTACAAGGACTTTACTGCACAACCTTCACACCATGTCAAGAGACGTGACTCCAGGTCCGCTCACACAGTGCTCTTCAGAGTTTCCAGAGCTATTGTCAGTTTCCCCTTCCCTCCATCAGTCTGTGACACTGAGAGAGAATTTGATTACAAAACATAGCCTGTCTGTGTTTTTTTCATGGCTTAAAATGTTGTACTGCTAAAAAAGTCTGAACTATTGTAGCTGTGTTTGAATTATGCATGCTATTCATTATTCATACGCACCCATAAATGCATTATTCAATGTGCAAAAGTCTGGTGTTCATTCACACAATTATAGTTTCAGTGGAAGGCTGACATTTTATATAACAGTCCATAAATGGTTAGCCGCCAATACTGGTGGTTTCGGGTAACCAGTCATCAGCAGTCATTTGGAAAACGACATGGTTTTTCTCTTCCCTCGGTTGAACTACAGTTCTACAGTTCAACCAAGGGCTCTGGTGAGCTAACATCTCTTCTCTCCATTTGCAGTCTTAGGGGCAGGGAGAGGTTTCACCAGCCTGACAGGCAGACGTCTCCCTTGGGGGAATTAATCAACTATGGACAGATCTCCCTCATCTCGGAGATCCTCAGGGCAATTCCAATGTCAGAGAGAAGATGTCTACTAAATTTGACAACAAACGAGTCCCATGATGATTTTCACAAAGATGAACTTGTTGTCCATCTAAACCTGTGTCATTGCAGGCTTGAACAAGTCAGTGAAGGGTGTACAGATAATGGATGCAGGTGGACTGTAGCTGAAGCTGACCAGACCAAGACAAAATTAGGAACACTGTGTAAAAATTTGTTTTTTTTTTGCGATTTTCGTTCCCCAGTTTCCGTGCAATACCACTGTGGTAAATATGGACAGCTGTCCACACTAGCTAGTTGACAACTCTGCAAGAACACAAAACAGCTGTCAGTGAATTTCACTATCTAGTCCAACAACAACAAGCCCAGCTCAGCATCTGTCTTTCAGCCTTTTATTTCACAACACTCCAATGACTAAAATTTAGTCCCAGATTTACTCTTGTCCAGTGGCTTGTTGCTCACTATCTTATTTTCTCTCTTAGCTTCCTCTGTCAACATCCTCTTCGGTCTTTTTATCTCATTATGTCAGATTTATGCATATTCACATTGGAAACATTTTTTCCAAACTTTCAAGACCCTGTAAGATCTGTAGGAATTAAATCTTTGTTTTAAAACAGTCAAAAAAATTCCCACGTTTGAGAAGCCGAAACCGTTAAATATCAAGTCATGTTTTCTGTTTTCAAGGCGATGAATCAGTTTTGAAATGAAGCCTCATTATGTCCATTGTGGCTGCTGAGCTTTGGTTACATTGCCTGGTTGCCCAGCTCCGGTTGTGGCACAACATCAGCTCCGCTACCCGTCAGCATGATTGAAAAACACCTAACATTAGCTGAAAGCAAGCAGGTACAGTTTGCAGCAGTTTACTTTAGTGTACATCGGGAAACTCTGTCAACTACTGAGAGTTGATGTGCAGTGTACCTCAGAGTAAAGCAGTAAACATTTTCTCAATAATATATGATCCAGCAAAATCTGTCAAATGTTTGTTGGTGTGTTTGACAAATTTATGTGTGAGTGTGGGAATGACTGCTCTCTGCTCTGTTTGCCATTGCTGTTTGTCTGAGGAGTGAGGATCTCATCATTAACTGGAAAAACTCTATCTTCACTGAGCTGTGGAGTTCCACCAGGGGAGCAAGAATTCATGCTCCATCACCCCCATCATGGTCGCCCTTCTCTCAGCTGTTACAATGTGCACTGAGAGTGTAGCAGGCCTGAATGTGAGCTACAGTGTACGTACTGCTATCTTTTGCTGCCACGGAAATTTGCTATAAGAACAGCTTTTTCAGACACTATATTTCCTGCTTTACAAGTGCACACATGCCATGACACGGTTGGTATGCAGCCCAGGCTCCTTCAAAGGAGAACAAAGATGCCAGGTGAATGCATGATGGATTCTCGTCCTATAAAATGACCCAAGAGAGGAGAGACACTTTGCAGGACGTTCGGAGCGTCCTAACTGACTTGTCAGGCTAAATCACAAAGTGGGTGATGCAGCACCGGAGAGCGTCCTCCTCCCCTTCCCATTCAGACGTCATAAATTCACTCCATTTTGCAAATTAAATTCTGATATTTTATATGACCACTGGCAGGCGGATACACTCAGAATAAATAATTAGGTAAAATTCAGGAGCAAACATGAACATAATCAGCAAGAACAAAGCCAACAACAACAAGAGAAAATATAGTTTCTATCCATTAACTTATGAAACCCTTCTTTTCACTTCGCTTTTTGTTTGTTTCATCCAAAATGAAATATACACTTCTTTCACGATAAATAACAAATACACAGTTAATGTTTTTAAGCAAATTTGCTGTAAAATCTCCATATAATCATGGTCATAACTGTCGACCCCACCCGCTTTTTCACTACACCTGTTACACCTGAGCCACTATAACACATAAAAATGTATTTATTCATTGAGATCCCAGATCTCTTCCCCCTGGTCAATGTCTCCATTGAAAGGTAGATTAGTATCTGGTCTTGTTTTCTAATGGGACATATTTGTTAAGATAAGTTATCCATACTCAGATAAATAAAAGGTTACATTTGCTACAACAACACTGAAAACCAACCAATTTCGGAGTCAGGAAAGGTCTGAATTTCAGTTGTTGAACATGTCAAACCCCCTATCAGGTCTTCATCCTGTTTGGGAATATCTTTAAGACGTAAAGGTGATGATGATCTTGGTCTGCTTGAACTTGATCTCTGCGGCCTTTAAAGTATCATGCAGAGGATAAGGCTCTGATCCAGTCCCCGATGGTTTCCATAGAGAAGTTCAGGCAACCGGCTGTCCGCTGCTCTTCATCACATGTCCATTTTCCGCAACAGTCAGTCTTGTTGAAACCAAATATTATATATTTAAGATTGAATGTAATATTTGCATCTCTGCTGCTGCTGCTGTTCTCACGAAGAACATCTGTTTAAGTTATTCACAGAGAATAGTGAAAAGCAACACCTCACGTTTGTTTGTGCACGTTGGACGACTAGCTGCTAGCAGCACCGCACCTGCACACATACGGCCACCTGCTGAGCTGTGTGCTTTACAGACATCCAGGGAGACCTCCCAGACCGGGACATCTGCTACCTCCTTTGTCACCATGAACAATATATGATTGATGATGACATGATGAATATATGATTACTGTAAAACCTACATGTTAAAGCATGCGGGTGAAATGATGGACTAAATTAGGGGGTGCACGTGCAGGTGTGGGACTGAACTGGCAGAAACATGGCACCCCCTGTTGATTTTGAGTGATTATTGTGAATGCTGATGAATAAATGAAATCAATATTGTTTATTTGTGACGAGTTTAGTTTAACAACTAGCAGCTAGATGTCCAATGTGCGCTGTGATAACATTCAGATTAGACAAGACAAACTGCAAGCAGAGTCATACTCAGCTTTTCAGAGATGGGAAGTAACGCTGTACTTTTCAGGTATCAACACTTTACTTCACTATTTATGTTTGTGCCAACTTTTGACTTTTACTTCTTACATTTTAACAAAAGTATCCGTACTTTCTACTCCCGACATTTTCAAATTAGGGTCGTTACTCTTGCGTTTAGATGGTGATTATTAATAAACAGTAAAATTTCACCGTCAGTATCAGTAAAACGCGGCACGCAGACAACGTGATTGATTGGATTATGCTTAGAAACTTATGTAAACACACACTGATAAGACAACCCTATTGGTGCATTTGTCTTCACGTGCACAAGACGATGAACATAAATAGCCTAAAATCAGACGGGCAACTCATTGGTCGGTGGAGGAGATTCCTCGGGTGATGTAGTAGAGTCGAGTGAAGGAGACCAGCAATAAATCCCCCATCCTTGGCCATACCTCCGTCAGATGTTTGCATACCAATAAAGTTTTTGAACACCATGCACATTGAGTTTGCAATCCCTCATTCTTGTACAGCAGTTTTATTGTGTTTAGGAAAGATTGGCCAATGTAGCTTTGGTATTGATTTCAGTTCATTTATTTCTTTGCTTGGACAGACTGTAGGTCCTGTAAGCTTTTCTCTAAAGTGGTGGTTTTGTCCTTCACAAAGTTACCGGTACTTTATACTTTAAGTATGTTTTAGAGCCTGTACTTTTCACTTTAACCTGAGTAAAAAAAAGTTGAGTCAATACTTCAACTTTTACTAGAGTCTTTTTAAACACGGGTATCTATACTTGTACTTGAGTAAAGGATGTGTGTGCTTTTGACACCTCTGTATGGAAAATGATATGGTGGTAATTAAAATATGCGTCCCAGTACATCTTTGGAAAAACGTGCGACACCTGCAGTGAACTGATATATGGGTCTGAACTGCAAAAGCATCCACTTTGCACAGTGGGCTAGTACTGCAAAGTCTGTGAAGCACAGATCAACTGAACACTACAGATAGTAAACCTTACATAAACACAGTTCTTTTCACTGCGTGAGCCGCCATGTCGCTGCGCTTAATTTAAATATGCTTATATGCTGTCGAACAGGAACACGAGACTGAAAAACATGTTCAAGAAAACTTTGCAAAAGTGGAACATGATGCAATACTCTGGTAATCCAAACTGTTTTAAGACTGGGCACTGATTAAGCTAATTAAAACGCCTGGCTGGCATCAAAAGGCCATTTGACTAACAATACATGTTGGTGAACATCACAAACTCGCACACATTTCCCACTGAAAAGAGTGACAGCAACACAGAACACCTGTTTATTGTGTGACATCGGGTGGCTTTGTGTCGGCAGGCTAGACAACTAGAAGTTTCAGTGTCCGTTGCACTGCACTTTTCCATGTCTGAGGTCCTTTTTTTCCCAGTTTGCTGTGTACAACACCCCCTAGAGACCAGATAACACACCAGGGCTGTTTTCAAAATCACTCCCTTCTCACTATGAAGTCCTCTTCATGGAACTCCCTAGATAGTGAGTAAGTAGTAGTGCACGAGTGGATGTTTTCAGACTGTGTTTGAACTACACCATGGCTTCCAGAGGAGCTCTTCTTTTTCTTTTTTCAGTAGGTGGGGGAGAAATATTCATAGGTGCAGACATGTAAGTCTTCTTATTTATGTCAGCGCATCTGATATACACCCCTCAGTCATAACACTGATTATTAAAGATACAGAAAAGCATGGAAAAAATATATTGTCAATATTTCCCATAAAAACCTTCACAAATCATGTTTTATTGTAGAGTTCCCCCTGTAGTTTGCACCCTGTCTGTGATGTGACAGTTGGATGATCAGGGCCATCCTCAGTGGGTGTTGACCAGAAGGGGCAACGATGAGCCACATAAGATCAAAAGCTTAAAAGGATGACGACCGGTTGGTCCCAAATGAGGCCTTTTTTTTCTGAGCTGCATATATGCAGTAATAGGTAGTGTTACTGAAGATCTTCTGGGACAATGTGATCCAAGAGTAAGCCACATCAAGCTTTAGCAATGTGACATTATAGATGTATAACCTATTAAGAGATGTTCTATACATATGTATCTTGTTACGTTAAGGCATTGTCCGTGCTGTTTCAAATCAGAAGTCATTTATGGCAATATTGAATTTTCATGTCAATGTTTCAGGATTGGATAATCTTCTGTGGTTATTCAATTGATTTTTTCAGAAAATGTACTGCATAGACATATCCACACCACACTATGAAATAAACCATGACAGAGATATTTATCCATACCGTGCACTCATGAACTGCCAGGAAAGACTTTGGTCATTGCTGTGCTTTGTGTGCAGCTTCAATATGTTGGTCTGCTTCGTATTCAGTACATTTCTCCCCACAGAGACAATGAGCCATTTTGGAAACCCATTTATTCACCTATTCGATCAAAGTTCACATTTTCTTTTCCTCTGTGCCCCTGTGACTATGGGTTTAAGGCGGCAGACATCGGGGTGTGTCCATAAACTAAACGCACAAACAAGAACGAAAAGAGTTAAAACAAGAAGGCTGCAACAAATTTAAAAAAAAAAAAAACAGCATTCAGGAGACTTTACAGGAGTTCATTTAATCCCAAGGATTTCTGGGGGATAGCTGTAGAGGAAAGAGCTCATACAGACACTTCACTGTACATTACAGATTTACATTGCGTGGTGACATGATGTATGGTCTTGGCTTAGTCAGTCCACCTCTGGGCTGAGCAGAATTCTGTACAACAAACAGCCGGTGCATCCCAACTCCGCACCTGCACTGTGTTTGCACGTGGGAGGGGGGCTCTGCTGATAAGACGTGTTCCAGATGGCACAGACAGATTGCCCTCTCGTCCACTGGTAACCTGGTCACACAACATACTCTAGTACTATTTATTACAGAGTGGCAGAATATTTAGAATGCAGCCTGCAGTGCGGGCAAACTGAAACGGCGCCGCATTATCATTCAGTCATTTTCAATGCAAACTCATCAGGTTGTAGAACTGGGATGCAGACTGAACTGACAGCAGAAAGGGGAACTCAGTTCCATTAATTTATTTTTCAGACTGGTTGGCCTTTCACCCCAAAATGTTGCATCTGTTCCTCAGACAGGGAAAGACATGACATCCCTACCCCGGTGACTGGACTGTGTTGTGGTGAGGCAGTGGGGCTGAGCTGCCCACGTTTCATTGTGTGTCCCTAGATTTTGTAAAACCATACTTTGTTCTGATAATAAAATCAAAAGCATGAAAATAAAATGAAAGTATATATAACTCTTTCAGGTCCATTTTTATGTATGATTGATATTCCTCCTCGTTCGCTCTCATTCCTCTTCGCTCTCGTTTCCGTGCTCCATGTCTTCCTCTCCGTTAGCTTTGGAATCTGTTCTGCTGTCAGGATCGTCGTCCTCCTCGTCCACTTGTTCCTCCTTGTTGTCCTCCATCGCCTCCTCTTCCCAGTTCTGAGAAAGGCAGAGAAGTAAGAGAGTTACAGCGAGAACATTACTGGTTCACTAGTTCTTCGGACTGTCGCGAGCTCTGAACTTGAGCTTGCAGGATCAGTAACTGTCCATTTAGTTTCCCCAAACTTACATCTGAGTCATTATCAGGAAGTCCTTCATCACCAGAGGCCTCATCTTCATCGGATGATTCTGTAAAAGGGCATACGAAAGAAAACAAATCCATCAGCTTATATTGCTAAATACTTTCCACCACATCGATGCTGGCACGGCCCCTTCTCTACGCAAGAGGAAAAAAAGGACAAAGCCCTTCATGCTTTTCGCTTGTTTATACATTTCATGCAAGAGGCGGCAGATATTTGCATTTCAATGCCGTAGCAGGGGCCATTTGGTTATGACAACAATACTGACTGTGTGGTGCAGGAGGGAGGGAATGTCAATATGATTTGCTAAAGCTATCTACCCCATCAGGTCAGCCGGGCACCATCTGCTGTGCACACACAGTCGCCGGTGGTCTTTGGATACATATTACTGAATATTCAACTATTGTGTCATTTAAATGTGCTCATATGCTGCAGAGCAGGAACACGAGGCAAAGGTGAGGGACTAAGAGTTACTTTGTGAAAGTGGGAAACATCCAAATGGCTTAAGAAGAGAGGCAGTGATTAAAGTTCTGAGGCAGGCTGACATTAGGCCATTATTTTATGAACCAACAATACATGTAAAGATGACAACAGAGTCATTAGCAATGAGTCAAATCATTTGGAGTTGGGGCCAAAAATAAAGCAGCTTTCATGCTGCATAACCTCGTGACGACAGGCAGCCGTGGCTGACTGCTGTACGTTTATACAGGCCTTAAATCTAATCCTGTGTTCTGCAGGTTCTCTAATTACAGCAGCTCATGCTACAAGAATGCTTAATTAACGCATTATTCATGCGACCCACACAGCCAACAACTAGGACAATTAGAGAGCGCAACTGTTTGCAACTGAAAGATCAATTAATCGCACAATCTGATCCACTTCCTCGCCTGACACAACTTCCTGTCAGAGTCTCATTTTGGTCCCAGTGTACGGCTGCATCCACGTCGCACTGTAACAACCTCCTGCTCATCAGCTCCCATTAGAAACTTTTTTTTTTAAATGAACCTTCACATCCTGGACCACTGACGGATATTGAAACTCAAAGCGCGGCTTAATTATTTCACGAAAGCCAATTTTCTGTGTGGTTCAATAAAGCGTCTCATACAGTACGGTAATGAGAAATGAGCGAACAGAGCGGGGCCTTGTTGTTCTGCTCAAAAGGGAGGATCTGAACGCTGCCGGTCAGGTTGCCAGGCAACAGGAGTCATGTTTGCGTGCGGTGCATCGCCAAGAGTGGCAACACTGCCTTCATAAATTTTAACCGATTCAGTGCAATCTTCATGAAGCGTCCCAGGTGATTTAAGGTGAGTGCAGGAGACAACGAGAGCCCGAGAGAATGAGTGCGCTGCTCAGTTTGAAGCCCTGACCTTCATGTGTGACCCGTTTTGACAGTCACTTCAGTCAATCACACATTAAGCAAACAACCGACGAACTGGAGATCGACATAAGATCATTTTAGTCCGTCAGCTGCCACTCACCACGCTCAGTCATCACCGGGACTAATGGATCAACATCCTGACTGTACAAGATTTGAAGGGCCCAAGAAATGATGACGCCACTAGTTTTAAAGAACACAGACGGCAGGAAAAAAAGAGAACATTGGTAGGAGTGAACATACAGTGACATTGCAGGAGCAAACACTTACCCTCCTCATACACCAGCTTGGCCGTGTGGTCAACATCTGTAACTGTGTTCGTGCTGTCATTTGTCGCCACCTAGTGGTAAAAGGGAAGCTCAGTATCATCCACAAGTCACATGTTTTTCAATGCATCGTCACATAAAAAAAAAAAAAAAAGACAATGACTTTGAAATCTCACACATTCATGTCGCACCTGTTTCAATGCTTGCCAGAAAGATAATGTGTATGTGACACTTTCCTCAACCCACACAGGTTCCCTTCAGTCTTGCTGTTGCACACCCTATCGAATTAGAAGCTGTATGTTTTCATGACACCTTAAGTGGATTCAGTCTAAGAGCAGAAACTCTGATGCGCATTATTTGGTAAAGAGGCGTGAATAAAGCTCTCGTGAAGTCACACCTCCGTCTGAGATGTCCCCCCAACGGTGAATTCATTTGTACAGATGGTGATTTTCAAGATTTGTAGGCAGAATGAAGTGTCACATTCATGCATGGATGACATCCAGCGCGCAGTCAATATGAACCTACTGGGAAGCGTGTCTGGTCATAAGCGGATAGTCTGCTGATGACGATCCATAGAAAGGCCAGAAGCTGACAAATTTACACGTTAGGAACTGATAACGTAAAAGCTGCAGACACGGTTTATTCTAACCATAGAACCTATGAGGAAGAATCTGTGTACATTTTAATAAAACAGATCACATTGAAGACAATGTGGAAAAAACTTCCTCCACAAGGTCACAAGTACCAGCTCTGCATTTTTGGAACAGATAATCGTCCTTGTGGGACTCTTGTGCCTCAGGACTCGGTTGGAAAACTATAAATCTAAACTTGTACGAAAAAAGTACAGCAAGACGTTCTGTACCATAACAATGAATGTATACTCAACACAACTGTACAGGGGAAATGCATTAACCGTGATAAAGGTTAACACATCCTTCTTGCTGATCCCTTGTTGATCCATCTCGCAGAGATCTGCTGCTTCTAAAATGTCTCTGAGAGTAAACTAAACACCTGTTTGGGTTGTGGACAAAACAAGACTTTTGAAGGCATTGCCTGGGACTTTGGGAAGCAGTGATTAACATTTTATGGACGAAACAACCGATTGCTTGAGAAAATGATCAACAGATTGAATTGTGGAGCTCATTCATTTAACAAGTACTAAGAGCAAAGAGCCTGTGCTCTTTCTTGTACTTACTTGTGTCATTAGCAGATACAGCTTCCCATGCAGCTTTGTTAGTTTGTGGAACATCTTCACTCTGCTCTCAATCATGTGATAAAGCACGCCCAGCTGGGTAACCAAGTCTGGAAGCTGTTGAACACACAGATGGAGCAACTGGAGGTGAACAAAACAATTCAACACAAAAACAAGACCGCACTCGATGATGAGCAGACCACTAAAGATCTCATCTCCCCCATTCGTACAGTTCACCTTTGTGTGACTTCTCGTGTACAGTTTTTAAAGTGTTCTCTTGTTAAAAGGAAAACTTCTGTCTGTGTGACGTTAGGGGTCAGGGGAAAATCAAAATGTTAGCCGGTTGATGGTGCAATGGTGAAAAGGTCACAGGCTGCCTGCAAGAATCAATAAGTTTTCTTCTGTTCTGAGCACCAACATGCACAGTAAATAGACCTTCAGCTGCTATTTTGGCGACAAACTGACAGACGGTCAGAGGCAACCACATGAAAAACAATAAATGAAACAAAACAGATTCTGCGTTTGCACCGGTTGGACTTAAGTTTGATTCTGCACAGAAAACACACAAATTTAAATGTGCATCAACAAACTGGACTCTGGCTGCTTCATATCCGCAAAACAAACAAAAACATTGAGTTGAGTTATGAAGTGCGCTTACCGATGCCAGGTATGATGTGTGGTGCATGAGTACAGCCTTCAGCCACCGTACCATTAAAACTGCCCTGTGGAAGAGAAGACATGCAAACGCTGTGTAATGTGTACCAACAGTGAAACAAAGCCAATCAAATGCTAAGAGTTGATCTGCCAGGTTAATACTTACGTAAAAGGGTGCCCTTGGAGCCGGTTTGTGAGCTACGGGAAAGGAGAAAAAAAGGATGATTAAAGATCATTCAGAGTTAACACCGCTTCACTCAGAAAACCTGATGCGGTGAAAGAAGAGAGGAGGTTAATGCAGCTCAGCGAAGGTTGAATTTCTTGGCGTGTCTCAGGAACACGGAGGGGTTTGTACGTCACACAGAAAACTCACCTCTTGCACCAAAGGTAAAACAGCAGGGAGGGGTAACCGAGCGACTGTCTTCTTTATCACCATGTCTTTGCGAGTCTGAAAAACTTTCTGCAGAGAGAAAAAAAGGGGTAAAAAAAAAAAAAGACATCAATGTATATTCTCATTGTTTATTTCACCTGCTGTTCATGTTAAGTTTAATTCTATGTTTGGTTGTAGGTCTAATTTCCAGAGTAAGGGATCAACAGAGGACTTATGTAGACGAGCATCTTGTTATGAACAAGTGGATGCAACAACTAAACTCAGTTTAATTTCAGAGCCAACCGAAGAACACCTACATTTAGGATGTTGGCATCTCTGCTCTCCAGGCCCTGCACCAGCAGCACTGCAAAATTGTCTGTCTGTAAAGACGCTGTTCCTTTAGGTGCCCCCTTCTCAGCGGAGACTGAAGACAGATCGATTTCTCCTAGTCGCTCCGCTATCGACACCTACAAGAGAAAAGAGGTTCAGGTAAACAGGAACTGGCCCATGTCTGTTCATAAGATGTTTGGAGTCGGAGCCAAAAAGCCATGAGAATGGGACAGGGGAAAATGTAGAGTACCACTGTAGATCATCGACACTGGAACACACCTCTTTGGTGTCTGTGTCTTTTTTCCTCTTCTCTGACCCCTGTGAGATCCCCTTGATTGGGGCTTGGTGACCAGGAAGCCCTGGGACCAACACTTTGCTCTTGGCATTGACGATTGGGGTTTTCACCTGGAACGAAAAACAAATCACAGGTTTTCATCTTTAGTCACAGTTACAGTGTCACGGATTGGCAAATAAGAACACGTCAAGAATACTCGGGTTTTCGTCAGGAAGATTAAAAGAAAGAAAGAGACTCGATTGTTACCTTGGAAACAGCGGTTTCTATGGAAAGGGACAAGCTGGTCTGAACATCCCGGGTCAAACAGACATGTCGCTCTGCTGTGTTGATCTCCTGTACAGATGAGGCAGGAAAGCAGCAGACAAACCAAGACTTTGATTAACACACGACTGACAAACTTTATTTCTCCAAAACGGCCAGCTGGTGATCTTCAAATCCAACAATTCACCAATAAAGACACTGAACTGAAACTGAACAGTCACGACTAAACAACCAGGATGTATTATACTGTCATGAATTTAATATTACTGGATTTGATTATGACCATTTCCCTAATGACTTATTTGGTAGCGGTGCACTCACTCAAACACATTCATGTCTCGATGGATATTACTTGCTTCTTATTAAAACTTCATTTTGGTCCAAGTGTAATATCTTTGTACAGAAAAAAATAATATGAAAGTCACAATCATGTGTTTGATTTCTTGAAAACATTTCAGATGATTGTTTTTGTTCTGTCACTGATCTAACTTACACGTTAACTTGTCTATGATATGAAGAAGCTGCTCTATCATATCAGCTTAACAAAACACGGCTGTCCAAGCAGATCTCCACTGTGCTCTAACTCAAAGAGAAACACCTCTTCATGTGTACTGACCACTTTCTCCATGACAGGCTGTAGGTGGTTGCCGTAGGCCAGCTGCACAGTCCGTGTGTCAGCTCTGAGGGCAGCAGCCAGCAGTGGGATCGGCACTGGGGAATCCTTTGTGTCCGACATCTGCACCGTACACGAGGGTGACATGGGCTTCTTACAGGGCCTGTGGGCACATAGATGTTTGAACGGGCCATTAGAGCGGCAACATTGGATAAAATGTTTCTTTTTTTAAATTATTATTATTATCAGCAACATAATGTGTTTAGAACATGGAGAATTTCTGCAGAGCAGAGGTGAATATTCCTTCTTCTGTCATCTGTTGGCTATGCAGTGTCCCATTATAACCATAAGGGGGCGTAAACACCAAATATGAGCCAAAGATGAAAATGACTTTCAGCTTCCAGGGAGGTGCTCTGCATCTAAAACACAACCTGTTTCAACGGAGCAATTCAGAATTGAGCCGTCACAGAAGAGTAACCAAGCTTTTCAGTTGTGATGCTGCTGGCTGGCTTTGTGCGATTCAAAACGTACGCTCAGAGAGAACAAATTAAAACAAGACAAGAATTGATTTTCCTTTTAAGTGCTCGAATGTTTCATACAGCTACTTTACACTGCCATATGTTGTCTAGTACAGTGTACAGTGTTTTACGGCCTTACCCATTTAAAAAGTGCTCAAAGAGATGCAGCTGTCCGTCCTTACACACCACTGCCAGCCTCATCGCCTGTGTACGACAAAGCACCACACAAACATTTGCATATTGTAAATGAGTAGTGTAAACAGGAAGTATCTGTGGAGCTCCAAACATAATTACACCGCGTTAAAGCGTGCTTAAATCCTTTGGTGTTCCCAAATAAACATGGAGGCATATCCAGTGTCCAACACTCGTTTAGCTATTTTAATAATTCAAATTGGGTTTAACAATGCGTTCAATGCAAGGACACAGACAGTCGTCATTATGAACAGTTCAGTCCAAAATAAATCATTATAGTGCTGGCATACACCGAAACATTTCTCTCTTCTGACCTCTTCCTTGCTGTTGGACGTGACGAGGTCGACGTGTTGCGGCTCGTCTGTCAGCGTGAAGGACACCACTGAATTCTTGTCCTTTCTGTCCTCTCGTACTTGCCTACAGGGAGACGGCGTCATGTCAGTTCCAGTTTTAAATGATGTCAACTACAGAGCCTCGCTTACAGCCACGCACGAGCTCTGACTGTTACGTGCGCACTCACCAGACACTGAGCAGTCGATCGTGTGCAGCGCCAGACAGGAAATAGAGGCCGTTGCTGTCTGGTGGTCTCGTGGTGGCAAAGCACAGGGTCGTCACGGCCGTGGAGTGCCCTGTGAACTTCTGCGGGGACGACAAAGAGCAGAGCGGTCGGGTCAATTCGCCGCTTCTTTTCGACTGGATAATGTGGCTTCAACGTGTTTGCATGAAAAGCAACAATTCTTGGCACCGGCCTACTAAAATAGACATGAATATAAATCTTCAAACAAGACGCTCACCCTGTAAACCTCCTTGGTTTCCAAGTCCCACATCTTGATGATCTGCCCAGCTGAAAGCAGCAGTTTGCCATCAGGGCTCACACACAGACTGGTCACTGATGCACGGTCCGCCTTCCATTTACTGTATCCAAAAAACAAAGACAATGACAGCTGTTGGTGCATAGCGGTGAAGGTTTATCTTCTAGCTGTTTTTCAGAAATTCTAGCCTCCATGTGATGATGAGCACAGATCGTGGTAACAGTTCATCTATTATGTTTACAGCCGCAGCATCTTTCTTTCTTATGTTTAAGTGGGCCTGAAACTTTACAGCTACATTCAACTGCGTGCCGTTTACTCCTGCACTCCACCTGATAGCGGTAGGAAAGGCACAAAACACTCTCCAAATGGTTTCGTGGGCCACAAATGGGCTTCAGTGAGCATCAAGTGAGGATTCATGGAGACATTACGGCTCATGATTGTACCGCCAACTGAGCCGATACTAAATCAGTCACTGGGGAAAAAGGGCATTTACGATGAAATACAGAGATACTAAATGCATGATGGTAGAACCTTCAATGATGGGGCTTCTTGGTATATTTCAGTGCCTGTGAGCAAAGTGTCAGGTACTGACTTATGTGCTATAGCTGCTTACTTAGAGACATTAGGCTCTTTCAAACTGTCTTCATGAGGAAAGCTGAGCCAGTAAAGAGAGTGCCTCGTGCTGTTCGCAGGTTGTAGGCAGAGTTCTTACAACATAAACCAGGTTTATGAGCTAACTACAAACACAAGGAGCTGAAAGTTTACCGCAATGAAAACAAACAAACACAGATGGCGCACCGAAAAGCTGATTATATTTTGTTCTATCAAATATCCCTGGGTGAAAAAATAATTCAACTCAACTGTTTCACCCTCTGCTCCTCACAGAAATATTCCTTCCGCACCAACAGGTTTTTCTTACCGACTCTCTGCTTATCTTTGATCAATTATTGTCTTGTTTGAATAGAAAATAGCAAGCAATCAAGGATTGACACTCTACAGAGTGTTTCAGCGAGAGGATACAGGGAGAGTTTTCTGTGCTCACCCTAAAATTATTACTGTTATTACACTTTTCCTGAGTTTAAAAGGACGCTGTTGACTGAAAACTGGATTTCTGTTATCGTCTCCCAAATCCTGTCCTAAAACAGCTCCAGACCAACATTCCCCTCACCATATAACACAAATTAGATTAGGATTGAGTGTGGCTTTAATATTAGATTCCACTTCTGCCAATAGATCCTCATAAATGTTATACAGTGGACATTTAAAAAGGAGTGCGTTGCAACATTGTGGGTAAACATTCACAGGCAAATTGGAAGAGGGGGAAACAGTCCACATAAAAATGATGGTAGTTTGAGGTTAACAAAGGGGAATGAAGAAAACGTTATGATGGCACCTGTGCTAACTGATGCCATCACAGCTGGAGATGAGCGGATGATGCTGAAGCTTGTTTCAAATGGAGAACACCAACATGGACTGATGAGGTCCTAAACTGCTTCATGAAGTGTTTCATTCAGTCTGACAGTGTTAAAACTTCAGCAGGTTAACTACGTAGCATTCATGTTAGTGGGGTGACAAAAGTGGAGAAATAATAGAAATGGTGATGTACGCTAGAGTAATAATGTAATAAATGTAATACTCTGAACTGTTCTCAAGGCACATCAAAATGCAACGTTAAATAAACCACAAAGTTAGAAAAAAAGAAGACATGGAGCATTAATATTTCCTATCAAAAAAAAAAAAAAAGATATCTAGGCTTTATGGAAAGCACCACATCTACACTTAATGCAGCACTTCAGAACAAAAAGGTCACAGGCTTTAATAACACACGGGCTTGGACTTTTATTGCACACACACTGAAGCCCCAAATCTTTTCGGCACAAACAGAAATAAAGCCTGAAAGCTTCATCTGCCCGTTTCTAATAACCGCTAAAATTAAACTGGTATCTTTTGTCAAGCCCCCATCTGTACTTATAAAAGTTAGTTTATGATCGAAAACACACACTCTGTAACGGTGCTTTGAGACCAGAGGAGAGACTCCGCTCGAGAGAAAATTACAATAAAATGATGCGTGTTCCTGAGAACAATGTTCTCTCGCCAGCAGCAGATAACACATCATCACAGTCTGGAACAAATGGAACAGAAAATATATTCACAATTTCAGTGTGATAAACCCAAGACACCAATTTATTTTCCACATTGTATCTGCCTCTGTACAGCAGACTGCAGCTTCCACTTGACGCGATGTGTTGCTCCTCTTAATAAATCAGCATGCCATTTAGATTTTAAACATAAACAGTGGCACTCGTTGTCGCTAATGTGTTTTGGTTTAGTTGGTGCTGGACGCAAAACTTGTTCCCAAATCAGGAGGCACTCCTACATTATTTATCCAATAACTTCACATTTGTTTTGCAAAGCTCTATTTATTACTGATCCTGTTTTTTGTCTGTGCCCTTCTAATCGTGCTACGTAAAGCACTTTTGGCTGCACGTTTATATGAAAGGTGCTATAAAAATATATTTTCAAGGACATTATACCTCTACAAACAAACTAGATACTGACCTCCGTGTCTTTCCTGTCTGCAGGTCCCACTCTACAATGTTCGTATCATCTGAGCCGCTGTACAGTAAACTGTCTTCAGGGTGCCACTGGACACAATTCACTCCTGCACTGTGGCCTCCATCCTGACAAGAGACAGAAAGTCATTGAAAGTCAAGCATTTTTTAAGCACTTCACAAAAAATTCAAGCGTTTTCCTGAATTGAAATTCAAGCATTTTCAAGGAATTCAAGCAGCCGTGGAAACCCTGTTCCAAGTATTTTAATGCTGTATTACTTTTGCAGGATGCTGTATTCAAGCTAAAGACGCCCACAGTGTGGCATAAACCTCAGACTCACCAGGGTACAGTGCAGCGCTCCCTTCGCTGTACTGTAGATGAGCACGGTGCCCGCCGCCGTGCCCATCGCCAACAAATCTGCCTTCTCCTCCACCTGCACCGCCTCCGATTTCCTCTTCTTCCTCTGAGGGCCCTCCTGAAACACAACACATCTGCAGTGTTAACCTGTTCACACGTTACTCATAATCATAAATGTGTGAGGCATGCTTGGTACAGAGATCTCAGCTTTACGCCACTGAATATTTTGACACTATAAGTATACGGTGTTTTACTGATGTAAAGATGAGGCAGCTACACAATCTGATAATAACAGCAGATACTAGGAATGTAAAATATCACAATGGACTCGATACACATGTTCCTAACCGGATTAAAAAAAAATTATGGTTCCGTGTTGACATTTTTGTCTTTTGTGAAGCAGTTAACAAATCGGTCAAACTTTTTTTTTCTCCTCTCCAGAGGTGTCATGGTGGCACACGCTTCTGAAGCTCTGCTGGCTCAGTGCTAACTTCAATAACGACTTTATTTGCAGCACTAACAGGCTTGGACACAACAACACACGCGTGGGTTAGGTTAATGTATTTGTGCTAGGTAGTTTTTTGGTGTTATTTCACCCCCGAAATGTCAAATTCAGACACTGTTCGTGTTTTCTTGGTTACCATGTGGGACTAACATGTGCGTCCTGCGCAGCTGTTGAAGGCTAGCTCAAGGCTAACGTGGCTAGTCAGACAGAAGAAAGCGTCTTCATGAACACACCGCCGAGAGTTCCCGGGCTTTTTTTAGTCCTTTCTTTTATCAATAGTGACACGTTTGTTGTTTTAAAGTGTCCACTTTTAAAAGAAACTACCACGCAAAGCTTGCTGAGGCCTCGCTAGCTTGCCGTGGCTAACAGCAGGGCTGCCTTCACGTACCTTCACTGTCCGGCATGGTCCCCAGGCTATGCACACACAAGTGGCGCTGAGATGGGCTGAAGGCACGTATTCTTGGTGAAGTGTTTTACTGTCCGTGTTCCAAACGCGAAGTCTGCCGTCCTGGGCACACAACGCTAAGTACTGTCGTGATTTGGGTGAAAAGACGCAGGGTAGCTGCAGCGGAGAGCTGCCACCATCGGCCGCCATTTCTGAAGCACTGCTTAGAGTCTGCGTGCGTGGTTTACACGAACCACGTGTGGCGTCCTGCGGACATGCGCGTTAGGAGCGTCAGGAGCGCCGCCCTCTGATTGGTCAGCCGCACCAGACAACAAGCGGCTGGACCCATGACGCCTTCAAGGCCCCTCGTTACGGCTGGAGCGTTAGATAGATAGATAGATAGATAGATAGATAGATAGATAGATAGATAGATAGATAGATAGATAGATAGATAGATAGATAGATAGATAGATAGATAGATAGATAGATAGATAGATAGATAGATAGATAGATAGATAGATAGATAGATAGATAGATAGATAGATAGATAGATAGATAGATAGATAGATAGATACTTGCGTATTTCCATTTTGAGTTGAAGATATACTTTATTAATCCCTCAGTGGGGAAATTCTTTTTTCACTCTGTTTTATTTTGCATGCATTTTAACCCAGCGACACACACATGCTGTGTGAGAGATGGTGGAGTGATGGGCAGCCCCCATAAGGGGCACCCAGCGAGCAGTTGGGGGCCCTCTGGCACCTCTGCAGCTACCATATTTTTGGTCCATGCGGGACTTGCACCCCCCGGTTCCCAAGCCAAGTCCCTATGGACTGAGCTACAGCTGCCCTTTTGCAAATTCTACATATAAAAGATATTATAATCAATAAAATATGATGCATTCAGCAGTTTATAAAGTAGGAGTTAAAACTGGCCCTACCTTGACCTACTACCTTACACAAACCTCCATCATCTATCCATTATCCATGACCCTTATCCTCGTCAGGGTGATTTTTTTTAACTCACCATACAAACAATAGACTAAAGACTAAAAGAAGTTGCGCATAATTAACAGTATGACTGCTTGATTGACAGGTAAGTGGCGTTACAGATGACTTATTAGAGCACCTAGGGGTTAGGTCCGCCGATGATCCATGCCTTTGCCGGTATTTAGATCAGCCGGGATGCGGAAGAAGCAGTACTAACTATCTAACATGGCACTGTCACAGCACTGTAGTAAAGCATATCTGTTTTACAGCAATGGATCCTTTGATCCATCAGTACTGAAATATCAGAAATTGACAGTCAGTTGTTTACAGTGGAACTTCTCCTGCACACACCAGCAAAGGCACTGCTCCTAAACAGAGCCTGAAACCTGCATGACATCCAGCTCTGCAAGCACAGGCTGCTGATCCAAACACAATAGTTCCATATTAGAGCCTTGATCCAATTCTTGCTATATACAGTATATAGGGCTATATAATATCAGCTTCCTACTCCACTCCTGCATGTATCACTTTTTTACACTTACCCACCTCATACCTAGTCACTCTAGAATATAAACCTAAATCATTACCTCTAGAGTTTCTTCTGCAGGTGCAACACTGGATCATAGTGCCGCTTTCTCTCCTAAATCCACCTTGGTACGTACAGCCACCATTCCACCTTTCTCCTAATAGGAACATTGGGCTTTTACGAATCATCCATTTCAACATGACCTAACATATATTGACATGTTTTGTATGTTAAATGTGCCACTTTGTTCATCCTCTGTGCTATTCTTTCTCTCTGCCCCTTATCCTTCCTAAGACAAATGATAGGAACCGTGTTCTGTAACGAACGTATTAACCCTTAACTCACCTTTTTCCACATTGGTTATTGCTACCTCATTTAAATGACTTCAAACAGGATAGCTCTATTCCCTTCAGTCCGTCCTGAGTAGAGTGATCCAAATTAAGTCACAGTATCTCCCTGTGCTTGTCCTTATTACTGCTGCCTGGGCTTATTTGCACTAAATCATCATGTCTTATTTCACCAGTTTATACACTTATTATTTCTCACATTCTCACTGCTACTTTACATCCCACTGTACTACTGTTTTCCTCTTTATTTTTAAGAACCTTGTCTTATTTGATTATTGGATGTAACTGTAATAAATTGGATGGAGGTATCACTTTCTCTCTCAAATTTCTCCAAATGAGTGTTCTCAAATACACACTCCTCAGCCCAGTCTCCTGCATTGATATAGGACAATTAACTTTACATAAGTCTTGCATAAGTCGTTGCCTATGGTTACTTCTTGGTACACCTTCCAATCACATATTGGTGTAGTATTATTGGAAACCACAGGATCAAACACAGATGCACATTTATTATTTTCAGCTAATAGATCTTCTATTACCTCATCATTATTATCCGATCTCTCACTTCTCTCTTCTTGACCCTGCTGTCCCCTTGTTTATTGTCCAGCCTTCTTAACAGCCTCTCAACACTTTGGCATATTCAATATTCCTCGCCACACCAAACACATTTTCTCTTTGCTTTCAGACCTCAGCCACATGCACAAATGTCTGATGATCAAAACACCTAATTTGATTAAGTATGTATGCATTTGTGTGTTAAAAAGTTAAAAGACTTTAGTAAAATTAAACTAAACTAAAAATAATAAATAATGAAACTCATGCATAAATTTGAAATATAATGTCCTTTTCTAGAACCAAAAATAAAAACATTACGCATAAAACCATGTGCAAAATAAAAACAATTCATACAGAATCATGAGTGCAGCATTTTACTGCTGGAGTTGGTCACAGTGGAGTTACAGTAGTTTTAAATACTTTAGACACAGTTAGTCCAGTCCAGTGGTTTCCAACCTGGGGATAAGGCCATGGTCACAACACGAGGGGTCCTGAGATGATTGACAGGCTTACAAAGAAGAAGAAGAAGAAGAAGAAAAGAAAGAAAAAAACATCTGCTGCAAAACTCTACAGTAATTTCTGGGACTTTTCACTATTCTTTTTTTTTGCTTTATGGGAAAAAAGTCTTTGAGATTAAAAAACATGGTTTGTTGGTTGTATTTTATCAGCTCATCACAAAGTTTATTTTTTTTAAATAGAATATTAATCTGAAATGTAACTTGTATGTGTGGCTTTATCTGTCACTCCCCCTTCTTCCGATAAAGCTGAGTCCTGGACATTATCTGTCATTCTCCTACATAGGTCTGTGAATCTGCCACTGTCCCTCCTCTCATGTCCTTCACTAAACTCCACATCTGTCTCCCTCCTCGGCATCTGTTAGTTTGGAGGAACAGTAAAGATATCCCAAACAAATGTTCTCAGTATATTTATTAAACCCAAAGTCAAAGTCGGTACAGAAACATGTAATATAAAAAAATCACACGGAAAATCAGGTGGCGTGTTAAAACCTCCAGCTAACCACTTCCACGTCCGCTCGGAAAAGAGTGTCCTACGTCACCAGAAGAAGCATTTGGAAATTAATTCTATTCCCATTTATGATACATAAAATAAATAATACGATTTACAGGTATTTATCTGTATTACTCTGTTGGACATCCCATTTGAGTGCATCACTGACACTGTACATATGTATTGTTAAAAAAAATGTTTACAGCACTTGAACGCAGCAACGTCAAACGTAGCCTTTCACATTAAAAGCACGTGTAAAACATCTGTGACACCTGTGAAGGTGTGTGGACGTCAAATGAACGTCATATTTTCATTTTACATGACCGAAGCCAATTTATTAACTGTTATGTTTGTCTGTTTTCCATCTTGAAAATGTTTAAATGTTAATGTTGCTGCATTAATTCAATACAACGGCGTCACATTTAATTGTTGTTCCGGTTATAGGACAAAAATATGTTACAAAAGACTGCAATAAAGCTCCGAAACAGATAGACTGACGTTTATTTGAGCCGGAATGAGTTCGTAGTCATGAAATGCCCTCTGCTGGTAGTCTTAAATGACTACAACAGTCGCTGAGTTATGACGTTGTTCACGTGTGTTTTTCCAGCATGGTGACCACCATGGACTGTAAATACAGAGACAGAGCTCAGAGACATGAAGACGGACGGGTTGTTAGCTGTTACACTATAAATGGAGTAAGTGGAATCTCAATCAGCTTTACCTGCCTTTAACACACTGGATGGGATCTCACCTTTACTTTAATTTCATATATTGTTCTGATCTAAAGTAATGGCTGTGCAAATGCCCTTTGCTGGACTTCTGCACAGACTGCTGAGAATCAGCACATGCAGTCAAAGACTTCTCTGTAACAGGGGCATACTTGCAAAACTGCATAAATGTAGGAGAGAGGTAAGAACCTTTTCTACTGGTTCTGTGACCTGGAACCAGAATGAGGGAGACGACCCAGAGTCCTCATCCCTGAGCACTAAGCTGACCTCCAGGCAAGCACTGCTGTCCAGAAGGAGGCGATCCCTGTCTCCCCTGGAGAGGATCAGTGGCCTGCTCCCTCAGGATGCCCTGAGTCCCGAGGTGATGCAGCTGAGGGAGCAGAATCAGCAGGACGTCCAAGTACCGGTCACACACTGCACACCAGAGGAGAGTGGACTAGGGGAAAGCCCCAAAGAGGATGATTCAGAGAACCATCATGCTGCTGTGGAGCCACACACCCAGGAAACATCAGCTACTCTTCCTGGGGAGAGCCTGCTTGCGTTTGGGGAGCAGCTTGTCGCTGAGTATCGCAGGAAGGGCCGGCTGGAGTTCAGGAAGATGTTCCAACTTCAGGCAGGGACACGTCTGCAGAGCAGCTGGGGGACCATCCTGCATGACGACATAGCCGGGCAGCCTGCAGGTCGGTTTTTAAAGACAGGCAGGGGGGTTCCCATCCTCATACGTCGGGCTAGTCTGGAGGACTATGTGCTGTTTATGAAGAGAGGGCCAGCCATCGCCTACCCTAAGGTACAGTATTTACAGTATTTGGTGTAGTATAGACTTGCAGCGATCATTTGTTGTCCTTCTATGTATCGTGTGTTTTCTTTCTTTCTCTCTGCAAACCTCTGTTCACAGGATGCATGTACAATGCTAATGATGATGGACGTCACAGAGGGAGACTGCGTGTTGGAGTCGGGCTCCGGGTCCGGGGCCATGTCTCTGTTCCTGTCCAGAGCAGGTCTGAGCCTGTCAATACTTCATTGTCTCACTTTGGTGTTTTTCTATTAAGACTTTACATTTAGTTTTTTTTTACATTTAGATAGAATTGTAACGCGAAGTAAATCTGTATTTTGAATTTTGGATAATTCCATCATTTTCTAAAATGATTGTGTTCCAGCAAATTGTGATTTTAATCATCCAGCTGGAGCAACAGACAGAATAATGAGCAATACACATCTTTAAAAAGTGCAGATTCTTAACTGACTAATACCAAATTGATGTTACTTTCTGGGACAGAATTCTGGATGAAAAACATAAATTTGGCTACAATTATTACCACTGATGGCCATTTAAACTTTTTGCCACAAAACAGACATTTCTGCTAGAATTAAAGAAGTAAGCATCTCCTAATTTATTATCTACAAACTCTATGTCTTATATTAACGCTCAGCCTTTATTTAGCATTTTTTTGGACTTCCTTGTTTTGTTAAATACCTGCACATTTAAAATATTCTGCACACTGTGAACATTACCTGGTAAATACTTGCAATTAGTGCACAGCTATACAGCTTGTTTTATTTTAAAACATAATGTGTGTGTATATATATTTATGTTTATATTTTTTAATACTTGATTTTCTTTATCTTCCATATATTTCTGCTTCATGTTTATTATGCACCAATTACACCAAAGAGAAATTCTTTGTAAGGGAAACTTACTTGGCAAGAAATCTGATTCTGATTTGGAAATACAATATGAAAAGTTAATTGGAAATATTGGTAAAGAATAATATATAGTATAGAATAAACATAGATTAAATAGTTAAGTGCACACAAACAATTTAAAGTGAAGTAAAATAATAATAAAAATGGAGCAGGTTAATAGTGCATGGGGCATGTTTTAAATTGAACCCTAAACAATGACTTCATTTCCCTTCCATAAAGGCTGACCTCATCTGATCATCATTAAAACGTGTTAAAATAAGAACACATCACTTTATTTTCTCTAACCTGCTGATTAAACATATTTCTGCACATCACAGAATACTTACTGTAGTCTACACCTAATATAATAATCAGGGTTCCCACGGGTGCTTGAATTTCTTGAAAATGCTTGAATGCTTTAATTCAGTGTTTTCAAGGTTGTGAAAATGCTTGAAATTTGTGTGATGTCTATCTCAATAAACCAAGAGAAAGCAAAAATATTTCCTAAGCGGCTACGCGCTTGATCCGATGCCTTTACATGCAGAACTCAGTTATCATACTCGCTTGATGTTCTGCCGAAAAATAACAGTAGACTACTATCCACACCTGTTGGTCACTGTTATTGCGCTATGGTAGTTACACAATACACCGCTCACAAGCTGAGAATACAAGCCAATTCACAATTAGTTAAAAATCAAAACAGTCAATCTACCACCATATGAAATAATGCTAATTAGACCCATATTATTATGCCATACAGTGGCACCGCTGCGCTTCCCATGACCATCATGGCAAACACAACTAGTAGGCTACCTATTTAAAGGTGCTGGAAAAATGGAAAAACTGGTGCTTGAAGGTGCTTAAAAAGTGCTTGAATTTGTTCATGAAAAAGGTGTGGGAACCCTGAATAATACAACGTTCCAACATGGTGTGTGTGTCTGTTTTTCCCCAGTTGGCTCTAAGGGCAGTGTGGTGAGTGTGGAGATCAGAGAGGACCACCACAAGAGAGCTGTTCTCAACTACAACCGCTGGAGGACATCGTGGAGTCTGCGGCGAGGGGAGGAGTGGCCCGACAACGTCCAGTTTCACAAGGCTGACCTCTGCACGGCTTCCCCGCTCCTCGCTGGTCGGGGCTTCCATGCGGTGAGTGTCTGCAACACAGAGCAGCTTGTAAACTGACTGAGACAGTGAAGCATACAACAATACAGAAACACACAATCACATGACTCTGGGAATTGGATTTTATCGTTACTGCTCATTTAACGGATGGATTGTGTCTGTTTCAGGTTGCTCTCGACATAATTAGTCCTCATCTGGTTTTACCCACAGTGACTCCACATCTGCACCCCGGAGCTGTGTGTGCTGTCTACCTTGCCAAGTCTGTATCTCTTCTGTTTACCTGCGACCTTTCAAACCAGAAGGAGCTAAATAAATGAGCTTGTGTACTGCATGTCGTATGTAGGAAATACACATATTTGCTTTTTTTAGATGAGACTCTCTGGTTTGTCCATTTAATGAAGCTACAGCCGGGGGATGGTTAGTGCAGCTTAGCACAAAGATGGGAGATTTGTTTCAAACTGAGCTGTAATTCTGCAAAGAACAGAGACTTACCTGCTCTCTGGCTGCTCCCTCAGTATAACACAGGTCATGGACCTGCTGGAAGGCCTCCGATGCTCGGCGCTGCCTCTTCTGTGCGAGCACATCATCGAGGTTTCGTTCAGAAATTGGCTGGTGGCTCCAGCCCTCCAGAAAGACGGCGGGTACTGCATCAGGAAAGCTCCGATCCTTCATGAAGACCAGAGGGACGAGACGTCGGATGAGACAGACAAAGGTGATTTTAAAGTAACACCAGCACTCTTGTTCATGTTTTTGAGCACTCCCTTTAGTTTAGAAGTTTTGCTGGTTTTATTTCAGAAGAGACGACATCAGCGGAGAAGCACCCAGCCTTCGGGAGTATTCCCTACATTGCCAGACCTCATCCTGAACAAATGAGCCACACAGGTCAGAGATTACCAGATCTTATACTAGTGGAAGAGTTTCTATATCATGTTATAAATGAATACTCATGATCATGTTTTCCATTTTCAGCATTCCTGGTGAAACTGAGGAAGTATGTGCAGTAGCTGTAGCTGTCCTGACTGTAAGGAACATTTGATAAATGATATCAACCAAATTACGTGCTGTGTGTTTGAAAAATAAAAGAAATCTCAAGACAAATAAAGTTCATACTTTTATTCAAAACTCAAAAGTGGCAGTGTTGGCTCATTACACAGGCAACAATATTAAAAATACACCCAGTGGGATCCCAGTATGTGAAGGAAACACAAACATCAGTGGGTAAACTTTGATACAACCAGAATTGTAAAATTCCTGTGAAAAAAAGTGGTGCTTCCGTACGCAAGTAATATAAATATATAAATAAAATAAATATCAGGAACCGATATCAGTGCAAGTTACAAAAAAACGTTTACAATACTCCATCAGAGCGTGTCTTAAATGACATAAACTCAATGTCACATGCTCCCCCCTGTCACTGTTAATGTTGAATCAGGGTCATGTTTGGATTAGAAGAGAAAAACACGAATTACAGTGTTTCACTCTGAAGTAAGTTGTGATCACAAGCGTAAGAGGTTTAAAAGAGGAGTTTATGGAGAACACAGAACAGCTCGGTAGGTACAAAGAGGGATGAGGTGGTGTGACGCTCTACTCCTCGTTGATCCAGTCCATGGACGTGTCGTATGTGGACACACAGGAAAACTCATCCCCTGACAAATAAAGAAAAAAAAATAAGTTAGGTACAAGTGAGTTATATCCTGTTCCTCTCCGGTTCTGTCAGGGTAAAATACCAGAGCCTTACAATTTACCCTTAAAGTCTGTGAAAAGCTTAATTTCAAAGTTTACACTGGGTATGTAGATGTATTCCATACAGGTATCTTTTCCAAACAGGGAAACAAGGCAACTTTCCAAAGAGACGATATCTTGTGACATTTTACTACTAGGAGTTAGCAGTGTGCTAAAATAAAATTCTATTCCTGAACTTTAATATTCAGGCTCCGTTTCAAACTGAAGTTGGTATCACAGGAGTATAGCGCCGTCTTTTCCTGTTTCACTTTCTAATCCTGCTTTGTGGAATTCCTCCCAGGTGTAAGCTCAAATTACATCTACACAGAGAGTCACTTTAAGAAAGTGCGCTTTGATAAAGTTGTATCATCTAAAATTCATGAAGCTTAAATCAAGTGGTGACTCGTCGTTTTTGAATAAGCACAGTGTACTCATTGTGAATGTCATCCTGTCGTCTTTCAGTCAGCTATTACACACACTGTATGTATGTGTGCCATACATAAGCACCATAAATAATTAAAAAAACAACAAAAGATCAATAAGCAAAGAAACATGTTATTTGTGGCTCCTTCTTCAGGTTGCAGAGCCAGAGCCCAAGTGTTTCCAACAGACTCCATTGACCAGGTAACGAAGCCTTGAAGGCTTACGTGCAGGACGCTATGTGGCCGAATCACAGATACATGGTGCTGAGGTCACAACTCTGGCTATATCAGGGTGAGAGTATGTACACATTTTACACGGGAAGAACACTTGTATTAGCGATACCTACTGGGAACCTCGTCAGCACAGTAGCACGAGGAATGGCGTGTCTGGATTTTTGTCTTCTTCACCGCATTCCTGTGAAAGGTTGCCCTCTGCGGGGTGGTCTCCAAATTCAGCACGGAGGTAAGTGGGTGTGAAAAAGCCGGGCTTGGGGTCTTTGCGGAAGAGCCTCTGGAAGGAGAAGAAGAATTTTGGGCCTCATCAAACCTGGAGCCACGATTACAGAGGGCACAGGAGACCGGGGAGGCCAAGGGTCCACGGGGAAAACCAGCACGGTCTTGGTCACCGTACTGCCGCTGAGCGCCGCTGTGATGCTCTAACCGCTCTCGCTGCCACAAAAAGTGAGAAGGCAAAATGGCCATCACCTGGAGGACAGAGATAGGGAGACACAAGCCAAAAAATAAATTAAGACTGCAGTTCCAACAGAAAAAAAAACACAACAGAGATGAGACTTCTGGCATGAAAGCAAAGCAATAAAAACTGCACTGCGCAGCAAAAACACGGAAAAACATTTATCAGTCTCCTCGGGCAATAACACTTGTGTGTACCTCTTCGCAGCAGTGCCTGCTGACAGCAGCTCTGAACTCGATGCGAGCCCACAGCTTGTCTCGCTGCTTGAGGAAGCGGGGAAACAGTTTCCTCCAGTTCTTTCCCAATGCCCAGGGAAAAATCTCATACTTACTCTCCTCTTCATCCTCCTCCATGGTGTTGGCAAGATACCTAGCGATAGATAGCGCACGGGACAACTGTAGGGTTACGCGATTAAAAACAAGACCGAAAAGAAGAATCTTCTTTGAAACTTACATCGCGATGAACAAATTCCTCCGGGTGTATTCAGCAATAGTGAAGCAGGCCCTTTTGAAGTACACAAAGGTCATGGCTAGAAGGTACTGATGAATTAGTGAGAACAGTTAGTCAGTTAACTGGAAGGATGATAAAACTTTTGTCACTTTCAACGAAACGTTTACGGTACAATTTACCTTGTCAGTGATTTTACAGCAGCAGTCCATCCACAGGAAGTCCTTGATCAGGTCGTCCTCTGTAACCAAACATTTATTTTAAAATTCCAAATATTCTTTGAGTTAAAAAACCCCCGAATTAAAACGTGCTTTTTATCTTTACCAAAAAGTCTGAAGAACGCCACCATTTCCTGCCGCTGGATGACGATAGTTGGGGTCCTCTTGGTGTTATACATCCCATTCTGACGCTGGCCTGGCTGGCTCTTCTCCGGTGGTCCCTCGGCGTCTTGACCGTTGGCTCTTTTGAGACCTCTTCTGACTTGGAGGGGGTGCGAACTGTTGGGTTTGACCCAGACGGTCACCGAGGGTGGAGTCTGGCACCACCTGTGCGTGTGCTTCATCATGCTTTCGGCTTAGAGCATCTGTAGTGGAAGAGGTCTCTGGTGTGTTCTGAGAGGAAATGGAGGAAAGGCGAGAGGTTATAGAACATGTGCAGCTGCCAGCCCAAAGAAAGCTAAGGTTGCTTCATATTGGTTGTTTAACAGTGCTGCTCAAACCTCTTGAGCATTTTGAAGTTCTATTGTTTCACCCTGATTTCCTTTTTTAATCAAAACCATTATTTTTTATATGGAATAACAGGTTCAGGTTTATCAATTCAATATACTTCAATATACTAAGAAAAATCAATTGTGGGGTTAAGACTTGATAAAAAAAAAAGTTTTTGGTCAAATTATGTAGGTGCAAAAGTAAAACAAGCAGTTAAGTAGAATCTGGTGGACCACTGCAATAGACCATCCATGACTGACGGAGATAAAACCAGGTCACTTCAGCAGTACCCGGGTGAACACAGGTCAACCATGCAGCGAGGAAGCGAGATCTCAGAGGACGTCAGGGTAGTGACAGCACATTTGTCCATGAAGTCATCTCAGAAAAGAAATTTAAACTTCGTGGCTCCAACGTGAGGCAATTAACCGTCTACAAATGGAGAGCTGTGACAAAGACTACAACTCTGCCTAGAAGTGGACCTTCTAAAATATCAACAGGAGACACGAGGACATTGGTAATGACAAATCCAAAGTGGATGTTTGGTTGTAATATCCTGTTATCTGAAGGGGTTCACATACTTTTGCACCCATGAAATCTGATTTTTTTTAAAAACAATATAACCATTTCTTTTGTTTGGAATGTCAGTGTTGTGAATTGGGTATAACTTACATTAAATAAGCTCATTTTAGGTTTTTATTTTAACAGAATCTGACTGTCAGTCACAGAGCAAAACAACTAGCCCACAGGGCAGCTAGGCTAACTCTAACGTTATGTGGTGAAAGCTCAGCAACAGTCAGTAAACCTGGCACACAGTCTTAGAGATAAACCACGATGAAAGGTCGCAGCTAATAAAGTCAAACTGACTCAACCTCAACACTTTACAACATCCTCAACTGTGTCCTCACCTCCGCGGATCCCTGCTGTGAATGACACGGTGTATAACGTCACCTAGACAAGTTGACAAACAAAGCTCGTATGAGTGACACAACCGGGCTGGACTTCAAAGTGCAGCGAGCTGAAGCGAAGAATCCGCTTAACAACAACCGAACCTCACAATTACTATTACCCACAATTACTATTACTCACAATTACTATTACTCACAATTACCGCGTCTGACAAAGCTACAAGTCAAGAGTGAAGCGAGCATCAGACGTCACTGACAGCACGAGGGCGGCAGGCTGAGAGAGAACGCGCCTCACGGTCCGAGCCAATCGCTCGGCAGTACACCTGCACGCGGGGACGCGCAGCAGACCAATCACGACAGTGATCACGCCCTCCTCCTCTTCCTCCTCCTCCTACTCTTCCCCCTCCTCCTCTTCCTCCTCCTCCTCTTTCTCCTTCTCTTCCCCCCTCCTCTTCCTCCTCCTCCTCCTCTTCTTCCTCCTCTTCTTCTTCCTCCTCTTCCTCCTCCTCCTCCTCCTCCTCCTCTTCCCCTCCTCCTCTTCTTCCTCCTCCTCCCCTTCCTCCTCCTCTTCCTCCTCCTCTTCTTCCTCTTCATCCTCCTCCTCCTCTTCCTTATCTTTCTCCTCCTCCTGCTCCTCTTCTTCCTCCTCCTCTTCCTCTTCTTTCTCCTCCTCCTGCTCCTCTTATTCCTCCTCCTCCTCCTCTCCCTCCTCCTCCTCTTCCTCCACCTCTTCTTCCTCTTCCTCCTCTCCCTCTTCTTTCTCCTCCTCCTCCTCCTCCTCCTCTCCCTCTTCTTTCTCCTCCTCCTCTTCCTCCTCCTCTTCTTCCTCTTCCTCCTCCTCCTTCTCCTCCTCTTCCTCCTCCTCTTCCTCCTCCTGCTTCTTCTTCGTCAAGCACTGTCAGTCAGCCTGTGTTTACGATGCTCAGTTTCTGTCTGTTCGAATAAAATACAAATCAAACACGCAAAGATTTTAATATAGACGCATTCAGGTAAAACAAATGAAGAATAAATTAGTAACTGTACAAACATAGTTTGTACCCTCTCCATATTGAAAGCACGCCTCTCTCTCTCTTTCCACGTGGCATATCCTGCTTGCAAAATGAATGATCAGAATTTAAATTATTCAGCTCAGTTAGGATTGTGGAAAGTACATTTTATAGGCTCCCGGGCAAATGGTTGCTGAGCTGTTGAAACCCAATTAGGCTTATTGAGTAGACTAATATTATCAATTGAAGTAATAGAAAATTCATGTTTAAAATGTCATCTACGATAAGCCATGGTGATTTAGTCCATCTTTTATCAACAACTACTGTTTGTTTGTAAAAAAAAAAAACTATGATAGGCTACCGTTCTTTTTCTATGTATGGTTCACATGTATTTTAGTGAAACTATAAGAGCTTGTAGTTGGGGAGAACGTGATACATAATTATTATTATTTTAGCCGAGTGTGTGAATGCACATTGTGGAAAACTTTTTAATGACATTCCCTGCCTAAATAAAGAGCATCTATACAGTCATCAGCAGAGGTCCCCATCAAATCACAATGATAGTGTTAATAGTCATTGAAAATGAGAACTTGTGAAGGTATGACTTCAGTGATGATGTTTAGCCACAGGGTGGCACAGTTATTACATGAAGAGTAGACCTGAGGAGGCTCAACATAGCCAGGCTCAGTGTTCATGATCCAGCTCAACAGAACCTGTAGCCCCATTCAGAGTTAACTACACTGAATAAAAATATAAAATTTTCATGAGATGAACTCAAAGATCTAAAACATTTTCCATATACACAAAATGACCAATTATCTCAAATATTGTTCAGAAATCTGTGTAAATCAGTGATAGTGAGCACTTCTCCTTTGCCGAGATAATCCATCTGAACCTCACAAGTGTGGCATATCAAGATGCTGATTAGACAGCATAAATTTGGACAGGTGTGCCTCAGGCTGGCCACAATAAAAGGCCACTCTAAAATGTTCAGTTTCATCACACAGCACAATGCCACAGATGTTGCAAGTTTTGAGGGAGCATGCAATTGGCATGCTGACAGCAGGAATGTTCACCAGAGCTGTTGCCCTGCTGAATGTTCATTTCTCTACCATAAGCCGTCTCCAAAGGCGTTTCAGAGAATTTGGCAGTACATCCAACTGGCCTCACAACCGCAGACCACATGTAACCACACCAGCCCAGGACCTCCACATCCAGCATGTTCACCTCCAAGATCGTCTGAGAGCAGCCACTCGGACAGCTGCTGCAACAATCGGTTTGCATAACCAAAGAATTTCTGCACAAACTGTGAGAAACCGTCTCAGGGAAGCTCATCTGCATGCTCGTCATCCTCATCAGAGTCTTGACCTAGCTCCAGTTTGTCTTTGTAACCGACTTGAGTGGGCAAATGTTCACATTTGATGGTGTCTGGCATGTTGGAGAGGTGTTCTCTTCATGGATGAATTCCAGTTTTCACTGTTCAGGGCAGACAGCGTGTGTGGCGTTGTGTGGGTGAGCGGTTTTCTGATGTCAATGTTGTGGATCGAGTGGCCCATGGTGGAGGTGGGGTTATGGTATGGGCAGACGTATGTTACGGACGACGAACACAGGTGCATTTTTTTAATGGCATTGTGATACCGCACAGAGATACCGTGACAAGATCCTGAGGCCCATTGTTGTGCCATTCATCCACGGCCATCACCTCATGTTGTAGCATGATAATGCACGGCCCCATGTTGCAAGGATCTGTGCACAATTCCTGGAAGCTGAAAACATCCCAGTTCTTGCATGGTGGCCAGCATACTCACCCGACATGTCACCTACTGAGCATGTTTCGGATGCTCTGGATTGGCATATACGACAGCGTGTTCCAGTTCCTGCCAATATCCAGCGACTTCACACAGCCATTGAAGAGGAGTGGACCAACATTCCACAGGCCACAATCAGCAACCTGATCTGGACCTGAACTCTATGCGAAGAAAATGTTGGACTGCGTAAGGCAAACCAACTGAATGCTTATATAAAAAAGCAGTTAAAATTTTAGACAAAGTCATTCTCATATCACTACTATAGCAAATTGCTAAGTTTTGAAAATTTTAAAAAGTTTAAAATAGCTTGTCTGATGTTTAGAGTCCTTCATGGACTAGCAACACCACCACTAAATGATAAAATTAAACTGAGGGTAGTCAGCCATTACTCGAGTCACCAGAGTCTCTGCCAGAGGTGACTGTGAGGGTCCTCTTCGGCGAACTACATTTGGCCAAAATGTCCTATTATGAAGAGGTAGTATACTGTGGAACAGCCTACCCACCTCAATTAGGGAGTCCCAGTATATTAACATTTTGAAGGTGTGGCTTCAATCTGATCAGATTTGCAATCATGTCACAGGCTTTTGTGAAACTTTTATTACTATACAAATTTTTATACACTTCCGGGTTAATGTGCAATCTACCTGTTTTCCTCTCGTCTGTGTTTTCTTTTTCTGAGTTTTTTTCTGTCCTTCCTTTGCTCTTTTTTAACATCAATCTGCCAAGGGACTGCGGTTGGAAATTACCCTGTGGTTATAATTATATTTTTACATGTAAATGTTTATTAATATGCACTGTCCCTTTTTAATTAAAATAAATGGTGGTCAATATTCATGCTGTCTAATCACCTGTGAGTGAGATGGATTATATCGGCAAAAGAGAAGTGCTCACCATCGCAGATTAACACGGATTTGTGAACAATATTTGAGATAAATGGTTTTGTGTATATGGAAAATGTTTCGTTAAGTTGAGCTACTGAAAAATGGGAGAAAAAACAAATGTTGCGTTTATATTTTTGTTCAGTGTATGTTATAATGTTACTAGATTATATCAAACAGTGGTCCTGTAATTATTTGCATGTTTTCCCCCCACAATTCAGTCATATGGCATGTAAAGGAAAAAAAAGAGATCTTGGAATAATATTTCCTAAAATGTGTTCAATTCACTGGGCTTGAATATTGACCTAACCTGACCAGGGAGTCAGCATTTGGCACCAATCCCTTTCAGTCTCTGGAGGAGCAGCAAATTCTGAACAACAGTTCCATGCAGCATGCCCAGACTTTGGGAGTCTGTTTGACAGTGCCCCAGCTTCCAGGAAGCTGTGATGGAGCTGATTTTTGCTTCGCAGAGACAGCAAGTCTAGAGGGAGATGTGTTTTGTTAGTTATTGATTAATTGAAAATCTTGTTTTGTTCATGGTATCTTTTAGTGGTTATTTTTGTTGGTTATTCTCAAAAAGGGAAGTTAAAATTGTTACCTTTGCGTGTTTTGTTGATTGTGTTCTCAATAAATGACAATTTGTTTGTACTTGTTTGTTTACTGAGTACTCATTTTGTTTCCCAAGTTATTTTGAGGTTGTTACATGTAATTTTGGCTTCCGGTCTGTCCGGCGTCATATTAATTATTGAGAAACAAAAAACGAAAAAAGGAATTTGCCAAAACCAATCGTAGGCAGTTATATAAAAGTGTTCACAGTTTTTGTTAATATAAACTCAATGCAATTTATTGACAAAAATGACATCATTTTATCATTATGTCAAATCTTTTTTAATCACATCATAAGCGTATATTGCGTATATAGCTCAGCCTGCATTTTAAATATATAAATCTATTTAATATTAACAATTATTGTTCCGTTCTGTTTTCACTACATTGTTATTTTCCAGACAGAATTCAAAAAGGAAACCCTAAAATAAAAGTTTTTTAAACTTTTTTTTATTTTTTTTTTATTTCAGTTTCTACCACAGTGAGGCAGAAGTAGTTCAAGTTATTTCAAAGCTTGTCTCACTGGTCCAGTGATCTAGTGCAAGGGTAGGAGGAGTTAAAAGAAGATCAGCTAATCACCAAAATAACTTACAACTGCATGACAAAGGTATTATAGTCCTGTTCGAAGATATGTCCGATTGGAAATTATTTCTATTATTGCTGTGGATTAAAATGTTTATCATATCACCATTAGAAACTATGCATGTTATCTGCACTGCAACTGCATATACTATATAATACAATTAAAAAGAAACAACTTCATCTTTCTTGAAATTGTCTTTTTTATTCCTCCTCATCAAAAATAGTAAAATAGGGAGATATTGTTTGCAGGCTATAAAAAGCCACCTGAGGCCAGCCCGCATTACCCAAATGAGCTTATGGTCTTACGAGTAGGTGAGTTTTCTATGCTTTAACGTGACATATGTGCATGCTGAGGAGTTCACTGAAAGCCTTATTAATCCTCTCAGCTACTTGTCCTTTCTAAGGCACAGAAGGATGTTTGCAGAGCACGCTAACAGGAAGTTTTTAAAAATATGACCATTAATCTAAGGATTTATTTTGCCTATCTATGACAGGTGGGAGAGAGATTTTTAAAATGGATTTATCTTTATTTTGTTTTGGTAGTATTCTCATGGAGAGGGATTTTACCAGGCTCAACAACCTCAGCCATCTGAACACGGCAGATACAGCAGGTGGCTAAGGACCTTTTCTGCATTATTCTCTGCCCTGCTGTGTTGGGGTCCTCAAGAAAACACAGAATTAATCTTGTATTTGAAGACATCGGAAATGGGCTGTTCACCATCCAAAGGTAACAATTTTGGGGCTCTGGGTCCCACGAGGAAGGGAAGAATGCTACCCCCTGCGCCTCAAGAAAGCCCCAGAGATTCCTATTTTGAAAATAGAGAGATTTGTAATTCAACTGGATCAACAGATGTGGACACAAAGGAGAAGAAGGCAGCCGGACAAACACAGGTATTGAAGAAAGAGGCTCATATAACACCACAAAAAAAGAGATTTGTGACTGAGATTGCACCTGAAGCAGTAAACATGGATAGATTGGGAAGTCAAGGAATGGAGAGTAACATAGTTTCACAGAGAAAAGATAAAAGTGTTGAAAAGCAGGATGTGACAGAAAAAAAGTTTGGCAGAAAACCAAAGAAAAATACCAGAGGTTTAAAGGTACTAAAGAAGAAAGACAAGGACAAAGACAAACCCCCTGCCGAACAGAAGGTAGACTTCCCAGAACCTTTGGTAAAAGCTCACCAAGCTGCTTATGGCTTTTTGAATCCAAGTATAAACAAATATGACATTCTACTCGGACTTCTGGAACAAGCAACCCAAACACAGGTTTCCGTGCAGCCTATGGTCACGTTTATGGCTCTACGCTTCGAGGAAATAATTCAAGGACTAGAAGAGATGGCAGACGAGGGAGAAAAAGTTTTAAAAGAAAATGGAGAACATCTTGCTTGGCCAAGTCAAATGAAAAACCTCTCATCCTCTCTACCTCTGAAGTGTGGCTCTGCTAGTATTGAGCCCCCACCGGATTTGTTGCAGCAGCTGCTGCAGTACACCACACAGAGAATGAGAAATGTGAGCCAGACTGTTGGTGGGATTGGGGACTCTGCTTTAGAAGAGGCTGCAGAGTACTTTGCCTCTGTCTCAGAACTTTTAGAGGAGAAACTAAAAGTCAAACGTGCAGTAGAGACTAGGTTAATGCAAGTTTTATCTCGCATTGAAATGGCCTCTCTGCGAAAGCCTGGACCAGAGGACTCTGCTCTCTTTAGTGAGGACAGTGGTATTGGGGCTGAGAATGAATCTCTTGCTGGCTCTGAAAGACACCAAAGACGAGAGAGTTGTGAGTCCAGTGGGACAAATAGAACTACTCCGGTCAGTCCTATGGGATACAACTCTGTGAACATTAGGCAAAGAGTGTCAAGGCAAAAGATCGTAAGTAAAATAAGTCCAAGTGTTTCTCTCACCTCACTCAACTCATTAGGTTCTACATGTACTATAATGGCTAATGACCAAAGAGACTCATTGCTAGGATCATTCTCCTTGGATGATGGGGAGGAAGATGACAAAGGTGATGATGAGGACATGGATAGAAGCATGAGAGTGGTGCAAGTAGGGACTGTAGACTGTAGCCCACGCCGACTTCCCCCAAAGCGCATAGAGAATCCTCAAAATGTAGAAATGACTCTCAAAATGAAAAATGCTATAAGTGGTAGGATACAGTTTATCCCATCACAACACTCTAGTGCCAAACAAAAAAATGCAGTTGGTAGCCCAAAAACCAGACGCCAGTGGACAGACGAGGAGGAACAATCTCCAAGGAGGCCAAAAACAGCAGCACCTATTCAGAAGGCAGTGGTAAAAAAGACTCAAGTGGCTAAGGGGCAACGTTCCCGGTCAGCAGAATCCCTCCGGAGCAAAGGTGAAGATCCGACTTTGCTTGAACTAGACAGAACTCAGAAGGATTTAAACCAGAGGTTGCAAAGGATGAGTAAAAGCAAGGCAGGTGGAGACATGAGGGCTGCTCCATCTAAACAAAATCAAGGAACCTCACCAGCACAATCTCCAGCAAAAATTCGCAAACATCCCTCACAAGAGAAGAACAGCAATACGCAACCACTGACAGACAAAGACCGTACAAAGCGTAACAATAAAAAACAAGAGGTAACCAGTGATGCTGAAGAAGATAAATCAAAAGACAAAAAAACATCTAAGGGCCCTATAAAAGCCACCCCGCCCCCTAGCCCTCCTTCATCACCACGCCCATCTTCAGGTCTTTACAGAGGCCGGAACTCTGTCAAAAAACTGATTGATACCTTCAGTCAAGGGATTGAGGAACTGGATGGTCCTGAGGTTCTGGGCCCTCTCAGAGGAGTACGGAAGTGCGGTGTTCCTGTGTTACCTGGTTTAGGAAATGTACAAGCTGTGCTTAGCTCTGGGATAACCAGTTGTAGACCTCATTCCTCCTCATCTGAGAAAACAGATTATTTTGACCTGGATAGTCTTCCTCCACCTCCACTGGAAGTATTGATGGACAATTCATATGAAAGTGCCCAAAGTCTTTCAACTGGTGTAGCAGATGAAGGGGCTATAAAAGCCAGAAAATCACCTGTATTAAAAAGGGCTGCAGTGTGTCAACGGCTGAGGGCCTCAGTTCAGTTCAGTTCAGTGACAGTGTTGCCAAGTAAAGGAGGCCTGCCACAAGCTTCCAAAGTTATTTCCCTTGGTAGGGCAGATCAGAAGGACACATCTGCTTCGCCAAAGGTCAGCCCAGCAGATGTTCAACTGGAGGTAGAGCCAGGAGAGGAAAAGTATTCCTTGAACCAGCAAGCAAGAAAGATAATACACCTAAGGCAGTCTTCAGACTCAGAGAAATCATCAACAAATTATCCAGCAACAAATCCATCTGCTAGCCAGGAAAAATCAGCAGACATACAAGGTGATAGTGACTTTTCAGTGCCTGGACCAAACACTACAGTGTCTATAATGCCTGCTTCTTCAGTAGTCAGTAGCCAACCACCTGCCACCCCACCCATGTCCAGGGGACGAACGTTGCCATCCACACCTTCTACACCAAGCAGTCTACATCAAAGACTTTCCAGTCCCCACAACTTCAAAAGACAACCCACTTCAGCTAGCCCTCCTGTTAACAGGAAACTCCCTACACCACCAGCTGTTCAGAGGAGGCTCCCCAGTCCACCAGTGGCAAAGGAAAATACTTTAGACTCCAATTCAACCCCCTACCCTTTCAAAGCACCATCTCCTTCCTCCTCCTACCCTTTCAAAGCACCATCTCCACCAGCCTCGCCAAAAGTAAAAAGATGGTCAAGGGAGAACAGCAGTGAAGACTTAACTAGTTCTCGGATGATAAGTAATGCACGTTCAGTCTTCTGCCCTGTGTCTCCATCCTTGTTTGAGGCCCAGCCTTGTCCAGTCCCTCGACCCCCTCAAGCATGGACCTCTACTGGGGTCTCTTTTCTCTCACGTTCTTGGGGGAGTCGTGGGAGATTTCCTGTATCTGTTCAAGGACCTCGACCCTTCATCCGACGTAGTCATTCAGACCGAAGACCAAGTCTAAATCTGCCACCAAGATCACCAGGCATCTCTGTGGCTGAGACTTGTGGGAGTGAGCCAGCAATATATTCAAAAGGGTGAGTGTCTACACATCCTGTTCACACTGGACCTGTCTACATGGCCCAGCGACAATTCAACAAGTTATACCACATTATTAGATCATTCAATGACCTTCTCTCAAATTGCACTGAGAGTACATTAAGGATCAAAGAGAATATTTGAATTATAGCAACACTGACTATCTTGCCATTTCTGTATTGAATGCTGCATTGATTTTAAATGTTATCATGCATTTCTTGACACTGTCTCTTGCAGAGTAACCGAGTGAACACTTACATCATTCACTTTGGAGCTAATCCCACCTTTCCTGTTTATACATGACACAAACACACCTGACCCATTTCCCTAATTGCTAATGACAGCATTCTCCATTTATTCTCATAGGCTTGATGATGGACCAACCAGGGATGATGACTTATGGGGTAGCCAATCCGATCTCAGAGCTACACCACGCTCTGCATCACACCCAGACCTGTGTGTTGTTGGACAGTCCTTGCACAGAGACTAAAGGGGCCAGTGTAGGGCCAGTAGGATTATGGATTAGCAGGCCTTAAGGATTTAACATGATGGTGTGTATGTCACTGGAGGTAGAGCTAATTTTATTCACTCCGCCATGGTAACACTGCCTCCACAGTGTTTATATGTGTGTATACTCCATCCAGCCATTCCAGGATTTGAATCTGCTGTCATCAATAACGAAATATGATTGTGATTAACTATGTTTTAATTTTTTCAATGAGATGTCATTTTTCTCTTTTGTCATGTGCTACAAGCTAAAAATAAGGCCAATCTGAACTAGTATTTTATTTAATTCCTCATTTGTTTGTTTTTTTATCTATTGTTTTTTTTATCAATGATTTTGTTTTTCTGTTTCAGGTTTCATTTTTACAATGTGTTTATTAATAAAAAAATAATTAATCATTGGGTTAATTGTTTTACTAATACCTAGTGGGCTTCAGTGGAATCACCTGAAGTGTTACTCAAGTACCTTCATTAAATTAGGAGAATTACGAGAGAAATTTAAAAATAAACATGTTCAAAACTTAGGCACAAGAGGCTGAGATATCTTGTCTTGTAGTCCATAGCACAAGTCAAGCTCCAAAAATGCTGGACTACAATTCACAACTTTTGTAACTTTTTTGTAACTCCACTGTAGGCTTTATGTTAAGAATTTAGCTGATTTTTCTCAGACTTTAAGAAGCTCCTTCCAGATCCTCAAAAGACATCATACAACTTTTTACACAAGCTGAATATTCAGTTTCAACTAGACTGATCTCATGAAATGATTGAGAGGCAAGGGTTCATTTCTAAAAGAAATTGTAATCATGTTGGAGGACACAACTTAACAAGCAATCAAAGTGATGCTTTCTTTTGCCAATAGGAGTAATAGCCACATAAAGACCTTTACGAAAATAAAATAACATAAAATAAAAGCTAAGGTAATTTTTCACCCCATTTTTTGTTATTCCTTGGAGATGATTTTCTCATGTTGCAGTAAATGTCATCAAAACTCATTCATGTCACTTCTGTTTCTTCGGTTGTATTTGCAAATTACCAACTGTGGTAAACAAAAGGCTTTCAAGCTGAACAAATCCATGAAGAAACAGAACACAATACCCTTTAACAACAACCAGTTAAATCACTGTCACTGTTTCAGAGAAAAGGTGAATCGGTGGGTCATCTAATTGTACAGGGAGAAGCAGTAATTGTGATCTAAAAGTCTTGTGGGCAGTAGTAATTGTGGCGCAGACCTTTAGCACACCGACAAAATCCTCATTTCAAATACCAGACGTGTGGTTAAAACATGCAGCTTCCTATGAAGCTGGAAATGGTTTATTAAATGTCACAGAGAGCTGATGTTCTTCATCAATCTTCATTTGCGGGATAGTATCCAACATTAGAGTATCCAACAAATTTATAATCTAGACTAATATGACAGGAGGATAAACTGACAGAAGGCATGATCAGCTCACACTTTACCACCAGATTTATAATGCTGATAAAGGGAAACTATCGTGTTCCGCAAAAGAAACCCTTTCTCAATATAAGTTCCTAATATGTAGGAGTATAATTGGAACTGATTTTGCAGTTATCTTTATTGTTAGACTTCTGAGCAAACATCCTGTGAGTACTATCATTTCACATATGTTAAAAGAAGATTGTCCTTTGGAAACACCTCCTATTCATTTTCATCAAGGCTGCACATATCTAAAGGGTCTCTGTGGCCAATGCTTCCAGATGATGGATACAAACTTACAGTCTATGTTCTCACTTGAACCTGAAATTCAGCCTGGCATAACGCTGTCTCTACCTCTGTGCGCACGTCATTCAGAAATCTATGAAATTCGGAAATAGATTTTTCTGGTGCTCAGCCGCTCATCTTTGGTTGCACTAACACCATCTGTGTTTATTTACTGAGAGTCAAAGACAGTGGGTTTCATGCAAAAGGTATATTATTTATTATACTTGTCATTGGAAGATATGTTCTTCCATATGTGATCTGTATTAGAATCAATGGTTTTAGCAGTATCGTCATATTTTAGCTCAAGATAATGCTTGTATGCATTATATGTATCATGTATATTTATATATGTATGTATATATTATAAAGTACTAATTACTAAAATGTTCATTTAGTTTTGTCAACCTTTGTTAATTCAAATAATAATAACAATAATAACAACAACAATATAATAACAATAACAATAACAACAACAACAACAACAACAACAACAATAATAATAATAATAATAATAATAATAATCATAATAATAACAATCATAATCATAATAGTGGTAATAATAATAACAATAAAAAATAATAATAATAATAATAATAATAATAATAATAATAATAATAATAATAATAATAAGAATAATAATAATAATAATAATAACAATAAAAATAATAATCATTATAATCATAATAATCATAATCATAATCATAATAATAATAATAATAATGGATTCAACATTTCAGGCTATAGAGATTTAATTGTTGCTGCCCACTGATGAATAGTTATCATTCATTTATTCACTCATTCAAAAGCAAGGACAGGCCACATGAAGACATACCTGCAATGAAATCTTGTCACCACCAGAGGAGTATCTCACACCACAATCCATGTCTGAGCGGCCCTCTGCAGTCAAATGAAACCTGCTTAGGATTCACACACACAGATGGAATGCAAATTTGATACAGCATGATGTGTTATGCTGAAACAAACATATCATCACCACTATCAGCAAATTCCCTGGTGTGCCAGGCAATACACTGACTGAGATATGCAGCTTATGGAGCATAATTTGTAGAAATGGTAAAGATGACATATACACAGCGAATCCTGAGGGACATGAATACAAACGTTTGGATTATACCGAAGGAATTACACTGAATAAAATAATCTTCATGCTGATGAGGGAATGTTGACATAAGAATTGGCCAATTTATTAGTAATGGTGTTGGTTATATTCTCTTTGTCTTCATTTTCCTACTCTCCTATCTTTAATTTTTCCCTCAGAGACCCAGGGCTAAGACTTTTAAATGCATGTTGCATTGCTTTATATACTTAAATGTAAAAATATCTGGTATGTCCACACCAAGGAAAAATAGAAATGTTTTTTATTTTTTACATATGTGTAAATGAAGCCTTGGTGCTGTGTTACTAATGATCAGTAGGTTCATGTATGACAGGCATTCCTCTTGAGGACTGATAAAACAGCAAGTTCGCATTTACATTTATAGATATAATTAATTTTGTTTGGTATCATTTGCAGAAATAAAACAAATCCACCTTCAAACCTCAGGTATAAATTATGAATATGCACACAAAACATTCGGGAGTTAAAGCAAGCATTCTTAATATTTATCTACTTTTGGTTTTATACGAATATGGTCTGCCTATGTTCTGTGGTCCATCTTACATTTATAGCTTCTTAGCTTGTGAGTCTCAATAGCCGCACAGAGTGCAATATTGTGGTAAAACCACCTGACCAGCCTGCTTTTATTGCCTACTAAAAAATCGAATGCTAAAGGCACTTTACCACCGGTGTGTATAATTTAATCTTTTTTTTTTTTTGAGTTTGAAGTTGTTTTCATTCCGTGAAGATGACCACTGGGATCAGTTGTCGGTCTGAGCCTTTGTACATGGGCCGGCTGCTCTAACGACTGAGCTAAACAACACCCCGGCTCTAGCAGTAGCGAGGGAGATGTCAGTTACAATAGTAATGTCAGTTATACAGCAATATTTGTAATAATTATTAACCACTGCTGGTCATACCAGACCAAGAAAGGTGGTAGTGGGAAAAAAACAAACCTGAATGTATTAAAGTGAGCTTATTGATTATAATAAATGAGTTTTTTCATCTTTTGTAGGATACATGTCTTGCTTTAAGGACAAGCAGAAGAATAATGTTACAGTAGAGTGCAGAGTGGGAAGGGGTGCTGGTCCTGGAAGTGTTTTTCCTATTTCAATAGATAAAAGGTGCACATGCTGGTACCTTCCACTTTTACTAAATAACAACATTTCTTTCAGACAGTTGTTCATCTTTTGTACTGTTGATTCAACTGGGAGAGTTTCATGCCCATCAAAGCCATAGACGTGCTCCAACTGTGAGTCATTATACTTCTGGAACCAGGGTGTACCTCTACAAGCTCTTTTCACTTCACAACTCTATAGACGTAACAGTTGTAAATCACTGTCAGCACAAAGGCCCACCTCACCATGTGTCATTGTCAGACCAACACATTCATAGGCTACAACGATTAGCACTTATAAAGATGGTGCATTGAGTAAAAATGCAATAACATCCCTCAAAATTGTTTTCCAAGTTTGGAGCAATCAATAAAAAAAAAACATTTTATAAAAACCCAAGGAGATCAGTAACTTGAGATGCACTCAAAGTAGTATTCACTCTTTGCTCTATACACATACTACTGGAAAAGTTATTAGTATCATCGATTGGGCCTAGGAATCAATGTGTTGTTTAATTTCTGCTGCCTTGGAGTGCTGTTGTCCAGTACAAAGTGTGATTGTTATTCTGTAGAGAAAACTTGTTGACAGTTTCAAAAAAGTACCAAACATGCTGCGAAAGCCATACATTACATTACATTACATTACATTGCATTTAGCAGACGCTTTTATCTAAAGCGACTTACAGAGGAGGACATAAGCTGAAAAGGTGTAAAGGAGCATAGAGTAGTTTGTTTGTTTTGTTAGTTTTGTTAGGCAGGGAAGCATTCTCGAAACAGAAAGGTTTTTAGAAGTTTTTTAAAGGTAGAAAGGGATGTTGCAGTTCTTGTAGCCGTTGGTAGGTCATTCCACCATTTGGGGACGACCACAGAGAAGAGTTTAGAGTGACCTCGCTTTGCGAGAGGCGAGGGTACAACTAGACGGTTTGTATGAGCTGAGCGTAACGCCCTGGTCGGGACGTGAGCCTTGATTAAGACGCTGAGATAGGCAGGGGCAGATCCTGTGATGGTTTTGTAGGCTAGCGTCAGAGCTTTGTGTTTAACTCTGGCAGCTACAGGCAGCCAGTGCAGGTCGCTGAAGAGGGGGGTGACATGTGACCTTTTAGGTTGATTGAAAACCAGTCGCGCTGCGGCATTCTGGACCATTTGCAAAGGTTTGATCGCGCAAGCAGGTAGGCCAGCCAAGAGCGAGTTGCAGTAATCAAGGCGGGAGATGACTGTAGCCTGAATCAGGAGCTGAGCGGCATATTGGGTCAGGTACGGTCTGATTTTTCTAATATTGTACAGAGCATAGCGACATGACCTCGCTACGGAGGAAATGTGCTCAGAGAAAGAAAGGCGATCATCTAGTACCACGCCCAGGTTTTTAGCAGCATGGTTAGGGGTGATAGTGACGGTGCCAATTTTCAGGTTGAAGTCATGGCAGATTGACTCATGGGCAGGGATGACCAGGAGTTCGGTTTTTGACAGATTAAGCTGGAGATGGTGGTCATTCATCCAAGTTGACAAATCAGAAAGACAGGCGGAGATGCGTGCGGAGACCGTGGTGTCGTCCGGCTGGAACGACAGGTATAACTGTGTGTCGTCGGCGTAGCAGTGGTAGGAGAAGCCGTGTGAGCGGATAACATGGGACAACGAGGTGGTGTAGAAGGCAAACAGGAGGGGACCCAGCACCGACCCCTGCAGCACCCCCGTGGAGAGGGTATGAGTCGATGACAGACGACCTTGCCAAGACACATTAAAGGAGCGTCCAGCCAGGTAGGACTCGAGCCAGGAGTGGGCAGAGCCTGTAATGCCCATGTTGGCAAGTGTGGTTAAGAGTATGTCGTGATTATCAGAATGAGAACTACAACATTTGCCTCCTCCTGAGAAACACACTGTTGTTTATGCTCGCTGCATTTAACAAAATGGAAAGAGTTTTCTTCTGAAACAATCAATGTTCCTTACTGACCATGGCATTCTGACTTTAACATTATAAGAAAAGGAACTCTGCTTTCAATCAAGTCCAATCATGGACTATGGAAGGGAGTCTATTAAATACTAAATAAATAAATGTACAATGTGATTTATTTATTTACCTTCCAATATCTCAGATAACGAACGCATGTCTAGCTTCTTGCATCATTACCATATAATAGCACAGCTCAGTGTTATTTCCAGACAACATGAAGCTCACAGCTCTGTTCTTGTGTTTCTGTCTCCAATCTGAAACAGTACTTGGAGATGAAAACGGTTCAGCGGTCGTCAAAGCGGTCGTGAAAAACGTGAGTGATGCCATATACGTCACATGTTTGAGCAAACTTTGGTATAAATTCTCCCTCCCTTTAGATATATTGCCATTAATATTTATTTCTACTAATATAAGCAGCCATAATATCTAATAAGCAGCATAATACAGAAAATAAAAATACCATAGTATTGTGGTTATATTATTACATTATTGAGTGTGCCCGAAAGCGCACACTATATGTTATCCACCGCGCTTATTCTTCTTCTACTTATTATTCTTACGCCGTTTTTTTGGCTCGCATCTCCTCACAGAGTTTTTGTCGCACGCACACAAAATGGGCATCAAAACGTGCGACTCGGCCGCAGCTCTGAGGAACTTATCTGTTAAAAATGTTTTTGTTGTTTATTTTTCAGATGCCTGTTTCTAGACGCCTTGTCTTACGTCTTGCAAATAAAAACCTTAAGAAGCAATTCCTGTTTGTGGTCTGCATTGTGGGTTCACTGTTCTGCCAAGTTTAAGAGGATGAACCAATACAGTGCTGTGATGTCGTGGCTGGTGGAATTTAGTCGTTACAGTCATGTTGAAACCATCTCCTTTCTTTAGTAAGAGTTTTTCATGAAGGGGCTTTCAGTGTAACCAGATCAACAGTGATGGTGCTTTACTTGGTTATGGTACAGCAGGTCAGAATTGTGTGATTATGAGTATTCTATGGCATTCAGATGAAACCTGTACTTTCCCCTCAGCAGTTCTAATGTAGATAACAGCCTTTGCTTGGGTGTAGTGTATAGGATGCACATTTGATTGTATATTGATAAGTTGGAAGACAAAACGGATTAGCTAAATCACTTCCGTGTTACTATGGTAAGTACAACAACAAACTGCACTGAAAAAAAATCTTCTTAGCATTTGTAAATATAACAAATAAAAATCTGTGAAGTCAACAATAAAAATCTCTTGAAATTAATATGCATTTGTTCAAAATACAATATATTGTGTGTTTTTTCATTTACAAGCGTTATTTAGTTATCCCAGTCGATCATCTCAAGTACAAACACTCAACAGACAATAACTTTGTTTCATTTACGTTGTTAAGTAATCCAGCCAACTGACACCTGCATTCTGGTTACATCCTGCATGAAAATAGCAGAGTGCCACATTTCCAGAGGCTGAGCTTATAGATGAGTTGACTGAACTGACTGAACAAGGACAGAGGGTGTTACTCCCTGTACAGATTGTAAAGCCCTCCGAGGCAAATGTATTTTGTGACTTTGTGCTATACAAATAAAATTTGATTTGAACTTTAAGGTAAGAGTAAAGTTTGCCAAGTAGGTGGTTAGATTAGATATTACTGTTTTTTTAGTTTTCATAATGTCGTAGGCCAAAGGTGCCCAAACTGTTCCACAAAGGGCCGGTGTGGCTGCAGGTTTTCCTTCAAACCAAACAGCAGCACACCAGACTTGACTCATTTAATCAACTGATCTCAGTCTTCAGAGAGTTGATTGGTCAAACTGTGTGCTCTTGGTTGGCTGGAACAAAACCTGCAGCCACTCCGGCCCTTTGTGGAACAGTTTGGGCACCCCTGTTGTAGGCCATGTGGTTTTTCCGTGTTCTGGCTCGAAACACCAGTCAGTTTTAGGTCCAGTTTTATTTTTTGTTCATCTGCTCCCTCTTGGCCACATCTTTGAATGACATAATGTCTCGTTTCACTGCTATGCAGACAACACACAGTTATACCTCTCCCTGAGACCTGCTGACCCTAGAAGCCTAGCTGCTGTTTTAGACCGTCTTCGCGATGTGAAATGTTGGATGACACAGAATTTCCTACGACTCGACAACTCGAAATGAGAGATCATGTTGCTCAATCCCTCTATCCACACTAGCTCCATTCAAACTAACCTTGGTCCTTACTCTGTGTAAAGCCCTCTGCCTGTGATTTAGGAGTCATTTTTGGCTCAAATCTCAGCTTTGAAGTAAATAAGGCTAATGTGATTTGTGTTTCAGTTTAAAACCATGTCCAGAATCAAATCAATCCTCTCTCGCTCTAACTTGGAAGAAGTTATCCATGCGTTAATCTTTTCTAGACTTGGCTAATAAATATACTACTCAACACAGACAGATCCATAGAAAGACTACTTTATTAACCTGAAAGGAAATAAACGGGTTACTTTAGCCACCTAACATTAATCAAAACACAAAACAATGAGGTAGATTAAAGAAACTTATTTTAAATTAAAACTAAAGACTGAATTACAATGACCAGTTAGACTAACTCAAACTTAAAAAAGCTAAATTTAATAGAGGAGAACAATGACCACATCTGAAACTATAATACATTTATTTAGTACACCTGTTCTGTTATGTTGATAATGCGACAGTGACAGTCCATTTATTAGTCCAAGACATATTGAAATTTCAGTGGTAGTAAGATGTTGTAAGCAAGATCTGGATGATGGCCTTTGTATCCTTTAAACTTGTTCTTGTTCCATGAGGAGAACATGTTTTTGCCAAGCTGTTACTGTTTGGAGCAGGTCTTTATAATTTTGCTCCTGTGGTTTGAATGAAGTTACTGGGTTTTAAGGTCATTTATACCTAAATGATCAGAAATCATCATATATGAAAACATACACACACACACGAGCTGTTTTTTGTTGGTTTTGTTGAGAGAGGTCTGGCTCCACGTTACATAGCAGACATGTTGACACTGTGAGCCAGCCAGCACCCTGAGGTCCTCGTCTGGATCTCTTCTGGCTGTTCCAAAGTCGAGGCTCAAAACTAAAGGTGACCAGGCTTTTGCTATCAGGGCATTATCAGATTATTTAGCCAGACTGACAGGCTAAAATGAGCTCCAGAATAGTTTTACGCTTTCTGTAGATGTTGACAGGGAGTGGATGTTGAAGACATACTGCCATTGCACACAGAGATGAAAATAAGTGCGTGGGCATCTTCTCTCGGCAGACAAAACCAGGTACAGATTTGTCCCTTTTGTTGCTGGGGCTTACATACAAAGTTTACAGTGCAATTACACACATTCCAATATGAAACGTGGAATGCGGCCTTTTAATCATTGAAGGTAAATGATGAGTGAAATGATGTATTTATGTTGTTCATTGTTTTGGTTTATTTCTCTGTTAATGAGATGGAGCTAAAGTGATATTTACTGAATGAGTTCCTCTCATAATTGCCTGCACTACACATTGTTATTCCATGTTTGCACAGCCTGTCAGGAGGTGAAATCAACATTTGCCTTGCTCTCCAGGTATTCAGTGGATGTCATGGTTCCAACAATTGCATTTGTTGTCTGGATCTGACTGGTTCACATCAGTTCACATAGGACAGCACCCACGCTAGGAAACCACAACACAGCAAAGACACAGACAGTAGCTGGACACACACAGAACACATACCTAATTACATATAACTGAATACTAAGTCTAATTTAAATAGTAAAATTGGACATTTTAATATGGGGGCTTATGGAGATTGACTTGTTCTGTAGCCAGCTTTAAGTGGCCAATCTAGGATCTGCAGTGTCGAGGCAGACTGGAGGTTGCCACTGGTTACCAAGGCATACAAAGCTTCCAACTTTGACACCAGAGACCACTGTTTGCACCACAGATTTAGTTGGCTAAACCATTTTTTGGGGGGTTTCTATTGCTAATTTTACAACTGTACTGAGGCTGAATTTCTATATACCTTACCAAATTATATTAAGGCTGAAGTTATGAAGTCAAGTCAACTTTATTGTCAATGCTGCCATATGTACAGGACATACAGAGAATTGAAATAACATTTCCCTCATATCCCTAGGTGCAAATAGCAAAAGACATGAATATAAAATATATACAAGTTAATTTCTAAGAAAAGTATGGCAAATCCAAAGGGATATTCACAGTGTAGATCTAGCAGTATAAACAGTATGAACAGTATAAACAGTGTGATATATCAAAAACTAGAACATTTCAAAAAAAAATTTGAGTGTGCGTGACTCTGGCCCCGTCGTCCCCATGCATTGTTACTGACACTGCTCAGAAAATTCAGTACTAAGAAAGAAATTTTGAGAGTGACGAGTGGGCTGTTGCTGGGGGTCTGTATCCAAAAGCACACCTCAAATAGTCATTTTTAACATGTTTATTTAGACACAGGAGCAGCTAGCGCTTACGTGCTAGCAATTAACCTTAGCATGTTAGCATTAACATGTTAGCATTAGCATGTTAACGCTGATGCGCTAGCAGTTAGCATTAGCATGTTAACGCTGATGCACTAGCAGTTAACATTAGATTGTTACCATGAGCATGTTAGCATTAGCATGCTAGCATTACCATGTTAGCATTAACATTTTAACGCTGATGCGCTAGTAGTTACTATTAGCATGTTAACATTAGCATGTTAGCTAACTTTAAGCTAGAGCTAACGTTAGCAAACATGGTGGTTTGGTCTTGTTATTCTGGGGTTAGTTGTCACATGTGACAGCTAACCCCAGAATTAAGAAAAAGGGATTTAAATTAACAAAGAGAGTCTGCTTATCAGCAGTTGTCGTAATGACATTTTGACTTTTTTTTTTTTACAGAAAAAAGGTGGTTTAAAGGAGAGGAGAAAGCGAGAGGACATGGTCAGTGCAGCACCTGACGTGATGCTGAGGGCAGTCAGGAAGGTGACCCTAGCTAATATCAATGTCAACTATCGTATCCTGGCTCGGTACTGCAAGACATTCACCCCAGCCGAAATACAGTCAGACAGCTATCCCAACTACTGTTGCTGGGTACAAATCACCATGGCACAGTTTTTAGTGCAGAGTTGGAACTGCAGCTTGATAAATATATTATGAGATCAGCTGACATCTATTTTGGTTAGTCTCCAACTGAGGTGAGAAAGCAAGGTTCCGCAAGCTTGGACTGACAAAGAAACAGCCAGTGGTGACTGGTTTACGGGCTTCCTAAAGCAGCACCCTTCACTCTCTTTCAGAAAAGCAGAGGCAACTAGCCTCACCAGAGCTGGTGCTTTTAACAAGGAGAAGTCAAGATGTCAGTTTTTGACAATCTGGAGAAAGTGTTAATCAGAGATTCCCTGGGACCAGGAGATATCTGGAACATGGATGAAAATGGTACAGAAATCAGACTGATTGGTAGCCAGGCGAGGGTTCAAGCATGTGGGGTCACTGACATCTGGTGAAAGGAGTACCCTGGTGACGCTTGCTTGCGCAGTCTCAGCCACAGGGAACAGAAGCCCTGCTTACTCCTTCTGGATAACCACTGCTCACATCTTTCTATTAATGAGCTGAATTTTGCCAAAAAAAGTGACATCATTATGTTGTCCTTCCCACCCCACTGCTCACACAGAAGTGTTTATGGGCCGCTTAAAAAGCATGTAAACTCTGTCTCAGATTTCTGGATGAGAAACAACCCAGGTAAAACATTCAATATCCATGATCAATATTATCTAAGATCACTTGTGCGGACTTATGGAGACTGGAGCCATTCCGCATCTCTTTCCTGCTGAGATCAGTGTATGACACACTCCCAACCCCAACAAACGTACATAAGTGGGGCATAAGAGAGGACCCACTGTGTAAGCTTTATGGGGAGAGTGGGCACCATGGCACACATTTTGTCCGGGTGTAAAACAGCACTTACTCAAGGAAGGTACAGGTGGCGATCGATATGTGTCAAGGTGTTCATAACATTCGCTAAGCCACCAACCACAGCAACAAGAAGAACCAGTCTGCTACAGATGGTCGACCTGGGGGGGAGGTTGCAGTTCCCCAAGTTTGTCCAGACAACCCTGAGGCTGGATGTTATACTGTGGTCTAAAGGTCAAGGTTGTGATGGCAGTGTAATGGCTGTTGTGTCATAAATTATTGTGTGTTGCTCCACTTCAACAATTAGTTGATAGGGGCCACTCAATGGTATCAATTCCTTAATCCTCCAGGAACCAGGAGTTCCTGGAGGTTTGGTCCAGAATTTTGGTCATTTTTCTATTATTATTATCTATACACTATATTTTATCATTATTATTAAACCAAATAGCCCAAATAGCCTGTCGGCCCACCGGGCAAATGCACGGTATGCCAGATGGCCAGTCCGTCCCTGGACGCCAGGCAGAGGCAAGGCTAAACAGGGCGCTTATTTCCCCTGAGTCCCCAGTCAGCCCCCATGGATATGGATACAGATAATTCATATGGTTAACAGATACAGATAATGCTGTACTCAGTCATCCCTAACAGATACACTGACCTGTTGTCAATTTATCTGAGTCCCGACTCCTGAAGCTATTCTTGTAGTGGAAACAAGCTTATTGTCCACAATAATAGCAGAATTTCTGGCAGCCTTTATGCAGATGGACTGGGAGACGTTGTAATGAGATTGTACAGGTTAAAGAGTGAGCTGAAAATATTGGTCATTTTTACACCTAATTTCACAAACTTGTCATTATTTCTAATCATTCAAATTTGGCTTTGAGTCGATAATAACACTTTATTCTTTAGTCTGACAAACTCAAAACACATGTTTATTTTTACTTTACAGACTGAGGAAAGCCAAATCCTCCAATGTGGTGCATGCTATCGTTGCAGGAGACCCCCTGACACAATAGTACGCCAAAGTACCACTATCTAAGACTCTCTCCACCCTGTTGAGATGGCCCAGGTTCCAGTCATTAAACAAAATCCACGACCAAAGGAAATACATAAGTCCACGGTGTTTCTCTTTATCCTATTTACACAGCCTTAAATCCTGCTGCTATACTCTCAGGTCCAGCGGGGCTGAGGAAAAACATGACCCACCAGCTGCCATGGACGCCTCTTATCAGGCCCTGTGTGTGCCCAGTGCTGCTCTGAACATGGCAGCTCCCAGATAATACTATCTGATAACCAGCTGTGTCAAATGGCCCTTACCTGAAGGTGAGCTCCAGCTGGACTGCACTCATGCAGATGCAGAGATGCCTAAAAAGTGGCCTAATGGGAGGGGTGGGCACGATGAGTATTCAGAGGTTTTTGGCAAGAGAGTTCACTGAAACATTTCTGCATCCCTGGTTAATATCAGGTGAAAAACATTCTGTCTCATACATCACAGGTGTGTGCAAGATTATCGATATTCATGCCATTACATAGGCTGCAGAAATGCTGTTTCAGCTATACACATGCTCACATATTGGGAATCTCCAATATATACCTGCAGTGCCTGCAAGAAGCAGTGATTTTATTGGGACATCCTGACGCATCTATAACAAACCGTTAAATCACCAGTTTGTTAACATCAGTTTATAGATTCAACTGGTTATATATAAACATATCCCTAACTGAAAATAATAAAATACTGATTTCTGATAAATTCTATCTATAAATTGAAACAATACTTTTGTCAATTAAAACTATGATGAAAAATATAAACTTTTCACCACGAGGGAAGAAAAGAAAAAGACTAAAACGAGGTTATATCTAAATAAAATTTGGATTTGGATAAAAATAAACTATCATGACAAAGTCTACTTGAATGACTTGCATGTATAGATTAGATAGACACTAAATTTGGCTAAAATATAAAAAGGTATAAGTGGTAAAACGAAGAGCCGTTTGGGAGCCGAAAGAGCCGGCCCTTCTTGGTGAGCCGAGCCGAATAATCTGGCTCTCTAAAAAGAACCGGGATTCTGATCGCCAGAGGCTCGGCGAGCAGGGATGAAAGAGTCACATGGACACTATGTACTATGTAGAACGTAAGTGGACCCAAAGCACAAACACAACCAGAGACTGAGTATAGCTCAGAAAGGTTTAAAGCCAGAAGGACAAATAGTGCACAGGATGGTGGGTGAGATCCACTAGGTGCAGGGCTGCTGGTGGCTGATTTCCAGATATAAGAGTGATAATGAAACAGGACTGTATGTAGCACCTGAGTGGCAGACAGGGATCCTGAGACAGAGTGAGCAAAAAAAGAAAAAGCGAGCATTACATTACATTTGGCTATGACACTGCTACTGAAATGATCTGGTGGCATCTGGAAGGTTGAACTAGATTTATATACTGCACAGGTGATTGTCTGATGAGCTCCAGGTGGTGAAGGTGATCAGACAGGAGCAATTGAATTGGAGGTCATGCCCAGCGACACACACACACACACACAGAGGGAGACAGAGACACAAGGGAAGGGAAAATGTTAGGAACTGAGAGGCGGACAGCCTTCACATAACATTATGAGCAAGTAAACATTGCATTTCCCGCTAACCTCACCGCGTACAATAATGATACCTGTAACCATAGCGACCGCTGTAGCCTCAAAATGCTCAGAAGGCAGAGCAATTTTAGTAGCATCAAGACCATCACTGCTGAAAACAACAAAGTTGAACCATGTCCTCATGAAGTATTTTGTTTGTGTTGTGAATGAACCCATGAAATAGGAGCTGATTATCCAAGCATAGGGTTTATTGTTGAAACCTGTCTGCAGATCACGTTTGAACCTGAAGGTGAAAAATCATGTTTCATGAATAAATATCTAAAATCCAATTCCTGATTGTTGTGTTATGTTTGTTTCCTCAATACAGAAACAGTGGTTGACATGCATAGGTAAACATAACCCATGAGTCCTTTCATAGACAATATGGGTGAATAGGGAGATGTCGAAACATCTTTAAAATATTGACTGTATTATGTACATAATCCATATGAAAAAAGAACAGTCATAACACATGTCTGTTTTTCTGTCAGATGCCATATGCAAATGTATTCACAAGAGGAATCTTCACACTTGGATATACCACCATCTTTCATCTACTGTAGATCAGCCACTTCTTGTTTTGTTATCAGTGTACCCTCGGGCCCTCACACTCTTTCATCTCTTAACAATGCAGCGCACACTGAGCCTTGTCTTGTTAATTTTTGCTGATCGCTTGCTTGGGAACATTCAGAGTGGTTACCCCATGTGTTGATATTTATGTAAATGACTTGATTATTAGATTGTTTTCCTCCAAGCGTCAGGTGTCAGAGACAGGCAGAAAAGATGAGAGGCATTAGGGACCGTACGAAAATTATTATAGTTGGGTAAGAGGATAAAAAGACTGGTGTTACATAATGTTTTATGTTATGTCTAATAAATTTGGTAACCTATAATATGCGAACTGGTAGCTATAGAACATACCATGACACATATTACCTACCTTTTGGGATGTTAGGGAGACATTCAAATTAGTTAAATAGTAGTCAAATTTGGGATAATTTTTCTTTCATATAGTACGGGTGAAACATTTCAGAAATTGTTTGGGATTCTTCTAATAGACTACCTCTTTTGATGTATATATATTTCTGTTGTAGAGTTATTTATTTATTTTTTACTATTTCTATTTCTAAATATGTCTGAATAATTGCTCTTAAGAACTAAAGTTATTTGTATTTTTTTTGTCCAAAAGTTGCAACAAAACCTTTAGGGAGGCTCTTGATCGTTTAGAAAGTGAAATAAGATTCAACGCACCTCCCTCCTCCAATAATTTCTGTACAGTCCCTAAGTACTCTAATCATTTTTTAATCAAAGCTTGAGGAGTATATATTAAACCATAAAATGCTTAATACCGAGATCATTATACGAGTGTAATTCTAAAACATGATTTCACTCCTCTGCAGTTGTATCATTTACATATAAGGTGCTCTAATTATTATTTAAACACTCAAGGCTGGAATATTAAAGTACATTCAATTAGATCATATAGATATGTAAATGTTACTCATCTCCTCCTTATGCAAGAGTCGATTATGTGTCACTTTCATGTGGGAGGTTTGCATGCTGTGCTTTAATATGTCCAGTATGCGCACACAGACAGCCTTGGGAATCATACGGCTTCTAAAGAAAGCACAGCTGTGCACATTCAGCAGCTAGGTAACTGCAAACACACACACACACACACACACACACACACACACACACACACACACACACACACACACACACACACACACACACACACACACACACACACACACTCGCACACTGTGTTGACTAGATTGAGGCTGGAAAATGTTATTACAGTTATACAAGGCTGCTGCATATAAATATAAAAATCTAACTCTAGAAAAAAACAATCTTTATATGTTAACTGTATATGTGACTTGGGTTTTCAATAGATAATGCTGAGTTATACAGGTTTGTTGGTACAGTGTTCCCAACAAAAGTCCACTGAGCCGCTGTCAAATTTCACAGGTCATTTGCATATAGATAGCACAATCAAAGATCTGCAACGAGTTTGAATTTTTAGATTGTGCCAAGTGTCAAAGTGATGATTGGATGAAAACTAATAATTAACAGGAACAAGTTCAATCAGTTGCCCATGTGATAACAAGCAATAATGACAATAAACACCAGAGAAGGGAAAGGAAAAGGACAAACAGGTCAGCGTTATTGGTATTCAGGGCAGAGTGAACAAGTATTATAGCGTATTATAGATCTCTAAGCTTAAAGATGCCCTAACATCTTTAAAGACAAATTGTGTGTTTATATTGTCTAGGCTATTAGTGCAGAGCGTGTGCATACATCTCTGGGCTTTGTACTCACTCACTGCATGAAAGCTGGGGTCCCAGCACAGTGGCATGCTCTGCATCTCAATAATACCATTAGTATTCAAGGTCTGTAAACTCGGCTGGACTAAAAATACTGGCAAACTAAGAGTGGGCTTGATTAGATGAATGCAGTTAAAATGCTGTTTACTTGCATGTGTCTTTCTCTGTAAAATGTCTTCTGCATAGAAGGAACAGCGTGGCTTAGCTTTGGCATTCTGCATGGTCTTTGTTTTGTTGACTGTGGTGCTGAAAAAGTAGGATTACCTTGCCGGAAAATGGGTGTAAAAATTTTCCTGTGCACCGGGTGGCAGTGTTTGAAAGGGTATTCTTGTCTCGGTATCTTCTTTTTGTTGGGGATTATTTCCTGGCAGGTATAATTTACTGTTTTTTTCCTGCTCACTTGTGTTTTGCTGCAATTAGAGACACATTAACCTGCCCTTTCTAAGGATATAAAAAGTACACCGGAGATGCAGGTTCTGCAGGTGCACAACAAAGGATCTTAACATTAAACACGCATCCTTTATAACACGGTCACTCGCCCGACAGATGAAGATGTGCAAGACAATCACCAGATGGTAAATGAAAGAAACTTGCAGCTACGACATCATTACATCTCAACTCTAGAGTACAAATTAGAGTTCCTGTTAGATATTTCCCAGAAATACAGTTGAGAGAAATGCTGCGGTTCTTCTCAGACGGTGTTGCAGGAGCCTTTGTGAAAGGTCAGGTAAGCAGCTGTGACATTGTTCTACTCACCAAATGTCACAATGTCCCAGGGGTCGATGTGACAGACAGGGGACCTTATCTGGTGGGATAATACCACTTCTAGTGGAGGACCATGGAATGGTCACTAGTGGTGGAGTGGGAGATAACAGGTGCTGGAGTGGTAGTGGACTGAACTTGGTCCACAGTTTTATGGTACATCATCACCGGTATTTTGTGTATTGTGCAGATTTTTCTTTGAAAAAAATAAAATAAATAAACGAAGATGCAACCGTGTTTTTTTTTAAGCCTCTGATTCGATGTTTCCCATGTCATCAGTCTAAATAGCATCATCTTATATTCTGCATAGTGTACCACACAAACACTTTTGTGCATACACATTTGTATGCCACGCTGGAAAGGGAAGTTAGCCCTAACTAAGCTAACTAGTTTCCACTCACTCAGTCGAAGCTAGTTAGGGCTACATTCCATGGATCAAGACAACACAACAGAGTTCTGGGGTATCATAACCCGCAAATTCCACCATTCCGTGTGTGTCGAGTCCACCTGAGCTTCACTAGCTATACTACTCTAAGAACTTTAATTTCTAGACATATACAGTTTTGGGTCATGTTATTGTGCACATAACAAAACAACAGCCAAAACAGGCATCATAGTCCGTCTTACCGTGACACATTAAATGTCATGGAAATATCTGAATGTCAAATCCCCGCCGTTAGTGAGACTGACAGGTCTACCAATTCCAAAAAGACAGACAAATCTTGGTGTTTTGTTAATAATATCATGGTTACCATTTTTTCTGTCAGTGGTAGCATTGTATATATTTTATCTTTTTATTTTTTATACACACGCGATTGCCTTTTTTTTCTAGGGTCCAGCCAAAAGTTAAGATTTCTGCCTATTTTTTTGTAAATAAATATTTGCAGTAGTTGTTGACCTTCTGTACTTCTAGTCTCAGCATGTAGCGTCGCTATTAAAACAATGTTCCAGTGCGCTACATGAGACTTCACATCTCTCTGCCCTGTGTGCTCTCAGCACATTCAGCAGTTTGCATTTGAATCATGTTTGAATCACTGAATGCCTAACGAGTAAAAGAAAAAAACATAAAAGAAGACATTCGAAAGGAACAATATTGCATCGCGCAGAGTTTGATAAATTGCCTGGGGCAAGTAAAATGCCCCTTGCCATCTTCCCTTCTACTCATCTTTGTGCGAATGCACAGTATCAATCAGGCCCTTGCAAAAAAAATGGCAGCGGGTAAAAAGAAAGTTGCTTGCTTGCTTGAAGAGCAAGTATGTAGCCTATTGTAGCCCAGGTTCCCACAGACACATCAACCTTCTCTGGCCCTGACGCTGTTTTGCTTAGTCCACCAAGGAGCATTTCAGAAATTGAGCATTTTTTCCCCAACAGATTTTGTTCACCTACTCAGATTTGTTCATTTTCCTCTTGATTTATGTGTTTTCTGCCATGGGTAAGTGGGTAGTACTTCAATCGTTTCTCTTTTTTCTGTTTTTATGATCGGCAGTCTGCACAGGGTGTTTTTTTTAAAAAAAAAACTGCCTGGATTCTCTAAGCTGTTCTGTATCTGACTTTCGGCCAGCTCTGTGCTGCTTGACATGGCTTTTGTCAAAAATAGACCAGCCACATATTCTCTGCAGAGCGGTGTGGAGAGCTGCTTCAAATGTGCTGTGGTAGTTCTGGTGGAATTCCAAGCATTTTCTAGAAGGGCCGTGATCAGCTCTGCAGCTGTGCCCGGTGAACGTAGACTTTGTTGTTATTTGATAACCTCTAATTAAAAACACATTATAATTTGCATAGTTGCAAATAGTTGCAAGTTGCAACTTTAACCTTTAGTTTCTTTCAGCCCCTTCTGTAAATTTAGACAATAGACACTGCATGCCAGTGTTAGTCAAGAGTTTCTCTTCTGTTAACACCATCTTACTTATCATATTAAAATATCAGATGTTGATGTCTGTGATGTTATGTTCATGATAACGCTACATTAATTGGACTTTTTGCCCACTGAAGAGCAACATAAATTGGATTTGTGCTTCTGGTAAACTGGCATCCAGAGTTACTCACCTTCTTATCCTACTTTGTTCTCTACCAAACCCTGGGTTTACCAGAGCTTCTTTCATGTAAACAACTGCCTGGTGCATCTGGAAATAATATTGAAGGGAGTGGTGAGAATCAAAAGTTGTGAGCTGTAAAATCAAAACAGTGAGTTGAGGTTGAGGTGCCAAAATGTAGAAGTGAGGGTTTGTCACTACCATAGACAGTATAAAATGTGGAAATTGTATCCATGACATCACCCATAGGTCTGTCTCTGAAGAGCCGCTGTGTATCTTGGCAGTCTTGCTGTCTCTTGGTTAATCTAAAAATGGGCAAATATGTGGATTATGAGTGGAGGTGGGCTGAATGAAGCCTGGTTGCTCAAACAAGCCACCTATAATGGTACCCACCTGTCAATCAAAGCAGTCATGCTGCATAATTTCAAACCTTTATATAGTTTGAAAGTGTGTGTTACATAAAAATTCAGACTCAATACAGTTGTTTTAAACAGGGAAATTAGCTTCAGAGACCAAGGCTGTTTTGAAGTTGGACATTTTATGGGACTGACTTGTTCTGTAGCCAGCCTCAATTGGCCGTTTGAGATACTGCAGCTTTTTAGTACTTTAATTATTCGACTCATTGTTGCTATAAAAATATGATTAGTGTTGTTTTAATGTTCCTACTCTTTAAAATAACATGAATATAATACCATCACAGTGCCCAGTTATCATTGCATCAGATTTGGTGGGTGATATCATTCATTTTTTACACGATGTTAAAGAGTCGTGTTTAGTGAAATATCAATTAATTATTAGTTTATGACCCAAAGAAAATGTGCAACTGCAGCCACACTCTCACTCACTTTCTCTCATTTCAGGTTCGTATCCTGATCTGAAATGTTTTGTGAGAACTCATCAGTATTATTGACCACTTTTGCTCCTATCTCACAGTCGGTGATGATATCTCCCCTCACCAACTTTAAATGCATCCACTGGCTTGGCAGAAACTTTTAATTAGAATTGACTCACTATGGCTGGTAGAACCAGTGTTTCCATATTGCACCACTCTGGAAATTGTTTTTCATCTCCCCTTATTTTTCATCAGTTATTGTGGCAACGTTGCCATCTCTCTGAAGTATGATCCTCACTTGGAAAGTGTCCATTTCATAGAAGCTGAAACAGCTGATCCATACGGGATCTAAAATGAAAATATGGCAATGAAACCTATTTGCCGATGCGCACGGATGAACATGAGTAATTGCTAAGACAGCAGTGCATTGCTACACTTGAGCTTGTGTGTAAAAAATAAATATATTATGAATTATCAGGATACAAGACTCAGGTTTGACTCTGAGACTAGTTTCCCAGAGGTAACAGGCAAAGCCAAGCCGGTAGGGTAGATGAGACAGATTTGTCCAATAGGGGATCAGATTGGCGAGCATGTGTTCAAAAGGGGGGTCATAACGGGCAAAACTCAGACAGATAGAGAAATTGGCTGGAATGCTAAGGCAGAAGTACAGATGATCAAACGGGAATGAATCCTACTGGGCTGATGGGGACGTGGGAACAGGTGTGCAGGTGGGAGGAGAGAGGTCAGGTGATTGGGAATGGAGGCAACACAGGGGTTTCTGCATGGCAGGTCGGATTGTTAGGATTTGAAATGAGAGGAGAGTTAGTACATAGCAGGGGGAAAGTGAAACTGTTCGATGAGAAACTGGCTGGCACCTTGACAAAATACTTCCAGGGAAAGACAAGCATAATTTCCTTCATGACATGATGAAATGAATTTGAAAGCCTCACCTGTGCTGATCCCTCTGTTTAATGTCAACAGACTTTTCAATTTCCTTAATCACAAATTAACCTAATCAAAGATGATTAACACTTCAGAATTTTTCCTGTGCTTTGTGATCCACCTGCATGACATAAGACTCCCTAGTCGGGCTCTCGAGATACCTTCAACAAATTAGTGCCTGCCATTAAACCAACATGCTGGCTATTCTACACTTTCAATGCCGAGCTCATTATGAGGCTTCCTTTCAGCTCCCTCTGTTCACTCTCATTAGTACTCCTCTCTCCTGTGGAATCGTGCCCTCAGCCTGCTAAAGGAGCAAAGATTAAAACCTTGCTCATCCCTGTTCCTGAAATCCTTAACAATCACAGACCCATTTCAAATCTCCCATTCTTCTCTAAAGAAGTCCTGAAAGACACTCACTTAACTGATGATCTATCCAGCAAACGAGGGTCTTCTATAGACAAAGTCTGTGTGTGGTCGTTGGCCACACAAACTAAAACTATTCACTGTTCACTGATAAATTGGAAAACAAGCAGATCTATAGGACATACACTGTTCTTGGTGCTAAAGAGAATCAGTCGAACCTTTTGTTGTTCCATAACGTGATGTTTCTAGAAATGTCACTTATACTGCTACTTTTGAATTCAGGAAAGAAGGAAACATTAAAAAAAAAATCCTAACCTAGAAAACTCCTACACCTGGATATATAGTGAGATATATAAGGATCATGAACACTACTACACGATCCACAACCCCTTCTATGCTTTTCTGAGTTTCTCCGATTATTATAGACAAAAAGAAACAGTCTTGCCCTGACCCTGACTTTGTTTTTGTGATGCCTTCGACACAGACTGACATTAGGTACAATGCATCTTACTGTAGAATGTTTGCATATGGACCACAAAGAAAAGATGTGGCTGCATCAGCATCAGTACACTTGTTCTTGTTAAAGCATATTTAGTCTCTTTCTTTTAAAAACTGCAATGGATTTGACTGTAAGCAAAAACAATACTGAAGGTGTGCGCTTGAGATTTGTTCATTCACAGAATAGGGCTTCTTGTTCTGCTTTGTTTGTGGTAAAAGTTGAATTCACAAAAAAATCAACTAACTCCATTACAAGCAATGTTACGGTGTTGGATGGATGTTCTTTGGACAGCAACCTGCATAGCGGCCCCAAGGTAGGTGGTATTGTGAACATTTTCGTGCAAGCATTGAACTGTCTACGTTTTTTTTTTTCCTTTAAAGATTCTGTAACATGTACAGTAAACTGCAAATGTATAAATATCAAGGCAATTATAAAACCATATCCCTCTGTGGATAAAGACGGGCTATCTGGGTGTCTTGTACCACAGGTCTGAACATCTTGTGGGATTGTAGCAAAGAAAAAAAAATGTATTGGCACTTTTATGTGACGCCTGAAAAGGAGTCGTCTAAAAAGGAAGTCGCTCTTCGAATTTTATGCATTCTTCTGAGAACCTGATGCCCACATTATCTACAATGCATCTCAACCATTAGCAGTTTGGTTGACGATTTGGGTTTGTTATGCTAGTAGTGGCTTAAATTGTTGGCCTTAAGACGAGATGAAGAGTCGGCTACAGAGGTCGGGCTAAAGTCCATGTAAATCTAAGGATAAATATGTGTTCTGAGTTTGCCAGATCAAAGAAGAAAGTGTTATTAACCACCCGACCAAATTTGAATAATCAAAAATATCAACAAGTTTATGAAATTAGGTGTCAAAATTGGGTAAAATGAGCAGAATTCTCAGCTCCAGGACTGTGGGGGCATGTCTGCTGAATGCACTGAAGTCACGCCCACCCATGGGAGCAGTCAAGCAGCAATTTTGTGTGTCAGATGAGTTCAGGAAATGACAAGACTAACTTTGAAACACAGAGAGATGAATCAATCTCTATCTCTCTGCTAGGGGTGCAGGGGTATAATCAGGGTGGCCTCAGTGTGTCATCGAGCCACCTTTTAGGACCGCCCACAAAATCCTGGACTGAAAACTGGTGAAAAACTGTTTTAACCTCTAACTCCACATTTCAGTAATATATTTATAATATACTTTTACAACTTGTGGTCTTCAGGCCTAACCAACACGTAATGGTGCACTCATCTAACGATGCCATTATGTCTTTAATGTAGTCAATACAGCACTAAATATCAGTTCTAATTACTAACAGCCCATTAGACACATTAGACTGAGATGGAGACACAGGACTCCTGAGGATTCGAACATTAGGTTGTGTTTTCTCATGTACTTTAACTTTCCTGAGTTCGAGACAATTTAAAGACACTTCTGTGGAAGTCATGAACTTGAGCAAATTTAGAGTGTTTTCAGCAGGATGTCCTCAGCCACGGAACAGCAGCCACAAAAACAGGAATAACAGAGGATGGCGTAGCCTTCCCCTGGGCACCACAGTCTACAACACACACAAAAACAAACTGTAGGTTTGGAAGCTTAATTTGACTCCGTGCTCAGGCTACGATGTGTTTTGTAAATAAAGAGACACACACACACACATAGATCTGTAGTTTTGTCAACTTCATGCCTGGAAGATATGACTTTTGTTTGTTTTTTGTTGTTGTTTTTTTAATGTCCATGGAGATATTGCTTGTGTTAGTGCAGCTGACTCTGAGAAAGCGGTGACTTGCGGACAAAAAAGGATGCCTCAAATCTGCTGTGAAAAGATGAATGAATTCATGAATGAGCCTCTGGAGGATTTAGACCCTACATATGGATTTAAATCAGAGAGTAAATGAGAACAAATGTGAATTTATTTCATCTACATTTGAAACATCAGCGTTTTAAGTGTGTTGCGAATGAGATTAGGTCTCAATATCCAGCTGAGACTACAGGAGGATCAGTGTGTCTTGATTTATCACTAAGAGACTTGTTGACGTGTTGTGTTTTGCAATGTCATGCCATTATCTGTTGATTGAACTATCAAATAGGTTTACAGCTGCTCCGACTTCTGGCTTTATACTCCTCATGTTGGTCTTCACTCCTCTCCCTTCTCTCCTCAGGTGGAGCAGCAGCATTTCACACAGAGAGCCCAGCCTGAGATGTCAGATAATCCCACAGCAGAGATGGACTGTATTAGTTACAGATGCCATGCTTCATTTCTCTGTTTGGCACTCTGTACCAATAGATGAGAAAAAGAAGTGGTGAACTTGGATACCAAGAGCTGCCAAAAAGACTCCCCATGTGAGATCACTGTGAAACAGACAACTGCTAGGGTTAGGGTCCTTGAGAAGATGAGGGGAATCAGCAGGTAAAGACAAATAATTGACTTTCAGATACAGGACAAGAGTTTTAATTCATTGTATTTCTGATCTACAACAAAAGTCGGCGGTCCAATGCAACCCACTGCATGAACGTGTTGAAGCTAAAAAGTCTACAGGCTACATGACACCCCGCTACAGTTCATACAGAAGCAGCTGATTGAAAAATTTTGCAGTGTCTGCATTTCTAAGAAAAATGGACCAGTTCCTCTTACTTCACAGAAGTACCGTAAGTCGGAGGCTGGTGCGTTCACAGCATACTGTACATCATACAATACTTACCAGGACAACTATGAACGCAGAAGATAAATGAATCGTTTGCAGGTTCGAAACTGCAGAGCGGTCTGATCTGTGACACAGCTGTGAAATCTAGTTAACTTAACAAAATAGTGTAAGAAATCGTGGTCATATTTGAAAAATATTAACCATTGTGCATGAATAGCTCATTAATTGTCAGCATTTTCAGAATGTACTGGTATTTGAGTAGCCTGGCTGACATATTGTTGAATTGCACTTCAAATTGCATTATCCTAAAGATTCAGCCTATTCATGATCTATTTTGTAAATGCACGATTAGTAGTGAATGTATTTATACCTCTTTACACTAAAATAAAGCACATCATTCAGAGTTATCATTTTACTGGTTTGGCCCACTTGAGGTGAAATTAGGCTGCATGTGACCCATGAACTAAAATGAGTTTGACACCACTGCTCTACAACTTTGCCATGAATTATGACTCTGCTCTATTGAGAAAAGAGGAAGAAGTAAGGGGGGAGTCCACAGAGGGGGGAAGTCAGTGTGGATGGATGGGCCAGCAAATGAACTGACTTTGTCACAGGGGGGCACCGTCCATCACCCTTTTCCTCAATTGTTCACTAATTAACTTAATTAAGCGTTTGTTATTGTAACTGTGATGATGAAGAACCTTTATGAGGTGGAAGCTTTCATCTAAACTGTTATATTTTTATAATCTTAACAAAGTACATATTTTAACTTCACTTTTTTGCTGAACCTCCAAGCTGGTTTTTCTACTTAAACCTTTGCCATACCATTGAGTCGTTTCGGGTGTTTGTGATGAAATTATGACCAGGTGGTGGAGTCACACGTGAAGTCAGAGTTATTACAGAGGATAATCAAAGTTAATACAATTTACACTGCTGGAGACGTGAACCAAATTCCATGACTTTTACGCAAAACCCAACAATGCCAACTGTGATCAAGGGATCACCAAAATCAGTTGGATTCATCCTCTTCGGGCTGTGCACCATTTTATAGTTTTGTAGTTGTAAAAATATTTTAACTTTGACACAGCATACACAGCAAGGTGCCGACCTGTCCGTCAAAATGAAACCACTGGGCTTTATTCAATTCATCAAACATTCTTGTCTCTCTTGCATTTATCAGGGGGGGGTCTGAGGTTATTTCTGCTTTCCTTATATACAGATATTGGTAATGTAATTTATAGATCACCAAACATATACAAAACATCACCATAAACATTTACAAAACATCATACTTACTACAGTGGATAAATATGAACGCAAAAGAGAAACTAGTACAACCAACGTTTCTGAACATTGTTGCAAATATTATTTATTATATTCCAGCTATGCCTAACAAGGTTAAATCAATTATTCATCACATAGCAAATCCTGTACTCCTTCAACTAAACTCATTTTTCAAAACAAAATATTCTCAAATGTCTTTCATCTTATTATTTATGGGCACCCCAAACTAATTTACAACCTACAATATGACACATGCATCCTTCAACTACATTTCCTATTGTTCTTTCCTGTTCTTTGAGAAAAAAATATAATCCAGTGTTCATAATTCAACACTTAAAATAAACCCAATTTAGAAAACTCGATATCTTCCCTTAATATTCAGTTGGTGTACACAGAGCTGTGTTTAAAGGACAACAACCTCGACTCTGTTAAATTGTGTCAGCAGTTCCTATAAATTGACATCTACTGTGCATACTCACAGTAGTACAACAAAATCCTGCAGAGAATTTACTGGTGGCCTTGGGAATAAGAAGAACTGTGGCTTCTCTTCACTTGCATGCTCATGCACCAGGGCAAAAAAACCCCATCCGAAGGGCCACTGACACACTGGTGATTTAATATGCAGTACATGCTAAGGAAGCAGATATTATAGCAAAGCCCAAGTCAACCTTTTCTCTGTGCTGCTGTAGCAGTCTGAGCTGTCAAGACAGTGTCTCCCTCCTGCTACACATCTACACAGCCACAGCTCATGGCCAGCAGCAGACTAATGAACAGGACGCAAGACAGGAGGCCGGAAATTCTTCATGGTTTGACACGTTATGGCAACCTTGCAACTGCATCAGATCCAGAGGAGAAGTGGTTGTGTTTAAATCAAGGTTAAATATATCATCATAGCTCGGTTACATGTGATACATAATGTAATCTGCCGATAGGAATTATTTTGAACCTTTTCTTCACCTCGCACTGTTCCAAAAATTAGGTGAAATGTCAGTCTTCACTGCAGGGGGGTAGCGTGTCCTTAATGTAGCAAGGAGAAAAGAAAAGCGTGTTTGTGTCCTGACACAGACTTGGACTCATATCATAACCACTATCTTTTATTAACCTCAACAAAATGTTGGTTTTGGCTAGCCTCAACTACAACCTACCTTTAACCAAGTGCTGTTGTGCCCTAACAGTATCATATCATAATTAATTTACCATGACCACAATCTTCCCTTATCTTCCACCAAACCATAGTTGCTATATGCAGGTTTAATGGAAAGCATCAGTAAGCACTGTAAGTTTGAAGAAATGGTCGAAGAAGTTGAGGTATTATTTGAATCCCAAGTTCCATTTTTCAAGATTGTTTATCAGCGAAATGGCAAGGAGCTTAAAGTCAGGGTTGATAATGATGCTAAGGTTAACAAACAACTAGTCAGTATTTAAGCAAGCATTCTATGGATGAACTAGATTAATGCACAATAAAGCCTAACTGATTCTGAGGCTGTTACCTGTGCCAATATTGAGTTATCTGATTGTATCAGGATGTAATAGTAACCTCCGTACTGCAATTTGGTGTTATATATGATATAAACATGATACAGATATCTGCAAGCTAATATCAGTCCGTATATTGGCTTGGCTGACTAGCTTTAATACTGAAGATGTATTTCAACTTCAAATTCTGAACAATGTCCAACTCAGAAAACAGACCCTAGAGAAATTACATTTCCCATCTGGCCTTGGAATATAGGATCCCCCAGGAGGAGCATTGCGACATGTGGGCATCTGAGCTACCTTTAGCCTGCTACTATGGTCATGCTTGAAGAGTTAAACCCCCGAGACTTTGATGGAGTGTGTTACTTCACTTGAATAACCCCTCTATATATTTCCCATATGCACACAGCAGGTCCAGGGATTGAGCCAATGACCTGCCTGAGGACTAAACACCAACACCGGCCTGAAAAGCGTGTCCTCACACTCTGCTAGATGTGTAGCCTACTAGAATAGATATATAATGCCATCAAAATGCTGAATATATCATAAAATTGTTTGAAAATAAGAAAAGACATTGCGAATCAGTTTTTTTCTCATAGTGGTAAATTGATACGTTTCCTCATGCTGACTTAAACCTGATACATTCTCTCTTATCTTTCTTCTCGGCTCCAACAGGCGCATTACTGATTCACCGTGTACAACTTGATGTCTCTGTTTTATTGTGTGTGTGTGTGTGTGTGGGTATATTATATGCTTTTTTTAGTATGCATGTAAGTCACTACCTCAGTGTTGTCAGGGTTTTGCAAGCATGCCATTTATGCTGTGCTTATTCCTTGCCTCCCTTGCAGTAAGTCAATAAATCCACTTCTATTGTTTGTAAAAATGACCAGATAAATGCACACCTCAAAAATGGCTGGCTGCTGTGTTTATCAGTGCATAAAAAGAAAGCAGCCCTATTTGGGCTTTATTCAGTGGTCCTGTAATAAAGCTGCTCGAAGAATACATGAACATCATTATGGTGATTGAAGCTTGTTTAAGCTATAATGACCTTTCATTCATTCCAGTCTAAGTGGCTATATTTTTGAAAGTTGTGAACATTTCAGTCTAAATGTCTTGACATTTTTAGGTTTCCAAGAGGCAAATAAAATTGTACCTGAACATCAAGCACTAAGAGTTGATAGTTACTCAAACAGAACCAATGACAGAAGAAGTGGAGGAGGAGGACGTGTTAAGAGTTAAAGTGAATTCTTTGAATCAGGTTTAGGTGAATGTTAAAGTCAGCATAACCTAAAGTCCCTGAAAGTAGCAGAGATGTCACTAGTGTCAGAATTATCAGTGTAAGCACTCAAGTTGAGGAGCGGTTGAAATTAATTGTAAATGCTAAAAGTAGCCGAAGCTGAGAGAGACAAGAGAGGTTTGATGGCAGTTGGTCTTTGCATTAGGAGGACATGGCTACTGCCTCCTATTGAAAACTGAGAGGTAAGAACAAGGATAAAAAAAAAGTCAGAGCTCTGATTTTGAAAAAAAGAAGTCACTTCCATTCAATGGATCACATGAAGATAAAGGAGGAGAGGTCCACTACAGTTTTCACCTGCAGATCTCCTTCTGTAAATGTGTGCTTCTTTCATTCTGAGGTGCAAGCCTCTTGAATTCTGATCAGATTAGCACATCTAAAAAGCGATAATAAGAGTGACAAATGCAGACTGTGTGTAAAAGAGAGATTGGGGTGAATGAGTTTTGAGTGTGTAATTGTAAAGTAAAGGGTGCCTCACTAAGCTGAGATTATACTTTCCATGTCCATAGCTGTGTCTTAATAAGGATACTTCCATGAGTTTACTTCTATGTAGTAGTCAAAATATTAAAAAATTAAACATACAGTATGTGCAACTTCCTCATGTATATTGCTGTGTTCACCACCACCATTTTTACAATGATCCTATGTAGCCAAAATGTTAACCATTAAGGGTAATAAGTGTCCTGCGTTCCACTTTCAACTTTTTGGCTGTTAGGAGTGCACCATCCGGGTATTCACACTATACCACGCTACATGCTTCCTTCAAATGGGCAGCAGAAAGTAGTATATAGAAGTACTATGTGGTCATGTGGCCTACAGCTGTATAGTCTAGGCTTTAGCCACCTGGAATTAGGTGGCCTGTCACTTCATGTATGGAAGCATCTAAATCAGTGGTAGACAAACTGAGGGTTAAGACCAAATACAGGCTCACAAGATATGCCAGAGGGGTCATGAGATGAGTAATGGAGGAGGAAAGACTGAATTATTGTTTTTTTTTTTAGTTCTATCTTTCTAGTAAAGCACTGAGTCATTGAAGCCTTGAGGTTTTTGATAATTAATCAAACGAAACATCCCTGAGAGGGTGAATCATTGCCCTCTACTCGCAGGCATATTTATCCTGTCGTATGAGGTCATGAGTGAAGATTGCTTCATTTTAGGGAGTCAAAAAGGTTGACAGCCACTGTTAAATACAGCTGTACAAAGACACAGCAGAGAAACTCATTTTATCTAAGGAAGGTATAGCTCTGCTGTCACATATGATCTGTGTGACCTAACTTTTAAATTAAATAACTTACAGAGCGGCGGAAATCAAAACTTTGTCAAATCTAAAATCTAAAGATAAACTTAAAGTCTTAAAGTAGACATCACAATGGCGTTAGTATTGGTGAGGAGAGCGGCGTGATTCTTAAGTGAACAAGGCTAGATGAAAAGCATAACTTGCTTAATTTTCACACCAATGAAAATTTGCAGCCCAATAATAATATCATTAATATTATTTCAAATTAGGGCCAACCCATCCTCAGATCTATGTGAATATTATTTTCCTGTTCTCTTTATTTCTAGGTGAAAAATAATATCATTTATAGAGCAGAAAAAAAACATTTTGGCAATAGGAAAACTGAAGTCAGGGAAAAACTTTTTTTTTACTATTCACTATGCCTATGCCCTGAAAATCTTATTGTAATATGTCCACTAAAAGGTATAAAATGATCTTTTAAAAAAGTCTGACCCAAATTTTATAGAGATTTCCTGAAATTTTTATTTTTAGTGAAATGTTTCCTGTTTTATTAATCTTAAACATATTAATAATTGTCCTTGATTGTTCCAGGAGATGCTGAAACCAATTGACCGAGTTCTGCCATATAGCTAATCAGCTGATCTAATAATAATAAATACTAAATTCCCTTCTTATGAGGTTGGAATAAAATTGATTTAATTAAAAGGGAGAAAGTATAAAGATGTAGTCAATATGTAAATATATCAATGGACAAGGAATAAAAAAAAGGAAAACGCCACAGGTCCAGCATCTCCTTCAGCTCATGAATGTAGATAGAGGATTAGCTATTTTAGAGGGTTGGTGTTGTTTAGAACTGTCAGATCCCCCGAAATGAAATGGCGAGAGTTTGAATAAGATAGGGAAGAAAATAATCCCATTAATGAAAAGCTTGTCATCCAAGTTGACAGCATAAATACTTACCAGTGGGACGTGTGTTAAAAAGTTATCCAGACACCATTACAAAATGCCCTTGAAGGTCTGATACTCTGTCTGTTGCTATAAACTGTGTTCTTTGGGGCATTAAGATAGCGTCGCCGCTTGCCTTTTCACTGAAATTAGAGTGGAAGACTTGACCTACCCATGGCTTCCTTAATCTCCAAGATGCTTAAGACGGGCACATGCACTGGAGGCTACAGCAGAACCCTATACACTTTCTGATAGTACATACCTTTATACCAACTCTAACATGAGGACGGATGACCAAAGACAAAACAAACAAAAACATGAAATCTCTGCTTAGAATGATTTGAAGTACAGGAAGGAAAAGGGAGGGGGGGTAAAAATGGCGCCATAAAAACAAACACATCACATCAATAGTGAGTCGAGGCAACATATGGTTGTTGAAAGTTTAGAAGTGAGTGAAATCAGACGATGATCACCAGCTGGTTATAACACCTACTGCATTGAATATCAGTCAACGTATGCTGCACAGGAACATAAAGACGAGCAGAGAAGGAACTGGCATAATGCAGCAGACAGGATCATATTCCCTTCTTGTAAAGCGCTTGCTTGATAGCTATTTTGTAGGTGCAACAGCCAGATCATGATACACTATCAGCGTGGTTATTTGATCATGGAGTTCATGTTGTCTGGCCTCTTTCTTGTCAGACTGATGAAAATTCACAGCAAAAGCCTCTTGGCCTTAACAGGTTCGAGGCCAGTGAATCAACGACGTGCTCAGTTGATCTCTGGAGATTCAGCAAACATTTGCGGAACAATCATTTCTTTTACAGCTCAGACACAAATTTCACAGGACCCTAAATGTGTTCGCTGACCTCTGGTGGGTTTTCGGTGCTTAAATTTGCCCTTCTTGATTGATTTTTCAGATCTTTCACAGGCTCCAGCAGAGCTGTCTCTGTGTCTTATCTACCGGGGAGTGTAGAGGTGAGTTGAAGCTTGTATCAGAACAGATGTATTCTTTCTAGTTAGCATAGTTGCATTTGGTTTTGTTGTGAACTGAAGGGGATGGATTTCTGTTCCCGGTTCTGGCCTACTACTGATGAGCTGGGTTTTCTTCTTCCTCGCTTTTTTTTTCTTCTTGGTCAGTGCTCATTTTGGGCAATACCGTCCCAAACAAGCAGCTGTTGAACTGCATGACATTGTCCAGATGGTTTGGTACGCCTTCGAAAGTGCAGTGTGAAAGTGAACCAAACCAAATGAAGATGTGAAATATTTCACTCAGAAAACAGTCAACAAATCAGAAGAGAGGATCATAAATATTAATGAGGAAAAATGCAACACAAATACTTGTTAGACGCTTGCGTGAGAGATCGGATGTAAAATTATGGTTTTTGATACTTAAAACCACAAATAAATCTTGTGGATATCAAAACTTAATTAGAAGTACATTTGAATCTTTAAGTGAATTATTATGCATTTTAATTCTTAACACAAATTTAAAAAAGCTCTTTGGCCCTGTGGCAGCTGTTGTCGGTGTTAACAAGGGATGCTGTAAAAGCTTGCAACAAGTTCTTTTTTTAGCTTCACTTAAATATGCAGCATTATTGTTCTGAGACTCATTGTATGTCGTTAAATACGTTGTCATTGTGCCGTCTGCTAGTCTGCTGGTCATATGACAATAACTATAATTAAATATATAATGCCATATTTCTGACGAATAAAAATGAGGCTGTGGTTTACAAAATAAAAGCTCTGCTAAAATGTCTCTTCATTTTCGTTGTTATTATTATTTTGCAGTATTTCTGTTTCCTGTGTCTCACTTCAGGGGCTGTATCAGGTCGCACTGTTGCAGTTGCAGGCGATGTCACTTTCTCAATCCCCACTCCTCGCGGCATTATTTACCAGATGCAGCAGACTGACACAGATGGCCTGCCAGCCGAGGTTCATCACTGGGAGAAAAGGAAGAAAGAGACTTTTGGACACACTTTTATTACATATAAGTGGAAAAGAAAATGGAAATGAATGAATGAATGAATGAATGGAATCATTTTGTTTTCTGGCATTGTCATGTGATGCTATTTTATTTATTTATTTTATTTAAATGTATGTTTGTGTACTTCTAACATGTTTGGTTGGTAAAATAAATATGTTTGTTTGATGTTTGTTGCAAATCAGACCGTCTTCCGTGTCTGGAATGGATGTATTCACGAGTCTATAAGGTAATAATAATATAATAATAAGACAACCTTATTTGAATTGTGAAATGGGCTTGGCTGAAAGACATTCTTGGTTTCATCTATACTACTTGGTACTTAGACTATATTTGCTGGGTTAAATAGAATTGCATTACTAAAAAGAGACTAAAATACAATTTCCATTGACTGAAACTAGACTAAAATAGTCACTGATAATTCTGACCAAAATAAGAATAGTTAGTCGACTGAAACTTGACTAGACTAAAAAGAGTATGAACATGACTAAAACAAAAAACAACAACTAAAATGACAGCTTGACAGAAAGACTAGACTAAGACTAAAATTAAAACAGGTTGATAAAAACAACACCACCGTCTACAATTAAAGATGATAGAAACGGAATATCATGGCTGGAGGCAAACGACTCGAATTTGACGTCTCACCAAAAACTTTAGAAAGTGTCTGACTGTAACAACTTCTGTGAGCAGGTGAGAAGAACAGCAGGCACTTTCATGACTCACCTGCGACTGCTTCATTATTTTGGTACATTTTTAGAAATAACAAAGCTTATATCTTACTTTCCTTTGCCGGTGGCTCAGGTCTTTGCTTAAAGGCTACATGAAAAACCTGTGTTCCAGACTATTTTTTTACCTTTCTTTTAGAATTTTCTTGAGCTATTTCAAGAAAGGACGCCCAAAACCGCACCATACCCTTTTATTCCCATGTCATTAAAACACAGCTCGCTTCTTAATTCAGATCCTTGTCCAAAAAAGTATAAAAATTGTTTTATCTGAAACAGTTTTTTGTGCTGTGGATCTCATGACTCGTCCTCCTCACTATGTCTGTCTGCTGCTATGTGGGAGGAGTACACCGCCACTTCAGATTTCAAAACAGAGTTTGTTGGTTTTTGTTTGCTGTTGCTTCCTCAAATAACAGAACCTGTCTGAAAGTGAATAATGTGAAACTGGCTAAGTGGATGATAGAATGTGCAGCAAACCCACATGTACTGATGACTGCTGTTGTACACACATGTCCAATGAAAACCATTTATGTCCATATATATATATATATATATATATATATATATATATATATATATATATATATATATATATATATATATATACAGAAACTAGCTTACAAAATAAACATGAAACATTGTAATGAGACACATTTAGCACCAGAAATGAAAATCTCTGTTAACACGTCATTAGTAAACTGTAACTGGGGACCTGAAAGTCAAGCTGGGGAAGAGCGAGGATGCATATCTGTAAAAGCCCCAGGAAAACAACATGAGGGATGTAGGGCCAGGAATGAGGACCATCACTGGATTCAAAGTGAGGAAGAGTCAGAGGAAAGTCTGGACAGGGCCTATTATCTCCTGATCCCAACAGCATTGCCCCATCAACACTTTCCCACTTCCCCAACCCGCCTGACTGTTTCAAGCAGTCAGGGCTAAAGACAGCTGGAGAGTCTACACCAGAACAAAGCCGGAGGTCCGGGTGGTATCACCCCTGAAGACCTGCGTGGACCAGCTATGTGGGGTTTTGCTGCACCTTTTCAACCCAATCCAGCAGAAGGTTCCGGTGCTGTGGAAGACATCCTGCCTCATTCTGGTACCAAAGAAGACTCATGTTAAGCTTAAGCTTTGGCAGAACACTGAACCCACAATGCAGGGTTAGCACAACAGGAATGATTTTTGAAGGTTTTTATTTCCAAGACACAACATGATGGAGTCCAGGGAGGAAAGGCAACCTGAGCATGGCAATCAGAGCAGGTGAGCTGAGGACTGGAGAACATCCAGAAATATGACAAAAGATATTTCAATAAGTAGGTCTTTCTAAGCTGGTAAGTTGAGACATTACCACAGAGGGTACAACAAACTGAGTCTAGGAGGATGAACCGGAGTTAACTACTGCAGGAGCTGAGGGGATTATGGGAAGCAGGTGTGAAAGCAGAGCAGGTGAGGATCAATGACGGAGTGGTCGGATAATTAGGTAAGCCATGCCCAGCCTGCACAAACAGGGGAGACACCGGGAAAACACAGGGAAGTCAAATCTAGCAAATCCCAATAACTCATTTAGGACCATCTGTCCTCCTGCCTATCATCCTATGGTTGGTGTTGAGGACGCCATCATCTACCTGCTCCAGCTCTCCCTTTCACACCTGGATAGAGCCAGCAGCACTGTGAGGATGATGTTTCTTGATTTCCACAGTTCCTTTCACACAATAGGAGGAGCACTGCAGGGGACCGTACTCTTATCTTTCCTCTTCACATTGTACACCTCAAACTTTCAGCACCACTCTGAGTTCTGTCATTTGCAGAAAATTTCAGATGACTCTGCAATTGTGGGGTGTCAGTGCTGGAGAGGAGACTAGGGACTTCAGGGGGACTAGGTCTAACCTGAACACAGTTTCCATCCAGGGTGAACAGGTGGAGGTGGTGGAGGATGACAGAGTAGAAGAGATACTTTTATTAATCCTGTTCTTTCATGTTCGAGTGGCTGTCAGCAGCTAGAAGCTGCTTATCGTGGTCGTTTTCTGAAACAATTTCTGCTCGCATGATATACTGTATGCACAAGCATGTGGTTTTAAAAGCACTACTACAGATTACAACAAACAAAGAATGGCTTCAGGTTCGCAGTTGTGAAACAAAACAAGAACATATATCTAGTACTGCAGCATCACTGCACAAGCTGGAACTTTTATGGGGACTCTAAAAATTCAAAGCTCTGCTCTTGCGACACTGACTGTTGACTGACTGAATAAGGATTCAGCTGCCAACCAGCTGCTGCCCCGGTTGATGCCCGCACTAAACGAGCAGTGGGTAGTACAGTTGATTTGAGTACCACAATAAAAGAGTAATTTGCACTGATTTCATTGACAGTGCAGTACACCTCAAAGATCCTGCTGTTGGCTGAAAAATACATGTGGAGTACTGAGTATTTTGTTCCGATGAAGAATGGCAGGAAACCATTAAAGGAAAATTTTCATGCAGGGTAATGATTTTTTATAAAAAAATAAATTTTTATTATTACTTAATTTATTGTAAATTCACATGGTTGAACTGTACTATGCAGTAATGTATCTGATTTTACTCTGATCCGGCATCGGAGGTCTTGGATATTCATGAACAGATGGGGTTGGTAAGAGATTAAATAAATAAATACTTTGGGGAATAATTTTTGTGCTAATCTAAATGTCCATAGTGTCATTAAGTGTTACTGGTGGTCGTATAGTACAGTGAAAATGAAAGTGTTATTTAGTTACCACGTGAAAATATTACTAGAATAGAAAAATAATGGCTCAGGTAAAGGATCACGTAGACATCTGTATGTGAACATAGTTTTTTGGAGTTAGGCTTTTGTTCACTCTGTTGGTGTTGACTGTTTCTTTTAAATCTGATGAAATTTTCCAGTCTCCTGGTGTCATGTAAAAGCATCACCCACTCTGTGCCTATATCTGCTACAGAAAAAAAATAAAACTAAAAATAAAACTATACTAACCATAAAACTGTCGGCCACACAGCGACTTGGTTTCTGTTCCTGTCAGGTGGTATCTGGCTCGCTGTGCCACTGCCCGGACAAACCGGCCTGTGCATCTACCTCTCTCTGTTGCTTTGCCACAGCGCTGCACACTGGCTCATAAAAATGTGCTTTGACTCTGACAGCATGTAATAAAATGTTAAATAATTCATAATGGCCTCTGAGCACATATACTGGAAACAAGGTGCCCAAATTACCCATCTAAACCTTCATAGTTGAGAGGTAATAATATTGGCCCCTTGCGTCACTCCTGTAGCATCTACTGACATCGAAATACATCAGATCACGACACAGTTTAACGTCATCTCTTTCCCTGCTGAGAGACATTAAGTCTCTTTGTAGTGGGCTGAAACTCTGCTAGAGATATTCGAGATACTTATTTAAATTCTGCCTTCACTCTTTGCTGCCCTGTGTAAATGTGTGTGCAGAGCATCAGCTTGTCAGTCGGAGTTTACCTCTTGAAAAAACTGACATTCGTAAATATAGAATGCTGGGATTCCTGCCAACTCTCAGCGGGGATTTCAGTTTATTGCTGTGTTGCTACAAGCCCCAAGCTATGTAGGGACTGCATGCAAAAGTAGATATACCGACTTTATGAGGTCTGCCGAGTGCGTTTGGTCACTCCAAGCAAACTATTGATGGCTAATATTTCTTTTTTAAGCTGACAACACTTCATAGAACCTCTTTGTATTCATGTTCAATGCACTGAGAAGGATTCACCAAATGAACAATGCAAAGAATGAACGATGGTATGATGATATGAAGATAAGGCTGATTCTTTCCTCCCCATGACTTCAATGAATGTAATCAACTTTTATTCAAATCTTATGTGTCAAGCCAGTGAGAAGATGGACACTTTTATTATACATACTTTTTTCACTCACATATCTCTGTCACTACTTATATGTATGATGCATCTTTAATAACGGCTGTCAAGATTTGGATTTCCCTTCATGCAAGCGGGGTGCAGAAGCTACAGAGTTTAAAGGTTCTTCCTCAAGGCAAAAAAATAACAGAGCAAAAGTGTAATGTTATTGTTAGCACACAGATAATTAGCTGTTGGTACTAACAGTAACATACTGTAGCCATGACTTGGTGCATACTTTTTCTTGGCTACACTTATGGAGTTATGTCTGACTAAAAGTATGGACAGTGTAAAACATGGATGTCATATTCATGATGTCTCCCACAAGTTTGTGAAGAGCCACTATCTTTGCAGTCTATTCCTTTAACCATTTTTGGATTAGCCAGGAGGCGGAAAAGACACGGATTGTTGGTGGACCTGAAGTGAACTGAATGACACCTGCATGCTCATCTGTAATGGCACCCACCTGTCAATCAAAGTTTGCCACACTCGTGATTATTAACAGGTGAGTTATATAGAAAGTCACCCTCTCCCCCATAGTTGTCATGATCATGATCAAAATTAGCTGGACGACTAGAATAGAAATAAGAAGATAAGACTAAAACAGTCTTTGTACAAGACTAAACATGTTTATAGAGATTAACTGAAGCCAGCCTCAAGAGGGCGTTCAAGTTTCTTTGCACTTCACTTGATGTTGTGGATGTTGCCACTTGTTTGAAACATTTGTTTGATCCAAACTGTGAATGTTAATGACCTTTGAATCGTACTTTTAACTAATGTTAGTGGCTTTGTCCAGTTCTGTATTCAATTTGTTGAAATGTTAATAACGCACAATTCTAACCTCTGTGTTGTTCAAGTAACTTATTAGGTATTTCGACAGCAGGTGTTCTCAAACTTGACTGAGCGCCAATTTAGGGAGACAACATATGATTTGGGCCTGTACAGGGAAACTCATGAACTTTAACAATAAATTCACCTGTTTATGGATAAGGCAGATCTGTCTCTTGAGTTTCAGCGAAGTGAAAGTTGTGTGGATTAATGTCGGCTATTGAAAGTGAAATGGACTGTGAATTAATTTAAATATCAGGATTAAATTGCATGTCACAATCAGGGGAACAGAATGTTTCTGAGGGCTGCTATCGGCCTGCAGGGTTACTTTGGGAAAGTACGTCCAGCAATAAAGATTTGGAAAGTGTCATTACAAGGATATAGCAGTCTGAGTCTTGTTACTATGATTTGATGCAATAACTTGCTCTACCCTGCAAGAAGAATGCTGCTTCTTCATTTCCATATTCTGGAGCTTGGGATCTGTTAATTGGCATCATATCACGTAGGAGCGCATGAAATGCATATTTAGAACCCTCTTGCAGCTCTCTCATTCTTATTTTGGTCTAAAGTCAAGATATCTATTGTTTCAAAAATTGGCAAAAATTTGATGTGGTAAATCCGCCTCATTGTCATTGACACATGCACAGATGCAGAGCTAGAAGGAAACAGGAACTAAGGGTGTGAAGCTTCGCAACCTGTCAGTTGTTCTCAGGGATGGGTCCTCAGGGTTCAGCTGCAAACAAGAACATTAATTTCATAATCACAGGCTTATCCGTCATAGAGGCCTCGCTTATCACAAGAGGAACTGTTACTATCAATTCTACATTTCTACTGCAGAGTAGACAGCTGAAAGAGGTATTTCTAGCATAAGCTGCACAGCCTCTCCATAATTAAAATGTTATTGGCTGCTGGTATTGGGACCATAAAACCTTTGACCCTCCAATTACACTTTTCAATCGACTCCATCAGGTAAGCTAATTGCTCCACAACTGATTAGTATGTCATTATTATTATTTTTTTCCAATCTAAATAAGATTTGAACCCTATAGTTCCTGAGGGAGAATTAGCCTCGGCAGCAGCCATTGACTGTTTTGCCCCACCAGTGTCCTTTATTGCAAAGAGAATGTGTAATCATATTTTGTACGACAACCACAGCAGAAAGCCATTCCTGATGCATTCATAACTGCAAAGTTCAGAGTCATCCTTGCAATTTCCCGCAAGCATCAAACTGCAGCGAAAGAAAATAAGACCGGGAAGGGACTGTAGTGAGCAGCAGGTGAAAGGATGTGACTCAGCGAGACTGGCAGATGATACTTGAAAAAAGGAATCCTTAACGATAAATGGACAAGGGGTACTGACACTACTGTTCTGACTGAAGAGGAAAGGTCAAGCAACCAGTGGGGAGCCATTATGTTGGAGAGTAGAGACCAAATGATGGTGGCTGTACAGGGGAAGAGGAGCTAAGTGTCTAACAGTAGCAGAACCTGCACAGACCTCTGTACCAGATATTTTCATGCTTTGTTTGAATGTAGCGTGGGAGTTATGCTGTAACTCGGTGAAATCCAGTTACAGTAAACACAACATTTTTCACATTTTTCCATGCAGGTGTTCAGTAATGCATCTTTTTTTTTAGTTTTGTAAAAGTATAATAAGGAAAATCTTCACATTCAATGTTACTTTCTATGAGAGATTTTTTAGCATGCCACATATTAGGTCACACAGGGTTAAGCATACGTCTTGAGGTCACTGTAGGGATAGTGTTAAATTTTAGATTGTTATCGGGGCACGGACATCTCACCTTGAAATACAGAGCAGCTGTATGTTTGTGTTCAGGAGAGCAGGCACCATTCTGATCATTACTCTGCTAACCAACATCAGAGCATAGGGCTTTTTCTGACTCCCTAGACACAAACAGGGAAACAGCTTATGAGAGGCACACTGCAACAAACAAACCCAATTGCAGTTGGGTGCTGTGTGCTGTGACAGTTGGTTCAACAGGCTTTGGGCCTGGAGGGGAGTGGTGGGAGAGATGGATCTATAAGTTAGAGTGAAATAAGATAATCTGTGGAGGAAGAAGTGAGGATGGCTTGCAAAGGTCTCAATGAGCCGTGGGTCAGTGTTTCAGGGGGCAGTTGCACTTTAGATTGAAGAAGCTCAGGTCTGATGATTCGATTTCAGCTGCACTTTAAGCACTTTGTATGGCAGCTGTAAGTCACACGATGGGAGTAAAAAGGGATTGTTGCTATGGCTATAGTATGAAAAGTTAGGGATGACACTGGATTGGGATATATGATGATGGTGCAGGATCCAATTTAATAAAAGTAGGGATGGTGGGTTTACCTAGAGGGCCTCCAGTTAAACAGATGTGAAGACATTTACCACAGCATTTCATGTAACAATTCGTTCTACCCTAAGCAAAGTGATGATTCACTCAGAAGCCCAATTGAGATGTCAATAGAATAATTTACTAACCGACAGTTGTGACAATAAAGAACATCAGGATATGCCATCATCAATCTCGAGGGCCATTAAACAGGCAGCATCATTCAGCAGTCACCCAACGTAAACGTTACAAGGTTGGTGTGAATGCAGGGCTGTCACAGGGGTCTTCACAGATGTGGTATTGAATTAGACCCATGACAACTAACCCACTATAGGCTCAGCAGTGATTTCTGGCACTGCAGAGTAACAGTGACAGCACAGAGTAAAACACAGCGGTGCTGTTTGAAGCCAGTTCTTGATGTAGAGGCTGTTGTGATATTGACAGAGCTGATCAAGTGGAGTTTGTTTTTGGAGAGAAAGGAAAGGGGATGATATGACAGGGGTAGACAGAAGCTGGACCGGAGCTTTGAAATGGATTTCTTCACAGAAGCAGCGGCTGATCTAAAGCCACTGAGATGGCATAGAGGAGTTGTTGGAGAGAGGTGAGTGAGGAGATCAACAACAAAGGTCTGGAGAAGGACAGGACAGATCATACTGCTGGTTTAAACCTGCCGGATTTGTTTGCTCACTTAGGAGCAGCAGAATAAGCTGTAAACACACTGACACACTGACATATTCAGCTTGTCAAATTGCTTTGACACGCTTATTTACATACCTACAGTACCCAATATTAGCATTCATTCTGAACAATGTCCACCTGGTGAATGCAAGTCCAATATCCCCTCTCCTTTTGCTCTCTAGTTTTGCCTGAGGGAAATAGCTGACTGTTTAGCTAATACATGCTCCACTCAGGGCTGGTGCAGACAGTACAGTATATACTGGGTTAATTAGACCTTTTCAGGTAAAACCAGCTGCCTGCTGCAGCTAGAAAAAAAAAAGCTGAGACCTGACCAAACATTAAAAGGCGAAAAACTGTAAAACCAAAATAATGTAGAAACAAAAGCTACAATGGTCTGCAGAGTTTAGGGAAACTGCAAAGTTGGGTTTTTGCACAAAGATTGACCACATTCATATTACACAGTCCATCCACTAGTTTAAGCTACTTGCCATTGCTACAACTCTCGCATTCATTTCAATTCATGAATTTGTCAGCATATCGTTGCACCCAAAACACAGTTTATATTTCATCCTCTAACCGGTACATGTCACAGTGACGTGAGCAATTTGTATGTGGACAACAATTTTGAAGCCCCACGTTTAATATTATATTCAATGCCGTCTTGTTTTTTTTGGAGCCAGATGTGACCATATTTGGACGAGAGTGTGGAGCTGATTGGTGAGTTAGTATGTTGCGCTGGGTGTCAATCAGTAGGTAGCCACACCCTGAAGCACACTCTGCTTTATTGTTTATTTTTTAATCTTAATGGAAGCATTATTTTCCTAAATAAACATATGGAAGAAGCAGTTGAGACCATAAACCCGTGAGGAAACTGAGTTAATTGAGGAAGGGGTAGGGTCATTTTGTGGTTGGATACAGTCGGGCTTCTGTTTGGAACCAGTAGTGTCACCCCTGCTGGCCACAGGTTTAAGGCAGTTCTGCACTGCCTTCACTTTTCAGACTCAGAAGCTCTGTCTCACTAATATACATTTTAATGACACCAACACAACCTCTTGCGTTTTTGAATGCCTGGTAGAAAAGACGGCATCTTCAACAGTCCTTGACCAGCCACTAGTGAATTAAAAAGTTCTTGAATCTTTAGTATGTAAATGCAGTCAGGTAGAAGGAGCTATCGTTTATACACATGTTGATAATGATCAATGATATTACATGTGGTACGTATGTCGAAATGCTAAAGGCAGCGGCTTTACGTGAGCACAGGTTTTAGTGGCAAAGTTAGGGAGTAGTTTGGATTCATCAACCTTCTTCTCAAAGTAAGTGGCCGAGTCGAGGTGACAGAGAGTTAGACGCAGAAGACAGAGTGACAATAAAATGAAAGCAGGAGAAAAAAGAAACAGAGTCTGACAACAGGAGAGGCTCTGTGAGAGAGGTCATCTGACGAGCCACTGTTTAAACTGTTTTCAGCCTTGTGAGCTCAGTTCACTAAGCTTCAGGTGAGGACAGATGGAGAGGTCTACAGAACAGAAGGAGGAGAGGGAGACAAGACAGCGAACAAATGTTAAATCCAGAGGAGGTATAGAGTTATTAGTGATGGGATTAGGGAAGGAAATTAGGTAGGAGTGAGAACCTGAAGCTGTAACACCTTTAATATAAAGAGTCACACCAGAGCACACACTGTTTTTACATGCTCCGATCATGCATGCCCAGTGAGGAGCACATTCATTATTTTGGTTATTTTAGGATGCTATAATAGCTGTGTTCTCATTCAGACATGACATGAATTGGTTATGCTCGGAAACAAAATAATATAACCCAATTATTTCACATAGATGGATTTTTCATCTCTGAGAGGTGAGTAATCACATCTCTTTGTGAGTTGCTTCTTGGTTGTCTGGGGAATTGCTTTATTTTTGCAAAGAATTTGATACGATAAAGATTTTTCCTTTTGACAATGTAAATTAAGACGCCATATAAAGTAAAAATGATGCTGTTAGGAATAATTCTGTTAACATCACTACAGATCTGGGCTCATATTTATCAAGAGTCTTATAATCGCTCCTCAAATGGAAAGTTGGGGAAAAAAACTTTTTATGAAGGTTCCTATGCTTGGACTTTCAGCTTGGAGAAATGGATCCATTGTATGTGTAAGCATTGTGTGTATTGTGTTGACAGAGTTATGCAAAAATATCACAAATCTTATAGTAATCTTTCATATTGCACTTGTGCAAGTTGCAAGATAGGTTAACCCTTTGATGCGCAACATATCCACACCCCTTCTAATGCACAACATGGGTCAAAAATGACCCGCATTCATTTTCCAGGTTATTTCATGCTGGCTGAGTTTTTCTTTGTTATATCTTTTGAAATCAATTTATTTTATGATTGAGTATTCCAAGTATTCTTTGAATATCTTGTTTTTGATTACCACAGATGATTATTTCCATTTTTCCTTTCATACTTTGTGAACAAAAACAGTTTTTATATCATATTTACACACATGGGTCAAAAATGACCCATTCATCCAAGTGTGATTTAAAATTAAATGATTTAATACTATAATAATAATTTGTTCAAAGTAATTATTTTAGCAGTGCGTGGGGCTAAACATTTATTTATTTAATACTTGCAACATGTTTATTTTCATTTTTTTTACACATTACTCTGATAACATAATCAATAGTTTACCAACTGTAAACTAGTGAAATGTGGCACATCACTAGAACACAAATTGCCACCTTAATTTTTACATGCCTCACAAATTATTATTATTACAAATTGGTCCTTCTGTTGTCAAACCGCATGACACGGCGGATATGTTCATATTTCTTCAGCCCTATGGTGGCCTTGTAAATTGGATTTTGCAGTTGATCCACAAACAACTTCCGCAAACGGATAAAGGCCATGAATTCTTCTTCATCAATGTTTCTCCAATAAATCAATCAATAAATGATGATTTTTTTGTGAAGACGCCGTGTGTTTCCATAACTTCACACTCATGTGGTGTGGAAAATGAAGGAATTCAGTATCAGATCTGTGCAGGAGATTAAAGAGCCAAACATCATTGTTGTAAAGCTGCAGTAGGCTTCATCTTTCCTTAATTAACGTCACTGCTGCATTAGTCTGTGTGATGCATTTTACTGCTGTAGACGTTTGAGGCTGAGCTCCTAACTACGTGATGAACTGTTGGGTAGTTTCATCTACAGCAATGCATCATGGTCTATAAGATTGTCATGCATTTGTATCTTTGCTGTCCTGGAAAAACCATGTCTCTGAAAGTCAACTTTTTATGAGCTCTTCCACTTGTTTATTTAGTATTAGTGATACGTAATAGGTAGTAATTGGTAATAAGAATTAATAGATTTGCCTCAACCAATTTCATTACAGCTTTAGTTTCAATTTGTCAGAATGCTGATAAAAACATTAAATTCATTAAACATCACCTGTTAATCATCAACATGTTAGAAATATCTTTGAGGGCATGGTGGAATTTAAAAGTCAAAGCTTCATTATCTACTTGCATTGTAGCTGAAAACTGCTTTCATTTATTGATTCGAGTCACGGTATACGTAAGGCTACTATACATTTAAAACATTCTTCCATCAGAGCTGAAGCCTGCTTCAACCAGGGAATACAGAGCTGTGGAGAACATTCCTTCAATTCATGCTGAAGCACTTCCTTATTGTGACGGAAAGTTTTAATAAAAGCAGAGGAGAGATTTCAAGGCTCTGGGGCCGAATCACCACCATGACAAGATAAAGAAATCCCAGTACAAAAGTGCTGAATTATGTACATGCTCTAGATTTCGAGCGGCGCTCTTCATAACTTCTGAGCCCCACCCCCGGAAAACCTGTGACATATCCACTGGCGGTGCAACAAGCCCTTCAGGTGGAAGGCTGAGGGGTGGGGAAGAACAGGGGGGGCTTACAGGGATGGTTGAGTCGTGAGGGACCGCCATTGTAGCAACACACCCGTCTTCTACCAACTGTTAGCTTGCAGATAGATTGCTGACTTGGGAGAGGGTTTGTGGGTGATATGGGATGATGTGTGAGGGGTTGACAAGGTGTTTAACCCTTTGCCTCAGAAGGATCTGTTCTTTTACCAACGCTGGCTGAAGGGGACAAAGTATACATCATAATGTTGCTATTGGCCCTGCAGGGAATACAGGCTCTTGAAATACTGGCTCATGGCCTCAAACTGTGTGTGTGTGTGTGTGTGTGTGTGTGTGTGTGTGTGTGTGTGTGTGTGTGTGTGTGTGTGTGTGTGTGTGTGTGTGTGTGTGTGTGTGTGTGTTTGTGTTCATAACCAGGGGGTATGAATTCTTCTGTCCCTGTGTGCATGTCCTTTGGAGTGTCTGTAGTTGCTTCATGGAATACAAATGAAATTTATCATTCCGCCTACCTCAGACCCCCACCAACGTACAAACACACACAGTCATAACTCTACCCCCTCTCTACACTGCTGTCTACCTTCCTTTGAACCACCCTGCTGCTTTTACAGACACACACACACACACACACTAGGATTAACACTTTTTCTGTCCTGGGGGCATGAGGAAGTCACCGGAGGGGAACCATAAGCTCAGTCCCCAATTTTCTCTGCTCCTTTTTCTCCCCACAGCTGCCACATGCTTCCTGTAGTAAATGACTAGACTTTTGGCCTCATTCTCTACCTCATTTTTTTTTCTCTCACATGTGCATACCGGATACTTGTGCTCTCTCTGTGTCCCATGTGCAGCTATCAGCGTTTATCTCTCGGTGTCCCCAAGTGGGTCTGTCGGTGCACAGTGTTAGCTAAGTAACAGAGGCAAAATAAACACCTAAGGCTTGTTGAATTGTTTGTCAAACGGTGGCTGCAGGTGGTGGGAGCCATAGGGGGGGTTGCAGAGATGAGTGGATACACAGGTGACAAACTGGCATCTCTTAGGGAAGGAACCACAGCTTTTGGTTGTTTTTCTTTACCAAACCACCATTGAATATGAAGGATTGGAGTAAATTATGCAGAAAAGTATTCTGGTGAAGAAACAGGCAGTCAGAATATGATAAAGAGGAAGCACCTCATATTTTACTCTTTGTTTTTTTAAGCCTGAACAAAGCCAAACATATCATTAATTACAATATACAACCATTGCTCCCTACCCTAGAGGTTTGCTGGTGGTGTGGGATGTAATTTGGCTATGCTCACACATACGTGAACGTCAAGACAACATGTGGACAGTGCAAGATGTGCTGCAGACAGGAAAATAAAAAAAAAAGCATACACCAACATGGACAATGGTTTAAGAACAAGCCCGCAGAGTATTAGAGTACAGGTTGTTTTTACAAGCACGTAAAGTGTAACACCGCCCTGATCACAGCAAAGAAAATTCACTTCAAAGTACGTGTGAATTTTCTCTGTTGAGGCCTGTCTTTGTCTGTGCAGAAGGTGAAATTTATGTTACTCTCTGGCTGCAGACTGTTGATCTTTGCGTTGTTCTCCATAGCGCTCTTCAAGTGGAAGCAGAATTCCGCTCAGCCGCTCTGATCATCTTCCATCACTCTGAATTTAGCTTTGCCATTGTTCATTATTTTGACTTGGACTAAAACACATTTGTAAATCTGCTTGGAATGGCTTTTCAAACCACATCCAATTGACTTGGGTCGGATTTGCACAAATTGCACTTCATGTATTTTTTAATTTATTTTGTCCAGACATTGTACGATCAATCTGAATACAATCTAAATATGCCAAAATACACAAATGATGGTAATGTGCACGATGCTCTGCAAACCTCCCTCATCTACAAAATGGGTCTCATTTCCAGTTAACCTCACATACAAACCGATTATGATTGAACAAAAAAAAAAAAACTTACTTTGCACATTTATTTTCACACAAAACTGTTAGAAGGCTAAAAGAATGTCACATGTCCCAGCATCAGTAGTCTTACTACACTGTACTCATCTTACTACACTGTACTCATGATGAATCAAATGTTTTATTTTACTGGAACAGGGACTGCCCCTCTCCAGTCACATGTCATGTAAACTTCTATAAATAAAGGAACAAGGAACTGCTCTGCGCCTCTCTGCTATCTGTAGCTTAGATGTTGCAGTGGCAGGGTGCCCTTTGTACAAAGTAAAGCTCTCGTGTCTGACTCTCATTTGTTCTGGTCTCTCACAGGTGTCGAGTAAGTTGGTAAACTCCTCACAAAAACTAAAATGAAACGGAAACTAAATTCTATGCTTTGCAAAGCTGATTGCTAATCCGTCTATGGCCTTTTTATTCATGCAGAAAGTCCATAATTCAATGTTTCGACTCAGCAGGGCCTGTACTGAGGATTTGATTAAATAAGAAACCGTTTTCTTCAGCAGGGGAATTTGTTAGGTACTCACAAGGAAAATTTATTTTTATTTTTAACATCTCACCTGGTTGATTTGTGCACCTTCCTGCATAATGAATAGTCATGAATGATTCCATTTTGATTATTCAAGATGAATAACTTAGATGGCTGACGTTTTTTTTTTTACAACTCTTAGAAGCCCAAACCTCTAGGAGTGTTTTTTCACTGACTGTGTTTGTTTGTTTAAGCTTTGTTCTTTACCTTTATTTTCTTTCAGCCTTAGAATGAAAACCAGTGCATATAAGAAGACATTACACACAGTGAATGACAAACAAGGCAAAGTCAAATCTTGACTACAACAATGAGAAAATAAATAAATAAAAGAAATAACACATGGCTTGTTTTTTCTTTTTCCATCAATACAAGCAGTGTAAATTATAGCCTACAGGTTGTTACTGTAGTGATGAAGAATTCACTTATTGTCATGCTCTGCTGCACCAGGGAAATCACCACCAGATATACTCTGTGGACCAAGGAGACGTGGATCCATACATTTACCTCCATACAATGTTTAATCAATTATCTAAATGCTGCATGAGATAGATTTTCTGTTAGTCACACCTGAACGCATTATCCTCTGAAAGAACTTCAAGACATTAGTGACATGGAGATCCCTATAAATGTCTTAGGGAAAATAAAGTTGCTTCTCAGAATAAAACATCTGTAAGATCTGAAGTCTTTTATATAATTTAATATAATTTGATTTAGTCTAGACAATGACGGGCTATATAGTCCCACCAGTGGGTTCTGGGTCTGCCCCGAGGTCTCCTGCTAGTTGGATGTGCCTGGAACACATCTATAGGAAGGTGCCCAGGGGATATCCTAATCAGATGGCCAAACTGTACACGAGGTCACATGTGGGCCTTAAGGTCCTCAGCAGTATTAATTGTTTGGCTTTGATTGGGAACAGTAGGCACCAGTCTATCTCAACACTATGGTGGCCAGGGTCGAAGAGACCTAATTGCTGCCTTCCTAGACATAATAGATAGCTTTCCGTTGACGTTCCAATCTGCATGAACAAACAACAGTGTCTCCAGATTAGAATGTGCTGACGGTAACACTAACAAGGGTAAAGACATTCTCTTTGGCTAATTCAGGGTGTATTGTATTTGTGGTGTTATCTGTAGGGGTCCATGAGCATGAGTTGGGGCAGAATTCTGATGTACTATGGGAGTGTCTCTAATTCTCCTTGGGCAAGCGTCAATAAATAATACAGCATAAGACATCAGAGGCTCCTGAACACTTTCTTCCCTCCTGACCTCACCATTGACCTTTGACTCTAGCAATTTCACCACAACACAAACCACCTCAGCTGGCTCCCTTTGACATGAAGGACCAGTGTCTTTTTGAGGTCCCCCCAGATGTCTTGATTTCCTAACCTTATATCTAAGGTTGGCCACTTGTATCTGTGCTGCTGTTCTTTCAATCACTAACCAAAGCTCATGATCATAGGTGAGGGATGGAACGTAGTTAGACTGGAATATCAAGAGCTTCGCTTTTTTGCTCGGCACCCTTTTTCCTACAACAGTCTGGTACAATGTCCACAATACTGCTGACACTGCACCAATCCCCTGATCACAAACATACAAACCTTCAAACATAAAGGCATGAAGACATACAAGAAGAATCTAGTAGAGTACAGATAGATAGAGGATTAACCGTCCTTACAGAAGACTGAAGGCCATTGAAAAGTTGTCCCATCCAAACAACCTGAAAATGCTAAAAAAAAAAGCTGCTAATTGCATTTATATCATCTTCACAGAGATTAACTAATCAGACTGAGAAGAGCCCTGTGTGGACTCCTCAAGTCTGTCAACAACAGCAGCTTAATGAGCCAGAGGTTCCACTGGAGAAGCACATCTGCCGATTTGTTTTTCGGAAGTGGTAATGGCTGGGTAAAGAGGAGCAGACTGAAGTTTGAGTTAAACACATTTCTCACATCCAGTTGCTTCACAAGCTGAAATAACTTAACTGGTTGAGTTAAAAATAAACAGGCAGGGCCAACATTTCACTGGCAAGGAGAGGAAGGAGGTTCACAAGTTCATTGACCTATAGTTCAAAGGGTCCACATCTATTACAGTTACCTGTTCCCCTCCATTGCATTAGGAACCCGACTTTAGAAGAGCCTTCTCAAAGACCAAAACTATAAACATAAAATAAAGATGTGCAAAATGTTGCACCAATACATCAAGCCAATATTCAGACATATCACTCAATAAGTAAAAGCTTTGACCTGGTGGTGGCATTAGTTGAAAAAAACAAGATTACCAGTTATTGAGATTCATCCAGGCACATTTTGAGGGGCTGTCATTCTAACCTGAAAAAGGCTGAGAGAATGAGAATGAGAGGCTCTGAATAAAACTGTCCGCATTTGCTGCAGCATGCATGTGCAGCTTGTCATGCTTGCACTTGCATCACAACTACATCCACATCCAATATGCACATCTATGTGCATATTCATTGTATGTGACAAATAAATTGAACTGAATTATAGTACATATCATTCTGCATATGCATACCTCAGGAACCAATGTACATGGCGTGAAAAAGTAACACAAGTTTGGATGATATGGCGATTGCTAGCACGCCGCTAAAAATCCAGAGTTCTCATAGTTATTTTAATTAGTTAACATTTTATTTGGATAATTTGCCTACAGATAACCTATACCAGAGTATTTATAACATTTGAATAGTTCTGCTTTGTCTGTAGGTGTCTGACAGATTATCTGTAGTATATGTATAACACGTTTTATTTTGTAGTTTTCCCAAGTCTGTGTCTTGCATTCCTACTCCCAGCCTTGTTTTCCCACCTGTTTTGATTATGCACCTGTCCCTGATTTGCCTGGTGTCCTGCATGGTTATTTAGTGCCTGTGTTTCCTTTGTTTCTTTGTCGGTCCATTTTGTGTCTGAAGCTTGCCTGTAATCCTGCCTCTGTTAGCGGACCACAACACCATTGGCGGCCTGGCTGACTCCAGCCCCAGCTCTTCAGTCGGAAAATGAAACAGGAAACGCAACTGAATCTGCTGCTACTGCTTGAAATGTAAATCAAATCTGTATGCGGACTATCCAAACAAAGTGTTACCTAATTAAACTAACTTTTAGCGGCAGCGTAAAGGCAAACACAATAAAACAAAGAATGAAGAAGAAGATGTTGTTGCTATGAGAGACTGAAAAATGTCTTCAGCACAGCACAGGCTCGATGAAGCTGGACACAGGAGTGTAAGTGAAATAGGTAGGTGTCCTTTGTTACATGTGCCTTCATTCAATACAATCCCCACCTCCTTAATTGATTTGCCCATTGTATTATGCTTTGCTGCTACCATTGGCTTGTTTACTGCAGTGGGCAGATCAATTATACTACAAGGTCTGTAATGTATTAAATAAATGCATGAATAGTGCTTGCACTAAGAAATAAAACTACCTATTGCAGTTCAGTAAGTGTGTGTCCTTAGATCAATGCTATTCATTGATTCAATGATGTTTTCTATTCAGTGGGTAAATGGACTTTGAAATAAAAAACAATTTTAGAAAACTTTTAATGTGAAAGTGCAATAAGCAGCATAAAAATCACAGAACAGCCAGCTGTTTTCAGCAGTGACTGATCAAAAACAAGCAAGCAGAATATAATTCGAAACCACTTGTATACAGACAGCAGGTCTGACCCTTGACCCGTGTGGCCTTCAAGAATATGACAGCCACGTGACACCCTTTGTTCAGAAAACTGCTCAACAAGCACTTAAACTTTTCAAGTGTTTGAACACACATAGCTTCACATTCAGATGCTTTTCCTGTAATTTAGTGGCTCATTCGAAGAAGAAATGGTCATGGGTCACCACTTATCCTCATCAGGGTCACAGTGGGGCTGGAGCCTATCCAAGCCAACTTTGGGCAAGACATTACAGGGCACATAGAGATAAACAACCATTCACACTCACATTCACACCTACAGAGATTTAGTAATCCTGCATTCTGCATCAGTACTGTATGTTGTTACTGGTTGCGTTAGCTGTTAATAAGTTCAAACTTAGCTTATTAAAACTACATTATGCAAGAATTGGCACTTTTTGTGGTTTGGCACTCTTACAATTTCAGACTGTAATTTACTTGCACCACTGTCATAAATATGGACAGCTGCACAAAAAACATGCAATATGACAATTCTGCTGACATTTTTTTTTTATTTCACAAAGCTCTCACCAATGACTTAAAGGCAGAATGAGCTTCTTGCTTGGTCACTCTATATTTCTCATTTTTGTTTCTCCCGTCAATGTCCTCTTTGCTCTCTTTGCCTCTGCCATTATGGCTGTAGAGGCTGCAGAGCTTATCCCTGATGTTTGCTCTTCCAGCTCTGGTTCTGGTGCCCGTTGGACTCAGGCTTCCCTCCAGTGTTTCTACAATGGGCCTGAAAAAACCTTTTCCTTCTGGCAGTTCAAAGCTCCCCCGGTTCTACGAGTTCTCAGGCTGGGCACGGCTCAAGAAGCTAACTTGCTAACGGCAACTACAGTTATCTGCCAGCTGCCAGATGATGAATGACAGAGGCACCATTCTTCCTATTACAAAGTCTGAAGTTGCTATTTGACAGTAAAAATAGAATTTAGCTTCACGTTTAAAACACAAACGTTGAGTTGTGTGTGGTGAGGTCTGAAATGAGTTTGGTACACTGATGGCAGTTGAAGTTGTGTCACTTGCTACAATAAAGTAGCCATTTGATTAACTTCATGAGGTCAGTGAGCAGAGTTAGGTTCCGTGAGGCTTTATATAGCTCAAGTATACCCTCAGTGTAATCTGACCACCCCAGAAAATGTGTGATTCAATGAAGTGAAATTTCAATGAAGTGAAATTTCTCAAAAGTGAAGAATATAATCACATAACTGGAACACATGTCTGGCTATCCCGAGACGCTGGAAAAGAGCCAAGACACTTTGACCACATGAATTCCCAAATACTTGAATATAGAAACATATTAGGATGTCTATTACCCGGCGTTTCCCTGCCCTTCGTGTTCTGTGTCTGTTTTTGTCTTGTCTCCTGTGTCTGTGGAGGCTCCAACCACTCCCTCACTGATCCTCATCTGCTCTAACACCTGCATCTCATCAAGCTTGTGCGGTATTTAACTCCGGTTCTCCCTCTCAGACTCCTCCAGTTTGTCGTTGATCCTTTTGCAGTAACCATTCTTGCACTGGCTCGGAAGAAACTGTCTTTGAAGGTTCTTTGTTGGAGATTTTTCGTCGTCTGCTCACCTGCCCTCGTCGTCCTGCCCTGAAGTTTTCTCCCCCGCACTCCTCCTGTGTTGTCTGTTTGTGTCGTGTCTTGGCAATTAAAAGCCTTCTATAACAACTCCCGTTTTGGTCTGCATTGTAGATTCAGTTACCTGCCCTAACGCAAGCTTAACAACATGTTCATTATGAAAATTTCCAGGAGGAACCTATTTTTAGTAAGGGGTTGAGAGCTGTGATAATCCCTAAAGAATCCATCCCGTTTTCTTAACACTGCCAACGACATAAAGCCAGACACTGAGCTATGATGTGGACGGGAATTAGCCTGAAGAGCATAGCTAGAGGTGAACACCATGACTAAAGAGGGAGAAGAAGAGAGGTCATTTACAAATATTTGTTCTGAGCAGATGATTTATCTCTGAGCTGCTTGTGAGCTGGAGTGCATGGAATTATTCAACAGTGTAAACCCTGCAAAATGAAAAGTTAAGATCCCCCACTATACTGGTGTTAAATCCTGCTTGAGGTTAATCAAGCAAAACAAACAAACAAAAAAGTTTTTTTTTTTTTTAAACCACAATATTTGGTGTGTTGACTGGTTGGGTGATGGAGTAGACTAAAGTATCTCAACAACTATTGGATGAATTGCCATGGCATACGTACTCATTTTAGAATTAATTGTTTGCAGAGGTTGAATCCTACTTTTTTTATGCCATGAGGGAAAATTATCTTAATGATCAATAGATTGTCATGAAATTTGGCAGACGGATTTGTGGTGTCCAGAAGATGAATCTTTGATTACTTTTCCTCTACCCAAGCTTTGGTGATCCATAAACTTTTATTCTAGTGTCATCATCAAATCCAAAATTTTAATCGTCTAAAGGCCAACTCAAACCGGACGCGAAACGGAAGCAGCACGGTACCGCCGCGGTCACCGCAGCAAAAAGAAGCCAGTCTAGTCAATGAGAGCACTCACACAGGGCGCGGTCCAGGAGCGGCTCACCGCGCCATGGTGTGAGCTTTCCGTTTCATTCCTATTTTTACCGTGCGCCGCGGCTGAACCTTGTAAATTTCAACAGAGCACTACGCACCAGACAGGAAACCCGACACAGAATCAACATAATAAACTTCCGCCCCCTTTCAAAATAAAACACAATACGCAGTTCATGTAGCTTTTTTACAACTTCACATCAACGTTACGTCATGACCGGTGGCACCAGGTGATCAAAGATCGATCAAAGGGTCTCAACATGGACGATGAGAGACTAATTGTTGAAGTGGAACAACACACAATCATTTATGACACAACAGATGCTTTTTATAAACTCCTCTAGGTCGGAGAAGCAAAGTCAGCTGTTTGTTGTTGTTGTTTTCCTTATACACTGTTTGTCGCGGGGTCTCGCTTACGTCCAGGATTCTCGCGTGATCTTGTGATCTCGCGTGAAAAGCGTCCGGTGTGAGTTGACACCGGGCAAAGGACCGCGGCACTACCGTTCCGCTGCCGTTCCGCCTCCTGTGTGAGTCCCGTGTAATACTTGACTGGACTGGACTGAAGAGATGCATGCAAAACAAATTACATTTCCCTCAGCCTCAGTCGTACTTTGTGTTCATTGCTACTAGAATATGTTAGCATGCTAACACACTAAACTAAGATGGTGGACATGGTAATGTTTACCTGTTAACCAGCGTCCCAGAGCTGCTAGCAGGAGACTGCCTGACTGTTTAAAGTTTAAAACCATAAGCAACATAAAATAGCCAAACCGTGTAACCATATATCATGTATCTCTTAGTTAATGCCAGAGAATCCTCAGGTTTTCAGATCTGGGGCACGGGTGAATGCTGGCGGGGAGAGGAGCTGGTCTGATGCCAGAACCAGAGCTGGGCAAGTGGGTAATGCAATTGGGGTCAGCAGCATCCATGGATATAATTACAGAGGTGAAAAGACCAAATGTTGATGGAGGAAGCTAAGAAGGGAAAAAGAATTACCAAGTAAAAGCTGCTCAATGTTTGGCTGTTAGCAAAGTTTCTGAGTCACTCATTTTTGCTCATAAGTAATATAATATAATTTAACAAACAGTGTTACTGCACTCTGAAACTGGGGTTTTAAATCGCAAAAATACCAATTTCTACACAATGTTGCTTGAATTTAGACAGATTGTTTTGGTCCTTATTGTTTTTTACTGCTAAAGGAGAAAAAAGAATACATCTTTGAATAGTACAAATAATACATACAGTATGCTCTTGAAACAGTACTATAACTTGTAGCTGTGTCTGAAAGACAAAACACTGTTTGCCATATTGTACTGCAGCAAAGTGTGAGGCTGCTCTTCGCTGTTGCCATGTTATCACTGGTTACCATACTGTATCTTTACTACAGAGGGGATCTGGCTTCAGTTCTGACCTTGGCAATCGTGCTCCTCTTTTCAGTTGTTAAAAATGAGGGGGAAAACTTTAAAAGCAACGCTGTTGTAAATTATGGCTTTTCAAATTTGCCCTTATGAATGGCCATAAACATAACCTCCATCTGAACAAATAAGCCTTGCTAGGGGGCTATAGCAGAGCAGCCGTTAAACAGGATTCCCCCATAGCTCAGATCAGTTTTGTTAAAGTGGTCAGTCTGCCAAGAATAAAACTCAGCAGTCCATAGAGCAGGGGTCTATAACGACCCTGAACCAAACGACTCCCCTCGGTCTTAAATGGAGGCCTGGCCGAATGGAGTATGAATCAGGAGACTAACATGCAAGTCGGTAGAAGCGGTACGGACAGGGATATCACAAGGCCCAGCTCAGACAGCAGCAATAATGCAACCCTCCAAATCCCATTATCATTGTAATGGAACGGATGGCGTGGGAGGAGAAGAGATGGGTGTGTGGGAGGGGAAGAGAGATGAGGTGGTGCTCCTTTCCTCTGTCTCCCTCCCCTTGTCTCAAGAAAAATGTGTGAACCCATACAGTACACACACACATATATATTCCTCTGTCTTATTGCCACTGTAACAGAAAGCTCAGAGGTGACACCCCCATGTCAAACAAATGCCTCCCTAAAGAAGAAAAATGCCAGAAGGAGTGATGATTTGTGATGTAACTCTAAACTTTAACTGAAAACATCAAAACTCAGAAAGGAGCGAGTCAGCAAAACCCTGAAAGCAGACAAGAAATGTATATCATGAAAGAGATACGGCGGTAATACCTTGAGACCTTGAGAGAAAATAGTGTTTCAGAAATGAAACTGTGATACAGAATTGATGTAATTATACGGTAACACTTCATTTGGAGTCCGACTACAGATTGTTCATAGAATATTTGAAGCAGTTCAGCTATGTTTGCAGATGTTTAACATATTCAACAGAATATATTTGACAGTTCATGAATTAATAAACAGTTGAAGTGTTACAAATACTCTATAATACATATACATACATATATCTGTAGGTGCACCAGTCAAATAAAGTGTTACCAAATGTAATTTCATAGCAGAGTCAGACAGAAAATGAATAGTGAAATTATTTTAACGTACAATTACAAATTCAGTCAAATACTAAGAGCTGAAACTTAATGTCAACCTGCAAACACTGAACCTAATGGATAAGAGAAGCGATTGACCTAATCACTGAGTCTTCAACATTTGTCAAATGCATCAATATCTTGTGGGTATTATAACAAGAGTCATGACAGTTGCTTTTTCCAAAAGGCATACTAAGACACTTAACCTACAATCTTTGAACATTTAGCTGATGAAGTTGAAATCTTTCTGTAGGTCGCATGCTATCTTCAGTCCAGTAATTATCATTACTCAGACGGCTTACCTTGCCCTTATTTTAGGAAAGCTATCAATATAATTTCAATAATAATAGTTCACAAATAAGTTAATGTTTTAATCAAAGAACTATGCTGATTTTTTTTTTTCTGTTGCCAATTTAGCAACTTTCTTGCTTTAAATTTCTCAACTTGCAAGACATGACATTTTACTGTAGAAAGACCTTATCTATCAATAGTAAACTGACTTTCTTTGAAAATGTCGAGTTGTCCAAGCTGGCATCATCTGGCTTTCACGGGCTTGAATTGTACTTCTAAATCACAAGTAAACCTCAGGAGCTCCAGCTGGAAAAAAATGGTGTGCACTTAGCTTGAAACCATTTCCATCTTTGGAATTGTACAGGTGTGTAAGGTGTCTCTGTATCTTGAAGATCCATGTTTATTCCTCCGACCTTCGTTGTTCTTGTTGTGTATAATAATTTGGAATGATGGGAGAGCAGAAAGGAACAGGAAAGACAACTACTGTACTTTGAAACAACCAAGGGCTTCCAAAATGGCCCTATAAATAAGAAATGAAATAATATCCATAGTACTTCAATCACTCAAATCTCCCTCAGTGCAGACAAAAATGATCAAGACAATTCATCCTTTCTGCCCACCTGTGAGAGAATATTCATGTTTACCTGATATGAAATTATGTCGAACTTCTCCTTAGAGTTACAGAGAAAAAAAGTAAGATGTCAAGTGTGACACAAAGAGGAAAGTAGGAAACAAAAAGCAAAACTCCCTCAACATCCTGTTTTCTCTACAAACATGTTTCTGAAGATTAAATTGTTCTATAATTTCTGATGTATGTTTTATGATTTTGGCAACAATGGCAACGCTTCTTTACTTTGTGATAATGTTGATGCTGATGCAGTGTTTATTCTTGAACCTCTGAGCTTTTCTCATCAGAAATTTTAACCGAAATCAGGTAATTATTTAAATCAAGGAAAATGTATGCAGCCATGATAATATTTCTTTGTTTCTAAATGTAAGATTCCACAATGCAACATGCCTTCATCCAGGGCCGCTGACAGGTTTGGCTGGGCCCGGGACAAAAAAATTCTCAATTACTTTTCACCCGTGGGTCAGGAGCCGGGGAGGCCGGCGGCGCGACCCGCCGTCCACCCGAAGAACCCTCTCCTCTCCCCGCCGGGGCCGGCGCACAGCAGGGGCGCGGTCAGCGCGGAGACGCGGGCGTCCACCGGCAGCCGCGCCCCACTTGTGCATGTTTACTAACAGGCTCGCGCACACTGACCACTTATCGAATGCTGTCGTCTTTTTTTCTAGAAAGACCAAACCATTTTGGAATAGGGGTGATAGGGGGTTATTGGCCGTTTTTTCAAGGGCAATGAAGGCAAAACATCTATAAGTCATTGTTTGAATGCAATTAAAGCACTTTTCTACCCTAAAAACCAACACATTTTGAAGTGAACGTATCATAATTGAGCCCGACGTCATGGGGGCCCAGTTATGGGCCCCCCTCTATTCCAGAATTCCCAGGGCCCGGGACAAAAAGCCCTTTAGTCCCCCCCTGTCGGCGGGGCTGCCTTCATCATGTCGCTTTACCCGAGGAAAGACAAATATAAGATATTGTGTGTCTTGGAAACCTTTGCAGCAGTTCTCAGTGAAAAGATGTGATACAAGCAGGTTTGATTGTGAAGACAAATAGGGATAGAAAGGGCAAGAAAAGGGGGAAAGGGAGAGTGATGGGCTGAAGCATATTACCCCCCCCTCCACCTAGGTGAGTGCATAAATAAAAGACAGGGTAGAAAGCCTATGGTGGCAAAGGTTGGAGAAAGAGACTGATTAGTTTCATTTGGCGAAGGACACAAACTGGGAGACGATAGGATTGGAAAGGTCAGGAAGCAATATAACAGCGTAAAAGGAAAGAAGAAATGTGCTCTTGTTATCTAAGGAGAATCGAAAACCCCGTAAAGCCCAAAAGCCATAATAATATCTAATCCAGGACCGAAACGTTGACCAATCTCACTGAAAATAACTTCTACTAAATGTACTAATCATTCCTCATCTGTAAGCCCACATCTGGAAGTTACTGATATTAGCATTAGCATCCTAGCCAGGTTGATTTTTCTTGAACAATCTATTTCTCTTTCACATCCGGTCACATGCACACTGGGTTATAATCTTACATGGTGAAAGACAAAACGTTAACAAACAAGAGAAAAGCGTCAGTGACCTTTCCTCTACAGTGAACCCTCGTTTATCGCGGGGGATACGTTCCAAAAATAACAATTATTATACATGTTTTAAGGCCTTAAAACCCCTAACCACACACTTTTATACACCTTTTCACACGCATTTTGTACAGTACTCCCTTAAACAGGACGCAGAACACATGTGCGGTTCTCCCTTAGCCAATCAGGACGCAGAACACAATGCGCGTTCATACTGTACAGTACGCTGTAAAAAAAAAAAAAAGCATGCAAAATGACACTGAAAAAAATCTGCGAAACAGCGAGTCCGCGAAAAGTGAACCGCGATATAGCGAGGGATCACTGTATTTCAAAATTTCACCTCGCAGCACCAACTTCGTTCGTCATGTGCTTCACAACATTTACAGTACAAAACATCAAGGAATTTGTTGTTTGCTGAGTCAGAAGGCAATGCTTGTGATTTTCCAGTTATTCCACTTTCCAACCCTCACTTATACAGTAGTCATGAGCTTTGGGCAGTAACAGAAAGAATGAGCGTGCAGATCAGAGTAGCGTTGCTGCTCCTTTGCGTCGAAAAGAGCCATCTGGATACCTCCTGGGTGTGTCCCTTTGGAGACCCTGGTGCAGGCAGAGAATGAACTACATAGCCCATCTAGCCTGGGAATGCCTTAGTGTCCCTCAGGAGTAGTTGGAATGTGTTGCTGTGGGGAGAAGGACATCCGGAATACCAAACTTCTCGCTAAACCTGCTGCAAGGCCTGATCCCAGATAAGTTAAAAGAAATGGATGGATTGATGGAATTTGTTTTGGAAGACAAAACACTTGCTTTGTTTGGACCTTGTAAGGCAACCTAACTATAGCGTTAGTTGACGTTAACTATGATACACTACATGGGATAAAATGATCAAATCTCCAGCCCGACACCCACCTTTGTTCCCGATACCCTACAGTACGTCTGTCTGACCGGGCTGATGTTGTGTAGTGTGAACATGACATTACACAAATAACCCAAGGACTTATCTCTAGAGATGAGCCTCGATGCTGCAATTAACCTACAGTAAATAGCGGCATTCATACTGTCTGCTTACAAATAATTAATTCACATGTATCAGCTAATGAGAACTGATAATTGTCAGTGGTAATGGGTCTACATTGCAACATTATTTATGATGTAAATACAAACAGTCATCTGCCTCTAGCCTGTGCATTTATATATATATATATATATATATATATATATATATATATATACTGTATACACATATATACACACACACATACAGTGTTTAGAGAGAAATATGTAGCTGACATGTAATTTTAATAATTGCTGTTTATTATGCACACTGTACAACTACAAATTACATATTTACAAGTCTTTCTGCCTTACACCAGCTATGAAGCAATTAGACTGGTTGAATTGGCAAACAGTTTATTTAAGGTATGTAATTAGCTGCGTATTTTTATCATTTTTTTTATTGCTTATACATTATTACATGGACAAAAAAGCATTCTGACGAGACTGCGTTTCCTCCTACATTGCAACGATTAATGAGCAGAGCAGCATCCAGCAGCTCCGCCAACGTGTTGTTCCTCATTATGTCATCCAGGCACAACATCACTCCCATTGGCCCGAATATCTTGTCCAAGCTGCTCAGAAAAAACTAAAACATTGCAGGAGGGATTATCCATCAGCTCGGAACAGCGGGCCAAAGGGTCATGAGCAAGGACAAAGCCGGCAGCGCATGAAATTGCAGTAATACACACGGCCAAATTAAAAATGTCTGTTGTTGAAATGATAGGTTTAAAGCAGCTCTAGTTTTTTTTTTATTGAACAGTAAATCAGCCACTGGTGCATTAATTTTGACACTTAAGATGACAGGAAATTAGCCTGTTGATGCACGTTTTACATTACCGTTCATATTAACATGGCATTTGAAGTAAATGACAAAATTAAATATTAACCATGTTAGAAACAGTAAATATTTAGTTGTGCTTTAAGAGGCTTGATTGTCACCCACGCCTTTCATAGTGCACCTTAGCATGGAATTTATTTTATTAATAAAATAATTCTAGAGCTCATTTATCGTTGTTATATATGGCCCTATCATAAATTTCCTTATTCACTTCTCTATATCTATAAATCCCCCTCAAGAAGTCCAACTAAAGGTAGTTGAAGGATTTCAGTCTTGTTACTCCCACCCGGAAATCTACAATCTTAAGCCTGTTTAGAGCGCTGCTCTCGTTGTCGAGTGTGGACCTCTGCTGCCGATGCAATCAGTTCTGATATAATGGGCCCATGTATTTAATTGGGCTCGGCCTCAGTGTTCTCCTCTATTGATTGAAACCTCTGGACTAAACCCCTAATCAAACTCTAACATCACTTCCATGACATTACCATGTGAGAGGATTCCTTTTAGAAACATCTCGTTATGCTGCAGTGGAGCTTTATGGTGTTAAAGGGTCAGTTTATTTTGTATATTGACATGCTTAAAAATACACAGAAATATGGTTTGGATATGACCTGATAGGACAGGAGAGCGAAGATAAAATTAGAAGGTGTTCAACTAGAAAAGGTAGAAATTGGGTAATACCCAGTAGGAATAACTTTAAAATCACTCATAGATGATACACAGATGCGTTGAATGATAGGCAGAGAGATAGAGACGTGATTTACAGGGAGAAATGGAAAGTGTGCTAAAATATTTTACTCACGTTAAAGTATATGTATGTATGTACCAAGTATAATTACCTGAGTTAAAAGTAAAAGGTAGGTCAGTTAAAATGCATTGGTAGCTGACCTGGTAGCACATACCATGTGTACTAAAGAGTCCTGGCTCAATTCCTGTGGCCCTCTCCCTTTCTCCCAGTTCCCAGTTTCTTTGGCCGTCACTGTATAAATAAAGGTTTGACAGAAAGGACTGACGCTCTACTAACTGAGCCTCACTGCATTACATTTTTAATATTAAAATAGGGTATTAATTATAGCAATTCTGTGTAGAAATGGTGTGTGATTAAGCACCCTCAGTTAACCCCAAGTTACCCCCCAGTTCTGACATGACACTAGCTCCTTTGCATGTCATCTTCATTTGTTCGCGCCCCCGGCCCTCCTCCTTCTGAGGGTCCAAAATGTCTGTGGTACAAACACTAAAACTCCCGAGCGGCTACAGTTTGCGGCAATTTACTTTGGTGTTCATCAGGAAACTCTGTAAATCACAGAGTTGAGGCGGATCAGATGGAGGACATCAGATGGAAAACAGAAAGTATTTTCTCCATCAAAATCTGAGCCCGTTTCAAGTGTTGTAAAGCAGCATTATACTTCTTGCAGGTGATCACACCTGGAGCACAAAGTGCACTGCATCTAAAGTGGGACAGACAGCCATTCAACTGATGACAAGTCAATGTAGCATCAAAATGATTTAAAATGATTAGTCATAGTACCAATATTGCAGTCTGCGGCGTACGACTGATTACCTGTTATAAATACACAGCGTCCTCCTCAGTGAACCCTCGCTTGAATAAGTAAAGAGGACGAAAAGAGATAAACAAATGAGCGACTGAATGAAAAGGGCAATTAAGCTACATGAATTAATAAGCCTAATGGTTGCGTCTTATGCTGTCAGCAGCAGAATAAAACATCACCAAGACAGGCAACACCAGATACACATATTGAAGCAAATAGAGAGAGCTGCACAGTTTGACAAATGTGTAGCACACACACACACACACACACACACATTGGTATGCTGCAGAGTAACACAGTTGTGGATGTTCTCTGGAGACTACGTCGATTAATGAGTTTGTTGTTAAACTAACCCATCTGTATGAGCATTCGGAGTCTTGTGCAATGCACAATCCTCCCCCAAATAGGTTCATCTTCTCGTTCATTCTTGATGCATAATATAACCGGTCCGATGAGCCTCTCTGTCCCACAGTGCTCCTGAAATAGTTTTCTAACATTTGAGGCTGAATGAGATCTCTGCAGTGACAGCTGTGTCTGGGATTATTGTCTGAAACAGCAGAAGGTAAAAGTTCCTCAGAGAACTGAGAAGTCAACGCTGGAGAGTTCACCACGAGCACGCTAGTATTTAGAATTTAGCCAGACCCAGCATGCACCTTAAATCAGTGATTAATTAAAGGACCAGTCTGGAGGATTTAGTAGCATTTAGCAGTGTGATTGCTGATTGCAACCCCTTCACCTCATACTCCACTTCCACAGGAGTGGCTGAGAAACATGCAAAAAGCACTCATGTATTTTGGTTTTCTGGGCTACTAAAGAAGCATGGTGGATGAAACAAGACACAAGAAACAAGACACAAGAAAGTAATGCAGTCATATCACAAAGGGACAATAGGTCGGGGGCAGAGATTTAGTGGCTAGCAGTGAACTGCTGTGGCTGAGAAGCCAATCATTCGCTCCATCACAATAACTTCCAGAGCTTCTCTCCATTTTACAGTCGTTTACTGTCCCCTGGAGTTTTGTTCAGAATAATAATATAAAATAATCCTCCTGAAGCTACCACGCTAGCTAATTAGCTTATCTTAGCTAACTTTATTTCAAAGTCATAACTGGTACTCTTTTGTGCAACAGATTTTAGTTCAAGTTTAAGTTCAAGTTGGCTTTATTGTCAAAACTGCAAATGTACAAGACATACACAGAATTGAAATTACGTTTCTCTCTGTCCAAACGTAAAGATGTAAACATATATATATATATTAAAAAAATAAATAAAAAAAATATATATAAAAATATAAAATAAAAATAAAAATAAAAAAAATTATACAATATATACACAATATATACAAGCAGACGTAAGTATTTTGAGTCTTTACTTTAACAGAGGAGGTTAAGTCGACAAAAGTTGAACTCTGTTAAGCTGTATACTTTTATTTGACCCAGGACAGGACGCAGGACTTGAACAAAAGGCTTTTCAACAGTTCAAATTGGATTTATTCACAAGAGAAATGAGGTCAAAGGGCTGGATCAGGGTTGTGGCGCAGGGCAGGCAGGAAACAGAGTGAAGTGGCACTGGGCGAAATCAGGCAGAGATTACAGGTGAGTCGTGGATTTTCAAAAAAGCTCGACAAAATATAAAGCTTCATTACAAACGTGGCTGTAGCATCTGTACCACATAGGCAAATTGAACAATCTGGCGAGAGTGGAGAAGAAGTGTTTATCCTGTAGTAACCTGATGAGTGGATGAGCTGCAGCTGTGCAGACCTGTTGGCAGCAGTAGTGAGATGGAGTGCCACGCCTAGACAAAACACGAGCGACAGATAAACAGCTGAAACACTGGGCATGAGGGCGAGGCAGAGCCCAAGCATGACTAACTCATTATCTCAGATTAAATTTGAGTAGAATTCTACCACAATTTTCCCATTTCATGACAAAGTTTCACACTTTTCTCCCCTTTCATTATCACAACTTTTTGTCTGGCGCTGTCCAGCCTGTAGAACTCCTGAAATACATGGGACATAAATGCAGCTAAGCAGGGCAGAGCAGTTTAAAAAAATTAAAAGAAATCATTTTTGCAGTTTTTATTGATTATAATGGACAGACTCTGATGAGGACAAAAAAGTGAATGAAGGAATGAAAACTAGTATGCTGTAGATGAATCAAAGTTCATATCAGTGGGGCGAATTATTCTATATTATTTTTTACAGAATTAGGATAAAGCATTGCAGTGTACTGATTTGTTATTTCCATTCTTTAAAAGTCACCAGAATGCAGGAACCAAGATCACTGAATTTTTTTCAGTGGTACGCACTGAGACCCCCCCGCAATGGTTTCTTGTGGTTGGTGACCTTTTTTGGATTACTGTTGTAATACTACAAAACTGAGTAAATCCACGTTTCAGAAAAAAACAATGTGAGCCTGTCGGTGCAGAGATTTACATTCTGATTAATTACAAATGGATTGTGGGTGGGTGAAATAGGGTGAAGCATCTCCTCATTAAGAGAGACGCTGTGCACATTTACATATGAAGCACAACAGTGCGACTTCATTGATTATTTAAACTTCCCGACGCGCTAACGGGATAGGTCAGGATCTAATGTAAATTCATGTTTTGTGTTCTTCTACATATCCAAACAGACAACACAATCCAGGTTTAAATTGTTTGAAGTATACTCTTGATAAAATCTTTTTCCTCTGTCCTGTCGAGTGACTACAGTTTTTATTTTTCTCTTTAACGATATTTGCTGCAATGACATTACTGCACTCATGGAAACACTTGAAAAAACAACAACTAAAAGCAGCCAACAACTACAGTAATTTATTAAAGAAAACATTTTATACAACACAGTGAAAGAAACTGTCTGGAAAGCTCACAAAATAGCCTACAGGGCGGTGAACTGTCCATGTGGGTGTGGGTCTGTAAAGCAGAGAAAATCATCTCTTTGGTTTGATGATTTATGCGTACATGCAGATTCGAATGACCTCTGGGTCTCAAACTCAAAAATCTGTTTCTGAGAAATGTGCGCTTTATATGAATCAAATGCAAACAAATAAATAAATAACCCTAACTATACAGGTGTGAAGGAGACTCTTACTGTAGATCTCATTTGACAGATGTACTTTGCATCTGTTCCATACATTAAATGAAAATAAAAAAAAAGTGTACACCTAGTGCAAGGTGCAACATCACCACTAATTGGCTGACAGACTCCATTCAGGTTTAGATCATCATTAGATCAGAAAAACCCAGTCAGACACTTTGTCAGTTCTACTGACTACAGCAATCTTTCCAATCTTCCATCAGATATAATAACACATATATGGTTATCGATCTCTTCCCACCTTCTGAGATCTAGGTGCACTTTTGATAGGATCAAAAACAATTTAGCCGTGACCATTATTGTTTTTAAAAACTCACTTTTGCTATCACATCTCAGCCTCCAGGGAAGTGTCATTGTCCAGTGTGGGCCCCTGAGGAGCAGAGTATATATATACAACATAATTGCTTGCAGTGCACAAGCTAATAATGTGCACTTTAACAAAAAAAGAAAGTCAGGTAGTTTATTGAGCACAGAAAAATAATTACACCTCACTTTGCCATTGCCATATGCATGGAATATGCTTTGTATTCATAGAAAGTGTATCTATTTTTCATTAAGTACAGGCTTTCAATAGCTTATACAGTCAATTACTCTGCATAAGCTCTTTTCGCTTGGAGTACACTAATGGAACATTTTAATGGCCTTCGTAAATCACAATGAAATTCTTCCAAATTTACTGTTTGTTTGCTACTGTATTCTCAGTGTACACAGAGTAAATACGCCGGCTGCCAGGAACAGAACGAGGAAAACATCGACAATGAGGTAATATAAAAAACCATCACACACTCTGCACGATTTAGACGCAGAATAAACAAACAAATATTGTTTCATTCCACTCCTAACACACACAAATCTGCCTTTGCATCAAATATTAACCAGTACATTAAAGTAAATAATCCTACGTGACTTCTTTTACATTCATACGTTTATATGTTTGACGAGACATTTTTTTTTTGTCTTCATTTTGGTATGGCAGAGGTTTTAGCATGATAAATTACAGCCATGCGACTACGCCCTGCATGCTTCCACGCGCCATGTCTTCATATCGGCTTCAAAACACTAATGCAATAAGTAAATCATGGTTTCTGCCGGTATGTCTGTTTTTATAACATTTATCTTTCATCTGCTGCCCCATATGTCACCAAGACCCCATTTTAAAATTGAGTAACAAAATCAATACTTCAATAAATCAAGAGATATTGCTCGGCGCACCTGGTGATTATTTCCTTCATGCAGGAGGGCTAGACTCAGGTCAGCGTTTTATGGTCTGTCAAAGACTCTGAGGACGGGCTGCAGAGCATCATTTGTTATCACGGTTGCATCTCAAAAATGTATTAAGGTCGCCATTCTTTCCTCATTAACTATGTTGACACTCTCCATTAGTCATCGTCAGATAAATTGATTTGGGAAACTGTCAAAACTTGTCAAACTTGTGAAACATTTTGTGTGCTCCAAGGGCCAAAAACATGAAATATAAGGAGCTAAAAGCAACATTTTTTTTTTCCCGTTAACCCCGCCTTACAGCTTATTAAAACCCAGAGGAATTAAAAGTTGTGTTGAGAACCGAAAATGCAGGAAAGTCAAATTTGATCAAAGTGTGAGACACGTTTCTTTTGAAGTTACCTTTGAACTTTTTTTTTTCAGGACCATACTCCTCTGCACGGATCATTTCTATGATGTTTGCCAACATGTTCCTGTCAAATCCGATAGGAACACGAAACATAAACAAAAATTATTGGTCAGGGATGATTTTCTGTTTGCAGGAATTAAATGATTTTCGTGAATCCTCCCATAGCATCTTTTAAACTGAGTTAGAGAAAATTTCTAGGATTTTTCGCTGTAGTGAAGAATCCTACTGCCAGGTTTGAATACAGACATTTCACATCAACTGAATTGGCTTTCTATCTGCGTATATACTTTATTTCATGTGTTGCTGTAAGGTGTTTGCTTTCAGCTGACATCTGTGATATTTTGCTGTTAACATACTATATCCCCGAACCACAGAAGAGCACCTCTGACCTCACATTCCCCCCTGACTCACACACATGCCCCGAGCATCCCTGTCTCCTCTGTTGGCACACTGCATGGAGGTTTACACACAGATTAGTGCCAGTTTATTCACATCTTTGTTTTGTCACAGTTCAGTTACAGTATATTGCAACCTCCAGTCTTTTGAACCTCATCACTTAGAGATGACCTGAACTGTTTTCCAATTCAGGGAGCAGATCGACTTAAGACTAAGAGACTGAAACAGCTCCAACATTTTAGGCAGAGATTTAAATGTATGGAATGAAGCACTGTATCCACCGTCATCTGATTTTTTCTTTCTTTTTGCTCTTTTGTTGTACTATTACCAGATAAAAAAAACTTGTCTGTTATTATAAATAAATTGTCTTGGTGGATAAGCTCTTCAGTGTGCTCAGCTTGCTGCAAATCAGAGAAACTCTCTATTCTTAAACTTTGGATGCAGTGGAAAAAGTAAAGCGTATTCATTTCCCTGAAATTAGAACAATATAATTTTCCACTGGCACGTTTAGATTTTAACTTGCTCAAATCAATCAGTGTAATGCAGCAGCTAAGACTGGAACTTTTACCTCAGTGAAGGTCTCTATCGGGGCTACTTGAACGTCTTTCCATCGGCCGGGAATTGGCCGTGAGATTCCACGACAAATGTTCTTGCGTGACTGGTGCGCGTGATGCAGAGGTCCCTGATTCAGACGGTGCTACAGATCAGTCATCCCTGAAATGAACTGAATTTGGAATTACGCAAAAGTGGGTAAGAATTTGGTTCCTGAGGGGCTCGTACAGAGCCAACAGAGCAGATCAATCTTGTTGGAAGTAGGTGTGTATGAATTTCTTACTTTTGTGATTTTCTTTCTGACCGGTTCCAGACATGTTTGGTAAAATCATTTTTATGTTAATGACCGTATTCCTTGCACACAAAAATCTAATGAAATCAACACATTTAGTGTACATTTTCATTCCATTTTGGGATCTTTTATATGTATTGCTCTACTTTCCTACTCACCTTCAGGCAGTCAAATGGAAAGAGTAGACTGTAAATATAGTGCACTTATTGAGTTTGGACACACAATGGAAGCACAAGCACACATTCCTGTTGAGAATATCCTACTTGTCCTCCATCTAGCCTCTTCCAAAGGTTAAACGTCTGTTAATTAAACTGTAATATTCAGCCAAATCATTTTGACAGCTGGCTGACACAAAGTGGTCATTTAAAAGGTAGGTTTCAGTGAAATACAGTACTGCACAGACAGACCTCCGCTTGCAACTTTGAATAGGGTGATAATTTACCTTTCATTTAGCCACTCACAGCTAGGTTAAAAGTCATCTTATAAAGCACCAGAATAGTGGACAAAGGGAGAAATACAAGTGCAATCAAAAGTGGTAAAATGAATGAGTGCAAAATCAAAATTTCAGACATAATGGATTAAAAAATCCAATAGCAGATTTTAATATTTAACATTTGCCCATCCTAGACGAGATTTAGGGCCAGTATTTAGTCTCCATCCATCCATCCATCCATCCATCCACCCATCCACCCACCCACCCATCCATCCATCTATACATACATATATACATCCATTTCCTTATGTTTATCCTGGGTTGGGTTTGGTGGTACGAGGTTTAACAGGGTGTTCCAGATATCCCTATCACCAGGGATCATCTGGGGATCCCAAAAGTGTTCCTAGGCCAGATGCTATATAGTCCCTCCAGAGAGTCCCTTCTGCCAGTTGGATGTGACCAGAACAGAAGTAGCAGTGGCTCAATCGAAACAGCCGAGATCCACACAATATCTCTTAGGCTGAGCCCAGACCCCTCGAATATGTTCAGGGTGGGGCAGTCCCACACTGATTCTTATACATTTCTAAGGAGTATTCGTCATTATTATGATTTACTTATCTAACTGTACCAGGTGGTTACAATGGAGTGTGCTCATCCCTATCAAACCTCACTAACAAGCTCTGCTGGACCGTGAAAACCAAGGTCAAGTTTATACATCAAAAAAACTACTTCTTCAAACAACTTGCATAAATGAGAGAAAGATTTCTAAGTGCAAGGTTCTGAGTGAAACCAAACAAGATTATAAGGCACACAGTGTGATACTTCAAAAACTTTTTGAATATTACTGGAATAAAACATGGCTATATATGATTATAAAAGAACACACATTTCTCTCTCTCTCTCTCTCTCTCTCTCTCTCTCTCTCTCTCTCTCTCTCTCTCTCTCTCTCTCTCTCTCTCTCTCTCTCTCTCTCTCTCTCTCTCTCTCTCTCTCATAGCTGCACTTAATCAGAGGAGACAGGTTAAGAGTCAGTGGCCTGTGGTAACAGTAATAGCCTCACATACATGAAGAGCCATTGTAATGACTGCATCTTTACGCCTGGTAGGTTTAGACGTTTTACTAATAACCTTCCACTTGGAGCTGCTTGATTCTTTATGCTTAATGCTTTGTGGGATTTGCAGTGGTGTCACTGTATAACTATAATAACTACATAAAAAGGCCTGTAACCCTTGGGAATGCAAAGGGCTACAGCTTAAATGAAATTAAAATGAGGTCAGGATTAGTCACAACAAGTACTGTGCTGTCATCTACTGTGCATAGAGGTGAACCAAATGCAGTTGAAATAAATCTGTGAGATGAGATGTACTTGTGTGCAGGTGTTAAAAAGTATGATTATGGTAAACTATTTTTTCGAAAAATTGGTATACATTTTTATACAAGACATGTTTGAATAGACCAGTTCTGTATGAGCTAAAAGGAATGCTTGATTGTGATTTATTTCAAGTCTAAAGTCGGGTCTTTCATGTAGAACATTGAAATGAAAGGTCTATTTGTATGAATTTACAGCATAACTTTTACCACTGCTGTCACACTTAACTCACACGTGAACAACAGCAGCCTGAACGTACTTGTTCTGAAAAGCTTTAAATGCAAAATTGTCTATATGGAAAGAACAAGCTGAGCTTTATTTCGTTCCATCAGAACAGGTACGGCTTAAGAATTAGGCCTGTAAAAAGTCTAATGACCCGCTACATTTAATTCACATTATTACAGATCAGACCTAACTATGACAGAGGAGGGTTGTGTAGTGTTGCAGGCGTTGTAGTGAAGCACAGTAGCAGTTTTGTTTGCTTTCACACATAATAATACTAGTTTGGTTTGGTTATAAAGAGCACTGGTGCGTTTGCGCATCCGGTGTAAAAGACGTCAATTGAATCAGACCAGAGCAAGACAGTTTGAACAGGATGGTCTGCTTCCAAATGGTTTTTTGTGGTGTGAAAGCAGACAGACCAAACACAGGAGGTTTTTGATTGTAGATCTGTGTAACTGTTTTTAGTTTAAACCAATTAAAATGCGTTTTATATTTCAGGTTCTTTAAAGTAGCCACCCTTTCCCTTGATTACATTGAACACCACAGCCATTCTCGCAATGCTTCATGAGGTCGTCAGGGGTACCATGTCAAAAGCTAGTTAGTGTAATTTTTTTGCATTCCTTATATATTTGAGAAGATCATTTATGTCTTTAAGAGGTTGTGTTGGCATACAGTAAATATCCCTATTCAACCACTGTAGTAAACAATATTATGGCAAGAACCATTTAGAGAAATGACATCATTACTTTAAGAGATGGAGGTACTTAACATTTCACTTTAGTTGTCTGCAAGTGCAGTCGCAAAAAACATAATTTGATCACAATCTGTATTCACTTCCTGTTAGCTATAGTGACATATATGATGTATTTGCCCCCAAAATAATAATTATGTTATAATTATCTCCTATAGAGGTAGCACCAGTAAAACAATATATTAGCGTTAACCACAAAGAACCCTCTAACCCTTTAATAAATCATACAGCATGCAGGGTAAAAGTCTCGCTGGGTTGCTGTTGCAGGGACCTGCTCGTGCTGGGAGGATCTAAGCTGAGTGGAGGAAGTACAGCTGCAGTGAGGGAAGAGAGAACACAATGAGGCAGGTGGTGCAGCTTCCCTGGTGGCCTCAGTCTTTAGCATCAGACGTGTATAGATGGAGAAGAGTAGTGAGAAGGATGCAATGCAGACAAATCTAAGTTTGAAGCCAAATTCACAAGGATATCAAACAGTCATCTTGTATTGCAGGATTTTTTTTATAATGTCCAGTGTTTAAGATTTAGGGCCTGTATTTACAGAACATGACAAGAAAGAAATATAATATTCAAAACTATGTTTTCATTAGTGTACAATCACCCCAAAATAAGAATTCCTGTGTTTGTTACATAAAAGCTTTTTTTTTGTCTAGGAAGGAGGACTCAAGTCAAGAGCTTAACCTTAAGCTTTAGACTAAACTGATTAATTCACTACCAATTTTCCCTTTTCAAAGGATGGTGCCCCAAGGTTATTATAACATGAGTTAAATTATGTTTAACATTTATTGTGAACTTTGGTTTCCTTTAATAGCCAGAAGAGGATGTAAACCTGATTCTTCCTCTTACCAAAATTAAGATCTTTGCAATAATAATTTGCACTTTAAGTCACTCATGAAGCTACCATTATCTTAATTAGTTAGTTAGTTAATAAACCTGATTGTCATTTCAGCCAGCAAAATTTCAAAAATTTCAAAAATAACTTCATTTGTAGGGCTGTTTTGCTTACCCCTGCTTGGGGTCAAGGACCCATTGTTTCAAAAATTACGATGAATGTCAGTAGTAAATCTGCCATTAACAATTATCATGAATGTGTATGCGATATGTGAGGATGTAAAACTTTACAGGCATCACAACAGTAGTTGACAAAGGGGTGATTTTAGCAAATTTAATTGCATTATATATCTTCCTCTTCCTCTCTTGCTGCTGAAATTTTTTTTGCTAAAGTTTGATGCTTTTATATAATTTTGGTTATGACAATCATTCTTTATGGGGGTCAAAGTTCTTCATGGCAATAGTTTAGATAGAATAATGCACTTAAAGGGAATAGCTCATGAATTATTCCCCTACCAAAACAGGTGATGATAGCACATGGGAAAACAATGATTGCTGCACTGTGGAAATGCATTATGCAAATGTTACCATTTTCACTGCTTAAAGGTGCGGATAAAACTAAGACATAGACAGATCAGGCTATCAGCATCACCTTTGGCTCCTCTGTGAACAATATCCTCCGGTAGAGGAAAACAAATGAGTCCACATCATTGACGGTGGCAGTGAGCCCATAAGAGCAGGTGGAGATAAGGAAGATGTTGAGGCTGGATGTCTGAGAGGCATTGTCTGAGAAAATAACCGAGTAACCGCTCAATACCCAATGCACAGATTCCCGGAGAGCGCCTAATGATGAATGTTCTCCTGATAATATTCTGCAGTGCTTACACTCATTTTATGAGAGCGAAGAGGTTTCATCAAATTACACTGGCCTGTAATATGCATGCAAAGCAACAAAGGTCTGATTAAACAAATGAAAGCTTGTGTGGAGTCTGCCGTCTCTCTAACCTACCACGTTTCCCCCTATACAGTAGATATACAGAAATAGGCTCTCTTTTTTTCTTGCTTTCTCCTACACTCACAGTATCTGCCCTCTGTCACTTTAACCGTTTTCATTGTTATTTCTCCCTAGTTCAGCATAGCCAGGGGACATATTGTAGTGCTGCACCAGAGGTGTTTTAAAGTGGGTCACTAACTTAATCAAAGTCAGAGCCTTCTAGTGTACTAGAGTCTGAAAATGATTGGTGGAAAACTGTGTCTAAAGGCAAGAAACAGTTAGACAGGTTGCCAGTCTATCGTAAGGCAAATACAAAAGCACACTCCCATTCAGCTCTAGGGTTTGTTTAAAGCAGCAATATATAAGACTAGAAATGAAATAAAATGTGTGCAATGTCAAACTATTGTCAGTATTAACAGATGGCTGCACGGTTTGGCCACTTCAGCAACTATATTATAATACTATGTTAGTAAATACAATGTTAGTGAATGGATGAGAAACTTTCAGAAATGTACATCTTTTTTGGTATGTTGGCTGTATTTTGCTGGTATTTTGCTGTCATGACAGCATAGACTCCAACCTGATGACTCATGTGATCCCAGTATGATATGACAATGTCCCAAAGAGCCTCTTGTGATGTCACAGAATGCTTGGCTTTCTCGGTCCTCAAGTGCCTGGGGTTGAAGTTGAAGTGAGGTGAAGGAAAGTCCATGGCAGTCAGGACTAATTCATCTTCCTTGGTATTTAAGTAGTTCTTGCAAAACTTCGAGGTGTGTTTGGGGTCATTATCCTGCTGCAGTCTCCATAAAAAGGGTGTAGCATGTCTCTGAAGAATAAAGTGCTGCTTCTCTTTGGTCGGGATGTAGTCCATTTGGTGCAGGTGTCCCACATCAGAGTAGGGTTTGTCTCCTTACATACACCCTTCCATTACTGCCATGAATTTCAAACTTAGATTCATCAGTAAATTGTGAAATGTTGGTATCTCACCCCAAGTGTTGCTTTTCTGTCTCTCGGGGAAACTAATCTAATCTTCTTCGTATTGATCTTCCTCTGGTGTGGTCACTTTTGGTCGGTAGATTGTACTTTTGGATACAACAGATCCAGTTTCAGTAAAGCAAGTTTCACACACTGCTTCATAGGAAACCATGGGCTCAGCCATGATTTAACACATGTGAAAGCCTCTTTTTGCTTGGACAAACCCATGGGCTGTATATAGTTCTGGTTTAGCCATTTGCAAAGGCAAAAACATGCCAGTTGCAGTTACACATATATTAGTTGCTTGTATAATTTAAAAAAGTGTAGGAAGAAAGAGGGTGTGCCAAGAGCAAACATAACACTTGACAGTTTCTGGGTAGTTTAAAAATGGACACTGGGTGTTAAATAAAGAAACAGACAAGATGGTTGAGTAACCCAGACATACCTGGCTTTCATTAAAGTCCTCATCCATTTTTTCACTAAGCACTGGTGCACTCATCTACACTACCCCATATTTACACTTGAGCTTACATCTATATCGCAGCCAAATAGAAATGGCGAGTGAGTCAGAATCTCTCCACAATAAGTTAGTCAAAGCACTTTACTCCCCAGGAAGCCCTCTGCATGAATTTGCTGAGAATCACTCCAGTGGTAGAAACTGCACACACACACACTGACTGATTGAAAATATAATTACACTTCTCTCAACATTGGAAACAGAAATATTTTCTCTGCTCTGCATTTTACTTCAAGCTGGGAGATAGGCAAGATGCCAGTCTGAATACAAAAGAAAATGATTCCTACCTGTAACAAACAAACATCAGCATTACATCCAAGGACTTATGATTGCAACATTATTGGCAGAGTTATTAACCGGAACAATGTGCCAACACAAGAGTGTCGGAATGTTAATGTATATTTGTTTGACATAATTTAAAATTCATCAAAAAATACTGACCCCAAGTTTATTCAAGGGAAGGAAACAAGCCTGCCCATTGCTATGTGGTCATGATGTGTACAAAGTTTGTTGACTGTAGCAGCTTTGTTTCTAGCATTAAGACCTTAACCAATAATTTCTCCTACAGATCATGTTCATGTACATTTGATTTGTAACAGCAATGTATTATTTTTTAACATTAGACAAAAGCTAAAGAAGTAATGTGATATTCATATGTCTCAGGGAAAAGTAGGGAGGGGAACTATTAAACCTTTAGTTTGGCACCAGAGGGTTCACGTCCTGTTTAATGCTGGTTAAACATGACAATAATCTCTAACCACAATGGTTTTAGTTTTCTTGCATTACATACCCCAACCTTATTTCAGAACCCCAATATTTCTTTAATTCTCCATTAATGGGTTTCTCCACCATTTGGTGGGAACCCAACAAGCTAGCACATTACACATGTTGTGACACTTTTAATGCAGTAGCTAACCTCTCACGAATCTAGTCAGTAACAGTATTTTATATATATTTGTATATATATATATATATATCTATATACGTTTTTATGTTTATAGAAAATAGCTAGTTAGATCCTATACAGTGTACTTGTGCTTTCCATTTCCATAATTCTGTGTGTGTTCAGTCTGAGGTTTGTGAGCAGCAGTCGCGATAGCAAGACCAGAAGTGGAAGACCATCACTGGACATGAGTGCTTGGCTGTGGCTTGTAAATACCTCATCCATGACCAGGTTTCAAACCTGGTTTTGCCTGATAGCATAGTATGCCTATGATAAAGGGACTTGCCATCGTGGAAGAATGCAATAGCAATTTCTGAACACTGTATGCCTTTCCTGGCCTGCTTTCTGCCATCATTTGCTCCCTGTAGGAGGTTGAATGAGTTTCTTTGGAGACTGCTCATTCGAGGAAAAACTTATCTGCCCCTCTCCATGGACTCACATACTATATAATAAAAGGTTTTGTTGAATGCAGTTGGTTACCTTGTATATTTTGCACTATTGACAAATGCTGTTGTCTTAAAACATTTGCTGGCTGTCCCAACATAAGATAACATTAGGATTATGACCATAAGAATCAAAAAAATATTAATGCATACTTACTGTAAATGTCTCACTTTCCTCCAAAATAAAACACAAAAACATTGTTAATGCTGTCTCACCACCAAAAAAGTGCCTATATTGACTATAAGTGTATTGCAATTTTTACTGAAGATTGCTGCAAATGTAGTCGCTGCTGCAGTTCGTCCCACTGGAAATCATTCAAACCAGTTGTCAGTGTGATTATGTTTGGAACTGTGGAGAGCTACATGAACAACATGAATGGGAGATCAGGTTGAGTGCAAACTAGTATGGTGACTATGACTGTTGTCATGGTGCTTTTTATTTGTTTATTTAAAAGGATCCCCATTAGCTGATGCCAAGATTACAGCTAGTCTTTCTGGGGTCCAGACAATAATATGTAATACAGCACAACAGGCATTGCAATCTCAAGTAAATATAAAATATATAAAAATAAAAGCAAAACATTATACAGTCATGTATCACATAACCCAACCACACTCAAAAAAGATGATGATATAATTAAGGTGTTGATGTCAAATAATAATCTCAAAATTGGAGAACAACCAAGAACTAGTCTTGCAGCCTTGTTTTGAGTGACGTGTAATTTAAATTTAAGTCTTAATTTGAAAGACTGTTAGATGTAGCAGACCATACAATTGAACAGTGATCAAGATGACATAAAACCAATGAACAAACTACTTTATAAAACAACTGTGAGTTGAGAAACAGAGCACATTTACTTGTTACGGCAGCAGCTCTACTTATTTTGGCAACAACTCTGATGTGATCAGACCATGACAATGTGGAATCAAGCCAGGGCCCAAGAAGCTTCACAGTTTTTACTTTCTGTATTGTTTGACCATCTATTTATATATTAATTTTAGGATTATGTATTAATCTATACTTAGAACCAAACATTATACTCTTTGTTTTTGATATATTAGGGTAAGTTCATTTGTTTTGATCCAGTTTAATAATATGCTGATCTCACAAGACAGAACCTGATTAACCTCTGAAAATGTGGGGGCTGCACAATAAATTGTAGAATCATCTGCAAACATAGTCACCCTAGCGTTACTGAGTAAATATGGCATATCATTAGTAAAAATGAAAATAAAGGAGGTCCTAGACAGCTTCCTTGGGGGACTCCACCATCCAGAGACTTCCAGCAATAAAAAGCACCATTAAAACATACTCTCTGTGACCTATCAGACAAATAGCTCCTAAACCACTGAATTGCAGAAAAATTAAACCATAAACCAAAACTAGTGAGTTCAGAAATCAAAATGTCATGGTCGATAACATCAAAAGCAGCACAGAAGTCAAGCAATACTGTACCGACAAGCACTGAGTTAACAATTGATGATTGATGTTAAGTAGCTTTCTGACATTTGTGTCAATGCAGTGCAGGTGGAATGGCCAGACCTGTAAGCATGTTGGAACGTTGTTAAATCATTATGGGAAAAGTAATCTTGCACTTGCTTACATACAATCTTTTCCAATATTTTACTCAAAACAGGCTGAATACTAATAAGCCTACTATTCGGACCATAGAAATCAGATTTTTTTATCTTTAGGTAGAGGAATGATCTTGCCTTCCTTCCAAAGTTTTGGACACACACCATTAATCAGACATCTGGTGAATATATGACAGATAGGTTTGAAAATCTGTGCAACAGATAATCTCAACAGCCTACCATCCAAGTTGTCCGCACCAGCTTGCCCACCAACAGTCAAAGATCTCAACATCATTTCCACCTGCCCAGCATCGATCTGATAAAATTTAAAATTACACAACAAATAATGCATCTTTTTTATATCAGCACCGCGGAATTGAAATCAACAGTAGAATACATTTTCTCTTAGTTTAGAAACCTTATTAACCAAATAATCGAACGATTTGAGATTCTCTTTTGCTAATATTTTTTTTCCTCTATTCATTTTTGTCACACAATTCCTTGGATTACATTTAAGTTATCTTTCCACAGTAGAACCAGAAAGCACAGCAACCCTTTTAGCCGCATCCCTTTTAGACATCAAGCTCTTTAATTCATTATCAATCCAAAGAGCACTTTTGGCTTTAACTGTAAATTTCTATAACAGGGCATGATTGTTAACAATTCTCATAAAAAGATCCATAAATACATTAAGAGAGGTATCCACATCACCAATAGCTTTAATCCTTAAGCAACTTAATCATATTGAATGTTGCCCAGTTCATCAAGAAAATTCTCCTCATTAAATGTTCTATAAGTTCTTTTCATTATAATTTTGGGACAGGCTCTAGGTAGCTTTGTTCTCCTGGAAAAAGCAACACAGTTATCATCGCTGAAGCCAACTGGTACAGAAACAGGTGTAGAGCACATATCATATTAGTGTAAATATGATCAATGAATTTTGATGTTAAAAATCCTTTACTGTTACTAAAAATTCTTGTAAGATGATACATTAATTGAGATAAACCACAGGTGTCAGTCATAGATTTAAGCTTATTCTTTCTGCGTTATCAGATAGCCAATTAATGTTTAAATCTTCCAGCCATAGCTCTCTGTTTTCCTCAGTCACTTTGTCCAGCGTATTACAAAATACATTTAAATACTCTATCCTGGCGCTCGGTGGCCTGTAACAACAGCCAACAAGTATTGGTTTTTGTCTTCTTATGCCATAAGTTGTTATTTCATCATCATGTGCATCAGACATTTTGGTCCAGCTATGAAAGTTCACTAATAAGCAGTGTCTTTGCCTCCGCTGGAGTACCATTAAGCTTGATGTATATCTTGCAGTTTGTTGTCCAGGTGGCTTGTGTTTTGTTCTCTTCACGGGACACATGCCTGGTGGGCAATGTTGGCATTTTTTCTCGTCAAATGTTCGTTTAGGTATACAGTACATTTGAGCCCTTCAGCTTACGGCCCTGCTTCAGGACTTTTACCTTTCGCTTTCTGTTTACAAAACGTAATTCTATGTCGGGATTCTCTTTTTTGTTCTTCCTTGTTAAGGGGTGACATTCCTCTATATCATCGGTTTGTATCTGTATTCTTTTTTTTTCCTAGATAGATAATGACTTGTTGTTCTAACAACTCAAAGTGGGCAAAGCGTCCATAGTTGCAGCCCTGGCGTAGGCCTGAGGTTTAGTTTGCAGTCCACTGACTATTAAGTCATTAATTCTGCTGTATTGTTCCAAGTCATCAAGTCTCTTTTCAAGGACAGAAATCTTTTGGTCTTTCTCTGTATTCTGTCTATCCATCAATATATCCTAACTGTTTGGTTACAGTGATGACCTGAAAAAAAATATTGGGATTGTTTTGTCAATGTGTAGGATTTCTTTATTGCACCAGCCTTACAGTAATGTATTTATGTACACAGCTGTGATTTCCGGTGTTGTATGTTAGATTTAATCGTGTCAAATTCTTACATTGCAGCTGGCTCTAAGTCTCCTTATCCTTACACTTACAGTAGACTATGTCTGTTACAGTCAGACTGCAAATGTTCCTTGGAGTTCTCTTTACACACACAGTACACAGTATATACAGTGTATACAGTAAATCCCCTGATTTCCTACATTCCTTTTTTTAGTTCATAGCCCTTAGACCCCCGGGAGGCAATTAGAAATCGTAGGACATCACCTGATTGGTCTTTAATCAGCTCCCCTGAGTCTGTTCCTTGTTAAATGAGCCAATAGATGATAAAGTCCTATTTGAGCATCCAGTGACCACTGAGTGGCTGTACAGACTGACTCACATGTTGCCATGCAGAATTGGTTTGTGATGGCCATATCACATGGTGGTAGATTTAACCCTTCACCTCCTCCCCTGTGCATTTCCTAAGTGAATTGATTTAGATTGAATTAGCAGTGAGGTACAAGGAAATATTTAATGGCCCGCTGTACTGCCATGGAACACTTTTCAGGTACCCTTTACATAGACAAATGTAAATCCTTCTTCATAAATCGTTTTAGTGGTTGAGCTAAAAAGCTTTCCAACTGATCAAGCAAGCAAGACAATTGAGTCAAGTGGTAGGAAGAATAATTGCACAATGCAGGTGAAAGCCAACAGTCTGAAAATGATAGATGGTGTTTCTCTCTTATTCCAAATGGTACTAAGAACCTACGGTTCAGAAATTGCTAATGAACAGTAGGAAAGAGTGAGTGCTGCATCAATCTGCTTCTACCTCCACCCCTGTCATGTTAATAGCTGTACTCTCAGTGATGTCTTCCTCACACCATTCTCCAACTTGCTTTGTGAAAAGTTTGCAAATCTATTTCTGCTGTGCAATTCAATAGATCATGGAGTGCCAGTTGATTGAGATGGATGTGTCGAAGGATGAGAAAGAAAACTAATTACTACCTTACCAGGGATACACTGAGAGACATTACATTTACATTACTTTTTTTTTTTTTAGTTTTTTTTTTTTTAGCTTAAATCAGACATAAATTGCATGTGACACTAAGGTCTATCTTCTATCAGTCATAAACCCTCTAAACTTGTCTTTTCAAGTTAACATCATCTCTAGGTTTATTATAACATGCAAATGTTGCTGAATACACTCAGATGGATGCTGTTTGAGTACATTTTTCTTTCCCGGCCTCCTGCCAGGCATATAGACACACCAAGGCAACTAAGTTTCTGCTTGTTAATCAGTTAATCAATAGTTAGATTTCCTCAAGGCTTGTAAGATCCCTGGACTACACTCAACTGCTTGCCTGTGAAATCCATGTCATTATACTTACTTACCTATAGGTACTTACTTACTTACTTACTTATTTTCTGAACAAAAATCTATCTCTGGTAAAAGAAACAAACATTTTTTACATTTAAACAGTTTTAATAACAGCTAAGCTCAAACTTAGCCTATAATTTTAGTGTTTATGATGTGGAAATTTAAGGATGAGATGAGTTATGACTAAATATTTTTATAGCTAACTAGCCAGAAGTAGCTTCATGACACCAAATGACAAAAACAGTTTGCTAATTATATTTGTAAAATTGTAAAAATTGATTATGAAACTTTGAAACAAAACACTATTTGCATTCATACTCTCAATCCATCCATCCATCCATCCATCCATCCATCCATCCATCCATCCATCCATCCATCCATCCATGGAGTACTCTCAGTTCAATTTTATTTATTTAATCATAACAGAAGTGACCAGAGGGGACCTTCATCTGGACTGTACACTATATTATTCACAGAGATGTAACAATTCCTACTCTGAACAAGCACTTGGCAACAGTGACAAAGAAAAAAAATAAACTTATTTTTTAGAGGCAGAAACCTTGAGCAGGACATGGCTCAAAATGGGCTGCCTTCCGCTGGTTGGACTTAGAGAAAAACAGAGAGCAATAAAAGCAACAACAACAACAATAATAATAATAATAGTAGTAGTAGTAGTAGTGGACGTCAAGCAGGACTGTGAACAACCTATCCATGAAAACCTGTGAGACACGAAAGCACAAAAACTCTGGAGAAGTTAGGGAGGAGAAAGTCGTTATAATTAAAAGGATGTCCAGGACTCATCTGAGCCAGCCCAACTATAAGCTCTATGAAAAAGAGAGGGTGTCTGCTTAACCCTGCATTCTGGGGTAGTGGGGTAATAAGTACTATCAGCTCTTTTTTTTTACAGGGAGACTAAGCTAAAAATGGGAGAAATATCATCCCTTTCTCAGTTCCTGTACATGTGCTGCCACAGCTTTCTGGATCAACTAGAGAGTCTTAAGGGACTTATTGGGGCACCCTGATAATAAGGAACTCCAATAATCCAGCCTAGAAGTGAATCTTAACACATGTGAGTCTTTTGGCCTGAACGAACTACGTTTGTCACATTTCCTCTAACAGACTACACTGCATGGATTCAGTACTTTCTGTATTTTATCTTTGTAATTTGTAACTGTGGCACTTGGACACGCTACACATGTTTCCTGAAAACCAATTTACACATTTCCATCCCTTTCCTACCTAAGATGTTCCTTAAGTTTTGGCGCAACTTAGTTTTGTAAACAACAAACAGATGGTGAAGCCCATTCTAGGGGAACCGGCAAAGTCATAGGATTCAGTAACTGAGAACAATGAATGTCTGCACAAATTGCTCTGCCAAATCATGGAGTAAAAGTGGAGATGTTTCACTAACTATGTGAAAATGTTCACCTGCTGTCAGTAGGCATAAAATTTCACGGTAAGACAGCAAATATTTGTTATGATTTGATTTAGTCTGAACCAAAGTGGTAAACTCACAGATTTTTTATGCATGGATCAAAAAAAAAACCCCTAATAGGGTACCTGATATTGCACAACATTGTCCAGTTTCATACAAAAAAGAACCACTTTTACACACTTCAAACTGCAAAGCAAATATGCCATACAGTAGGGATTTTAAAATTAGGATGCAATCATGTCTGTACTGCATTAAATTAATTTCATTAAAAAATTAACTTTTTTATTTTTAAAGCCAAAGTTAAATTGCACAAATCCGTAAATCTTCTGTTTCATACATAGTCCTGGATGACAGTGAATGATGTAATATTCCCAGTGTTACCATGACCTGGATCATGTCAGCCTATCAACTCACTGTCACTTCCAATTAGTTCCTATCTCTGTGCGCGGACGCCCTGTCTGCTCCCCGGCTCACACAATATGGATCTCATCTTCATGTTATTTTTTTTATTAGAGTGCGGACAGACTGAGGCAGGTACCGCTGATGTTTCTGCCAGTCTCTAGTGGAAAAATGAGTCTGAAGAGAGTGGCATAATTTCAGAGCCATCCTCCAGTTGAATGTCGCCATACCTGCAGCTGATCAATAATTGGGTCTGTGTGATAATTATATTAGGATTGAAAATTAAATTAGGGAGTTAGGAGAGCTGTGGATGTCAGTCGAACTCTTTAAAGCTAATTAACCGCTCATGTCTGAACCTTCCAATCAGTAAAATAATCCACTAGCATACAGTCTATTATGGGCTAGATTAATTGGTTCACGGACATCCTGAGGCATGAAAGCTCCTCGTGAAATTCACATACACATGCAATAACTGGAATCAAGATTTAAATTTCACTTCCAAGGAAGATGAGTTGTTCTTTCCTGTCACTTGTGATGCTTTTGTATAGAATTCAACAGCATTCAGGTAACATCTCCTTATGTGTTTTGACAAGCACACGGGCGAATTAAGTCTAGAGTGTTAAAGTGCACATCACAGGAGTGTTTTTATTCCTAAAATGCTGAGGAATTATTCTTTAAATCATTCACAATTACTCCAAGTCTTATCATTTTCTTTAATCTCAAGGTACTATACCTGGTTCTCTTCAAAAAGCACAATAATTATCTGTTATCTTTTATCCTGCCAATCATTCAAACCTTTTAATTAAGATTTTCTTTGGCACAAGATAGATTCACAAAATCTACTTTACTTTTGTGATGTGTTAATGAAAGATGATGGAGAAATGGAGAGTTTAATTTTAAAACCAGATTTTCAGAATGTCTTTACACATCAGAAATGTGAAAACTGTCCACCGCCGGTTCTGGATATATTCACGCCCTGGGAGAGCAATGCCCCCCTTCTCCCGCCCACTTGTGCGCCTTCACGTAGATTGCCGCCTGTGATCAGTCTATCCCACGCCCTGGCGGGGTGGCGGTCGCCCACATTGGCCATACAGTAGCTAAACCGGCCCTGAAACTGCCCGTCTATTGCTGCAAGCCTGTTTATTAACATAATAAAATCTGTTTTCATTTGGTCTCCTTTGTCTTTATGATTCAAATCCAGATCAGACGTGTCTCTTTCACAAAAATTGTTCCTTTACTATAGATACTGCATCTCGAAAATGACAAAATAGGCAGTTTCTGTGTTGTTATTGCTCTCCAAAACATCCCGTTATATTAATAATTTATTTAGGTACTTTATAATCTGCACCTCTCAAGCTTTGGTTAGATACCAAAGTCTAAAACCCATAATTCTCCATTTTACTGAAGGTTACTGGACTGTTTCTTGGCTGGGACAGGCAAGTTCCTGCAGGCTCTGCAGGTTGCCTAGCAACTGGTCCAGGCCAAGACATAGTTCAGCAAATGAAACGACCCTGTAAAACAGCAAAGTACTGGTTTCTTTTTTGTACAGATAAAAGAAAGAAGATATAACGTGTTATCTAGCTTTATCTTTGTCCAGTCACAGGTTAGCTGTTCCTCAATGTTTCAAGCTAAGCCAACTGACTGCAGCTACAATGCAGGATCGAGTGGCATCGAATAACTTTCGGCAAGAAAGCTAACACATATAACCAAATTGTCAAACCTTTCCTTTGACAGCAATATTTCCGATTTGCCTGTCACCGAAAGAGCGTTTGACAATTCTCTTTCTGTGGGTAAATAGTTCATGTGCAAAGGGAAGTCATAGTGATGAACCAACAGAGAATTGTTACCCGAAGCTGCAAATTTCTTCAGCTTTATTGCGCTTCGATATTTATAACATTTACGCCTTGAAACGTTTATAAATGCTACATATTTTGTTTTTGTTGTGTACTTACAATATCCCCAATGTGCCCAATGATGTTCAAACCCAAGACAATCTGTAACTTTGATTCAGGTTATGGTGGATGTCCTTACTTGCCTCTAGTTTCTTTAACCTGTGTGTCTGCTGCTAGTAGTAGTCCGTATCGTTTGTGGTATGTTTATATGCGTTATATGGTGCTGTAACCTTTGCCTATCTCTAAGACAAATTTCTCCCTGGTGGAGACAAATAAAGAGATTCAAGAGATTCAAGTTTTTATTTGTCACATGCCTAAAAGTACAGGTACAGTGGCAGTGAAATGAAGGTGACTGTCGCGACTGTGCAAAAAAACACTCAAAAGGATAAAAAGAAAATAAGATAGAAAAGAAGAATAAATAAAATGTAAGATAGAAATAGCAAAAACTAGAAAAATAAATAAACTAGAAAATAGATATACACCACTATGTTACTATATTTACAACTGTGTACATGACCCGTATAATACAAATTAGCATTATATAAATATATAAACAGAAAAATCTCACTATGTGCAATAGGAACAGTAGTAAGTAGTAGTAAAGAAACCCTAACCCTAACCTCAGGGTAAACAGGAGGAAGTGAGGAAGGTTGAAGAGAAACCTCAGTGTTCTGGTTCATCTTGTCGTTGATATAGCACCATTTTTAGCTGCATTGAAAAAGCTGCCGACAAACTTTACACTACCAGCAGACACACAAACAGTCACAGGCTTGCTGGTGAACATTCACGTTTCTATTCATTAAAGAGCCAAATAACTGTTTGCTAGGATGTTTGCCGTATCAACTTAAAAGGTGATACGTCCACAACTTGTTTCTGCGGGCTGTCTGAATAGGTGTCATTCCAATTTCTAGGACATGTTCAGTACAACAGAGATATAACAAAAGTGTAAATTAGAAATGTGAAGCCCTTTCTATTCTGTAGAATGAGATTAGGTAAACAGCTCAGAATAAACCGGATGGCGGCGAAACCATGAGACTAGACTGCTAATGACCTGCTAAGAGTGACTGTGGCTAGCAGATGAAAAAGAGCTAATTACATTTCCCTTGGCAACAACATGAAAGTGCATCATGATAGAAAACAATATTGAAAAATAAAATATTTTATAATAAATTATATTAAATTAAAAAAAAAAAGTAATGGCACTTTATAATACTGCAAGTTTACAAAGTGAACTGAAAATAAATAAGACTCAGACTGCTTGTCTTGTCTCTCACATACCAGCCACACCCTGGCATTGTGTGAACTGTCACACAGCAAGAACGGTTTATCCAGGACAAATTGCATTTTTCCAATTCTGACTGTCCCCATGTGCTCGCGGCCACTTATTGCATTTCTTTCTTTCTTCTGGCAGAATCACAATGAGTCTGCTCTCTTTGTTTGCTTCCTCATAATTTATCCCGACACATAATCTGTGATATTTCACACTGTCTGTGCTTTGCTGCTGTGCTTCTTAATAACTGCTCTAATTTGTCATAACCCACATACAAGGTCACATAGTCAGTGTTAAAAAACAATAACAAGATGTTATTTAACCATAACCCCATTCTCTACTCTGCCATGCCTTGGTACAGTAATCATTTCAACCCAGGTAGCCTTTTATGGCTATTCTGACATTTTTTAAATTAAAAAAATAGATTTTTGGGTCAGATTGCTTAAGAAACATTACTGCTGCCCTTCTATGTTGTTTGTTTCTTTCACTTACTCAATACAATGTGTGGTTGGGAATTCTTGAGTGCACCTCTCTGCATGTGATTCTACACCATGTAATACTTTTAATTAATATTTAAATACAGATTCAGTTTTTTTTCCCTTTGGTCGATCTCTGGGATTTAAAGTACCACAGCTCTGCTTAAGTTCTCTGTGTCACTCTGACCCTACAATCTGTGCCATGACACCCTTCTTTTTCAGACCGAGTCTGGAGCTAAACCGGCCAAAAGCTTTAAGCTGTAAAGCCACTTTAGGTTGTTCCCCTTAAGGCATAATTACAAAAGAGGAAAAGAAAAGTGGCCTTGGGTAGAAGGGCCTTGGGTTATGCCCAGCTCTGACCATGTGTTCCTTCTACAGGAGGTTCTTGATCCATTATATCACAGGGGGAAAATAATGGAGCCTGAGGGAAGGTCGCTGGCCCAATAGGAGGGCAGGTCTGAGATGGTGAAAAAGTTCTTGGTGTTATGCCACTGTCTCCTGACTGTGCAGGATTCATTTGACCCCTGGTTGGCATGATGTGAGAATGCAGTGTTAAGCAAGAAAGAGCCTCTCAAAAGACTTTCTTGGAAAGGAGCAAGTGGTGATGTGAGCAATGTGGACAAAATAAAGTGAGCACATCTTGTCCTTGTGAAGTCATGAATTCTAATCCTTATGTCAAATAATGTCCAACTCTCCCGCAAATTAATTCCTAATTATAAAACTAATTACAGACAGTTAATTTAACATATGAATTAGAACATATGATAACAGTGCTGTAAACAGCAATGCCACCAGCTTTTGAGAGGCGGTTTTCAGGCACAGCAGAGCTGAACGCAACGCTACCATGGTAACATGTGAATGTATAGCAGGTTTCCACGCTCATCATCTTTTCTTCAATTAGGACTAAGCACAAAGTACAGCCAAAGCTTGTAACGGGTATGGAATGAACCCAATTTCAGCACTAATGAACCAAGTATCCTTTTTCAGTCTTCATTCAGCAGAGGAGATTGTGAGCGGGTGAGAGCAACAGGTGGAAGCAGTTCAAATGATGAAGGGTGTGGTTAAGTAGCAGAGCAGGCTGTGACAGAGGTGATAGGAATGTCATTATTCATCTGTTGTTATTTATAGTCATTTGTTAATCACATCATAAATAAAAAAAACTGGATAGATTTTTTAAAAAATGACCTGATGACGGCATAAGAAGAAAAGTCAAGTCATTGGAATACTTCTTTTTTTAGAATCATGAATGTTTGTACCAATATGTCCACTAAACCATCTCTTGAGATGCTGTATGTCACTATATAAGTAAAAACTCGATCTGCTGGTGACCCTGGATGAAAGTATAAGATAAGACTCGATTAGGACTCATCTGCTGGGCAAGCATTGGTATCAACTTACAAGACAATTTATTCAGTAGCTGATATGTCAGTCAAAGTGGGGGCTCACCAGCCTAACAATATGCTAGAAGTAAAAAAGAAAATCGTATCTTGAAAGCCACAGCTTTGTGTGCAAATAGTTCATGGAAAGCTTATCATCATTATTTGATTATAAATGTTAGCATAATTTTAGTATCAGAGAGGTGTGGAAAAAAAAAGTATGTCAGAGTATATTCTAAAATCTGGGACACAGGCCTATCTTTTTATTGTTTGGATTGTGGATGAATACAATTTTAGGGAAAAGGCAGTTAAAATAACTACAATTAAATTCTGGGACCCCTGAATGAATTTATACACCTCATCCTGGCAAAGTGTTTTCGGAGTTTACAGAAAATACAAATTAGAACATGTAGACAACAACAAATTATTTTTAGTGAAAAAAGAAAGCTGAAGTTAAAAACTGACAAGAAGTAATTTACAGCAGAATAAAACATATTTTAGAATACTTTGAGACAAAAAGGATACACACATACTCTGTGCTGTGTTTCCTGACAACTACACAGAGAAAGTTATGGCCTTGTCTAAGTTGATTCGCCTCCATGTTGTTGAATAATCCTTCACTTGGACATGTGTAGTGAAGAAAAACGGTCACAGTGAGTATTTTGACTCTGGTGCTGTGCCCGGCTGTTGCGTTCTGGTCACTGGTGTGAGTCAGCATTTAGGCCTGGTGGTCGCTCAGATTATCTTCCTATGAAAGACTGGCCAGTAACTCATAACGAGTCAGAGCAGATTTATTAGAATAAGTTTAATGTCGTCGATCCACTCCAGTTAGCTTGGGTGGCATGAAATGGTCCAATGCTCAACAAAATTGAAGTTTGTGTGTGATCCTTGTAACAGCCAATTCATCTTAGAGAGGAGATACAAGGCTGAACAACTTTAACTCTTTTCATTTCCAAGTACTTGGTGCTCACTTAATAAGTTGTTGTTGGATTTGAATGAACTGTAATAAACTTCAGCTTGCTTTGATTACCTACGAAATTTTAAACATTACCCTCTCCCATTTTATCATGCATAGTTGTACTTCTGCTGTTTTTTTGTGTGGCTATTTCACGAAAAGATTCTGGAATAAACCACATCTGTAAATACGAGAACTGAACTGTAATACCTCTTTCTCCTGTGTAATACTTGTATTACTACCTTCTATGAACAGATTTTGACAGCAAAATTTTCTGTTTCATCTTGAGTCCATCTTACCCTACTTCTTATAATGTGAAATGGCAATATGTTTTGTCCCTCCTAAGTCTACTTCTCTGCAGACTAAATGATTAACTACTGATTTATCCCTGCATGAGCAAGCTATTGATGAAAACAGATCCATTTCAGGCCGACAGCTTCCTCGGTATTGAAAACAGAGAGACAAAACATGGTGGAGTTTATTTCAATCTCTGACATTGAGCTGATCTTATTTTCCAATCGGCTAGACAAGCTTTTGCATTAATGGGACTCTATTGGAGACATTAATAAAAATATATTACTGTATGGAATAGTGTCCCATCGTGTAAGTCTGGGACATGTAAGACCAAATAAGTAATGATTTTCTCGTATAGCCTACAATAGTATAGCTCTGGTCTTTGTCCTTATGTACAGTAGGTATAATATACTGCAACATGATGAATGCATGTGTGGCTCTGTGCTCGATATTCACAGCAGTTTTACTCTGCTCCTGCTTGTCAACAGGAGTAAAAACTAATGCCATCAGGGTATATGGAAGCTCATAACCGGACTCTCATAGGTTTCAAGCAATAAAACATAATGACTTAGTGCAATAAGCTCATCCTCACCAGTCCTCACCCATTGTAGTGTGGAAAAGGTTATTGATTTTATGGAGGCATCCAAAATAAAGCAAGGTAATTTAAATCCAACAATATGGTAGAGTATATTTATTGAAAATGCGCAACACGTCCCTTGCTCCTTATATTTAGAAGGCAATACATTGATGTGGCACAGCTATCCTTAGACACTGATCTTGTAATATTGTATAGCAGACTTACGCGAGAGAGATAAAGTTTCGTTGATGTTTAACAGATGTAGTCCTCCCGTGGAGCACATTGCCATGAAGAGGAGGCCCCAGCTGACTCCAGCTTTTTGACTGACATCATGGTCCTTCATTAGTACACTAGATAAACACATCATACACAAGCCAAGACCACCCATGCAGCACTCCTGTAAGCCCACGCAGACACGTCTTTTCTAACCAAGCATGTCCTGTGCTTTGGGTGAATATCCTTCAAAATCTTCTGTGGATTCATTGCATCTTGTGCTAAAGCAAATTAAGATGATCCTCTCTCATCCTCAGAGCTTTGTCACCTGGTCTATTCCCTGTCATTATGACAGCTATGAGCTGTGGCCTCTCTGTAATGAGTTTATCCCACATGTTCACTATAGGGGATGTGTAGGCTGCTGGGAATTATCTTGCCAGTGTACTCTATGACCACAGACTCTGCATCATCACTGCATGGGCTTCCTTTGCTGACAAATTGCTATTAAAAGAGTCCACCTTCCTACATTACTCCCATAGATGCTTACATTCATTCACCTCAACACCAGAGAGGATCAGGTTTCAGCCTTGGGTGAGGTTATGCAGGTCTTTATTCCTAATGTTCCTTATTTTAAGTATATCTCCGTACATTTCACTGAGACATCTATGCTTTCTGCTCATGTTTTAATTTGCAGTTAATGCAAACGCCACACATTTGCTTTCCTGTTGTCTGGATAAAGTCAGCATAATGTACTCGCAGTGCAACAACACAGTCATGCATGGTTAGTTCAAATTGTGATGCAGCCCCAGGGCTTCCACGCTCGCTTCATTATGTGTCTATTCTGTTGTCCCATCATGGATGTACAGAGAAGAAGCTTCAACCTCCATGGGTGGCAAATGAGGCCAACACAGAAGTGGCAAAAACTGCATTTCCTTGAACAGGCACACAAGGTTGACTCCAGAATATAAAAAATCATAAAGAAGAAGAAGTACATACAACGCTGAAAAAATGTGAGAGAGACTGAGAAATGCTAAATACTTCACACATGCACAAAGACAAACTCACGGGAACACACAGGACTAAATATACTGGTGAGGGCGGCATAACAAGACACGGGTGAACCAAATCAGGGCAGAGCAGACAATCAAAACTAGTAGGCAACACACAAAGACAGGAAGTGAATTTAACCAGGACATGAGGAAAGAGTCTTTCAACATAAAACAGGAAATAACCAAACTGAACCACAAAACCATGACACCAGTTTAAATTAAATTTGGCCTTAAAGTTATGCATAAATAAGTACATCGCCACTTTGAGTGACAGATAATAGCCTTCACAGGCAGCTGGTTTCAATAATCTTTGCTGGCGGGGTCCAAGATGGCGACATCTAGAGCCAAGCACACAGAGCTTCACAATATAGCGCTAAAGGTGCAGTGTGTCAGATTTGTAGCCTTTATTTTCAGAATATGGCAGACATGGAATATAATAGTTATAACTACTTTTCATCACCTGAAAATAAAAATCTTCTTTATTTTTGTTAACTAACATTATCCTTTTATATCTACAGTGGGAGCAGGTCCTCTTTCAATGTGGCCACCATGTTGAAACACTGTGTTTCTACAGTAGCCTAAAACAGATAAACTAAATGCTGACTCTAGACAGGGGCACTAAAGTGTTCTCCTTTACACTGGGGAGGAGAGAGTGCTGAATATGGTGACACACTTAATCTCAGTGGTCACTTGCAATACTGCAACTAAAATTAATTTACTTCAATTTCATGCATTTAGGTTCAAAGTGCTCACCGTTCAAGTTTGATATCATATATACATTTCTGTTACTTTTCAAGACACTTATTCAGAGGCTTTAATATATTTAAACCTTTCCCAGAGCCTCAAATTGTTTGATGTGCATGACATCATCCCAATTGTAAGTCTATGGACTGAGCTGGTGAAACACCAATGTGCATGTGCAGGGGCCAGAAAACAAACTTTGTTTATGTGATTAGTAAGCAGGCAATTTCAGTTATGTGAATGAGATCCTTTTTTTTTTTAGTAGTAAGTTCCTACACTATAATACATTCATATTTCCCATCAAGCACAGTGCAAAAGGCAGGCCAGCACTTTACACATGATCAGTTTATTACTCATGGGGAGTTGTGAGCAGTTGTATAATGTTTTCTGTGCCTCTGGAGAGTGTAAAGTGTGAGAAAATAACCCTGATGATGATAATGTCCCCGATGAGTTGGATGTTTGATGTTTCCAACAGAAAGCCAGATTTACAAATTGGGGTGTTTAAAAGGCATTGGCATTTATCAGCCTGGGATGGTTTAACAAATGGTGCTATGGAATTTCATTATGGAAAGAGCTTGAACCTTAAATTTTAGAGGGTATTGCTTTGTGATGTCGCAGTTAAGTTTTTTTTTTTTTTAGAAGCAGGCCATTTTGCCCACCAGATTTTGCAAGCTTGATCAGATTTGATAATGTTTCTGTGTTTTTTGTGCTTCTACCATGAGTAAGTAAGCTATATAAATGACCTTCTGTGTAATATCTGTGAATTACTCTTACTGCTACTTGTTGTGGCAATCCCTAAAAAATGGACCAGCTGAGTATTCTCCACGGAACAGGGCTGCAACACTTCTGGTGGAATCACAAGGATTGTCTACATTGGGCACGATTAGTTCCTGGTAATAACTGCTACGTGTCACAATCAATTTCCTGGTGGAATTTAGATCTTACTAGGGATGCAACGAAATAAAAATTTTCGGCCGGAACCGAAACCGAATAAAAATTGAATGGTTGACCGAATACCGAAACCGAATATGAAATGCGGTTGTTAAATTTTTCACTGTGTTTTACTATTGCATAAATAGCCTAGAATAAATGTGTAGACATGTTTTTTTTTTCAAAGAAAGTAAATGTTTATTTATTATCCTTCAAATATTTCAGTAGAATTTCCAGTTAGTATAATTATTTCATTCATATTGTTAGAAAGCCCATGTTGTTTTAATTACTGTTCATTTGTTCTTGAAAGAAATACTTTTTAGTTTTATTATATTTCTGGTGAATTTCCATTTTTCCCACGTTGATGAACGCATCATAGTCATTTCGACGGTCTTGAACGCACCTCGCATGTGTGAGACTCCGTAGTTTAGAGAGAAGTATATAGCTCTGCTAAAGAGCAGTGTATGATGTGTTTCTTGCCTGTGTTTTTCCTATATCCTGCATCGTGGGTTTATTGTGTGTGAATGAGAAAAGAATCAGCAACCCTGGCCAGATCACCGCGCACACTGTTTCATTCCATCAAATTGCGTCACACCACTATTCGGCCTTACTAGCCGAATGTGGAATTTTTTTGCAATATTCGGCCAAATACTTTCGGTTGCCGAATATTCGGTGCATCCCTAGGGCTTACTCATCAATGACACAAAACTCGGATAAGTCAGCATTTGTTAGTTTGTAATTTTACCTTATGAGACATTTAATGGAAGTGCAATATCCAGTCCTCAAGGATTGCTTGTAATAATATTAAATAATTCACATTGGTTAATTAGTGAAGAAAACTTTCTAACAAATATGTAGTTATTCGAATTTCTGTGTTCATTTAAAAAAATCAATTACTACATGGCTTTTTTAGGTCCCTGGGGCAGCTGTTAACTTTTCCTGGTTAGTAATCCAACCTGATCCTCATGTCTGCTGTTATTTATTGATATTACAGAAGTATTGACCTCAGTCATTAATTCATTGCAGTTTACTTTGCTGTTTTTTTTCTGTGTTAAGATACCACCGCTGAAACCCAAAACTTCCTGCCAAGCTACATAGATATTTCATTTAAAAAGCTTTCCAGCAGCTCCAAGGGGTTACTGCTTCAAGTACCTATTGTAGTGTTGTGGATGTGTCCATTGTGTGGAATTCACCATGTGAGCCACAAATAATTTCCAACTTGTCTCTATTAGTGACCAGAGACTTTCTTTTTTTAAAATACAGTAAATACAGTATGAGTGTATGGGGTCTAATGAAGCCTATTAAAGGTTTTAAAGGCATTTAGTCCTTGATGACCTTCACTGATCTATCTCTTGTAAGAAATAATTCAAATGACCCAAACTACTGACACAAATCTAACAAACCTTGACACTCCAGGTGAAGGACGGAAAGTAATTTGCTGTGTCACTGGTATTGATCAACAACCCCATCAACCCCTGCAGAGATTTTATTGTCATTTTCTGCTATGGGGCAAGAAAACTTGATCTTATTCTCCCTTTTAATACACAATTCACCCGGCCGCTTATCATGTGAAATCCTGTAAATATCCTGCAGCTACCCATCCAAAAACCGCATGAGCATTTCCTCAATTTCTGAAGGACCAGGGGCGTTGTTTGTATTCTCATCACACGTTGTTGAACCAGGTCTCTGTTGCAGGTGGAAAGTGGCACTGCTGTCTCCATTCACTGTTATTTGGTATTCTAGTGGTCACGCAGACCTAGAACTCATCCACAACTTCTTGTCTTTGGCGGCAGCGAAGGAGGTTTTAATGCCAAGGGATGGAACGGGCAATGACAGAATCTCCCCAATGACTCTTTATGGAGTCTTCCTGAAAGACAAAGTCAATAAGACTTGGAATGCCTAGCCACGGATATTGATTATATGTCTCTCACTATGAGACGAGGGGCGGGGGAGGAAAGTAGCGAGAGGAGCAAGAGCAAGGCACGGTCAGGGATATGAAGAGAAAGAGAGAGAGGGGAGAACAGACAGGGATGGAGACAAGGAGGGTGTTTTGATGCTCTTGAAATTCACAGACATCACAAAAGATGCAGGTGCTTGAGGGGGAAGCACGCTGCTTACTCTCAGTTCTGATGGTGGGAGAAGCAGAAAGGAGGTGGGCTGTCGGTACAAACCAAAGCAATGAAGGGAAAGTGCAAAACACTGCATTCTAAAAATATGCATCTCTGCATAATGGCATCACAACCGTAGGTTTAGTTTAGTGGAATGATTAAACCTAAACCCAGTTAATTCTCAGTTATTGCAAAGAGGAAGTGAGTTTTATTTTGCTGAACAAACAACAGGAGAGCATAGTTAGTATAAATAGTACTAGCCACTGTAGCTGAACAGATAAAACAACATGCACAGGAATGCTGAAACGCCTTAGGGTGCAGTTCAATAAATGGCCCCTGGGTGCTAGCTAAAGGAAAATTTCAAAATACATCAGGAGTGCAGCCCAATCCCCTACAGAAAAACAAATCATATGTTATATTTCTTTTAGTAATCTGCTACATGGTTATTGTTAAAGGTCCAGTGTGTAAGATTTAGGAGGATATATTAGCAGGACTGGAATATAATATTCATAAGCATGTTTTGAAAATAAGAATTTCTGTTTTTTGTCTTAAAATGAGCCCTTTATCTACAATGAAGGCAGGCGCTCTTAGTAGTTCAGAACAGACAAACCAAACACTGATCTCGATACGTCTTTTTGCTTTTTATGTGAATTTTTTTTGGAAGAAGAGGATGAGCCGTGGGGGAGTATTCTTTCTGTTGCAACCTGCAACTTCACAGCTAGGTGCCACTAAATTCTACACACTGGACATTTAATAGAAAAGATTGTGATTATATTAACGTGTCAACAAACAACATGATCGTTGAGACGCAAGTGGTCTATGGGTGTACATCTTGTCCTACCAATCGTCAGCATTAAAACAGTGCAATGCCTGGATTCCACCAGGTACGTTACGTTGCGGCTGCAGTTTTGCCCACCAGACTTTGTTAACTTAATTTTTCCTTGGTTTTCTACCATGTGTAATTAGGCTACATAGTTAAAGTGTTTTCTCTGATAGGTGTTTTTACGATCTGAAGTTTGCACGGGGTGTTTTATTTTGCTGACTTCCGGCCATCTCGATCCACTTTGTGCTTCTGTGATCCTACCAGAAGTGCCACAGTGAGTTTCAAAAGCATCCCAGAAGCAGCTCTCCGCTCTGCTTTGTAAAGAATACACAGCTGTTCTATTTTTGACAGACACCTTGACCAGCTGTGTCAAGAAGATGAAAACATTGTCTTGAATGGCCAACGATCGGCTCCAGTGGCTGTGGTGCCTGTTGGGATCCAGCAGTAATGCTACCGTGCACATGCTACTGGTTTTCAGAGACAGTACTTTTTCTCAATGACGAGTGACCAATAGCTAATTCCTGGTGAGGGTACGCTTTTTAACACTCTTGTCAACTTTGACGTTTATATCAGCGAAGAAGACATCAGTGCTAAACTGCTACTTTGCTTACGAAAATTAGCCCTGAAGAGAAAATAAAATGCAGATTCTAAAGCTTGGAATAAATTTACTGTAGAATTAACCTCTTAAGGCCCAGCACTGTTTTTTGGGATTAGGGTTAGGGGTTAGTCCCCCGTTTGGGGGACCCTGGGGCTTAAACGATAATTTAGGTCCTCTAATTGTAATACCCCAAGATGTTTACACAGTCAGTGTAGGTGGAGAAATGGAGGATCTGGTACATATTCCTCACTTTATAAGAAAAGAAAATTCAGATTTACAAACCAATACAACTCAGTAGCTAATATCTTCAGCTTGTTTGATTACTGACTTTGGTGCATAGTCAGCGGCACACAGACGTTTACCCCAATTATTCCTCTTTATTTCCTATTTCCTCTTACTAGAAGCATTTTTTGAGCTGTGCTCACTACAAAGGACCATTTTTACTGTGAAATATGGTGATCAGCAACTTAGAATGTAAAAAAAAATGAAATCAATTTAAAGCAATCTCCTTTTTCAGAAACCAGGGGATTTTTCCAATGAACACTGGTAAAAGCAGCAAACGGAATAAACACACCACCTTCATTTGTTTCTATTTCTTACTGCTACTTCTACTGTTATACAGTTGCAGGAGCACAGATTTTTTTTTTTTTCTGACTGCTGCACCAGAAAGAAACGGAAGACTCAGTGTGAGAATTAATCCTCACATGTCACCTTACTTAGTTTATTGTCACATACATGTCTTCTCATTCATGGGGGCTCTGTGAGCCTGGGAAGCAGGTAATTTAGCTTTGACACTGTAAAAATTGTCATCCTTTAAGCTGATAAATTTAGTGAATGTCAGGAAGTCCAATTACATGCAACACGCAGTGCAAAATGATTGAAGAGGGGCTATAAAGCAGACACTGGATGAAGAAAGTGGGCTTAAATGACATTCATCTTTTACCTGAAATGCTGAAAGCTCTGCCACCATCTCAGATAGATGCAGCCTCACTAAACAGCTGATTTTTTATCTAAATCCAGATGACCAGCTGAACCCATTGTCTCTCCACTGTGACAATATCACACAGAGTGGCTGCTTATAGGAGGTCAAGCTCTGATATCATAATTCAGAGAAAATGATAGGATAGTCTGTGATGTCCAAGACCACACATGGCTTCAATCCACCGGGAGTCGTAGAAGGCTCTAAATTAAATAGCAGACTTCCTCTTCATCTCTGGAGATCTGAGAGGAAAAAAAAAAAGCTTCCACTGCCCCGTGACATGTGAAATAAGAGCCAGGTGAGATATAAAAGGTGAGATTATGTGAAAAGAGACAATTGAGGGGGAAAGGAGGTGGTAGGGGAGAAGGATGACGCCTGCAGATTCACACATGATTAATCTGTCACTCTCAGTGGCAAATCGCCAAGTTCACGTGCCTCAGCCTGACTTAATGAGTGTGAAACATCTCAAAGACAAACCAAAGCGTTCAGATGGAAGAAGAATACCGGATGTCGGCTTTAGATAAGACAATATTTGTGTGTGTGTTGAGTATCTGTTCTTATATTGCAGGTTCGGATATTTGACTTATTTTGATACAAAAGTATGAAACATCATGGAGTGAAATATGCAACAATTTAGCATCTTTTTAGCATGCAAACGTCACGGGCAACATGCAGTCTAATGTGATCTCAAGCAGACCAGACCATTTAAAAACACTGGCACAGACACAGACACCGGAGTGCTTTTACATACTCGACATATATCTTTATAAATTCATTCTTAACCTTGGAAAAAGCAGATGATACTATAATGCCAACAATGGCAATTCACCCTAATGTGCATTTAATAGAGCCGGAACTTTTGATAATACCATTCAGATGATCTTAATCATACTTGAGGTAAGATAGGTTGATAACCGTGGCACCATATAAATGAATAAAAACTGAATGAAATTGGTCTCCCAGGTCAAGAAAGAACTTTGAAACTCAACATAGATGATAAGCCTTTGAAGTGCGTAAAAAAATGGAAAATCTACAATTCCTTAACAACTGATGATGAAAATCATGCAATATGATCAAAAATCTCCGTACTTCAAGTGGATATACAGCGCTTTGAGACCCTGATCACCCATTGACGAGGAGTTATAAACATGTCCGAAATGAACCGCGACGGAGGCGAGGGTTAATGGTGCCTTTTTCGAGGCCCTTACCATGCCCATTTATATTGTAATTTAGTGGCACATATTGTGGTGCAAACAAATGTTCATTTAAATAAACATAAACTAGTTGACCATCTGGGTTCAGTTGGCCCCAGTGGTATTAAGTTTAAATTCACATTCCCTGGCTGGTTTGCTGTGCTTGGCATTGGGTGACATAGACAGAACTTAGACATCAAACATCTACACTACATCTTCATTCACGTGATGATCCTGTCAACACATTCTCACTCCCAACTTGAGCAGTTTCCGTCTGCTTCAAAATATGATGCTGCAAGTAAACTTGCCGTAACCCGCTTGCATAATTTCTTGAGGCAAAGGCTCCACACTCAAGTTGGTATGCAAGTATAAATATGCTAGGTCCAATTTGACTTGGCTTGCCTGGTTAATGTTGTGAAATGATCTCGCTCATCACAAAAACTATTTGATTCCGTTGAGAAGGAGATAATAAGTTCCGTTATATATCTCACGTGACTTAAGTATGCTGCTTAATTTAATTTATGTCACTTGAAGTTCACATTGATTTTTGGATTCGCACAGAACACAAACAGCATTTTCCTGGGTGAAAGTCTTGTGTTTGTTTGACCTATCTTCTCCTTATGAGCACTTTCTTACATGTCCCCTTTAAAAATATAAAATTATACATTATTCAATTTTTAGAATCAAAAATAATTGTATTACCCTAAAGTACTTTCCCCACATAAAAAATAACATGAGGCGGAAGAAAAAAAAACAAGGTCTGTCTAATGTCTTTAAAGTTTTATGGTTGCAAACCTAATTTCTAATGAATATAGTCAGTAATATATAATAAGACATGGCTCGGCCCTTTAAGGATGTGACTGGAAAAAAACAAACATTTTCTGTTATTTATTTATAGATTGATTCAGTCAAATGTGGAGTATGCAGTGAAACTGTCCAGCTCACACCACAGGATCATTTCTACGTTTGCACTGGTAAGCATTTTCTTGTTGACATTCATTGAAAACCTTCACTCCTTGCTGTCCTTGCATCTCGGCTCCTGTGAGACCTGACCTTTCGTAACAAGCTAAGTAATACACCTGGGAGTTTCAATATATGGAAAAAGCAATAACCACCCACCCCACCCCACCTCCACGCACAGCACCGTTACTAGTCTTGGCTTAGAAAGGACTTTAGCATGCAGTTCATTTATTCTTATTTCATAAAGAGCACTGGTGGTGGAGAGCCTTGCTTATCTGGGTGTTCAGTGCTGTGGGGACATAAGCCCGAGAAGCCAGGGCTGGGAGGGAAAGTTTCTCGCCGATTTTGTGCAATGCATCATATAGTCATATTATACAAATCCCTTTGTTATGAAAAGCTCTCCGTTTATTATTGTTGCTGTCAGTGGCAGAACTAGACTTTTTATACAAAGGGTGACCATAGGGTGGGCAAAACTTTATCAGTGGGGGTCCATACTAGGCCTAATAAAGGAAAACGCTGTGATACTTTAACCTGGTACCTAAAGAATTTGAAAATTTTCATAACCCAGATGCATGTGTGCATGTGTGTGTGCCTCTTACTCACACAAACACACACACACACACACGCACACACACACACATTGCATTTGCCATAATATATCATGTCAGAACAGCTGCTGTTAAATAGGTTCATAGATAAGGTAGGTAGGTAAGTATTTATTGGCCTACCACTTGGTCCTTTTGGTGGTGCTTGATGTGGATGTGGGGTCACTGTCTTACTCCTCAGATGCAGAAGTTTCTGTGTCACTCTCATCCCTTAATGAAACCAAAATCATCACACACAAAATCATCTATTGTTACAGTGTGACAATGTCTACATTTTATAATTTACTGCCTCTGTATGCTCTGACCTGGTGGTGGTAGACTGGGTCTTTGTGTATGATCACACTGACTTGTCTGGGTAGTTCTAGGTTGGGAGCTGCCAGCCCAGCTATATTTGTGCTTCTTTACAAAAAAAAAAAAAAGCCAAATATATCTCCCTTTCTCTTCATTGTTATCTGTCCCTCTACAAAATAAGACAGCCTTGTTAAGGCCAACTCACACAGGACGCGGAACGGAAGCAGCACGGTACCGCCGCGGTCACCGCGCCACGGCGCGAGCTTTCCGTTTCATTCCTATTTTTGCCGAGTGCCGCGGCTGAACCAACAGAGCACTGTGCACCAGACAGGAAATCCGACACAGAATCAACGTAATAACCCCCCCCCCCTTTCAAAATAAAACATAATACGCAGTTCTTGTAGCTTTTTAGCTTTATGACACAACAGATGCTTTTTATAATCTCCTCCACGTCGGATAAGCAAAGTCAGCTGTTTGTTGTTGTTTTCTTTATACACTGTTTGTCGCGGGGTCACGCTTGGATTCTCTCGTGATCTCGCGTGAAAACGGCCGGCTCGCTCCGCTGCCGTTCCGCGGCTGAAAAGCGTCCGGTACCGCTGTGTGAGTCCCGTGTTACACCTTAAGATTGTGTTAGACCAACTCTTAAACTATTTCTCCACATTCTTGTGCTGTAGCTTCAACTCAACTACCTAGCTACCTAGCTAGCTCATATAACATTAAACTGGATCTGAAGTAACTTGGCTATAATTTAGACCTTCACAATAGCAAACAAGCTACAGGGACATTGAGACCATTTCTGGGCATTCATTACGGTTTATTTGGAGCTCTAGTATGACATTCTTGTGAACTCAATGATGATTTAAAGTCCCTACTGTACATACACTTGTAACCATGTGGTTTCCCATATTATCTCGATCTAGTAGTCTCCATCTACATAGCTTCAGGCTAATGTCAGAATAGTGCCTTTGATAACATTAGCCTACTCAAACAGTTGAACTATTGGGGACAAAATCTCTTAAATGTGCTGTCAAATTGTGAAGTTTAAAACAACGATGGATGTGGGTCCTCTCAATCCATGCCAGTCATTCGAAAGACGTTTATACTGCCTACTTAGTTTGTGTTTCCTAAATTGCGCTGCTTTTGACGAGACGGCCAGTGAGCTGCCAATCAACTTGGGTGGCATCTGGGGTGTCCAGTCAGTTTCCAGAGGGGGCCAGTGCTACCCTAGCAAACCCGTCTAGCACTGCCCTTAATTTCAGGGATTTTGACCACATATGATATTGTGCTAAGACTGAGGCTTCTAAAGGTCCCAGGCAAGTAAGCGGAAAAACTTAATCATTTTGTTCTAACACAACCCTTTTTGAATGAATATCTTTCATACTAGTAAGACAGAGATTAGCATTAAATCGATAGTATATTCTTGGAACCTTAGAAGAGAAAGCCATCAAGGGTGAGAACTAAATAATGCGTATTGGTTTGTCTAATCAAGAGACTTTTACTTATTCTTTACACATATTTCAAGCTCAGAAACACACATACACGAGCACTGCAATGTTTGTTCTGAAGTTAAATGGGGCACCTTGTTAGCTTACCTGGTAGAGCATGCACCCCAAATACAAAGGCTGCGTCCTTGCTGCAGTGGCCTCGAGTCGATACCAATTTTGTGGCCCTTTGCTACATGTCATCTCATCTCTTTATCCTCCCACTGTCCTGTCACTCCACAGCTGCTACTATCTGAAAAAAAGGCAATAAAAGACCCCAAAATCTTAACAATGTTTTCCTATATTCAGTAGAATAAAAAGATTCAGCTTCTTTATTCCCTTATGTAATACTTGTATTAGGGCACAGGGTACTACAAAAGCCAGAATCATGTCCATTGTTTTCTAAGCCAATTTTCAATGCTGTATTTCTTTCTAATAGATTTCCCATGGGCCCTCCCCTGACTGGTTTTTGGTCCCATCCGTGCCACCTAATTTAAAAAATCCGAGAATAACCCCCTGATAATATGCTAACTTAGCCTTTGAAGTAACTCTGGGTTACTGCTGTGGTGTAAGTAGTAAACTAGTCAGGCAGACTTGCGGTTTATACTGATAAAGACACGGTTTAATCCATTTTTTTGCACTCTGCTATAGTGTTTTTAGTTTTGGAAAGCTTAGAAGCATGACAGACCTGCCTAACAATCACTGTTTGGGTGAGGATTAAGCTTTCCAATTCCTGTCAGACATGATCTCAATAAACCTTATTGGCACTACAAAAAGATTAATATGAAAAGAAAAATACAGGATTTTTTTTATTCTTTTACACATTCTACCGTCCCCATAGTGATGTTTACTTACAGATTAATTTGGTAAACACACAGAGACAGACTAAGCCAGTGATACCTCATTGACTTTTAAATTCGTTGCTCATTAGTGCTTCTTATTTGCCATTTCGCGATCACTCCAACTGCTTTATTGAAGAATCGATTGTTTTCTCCACCAACTCCAAATATATGCTAATTTCTCATTGATTTTCTTAAACACCCCTCAGATGAATGCCTGGATTGACCTTTTGATAAATGACTTAGCTGGCAGAGCTAAGTAGCATCATTTACAATATAGATTTAAACAGATCCTACCAGGCCCTTTGTCATTTTTGGGGATATCTGTAAATAGCACACACTCTGTAGCAATTATTTAGTTTCTTGGATTCCCCACAGTGTGCCAAAATAATACTTTTTTAAAAACTTTTTTTTTGCCCCAGTTCTGTCAGGAAATGCTTTTATTTGAGAGCATAATATCCTGTACAAGATTTTAAAATCAGAATGTGACCTGCTCTTTCCAGTTTAGAGAAAATGTGACTCACTTATCTGAAATAGCCCACTATTTTATGCATCACTGAAAACAGTTGGATGGGAAAAGTTCCTTTATAGAGCTTTGTAGAACATAAAGACAGTGGAAGTACATCCTCAACACTAAGCTATACCCTGTAGCATGCTGTGGGATAACACTTCACAATAAAGGCACTCGATGTCCCACGGGGCCCTACTCATTTTTCCCAGCATGCACCATTAATGCTCAGTTGCTGGGGACGAGTGTCAGCTGCTTCAAGAGGAATGGAAAATAAAGACAGTAATACAATGCAACAATCTAATGTGAGCCATTAGCTCTGTCAATTAATAATTTCAAAAAACAACTTTGTGACAGAAAAGAAAAAAAAAAAAGTCACAAGTTCAAATTTGTGGAACAGACTGGAGAATAGATTGTTTTGCTTTCTCATATACTTGTTACACATTTTGAACTTTGTTTAGGCACACTGCAAATATTAGATATTTTACTTCTGAAAATGTTTACAGATACAAAAGTTTCTGATCTACCCTCACTATGGTTTGATTTAGTTTAGTTTAGACACAAAACCAATGTTGGCTTTTGGTAGAAAAGAGGACGCACACGGCTTCATCCTGTAATAAAGTGACATTTTAGTGTCTCTACACTTGAAAGCTAAATGCCAGCATGTCAACAGGTAATTTTTCCAATTGCTAAACCCAAACCTTATTATGACATGCTTTGACACACTAAATCGTGACACTCTCCAATGTCCTGAGATTTTGACAAAAGTGAGAATTATGGGATTTACTTCTCAATCAGGGAATATTGATTGGCTGTGGCTGAGTTTAATGACACTGTGTTCAGAGTTCTATTGTTCTATTGTTGCTGTTAGCTATCTCCGTATATATATATATATATATATATATATATATATATATATATATATATATATATATATTCCAGTCCAAGTTGTATCCTGTTCCACTGGGGTATCCTTAGTGTTTTGCCAGCAAATTCCTCAATCCAGAGGGATTTCAGACATGGCCCGAGGGCATGCAGGACACAGGAAGTACACGCCACCTTAGTCTGGCCTGAGCTGCATATCTGTCTCCACACTCTCTAACCTCTGCTACTGTCTCAGGGGATACACCTAACTGGGAATGGTAGATTGAAACTGGATATACACTGGCCAGGCAGTTAAAGGAGTTATTGTTTCCAAAAGTTATGTTCGTAGATTTTGCAGGAGACATTTCTGGCTGCTGGAAAATTGCCCCAGTGTTCTTGAAAACCACAACATTTTGTATGCGGAACGCTCGATTTTTGGATTGATTATTTGTGTACACTGCAGTGTAACTGCCCACGTCAGTTAATACATTGTTACTTATTTACTTTTGGTTCCTACCTACCTTTTCAGTGAAGCGGGCTCATTTTTGTTTTTTGTTTCTACATGGTACACTTTTAATGATACACCACCTGGCAGAGCATGGCAAGGGAGAAACTGTACGACAGGTTGTCTCCACACACACAAGTAAAGTTAATATAAAGAGTTACAACGTTAAACGTAAACAAAGAAGACAAAGAAAGAAGAAAAGACAAGATTCAGCCCCTTTGGTAGTGTGCAGCCTACGAGGTGTGTTTTATTGGTGTATTGTGTAATTACATTAAGCTACAAGCTCTGCATCAGCATATTAATTCACGTGATTGTTTGTTTACTTTCCTTTGCTTCAGTTCTCACGGGTCTGTCTGGGTCGCTCGATGACGGAATAAACCCTGTTTTATAAAATGATCTCGGGTCTCATGCTTTACTACCGAGAGGAGCTACAGTGAGAACTCGACTGCTTCGCGTGAGTAGCCGAGGAAAAGTCGCTAGAGCACGGTGATCCACGGTCGGGATGAAGCCTTTCCACGTCGCGGGTGCATCGTTTATCACCATCCCCACGGCAACCAAGGAAACAGCTGCGGGAGTGTTACGGTGCTGCTAGTGTGAATTTATGTAAATAAGAGACTTTGAGTGTTTGCACAAGAGACTGAAACATTTTCAAGTTGGTGTAGTTTACTTACCTTTCATTGATGAAGTCCGTTGCGGTTCATTGATACTAATTGCGCTGATATTGAGATTGTGTTTATCGACAGTTACACTGTACAAAATTGCGTTAAAATAAGTGTTAATATTAAGATATAACAGCGCAGTAATTTAAAGGTGCATTGCAAGGATTTATTGCATTTCTAACTTACCTGTGTTAGAGTTAACACTGTTTTGTGTAGTTATCACTGATGCTAATAAGATTATAAGTGGATAAGCCAAATTATTTAACAGAAAGGTACAATTATTGCTTTAAGTTAAAACTGAGTGTTGATTCAGCTACACTAAGGTTATTTTGGCCATTCGATAAGGTAACTGCAAGCTAAGAGTTGTATAACATTTAATCTAACTGATTTAATCAAGGTAAAATGTCAGACATTGAATCCTTTTCTGAGAGTGACAGAAATGGTGGTGGTGAAGACATACAGCATGAGACAGACATGCAACCACAAGCATTGGAAGGCATCGAAGCTGCTTACCACACTTCTTCGCCAGAGCCACAAAGAAGTCAAAGAGCTCGCAAGTTAACGGAAAAAGGCCAAGAATTGCACAAGGAGCAAGTCAAAAGGGTTGAGCACCGTTTCATAAGGAGCTACAATAAGTGGAAGACAATCATTAAGGATGCTAAAGGAGTGCTGAGTGGAGCATGCTCAAACAGCCTGCTGCATGAACACATCACAAAGGTAAACGATGCTGCAAGAGAACTGAATGATGTTTATGAAGAGTTGAGACGCATTGATATTCCAGATCAGGACACACGTCGCAGAATCGACACCTGTGAAGCAGTAACAAAGACAATAATTAAAACTGCTAAAGGTCATCTAACCACAGAAGCTGATGAAGATCAAGAGATTAAAAAACAAGACAAGAGTGAGAGAGAGAGAAAATCTGTGTTTACGTCTGCAGCATCAGATAGGACAAGTATCTCTCACCATACCAAGTCCAAGTTCGCCAGGTCTTCGGTTCATTCTCAAAGCAACTCAAGGGTCACATCCAGACGCTCAAGCCAGTATTCTGCTCACAGACAAGAAGCTGCTGCTGAAGTCGCCGCCAATGAAGCTGAATTGCAGGTACTGTTAGAGAAAGAAGATCATATCAAAGAACTTGAACGACTTGAGGCTGAAAATGCAGAGATGCAAAGAGTGCTACAGGCCAAGCGAAGAGAAGTGGAACGATTAGAGACAGTAAGGAAGTTAAAGGCTGCCAAGGCACGACAGCAAGTGTATGAGCAAAATGAATGCTCAGATGATGATATAGATCAACTGCTTCATCAACATGTCTCTTTGAAATTGAAGGAAGAAATTAAAGATGAAAGTAACCTGTCTCAACATCAGCCTCCACCACAAGCTATGACACTGCTAGGGAGAGAAGATAGCACAGCAGCTCTTGTGAGAGTGTTTGCAGAGTCCATCAGTGCAAGTCGTCTTCCTATACCTGAACCAACAACATTCTGTGGTGATCCACTCAGGTTTAATGATTGGAAGGTTTCCTTTCAGACACTAATTGACAGGAAGAACATACCAGGTGAAGAAAAGATATATTACCTGCGAAAGTATGTGAGTGGCACAGCCAAGAAAGCCATAGAGAGCTATTTTCTGCTAGGCACAGAGTCAGCCTATCATGCAGCATGGAACATCCTCGAAGAGCGATACGGCAATCCATTCCTCATCGCCAAAGCTTTCAGAGACAAGCTTGATTCATGGCCCAAGTTAAACTCCAAGAGCAGTGTGGAACTTCAAGAACTTGCTGACTTTCTCCGCAGCTGTGAGGCAGCCATGTCTCAAATCAAGGGTCTTGAAGTCCTCAACGACTGTAATGAGAATCAGAAGATACTTGCTAAACTTCCAGATTGGCTGACCTCTAGATGGAATAGGAAGGTCATGGAAGTGGAAGAGCAAAGTCACGAGTTCCCAAGCTTCAGCAGCTTTGTTAAATTCGTCACACGTGAAGCCAGAATCGCCTGCAACCCAATAACGTCTCTCTATGCTCTAAAGCCAAGTGAAAGTGAGAAGATCAAGGTCTCAAGGAACAGAGGTCCGGGTGCAAAGGTGCTTGCAACAAATGCAGGTGAAAGGACTGCTGTTATAAGTTGTATATTCTGTGAGAAGGCAGGTCACAACTTACTCAAGTGTTACAAGTTCATGGAGGAAACTGTCTCTGTACGAGTTAAGTTTGTACAAGAAAACAAGTTGTGTTTCGGCTGTCTGCAATCTGGTCATCGCTCGAAAGAATGTGAAAGGAGACAGACCTGCAATATATGCGAGAAAAAACATCCAACTTGCCTCCATGACACTCGCACTAAAGAAACAAAGATGCTAACAAAGGCTAATGGAGCAGGTGACTATGACAAGCTAAAGGACAAAGGCACTGAATGGCGACAAGACAAGGCAATGAAACCCTCGTTCGAGGCAACGTCAAACAGAGTCATACAGAACATTAAAGACACTCATACATCCACTATCATCCCAATGTGGGTGTCAGCCACAAGTGAGCCTGATTGTGAAATTCTTGTGTACGCGCTCCTAGATACACAGAGCGACACAACCTTTCTTCTTGAAGAAACTGCAAAGGCTCTGCATGCAAAAAATGAACCAGTTCAGTTAAAACTGTCCACCATGGCTTCAAGGAACACCATTGTGCCATGCCGAAGAGTCACTGGTCTGCAAGTAAGAGGATTCTACTCAGACAAGGTAATACCTCTGCCGGTGACATACACTAGAGACTTTATACCTGCAAACAAAGAACATATTCCCACACCAGAGACGGCTAAGGTTTGGCCTCACCTTGAACACATCGCAGCTGAGATAGCTCCTCAACAAAGTTGTGACATTGGCCTGTTAATAGGCTACAACTGTCCTCAAGCTCTCGTTCCAAGACAGGTGATGCCTGGTGAAGGAAATCAGCCATTCGGACTGAAAACAGACTTGGGCTGGAGCATAGTAGGCTATGGCAATCTCTGTCTTGATTATGGAGATGCAATAGGAGTAAGTCACCAAGTTGTTGTGAAACAAGTCATTCCAGATTGTCAGTTGGCTTCAGATGTCACAAGTGAAGTGCATTATGTCTGTAGAACGCTGATCAAGGAAGTAGTCTCACCTGTAGATGTCATTAAGGCTCTAGAGTCCGACTTTGTGGAAAGAACCTCAGGAGATACAAGCATCTCCGAAGAGGACCTCAGATTCCTGTCACAGATGCAAGGGAGCATCAGGCTCAATGACGATGGTCACTATGAGATGCCGCTACCTTTCAAGAAGGAGAGACCTAACTTACCAAACAACAAGGTATGCGCCGTTCATCGTCTCAGATGCGTAGAAAGGAAGCTGAAAAGAAACGAACGGTACTACAAGGACTACAAAACCTTTATGGATGACATCATAACTCGCGGAGACGCCGAAAGGGTTCCTGAAGAAGACATCAACAAGACTCCTGTGTGGTACATTCCCCATCACGGGGTGTATCATCCGCAGGAAAACCCAGCAGATCACGCGTCAAGAGGTCTCTCAGCTGACCAGCTGTCAACATCTAACTGGTTCACAGGCCCAGACCTGCTTTGGCAGAAAGAGTTACCAACAGAAGATGTCAAGGTGGGAGAGATCCCAAGTAGTGACCCAGAGCTCAAGAAAGCCCAAGTTCATGACACACAAGCAAAGGAGGTGAGGTCACTGTTGGCCCGCCTACACAAGTTCTCTGATTGGTCAAGATTGGTGAAAGCCATTGCCAGATTAAAGCGCCTTGTTAAAGAAGTCAAAGGCCTGAAGCCCCGGTCCTGTGAAGCCACCAGTTTAGAAGAAAGGAGAGAAGCACAGATAGCCATAATAAAAATGGTTCAAGAAACAAACATGTCTCAAGAAATCCAGTGTCTTCAGCATCACAAGGAGACACAACCAAAGTCCAAGCTGCATAAATTAAATCCATTCCTGGATGACCAAGGTATCATCAGAGTTGGAGGCCGCTTGACTCACGCTGCCTTACATACACATGTAAAGCACCCAGCGGTTCTTCCAAGAGACAGTCACATCTCATCATTACTGGTCAAGCACTATCACGAAAGAGTACACCATCAAGGCCGGGGAATGACCACAAATGAGCTCCGTGCCAACAGCATATGGATCCTCGGATGCAGCAACCTGGTCTCATCCCACATCTACAAGTGCACTTAGTGCAGGAAATATAGAAGAGGTACGGAACAACAAAGGATGTCAGATCTTCCTGTAGACCGAACAGAAGCTACACCACCATTCACCTTCTGTGGTTTGGATTGTTTTGGTCCATTTTACATCAAGGAAGGAAGAAAAGAGCTAAAGAGGTATGGACTGTTACTCACCTGTATGTGCTCCAGAGCAATTCACATTGAAATGCTCGATGACTTGACCTCTGATGCATTCATTAACGCCCTGCGTTCAGTCATTGCCATTCGTGGAGCAGTGCGGCAGATAAGATGCGATCAGGGGACGAACTTCGTCGGTGCAAGGCGAGAGTTTGCGGAAGCATTGAGAGAGATGGATCAAGAGGAACTCAAGGAGGGGGGATGTGAGTTCATCTTTAATACCCCAAGCTCAAGCCACATGGGCGGAGTCTGGGAAAGACAGATCCGCACCATCAGAAGTGTTTTGATGTCTATCCTAGAACAGTCTGCCAAACAGCTTGACTCCTCCTCTCTACGAACATTCTTGTATGAGGTCATGGCAGTAGTGAATAGCAGACCGCTGACTACGGACAACCTGAATGATTCATCCAGTCCAGAGCCATTGACACCAAACCACATTCTGACCATGAAGTCCACAATCATATCACCTCCCCCTGGGAAGTTCATCAGGGAAGATCTTTACCTCCAGAAGAGATGGCGTAGAGTTCAACTCCTGGCCAACAACTTCTGGTCACGTTGGAAGAAGGAGTATCTCCTAAATCTCCAAAACAGACAAAGGTGGACTAAGGACCGCAGGAATGCACAGATCAATGACATTGTCCTTCTGAAGGAGGATGGGATACCACGGAACAAGTGGAAGTTGGCAAAGGTCATGCAAGTTCATTCTGGGAAGGATGGGAGAGTGAGAACACTCAAGTTGTTGCTCAGTGATCCAACGCTGGATAAAATGGGAAGACGCACCTCCAAACCAGTCTACTTGGAAAGGCCCATTCAGAAGACGGTCACATTGTTGGAAGCAGACCAAAGACCACAGTGTACCATCATCACTCTCAGTGTATTAGCTATGCTTATCGATTTATTATAGTTTGTTACATGATAATATTTAAAGGGACGTTCACATACAGTATATGTCTCCCATAAGTCGTTCTAAGAAATCACTTGTGATTTGGTGGGAGTGTAACTGCCCACGTCAGTTAATACATTGTTACTTATTTACTTTTGGTTCCTACCTACCTTTTCGGTGAAGCGGGCTCATTTTTGTTTTTTGTTTCTACATGGTACCCTTTTAATGATACACCACCTGGCAGAGCATGGCAAGGGAGAAACTGTACGACAGGTTGTCTCCACACACACAAGTAAAGTTAATATAAAGAGTTACAACGTTAAACGTAAACAAAGAAGACAAAGAAAGAAGAAAAGACAAGATTCAGCCCCTTTGGTAGTGTGCAGCCTACGAGGTGTGTTTTATTGGTGTATTGTGTAATTACATTAAGCTACAAGCTCTGCATCAGCATATTAATTCACGTGATTGTTTGTTTACTTTCCTTTGCTTCAGTTCTCACGGGTCTGTCTGGGTCGCTCGATGACGGAATAAACCCTGTTTTATAAAATGATCTCGGGTCTCATGCTTTACTACCGAGAGGAGCTACACTGCAGTGATATGCTTATGACTACATGCTAAAAACATCTCTAATGCTCCCTCTGAACTGATGAGAGAAAAACATAACAAACAAATTGGAGTTTTCTCATGTGTGTTTCTAAAAGCACGTGCCGTTCCATGTAACCAATTCATACATTAAAGTTGACATGCAGAATGTGAATTACAATGTGTCTCGACATAAGAAAAAATCAGGGCACTAATTACCCACTGTATAATACTGTATAGTTAACCTGCTTGCTCCCGGTTAATGATGCGAAGAACAGCACTAAACATCAGCCATATGGGGTTGTGGAGTGTGCGTGTGTGTGTGTGTGTGTGTTAATATCCTTATGTCTTTATTTTTTTTACCACATAGAAATGAACTGTGATATTGCACCTTGTAAGATTTTTCATACAGACCATATCTCTGCATTACAGAAATGGTTCATTAGTTATTGTTTGGGTGTCTCTCATTATCTCTTTGCACTGTTTGCCAGACAGATACATCTTTGGGAAATATAGATGCATTACCTAGCAACTAAGTCTAGAACTTATCTAAATATGTCTGATGTAAATACTCGAGATAGGCCAACAATGCAATGTTCTACAATGCTCTCTGCATACAGAGGTAGAGAAATCCTAGAATAAATCCTACAAATGAATATTGAATTTCAGATAAAGAAAGACAACTTATCGAATGTAGAAACATATACTTATGTACCCATTTTGTATTTCAGAAACATGTTTTTTGTTTCATAACTAGATATCCGAATTGGGAGTGAGTTGCTGCCCCACGGGAAGGAGTTTGAATATCTCAGGGTCTTGTTCAAGAGTGACAAGATAATATAGCTTGAGATGGACTGGCGGATTGGTGCAGCATCAGCAGTAATGTGGACATTTTACCGGACTGTTTTGAGAAAGATTTTCCAGTAATTCTACATTCTCCCCTCATCACCCATGATCATGAGATTTAGGTAGTGACCCAAAGACTGTAAGAGAATGTAAACACGAGCAGCTGAAATAAATTTTCTTGGAGTAGAGCCACTGCTCCTTGGCATCAAAAAGAGCCAGCTGAGGTGGGTTGGGCATCTGATTAGTATGCCTCCCGGGCACCTTTCTTTAGAGGTGTTCCGGGCACGTCCAACTGGCAGGAGACCCCAGGGCAGACCCAGAACTCACTGAAGGGATTATTTAACTTATCCGGCCTAGGAACACCTCAGGATCCTCGAGGAGGAGTTTGAATGGGTGGCTGGTGAACGCCCTGCTAAAGCTGCTGCCACCGCGACCCAACCTTGGGTAAGCAGAAGTAAATGAATCGATGGAACTAGATTTATGTACTGCCTCATTTACTTATATAAGATGACACATAAGCGTATGTTACCTCATCAAAATTGATATTTTTCAGTTGCTGGGAGAACAAGAGGAAAAAAAAGCTAGCTATATGTTTTACTTGATTTAATGTTGCATTGCTTTAGTTGACTGTCATAGAGTGCGATAGCTTCGTTTCGTTCCGTAGCATATTCCTGTCAATAAGTCTCTCTGTAAAATAATTTTAATGGTAAATACAGGTCAAATATGTGCAGTATGAAGAATTACTACATTTTGGCATTAGTGTAGTTTAGATCAATAAAGTCAGATCAACTACAGGAAATGAAAATGTCATGGAGAATATAAAATAAGCTCATATTCTTCTTTGGGAAATAGGTGACAATCATAGAATATATCTGAGTCATTGCTAGTCTCTGCCCATTTCCTACACTGGTAACAGCAAACAAAACAGATATAACAAGAGGATGACTGTTCACCTGGCCTGAAGAAATATCATTTCAGTTAATACAGTTTCTGGATGCAGCTTATTTCCTGGAGCTTTTACAACTTGAAAGTGTGCCATAAAAAAAGTCACAATGCTCGTTGTTGAGAAACAAAATCCCTCTTCTCAATTACAGAGGCAATTTTTATGCATGAGATTTGCGAACAAGTTTAACACATATACCTGCTACAGTTGGATGCAGTGATTTAGCCGGATCCAGTCGTGTTGGGGACTGGAGCGTCAGAGAGAAATGGTTCAAGGTCACAAACACTTCCCTTGCTCTATTTACTGAGTGACATTTACACAATGTTTTACAAAGGGGTGAGCTGAGGTGAACTGCTGAGATGCATCATGCCGTGCTTTAGATGTCATACTGAGCCTACATTATACTGTGCTTACTGTTTGAAGTACAGCTCAGATGTGAATCAATACATAACATTACTTATTTCCTTTCAAATAAAACCTTGGACAATATCAATTTTTTTTCATGTTTTAACTTGCAGTTCAGCAGACATTAGCTGACAAGGCTATATCTGGCCAATATTTATTAAAAATGACTCATCTAATCTGTTACCAATCTGGTAAATATTCAATATTTAATACAGTAAAATTATTTTCTTTGCAGATTTCATCAGTGGTGGAAGAATTAAGGTCATTTAGTACATATGATTTTTTGTTTGGCGAGTAACATAAGAGACTGCATAATGTTATATTATCTTATATATAGGGTTATCATTTATGCGTTAGATAAGCGTAAGATAGATTAAGATATTTTAATATTGCATGTGGTCAACATTAAGTGAATTTTTAAAAGGTACAGAAAACATATTTTCTATGTCAGCATCTTACAAAGAGCAGAGCAGTGGGAGACCATGAACATAGAGTCTGCCAGAGTTGAAACAATGTCAGTTATTTAGCATGAGATAAATGCTCTGTCTGTGCTGTTTTGCCATATTAATCTTTCAGTAATTTAGTAGTAGTTCCCAAAGTAAGTGTCTTATTGCTAAAGTTGTGGATCGAACAAACAAACAAACAAACAAAAATAAACAAACAAACAAACAAATTGACATTAACTATATTTTCTATAGTATATTTACAAACGTTTAAAAAAAATCACCATAAAAAGGAGCTTTTAAAAAAAAAAAGGAAACACTGCAGTAGTGAGGTGACATAACATGACAGCAAGGAGAAAGTCAGATGAATATAAATGAGATAATTTGCTTCAAAGGTAGGACTCCGACTGGAGCCACTGTGATTACATGAGCTGCCTCTTAAGCTTCTTAGTGTTATACACCATATTTCTATAATATTATTTCACGTTGGGAAAGTAAACTACAGTGGGTTTATCATAGTTTATTTGCTGCCTGCTATGGCTGGTAAGGTTTTAATATGAAACAAAAAAATGTATTAGTGCAGCTTTAAGTTGAAGAGAATGTCATCATGATTTCTAACCTCATAGCCATAATACAAACATTTTGTGTCACAGATGTCAGGCAGGGGGGCTGTGCTCAGCAGCTTCAATCAGTGGGATACCAGTTTTGTTTGAGAGGAACAGCGAGAGGTGTTTGTTTAAAACCATGTTTTTTAATGAAAATACATGAAATTATGGTTGTTTTTTTGTGCGATTCAATTTCAAATTTTATTTCATCCTCCCTCTGGGTAAGCTCAGTAAACAAAAATATTTGAACGCTTTCCTTTTGTCAAATTGTTATGATCGGCTGTCAAGTGAACAATAAATTAGGCCAGTGTTTATAGTTTTTCAGTTGGCAGGTGCACAACTGCAATACAGAAAAGATAAAGTTCAAAACTTTGTACACAAACAGACTTAAATCTATTGAAATGTGTGTTTGCTGATAAGACTATTTGACGAGGAGATTTATCTTCTAGATTTGTGCCGATGGGGGTTTTGCAAATTGCTAGTTCGTAGTCCGTTCTAGCTAGTATTGACATGCACACTGGATGACAGCCAACAAAGGAGATTTCAGTGCCAATCTCCCATCACATATAAGGTGAACATATAGGGTAAAGAATATGGCAGTAGTCTTTGAGCTTGGACATACAGTACTTGAAGTAAAAAAGATGAGAAGTTGGCAGTGGTGAAAGAAAAATCAATTGGGGTGGAGAGGTGTTGATGCAACACGAGGCACACAATGATTGGATATTTGAAAAACTCCCTGCAGGAAAAGTTTAGAGCAGGTGTAATGGAGGTGCATCTATCAGTTATGAGTATGACTCTGACCCCGATTCTAAAAACTCTCACAAGTTTGAGATTTAAAAAAGAGACAAAAAAGAAAGATTGAAATCTCTGTAGCACAAAAGCAACTCTGAGCAGAGTCTGTACAAAAACGTCTGCAAACGAATCAAATAATGATAAAACCGTAGGTAACAAAGAACCAGACAGTTACATAACTAGTAACTGCCAGTCATTTTTCTTGAATTTGTTTAAATATCAAGTGAATAATGCTTGAGTTATATAATGGTTAACATATTCAGGTACCTGATACATTTTATGTATTTTATACTTTTTACAGTTATTTTACATCTATAGATGTCTATAGATCAAATACCAAACAGCAAATCACATTGTAATTATGTACAATGAGCCTCACCTTAAACCAGCAGCATCATAAAGTATAACACCGATATTGTGTCACATGTAGCTATGATGAAAGAAATGCACACAGACACGTTTATCATTGTTTATCTAAAAAACAACAGTGGCATGTGCAATCAGGTGTAGGTGGATGCATGAGTAATAAAGTGTATGAGTACTGTGAGTGCTGAGGAGAATTCTGTGGTCAGTTCAGTCAGTGGATTGAAAGTGCACAAGTCAAAGTGCGACCGCGACCCGACTCACGGATAATCGGAAGAAGATGAAGATGAAGTCAAAGTGAAGATTTGCCATGATGTCTGATGTCGTCTCAACCCCTAAGAAGCTGTTCTCTCTTCCCCGTCTGTGCCACAAATACTCTATGAGTATAAATGGTCATTAGTCTGCAAACAAGGAAATGTGTTTAATCTTAGTGGCCCGACATTGTTATCAGTCTGTAGAGGTTTCTTCATTATTTACCTATATGTTGTGTCTAGGGAGTGAGACAACCCTATACCCTGACCTCAGTCAGTATCATATTAGTGATCAGGATGATAGAGAACATAGAGAAGTCAGTGTCACCATAACATTTTATGAACACTATCCCTACAGAAGACATATGTTTGACTCTGTGTAATCTCCGTATGTGGCATGGAACAAACATGCGATATTAGCACATCATCATCACTGTAATAACTTAACATTGCTAATGCATATAAAAGACATGGAGCAATATTATACAACATGTAGGTCCGACTGAACAATCTGATTAGTCAACAAGAATGTGCTCAAATCAGCATGACAGCACACCTGACTAATCACTAAAAATATGACTTATTATTATTAAGTCCACTGGAAGTCAACGTTAATAAAGTAATACATGTGAATTTACAATTTCAGCTTTCTTTAATGAATATTTTAATACAGGTGTGTACCTCGTTTGTGTCAGAGATCAAACAGTTCAGAGAAAATATTTTTAAAGACTACAGGTGGACTCATATGGACTGAGGAGGAATATTTGGTTAGATAAAAACACGTTGTTCATTTTGATTACATTGATCTTTGCTCAATACATTTTGACTTTTGGACTTTACAACACTGTGGAGTACTGGATATGTTCCATCATCTGTGCTGGTGATATGGCGCCAGCTTCAAAATAAATGTGAAGTTAGGAGGCCAATCTGCCCATCTCCTTTTCAGCAGATATCTTAGTCACTACAAGACTGAACTAGCAATGCAGTTTAGTGTTTATATGTGCACTAGTTGTTCAGTTTGGGAAACTCCATACGTTTTAATGGGACTAGAAATGGTCTCCATTGCTAGGTCGTTACTGAGGTGCGGGCTATTTGCTGGGGTAGTGAATTGGGTTCCATTACATACAGGAGTCTACTGCTGTGACTGATTCCAGGCATTAGTCAGATCCCTTAATTAACATTCAGTTGGAGTCATGTATCTGAACACCTGATCAATCTAAGTCCAATATCGACTCGTCTTAAGCTCTGTTATTGTCTTCACTAATTCCTGAACTTTGTCTATTTGCTGTTTGGTGCTTAGTTCATCAGAGCTTTTTTTTTTCACTGAAAACTGCTGTACAGAAAATTTGAAGGCAGTAAGCCAGAACAATGGGCTGAAAGATAGAGCCATTGTTTATGTAAAACAAAATGATGCAGCTTTAACTAAAGTTTTGAACACTTTACTTGCAGCTGTATTTGTGTGGTATTACAACTTTATGACTAAGTCTTCCACACCAGTGATTCTTACATTACATTCCTATAATGAAAATACTGCCATATAATTTATTCATAATTGCAGACATGAATGCATCAGGATTGGAATTACATTATTGTTTAAAAATGTGTGACACCCTTATGAAGAAATACCATAAATGACAGTTAATGTAATAATGTGGTGATGTGATTGCATTTTCTAGTCATCCAGAGGAGCATTTTATTGCATTCTGACAGATTATTACACTATCCAGCAGGTATCACTTAATTGCTTGTTACAGGGAGAGAGAACGAGTGACAGCGGATGAGATACTTATTAAGACTGAGTGAGCGGATTCCACTTCTGAGACAAGACAAAATCAACTCTGGCAGGTTCAAATTTCATTCTCCAATCTTGCTGGATAACTTTTCTCCAGCCAGACAACTTTGTCTCAGAAATAAACAAACCCCCGCACCCAGCCAGCCTTTCCCGCAGACATTATTAATAATGAGGTTATTAATATAGGAAGAATCCCCATGAAAATGGTGATGAGGCTGCAGAAGCAGATGATAGATAAGGTTTGCTTTCAGAGAGCTTTCTGTAATGGACACCCACTTTTATTGGGAATATGAGACTCCAAATGCAAACTTTTTGTCATGACCTCCAATATAGTCTTTTTTCCTCTTTTATAAAACTACAAAAAACACTGCTGCAGGCCGTGCTCAGGCATAAAAGATGATGGATAGAAGCACAGTGGGGCTGCTAGTTTGCAAATGCAGCATAAGGTAACTGCAGAAAATGTACTTTACGAAACCTAAAAGGGGTCATTGCCCTGTAAAAACAAAACTTTGTTGTATTTTCTGGAATAAAACACTGACAGTGAAGGTCAGAGATAAGAGTAGAGTAAGATAATTGGTATGGATGTCACTAGTAGGCAGCACTGTCAAATGATACAATGCTAGTCAACAAATCTGCTGTTCTTTTTCTGTACGCATCACACAAAAACAAGAAGGATTTATTTTAATTTGTCGAAGTAGACAGGATATCAAACTGGTAATTGTGCTCGAGTGATTGCACTGAATCTGAATGTGTTGGCACACATACAAGAGTCCTGTCAAATCAGTTGCCGCGTGCCAAATAAAAAGACTCAGGGCATGTTTTCTTTTTCGACAGTTCTCTTTAACTTCACTGAAAACATGGGAATCCTTGCCATTTTCAGTCGAGTGTAACACAACAACTGTTACATGAATTGGCATAAAATAGAACAGATATTTATAATGGCCAGGGGATTCGAACCATGAGGATGAGAGTTTTGTTTTTAGTGAAGTATCTTAACAAATGTGAAGTTTGGATGCCGATGGACGTAGTGATCAAAGTAGTAATCCCTGCAGAATGGCTTGCATGTAGACCAGTCATATCAAACATACATTGCTGGCCAGAACCAGCCTACCAAAGAGTTTAATTTTTCCCATTGGATTTCAAAGTGTCGAAGTTTTACAGCTATTCCTGATTTGTTCACTGCAGAGAGAAAGAAGTTAACCACTTCATTATACTGTAGTTCCAACATACATGTGACTAATTGTGACATCATGGGCTGTTTATCAAATGTTTTGTCTTTGAACATTGTATTTCTTTGCACTAAACAAAGGGGAGGTGTTGTTATTATATCTAATTACAGCTAACTATTATTTAATCATTTAACTGGTGCAGCCCATTTGACTGTTTTTTTTTTCTTTTCACAATGCTGTGCTTGTCTGGGAATCAATAAAGTGCAAAAAAAAGAAAAAAAAAGAAGTGTTCTCTGCTGCTGACATTGATTGTTGCTTGAAGAGGATAGACACTTTTGGAACTTTGGAATCAACTTGATCAGCGACTCGGTGAGTTCTGAAAAGTCCTCCTCCTCCTTTGACTCAACTGTTTCTGTCAACTGATAAGAAATCCTAACCTTGCACTTTACTTGGGCCAGGTTGGTTCATAGGAAGTAATCAGTATCTGCTAGGAGTATGTTCACTAGGGACTTTTAGGCCCTTTTTATATGTCAGTCACCTCACTGACTAAAGGACTACATTAATGTATGCACTAGAGAAGCACTGCTGAAAGTTGTTCTTATGTAATATGTAAGGCGTTCCTGTTGTTCTGTTTCAGAGGTGCAAAAATCTGGGAGGAGAGAATGGAAATTTACCGCACATGATCGCGGCAGGCAAAAGTGGATCTGAAATGTAAAGGTGTAAAATCTGCTGCATTGTTTTACCATGTACACACACAGAGGGTGGGAGACACGTCAGATGGAAACAGTGAGTGAAACAGACAGGAAGAGACAGACAGAGAGAGAGAGAGAGAGAGAGAGAGAGAGAGAGAGAGAGAGAGAGAGAGAGAGAGAGAGAGAGAGAGAGAGAGAGAGAGAGTGACTGAGATGCATCATAAAGTTAGGCTACTTCAGTGGAGCTCCCCACATGGGTTAGGGTTCTGTTTTCCACACAACTTTACATTTATGTTATTGATATACAGTAGAAGTCATTCATTCTTATTAAGCAGGGTGTAGTATTGAGATTTCCTTACCATCCATTTACAAAAAGCGTCTCATTTAATTGCCGATCTTGTTGTTCAGCTGACAACATCAGACTGTTTCACTAGTATTCCTGTCAGGCCCAGAACAAAGCGGCAGACTCAGACGCGGAATATGCAGGTTTGGAAGAAATTCTTGTTTCCGCGCTGCTGATACACAGTCTACAAAAATTACAACAAAAATGGCTACACTGACCAGAACTCTAACTCTAACTAAAACTCTGCTACTCTCTCTGAAAATCACAACACTAAACTAGAAAGAAAAAGGCTTCACCAAAAATGGGAAGGAATAAACTAATAAAATTTATCAAACAAAAACACTCCCTCAAAAATGAGGAGGAAACAGAACTATCAATATCTGACCTATGCTCCTAAACTGGCTAGAAACAAAAAACGATCCCGGGGGATGAAAAACTTTATTAAAAGGAAAGAAACAAACAGAAAACAATCCCGTAGGATGAAAACAGGCTACAAAAATACTATCTACACTTGAACTAAGGGCTATGAAACTTACGAAGCAAAGAAACATGGAACAGGCTTGGAGTCAAAGGAAAGGCTTGGGTGCGACGACAAAAAGTACGAAGACCCTTTGGCACGGGAGAAGGGGAAACACAGACTATATATACACACATGAGGGAAATGGGGAACAGGTGGAAAGAATCAGGACGGGGAAGACAATCAGACCGGTGACACATGAGGAAGGGCAAGTGACCTGAAACGAGTTATCTTTCAAAATAAAACAGAAAATGACAAGACATAACAAAAACCCAGCTTGACCTCACCACGGTGTGACAATCTCCTCATACAGAGGTGAGACTTCATGTTGTATATCCCAAATTCAGCAGCAGAGAACTCTTTTTCTGTGCTCGATTGTTTCCCAGAAACGTACAAGAGTCTGAAAAAAAAGGTCTTGCAAGTCAATTTACGTATTTATCATGACAAAATGAAAGCAAATTTCACACCAGGCTTAATAACCTCATATTTCTTAAGGTAACAGGTGTCTTTTTATAAGTTGTTTTACTCATTTCAAGTGTTTTCACATCAAGCAATGTGAGACATTTTCACCTGCTGTGATGATGATTAAGTCACAACTACTGTATAAGAGTTACACTGCACTGAAGGCGTTATATTTTATCATAAATGTAATGTTCTTTTCAATTAGAATAATTAAGGTACATACAACACATATAAAACACATTTACCTTGATTGGATTTTTTTCAGACCCAAACCTGCTAATGACATAATAATCCCTATAGTTCCACATCCGGCAGTAGGACTCCTCCTACGAGTTCAGCAGGTGCATATCTCTGTCTTATCATGCAACACTGGGCCCTTGTGGAGATTATATTTACTCTGTGCTGCCGTAAGCACCTTTCTTGACAGAGTTTATGAATTAAGGCCTTATTATGGGCTCTGGCCAGGAGCTGCCTGTACTAGTGATTTGTAATAAGGGCAGCGGTGAGGTGAGTCAGCAGCGACTGGCCTGATTACAGCATCTGGACCTCAAGAGGAAAACCCTTGGCTCATCCACGGTAAACAAATACAGCGGGGTAGGAAGGACACTCCATTAGCTGCTTTGTACTTTGTAAGTGGAAAGAATGTGGCAAGACTTTAAGCTCAGAAGGATGATGGCCAAAGTAATTAATGATCTAATATATAGATCTATAACTATCTAAGGCACGTGGAAAGATTTGTGTGTCTGTGAGATGTTGCCAGAAGATTATAAAAAAAACACAGAAGAGCCAGTTTGGTTCATAGGAATTAATCAATATTTTATATTCTTTTGTAGCAAAATGTTTTCACACAGAAACAGTTTTTTTTTCTTGTTTTTGACCTAGAACTCCAGGTGAGAATCATGACTATGTTAAGTCAAGTACACACTTAATTTGTATTCTTAGTTAGCAGAGTGAAAGAGGATGTTACATGATGTCACAAATAAAGAAAGCAGGTAACAGGTAAGTTCACCTAAATGAAAAAAAGAAAAACATTTTCTTATTTCTTTCCATGCCAAAATATTTAGTTTGATTTATGCATGTTTTGGGATATCCATCTTTGAGATGTCTGGCTCCACACCAATGCAGCTCAAACTTGTGGCACTCAAAGTACTCAAAATTTACATCTCAAGGGCTTCAGTGAAACAGTTTTCCGTGAGAAACAACTGTAGCGAGGCTTCATTTTATGGGTATAAAATTTCTTCGGAGGTTTTCTGGAGAATATGTAATATGGCAATAAGTTCAGGACGAAGAGTTATTAGAGTTTAGTTAGTTGTGTTATGTTCATGAGAAGTTGTTGATTTCAAGCAGAACGTCCTTGAAAGAACAGCCCCATATTCAGATATTATTACAAAACTTTACTCTCCATCTTGAATTTTATGTCTTGTACTGTATGTCTTCACTGATCAGTAGCACCAAATTACAGAGATCTTTCCAAGAATCGTCCTACTTCCAATTAGATATCAGTTCATAGCAAATTATGCTGAATTTGTGGATGCCTCCACTGTCCACACATTCACAGAATTGGTGATGTGGATAAAATCCTCTATCACAGTACTGTACACGTAACCATACATTCATGGGAACTGTGATTATTCTTGTCATCATTAGTATTATTACTGGGGTTTCAGGAAATCCATCAGAGAAACTATTAATGGATACAATAATCTTTGTCTGACAAATTGAACAAATAAAATTAAAAGAATAGGGTTGGTGATATTCTATATTCTTATTAACCAATTGAAACAAAAGCCTACAGTATATAGACCTTCGACAGCAGCAAATGTCATTCAAACAAGGGAAATGCATTTGTTGAGTCTAGACTAAATGCACTAGTGTATTCATAGCAAAGAAGGAACTTGTCACTTGTCAGTTATTTTTGTTTCAGATCTTTTCATGAGTTTCGTTGACTATGAGAAAAATATAGAATATCACCAGACACACTTTGATTATTTTAAAAGCACAAAGAATAAATATACCCAGAGAGATTAAAAAAATATCTTCTCTAAAACAAATGTTAATCCAACCACATGCTATTGCGGTAGAAGTAGAAATCTAAAGAAGGATATCTCAAAAACTGGGCACATGGCTAGATGCCACAAGAGGTAAGTCAGAAATTATGTATTTTTATAATTTGGGTGAACTGACCCTTTGCCAGTCTTCTTGCAGTATCATGTAAAATCCAATTTCAGTGAGCCAACTAACAATGACCAGGTCAGAACACCACAGTAAAGCACCTTCTCACTGTTTGCTTCACATGAAAATAAAAGTACTACTGCACAATTTTTCCCCCTTTACATTCTCACCCAGATATTGTACAAAAAAAATGCCAATATACAGAACAGTACACCTAGAGAAGGAAACAATAATAAAAAAAAAGATGACCACCCTACATCTTGAAATGCAGCAGAGATAAACAAGATATTGAAAAGGCATCAGAATGTGTCGGGATGTATTGGTTTAGGCAGTAATCTGAATAGCCACTAATTCACAGTATTTTACTGCAATGTACAGCTCTGTATGGATGTGAATGGAAAATAAATGCATTATTTGACAAATCAGTTTAAATAAACCAACAGTGGTTCTGTATCACGCGGTTTCAAGAGAGTTTTCAGCTGTTTGGTTCTCAAAGGGTGATCTTTATGCTGTTCCCTGCCCATAACAACTTCTACTAAGCAGCATAATGACCTTTATAAGCTAATAAATTCAATTTAGACTCATTCTGCCATTAACCAAGCAAAATGAGTAATTGTAATTGTCTGACTCTCTGTTGTGTGTTACCTAAAGAGAATTACTGCTGAATAATACATCCTGCTGTGGGTTTAAGCAAATGATTAAGTAGGTTTGATGGATTTTAAAGACTATTCTGGTCTGGCGACTGTAATATTTTCATCTGCATCTGAAACCAAGCCCTGAGCCAAACTCTCTGTTTACATCAATGGCCTTTTAGCCTACAGGGATCAATGTCACCAACGTTCACCAGTGGGTAGAGGATCAAAACATAGACATTTTGTCACAAAAGGAATTTAACCTAAGCTGAATATAACTGGCTGGATACTAAATAATTCTTGTGTTTTGAGCTGCTGTCTTGTACATTTAGGTTTTGTTGTATTTCCCTTTGCTTTCAGATATAAATAACCTCATATGATATATAATCTGAGGTAGAAATACAAGACTGGCTTGTTGTGTTGCCAATATCTAGAGCATGGGGCTGTGCTGTTATTTCAAAAGAAATCATATTTTTAATTTGTAAAATAAAAAAATAAAAAATCAAGTTTGACTGAACGCACTGTTGAATTATGTTAAATAGTGATATGTCAAGATTCTGTGTGTCTTTTTTCTTTCTTTGATTGCTGACATTTATAACTTCACTGAAGAGCTGTGCCTCTGCCTGCTGATGGATCACCTGAAATAATAAATAGTAAAAATGATAGAAAAACCCAGATGAAAATAAAAATGACTGTTTTAATTTTCTATTCGCTCCTCGGGTCCTTCTCTCTGCTGTTGCAGTAGTCCCATTGAATGCTCAGGATCCAAGCCATTGTGATGCACATACAGTTCACCACATTCGAGGCAAATCCTCTTGGCATTCAGTTCTTTTGATAAAGATGCAGTAAATCCACTTTGAATTCTTCATCTTTCTTGTCCCCCTTTCTGGCTGAAATACTCTCACGTGCCCTGTGGATAGGGATTTATTCCATCTGCCAAGACTCCATGTTGTTTTGAATTGGAAACAAATACAGTTAAACACTGTCAACGATTTGGGTTCATGGCCAGGAATCTATCGGTTTGAGTGTCTTTTCTCACATAATTACTTATACAGTATTCACATGGATGAACTTCATGCAGTACCCGAAGGCAGATCCCCACTGGATCATCCCTGCTTCTACACTCATGTTCTTTTAGTTCCTGATATAGGTTTGTGGTTTAGCCATAGACCTCACAGTTATGAGCAACTGCACTCAAACAGTGCTTTCCATCACCCACTCAGAGCTCTCAGATGTGGGCTTCTCGTCCTCACTATCATCATACTGCAACAACATGCCATTAACAGACAGACTGCGCTTAGTCCAGATGTTACTAATCCTGCGAGGATAGCTGCTGCAACACTGTGTGGTTCCAACGTGACCCATGTCAAATGAGTGGCTCCTCTTGGGCTTACCCTCCTGGGGCAGCCCTAGGAGACGTCCCAGCATGGTGGTGGACTCGGCCCTCCCAAGAAGGGGTTCTTTATCAGACGGGGGTACCATAGCCACCGTCATCATAGTATTGGAACTGGTGGATGGGCCAGAAGCCCCTTGGTGGTCCCTCGCTACCCCTCGCAGCTCCAGTGACGTGAAGGCCCCTAAAAGGTGGTCCAGATTTGGCCGTGCTTTGGCACCATGCCCGTGTCTCCTGAACTTGCTGCTGGGCAGAGTGCTGCATTCGCTGCCCTGCATGGTGTAGCGGTCACCAGCCCTCCTTCCTGTTTGGCTGCCTAACGAGTTAGAAGAGGATGTAGATGAAGAGAGACTGCTCTGGAGAGATCCACACTTGAACTCTACCATTTCCTCACGCATGACCACCACAGTGGATTTGACTTGTGGTGGGGCACCGTTGAACCTGTTCAATCCTCCATTGGTCTGCGAGTACGTGTTGCTCACATTGGGTAATTTATTAGTCTGGATGCCACTGGTCACCTTATAACGCACCATGAGGATGATGATGAAGACCAGAAGCGTGGCCACAATGATGCCACCAATGACCAGGATCATGGTGCCACCCAGGAAGCCACTGTGAAGAGACTGACACTGTGGGTAGTCCTCCCTGGTGATGAACTGGACACAACCCACTATATTGGTGGCAGTGAGGGTGGTGGCAGTGTCTTCCCAGATGGCCAAGACGCACAGGTCATACTGCATCCCTGGGACAAGATTTGTGACTACAAAGGCTCTGTTAGTCATGGGAATCATCCTGAAAAGAGGCAGAGAGACAGAACGGTACAGCATTAAAATTCAAACCTCTTACTATGGGAGTTCAAGACAAGTTTAGGGAACTTAGTGTTAAAAGCAACACTGGCTTAGTCTGTTATGCTGGGGTAGATCAAAGAAATACCCAAAATGAAGTAAGCTAAGTGGCTATTTATATGCAGAGTAATTCAGGAAGATGACTTCATTGGTTCCAGTATATCCAATTTGATATGCATGAAGCAATAGTAATGAGATGAGTGTTCAATTGCCACTTTTTAAATATTGTTTTGATAAATGTAATTTCTTGTTCATTCCGTTTAACACATTAAGTTGTTTCAACTTATTTTGTTATTATTCCAGATGTTTAAATTTGACTGCATAATTTTGACTGGAAATAAGTCGGCAGTAGGTTAATTCTCTGTATCTGTATCAATGCAGTGCAGTAGGAACCATTGCATTTTGTAGACAGGAAAGTGTTTTTTCTCCATCAAAGTCAACCGTCTACTCATCTGGCTACTACAAACAATTGCTACAATTATAATTACACAGGTGCATATCTAAGCTTTATAAGAATTTACTCATTGCTGTGGCTGTTGTAGCTTTTGTACAGTAAGCTGTCTGACAAGTGTAATTAACTCTACTGACTGCATCTCATTAAAACAGCATGGGATATCACAGATGTCAAAACTATGTAAATCATTTGCTGACATACTGTATACATCAACTATAAGATTTTTCATGGACAGGTTTCACGCTATAGTCTGTGTCCTGCCACTGACCTATGACTTTTTAATTAATTGGTAAGCATGATGTTTCCCTAAACTTGAGCTGGATTTATACCTTGAGTTAATTTCCTATTGTATAACCTTTAAAACATTAAAGCCTTTGTCTCACTGACATTTCAGGCTGACTGTGGAGGGTTTGTCTGATCTTATCATCTGATTTGTGGTTGCAGTGTGATGTCACGCTTAAAACATAGATCCAGCTCAACATCTCCACTGCAGGCTGTGGCGTAGTTGACCAAAGCTACTTCAAACAGGATCCAAACATCAACAACGTAAGCTCATTCAAGACACATTTAGAACATAGCGAACCATATCATTGAATAGGTACTTGAACTCATTTGATATGGGTACATCTGACAAAAAAGGTTAATGACTAATTAAGCTATAAAACATGGAGTAAGAATCATGGCTGTTACATACTGTATACCATATGGGTACTAATGACCCTTATCTATAAATAGATTCCTCCTTCATCCACCCATTGTTGGCTTGATGTTCTCAAAGAGTTTATGCATCCATAGCTTTGATCCTTCTGAAGCGGCTCCACCACAGAGCCCAGACACAAGTAGGGCTATAGTCCATTATTCATCCTTAATTGCCTTTTTCCATAACTAGGAAGAAGCTGCGTTAGCTCACATGCTTGAGAGAAGCCATGCAATTTTTTTCTCCTCCCCCACATGGCTCTGATTGATTTTTAATCATGCCATTGCTTGAGTGCGGGCAGCGCCCTGGGAAACTGTGTCAGCCAACAAGAGGAGCGCAGTAGGTGTGCATGTGCAAGCACTGAAGTCATATCAATATTAATTTGAAAACAGTAGTTGGCCTCTCTGTGCTCGTTATCTTTTACTTCCAGCTCCTAATTTGTCTTCTGACATGCGAAAGGACTGCACAGCTGTTATAAAAGAGCACATAAATCTATTTCTTTAGGGAATTTTTCTGCTTTTTTATGAACTATGTACAGTGTCCACTGATTATGAAGTACAAAACAATTTAAAGCAACAAATCACATAACAAGGGCAATTTGAAAGTTAGGACTCATGGGCAGGAAAGTAAGCTAAACTTTGTAATCATTAATCGCTATACTAAGGAAATGAATGGCTATCAGAGAGACGTTCTACACACTTCTTGTGTGCATGTTTCAAACTAGCTGTCAGGACAATTATATCTATATTTTGTAGGGGCTGTTATTTATAATTCTTTACTTATAACAATATCAAGAATGCTATTATAAAAAAATCACAGAAATAGTTTAGCTGTTGCAAATCAATGAATGAGGGGGGAAATTCAGTTTATAAAGCACAGATCAGTGTTATGTTTGCAATGTTGAAGACATGATGGAAAATAAATGCTTTTACAAGAAATGTAGATGAGTCATCCCGTGTTTCCATTACCAGAAATCATATTCTTCTCTTTTTTCGGGCGTTAGCAAGTGGCACAGTGTGTGCAACCAAGACATTTAAATAAACACTGTATTATTGAATTTCCAGGAATGTTGAGTTGCAATCATAGTGTTTGAACAAAGTCATTTTTTTTCTTTTTACTGAAAGACACAGTACAGGTAAATTGTGCAGGACTATGGCACAGAATAGATTACTGGATGAGTTGCTGTTAAATGGATTCACAATCAATTGTCAGTGTTAGAAGAAGCATGAAACTGACAACACTGCTGTGACTGCAATCAGTTACCACTGACAGGCCCCTTTGTCAATTCTCACACTATTCTGATGCTGTAAATACTATCTTTAGCATAGTGAGGCATTTCTCTAATTGTGTTGTTGTGTTTAAGTATACTGAGCCTCTGGAGCCCAATGGGATACTGAACTTGAAAAAGAGTGTGATGGGATATCTATGGTAAATACCAAAAATGTCTAATAGCCATCAGATAAAATGTTCCCATAGATTCACATATAGGCCTCATAAAATTGATCAATATGTTTGTTCTTACAGTACAGCTATATGATCTTTGTTAATGTCTTCCTCAAATTGATTTAATGTTAAACTCCAAGGCTCTGTTCTATATCCCCTCCTCAATTATCTTGGTTGAATGTCACTTTCACTGTCTCATTTGACATGGGAAATTGATTTCACAGAGCCCAAAGATTTCCAGCTGCAGTATCCAAGCTTACACTTTATGGGCTTGAGCAGCTTAAGAAGGATACATTAAAAGGGGGGTCTATAATCCTTTTTCGTCTTGGATTTCTAATTAATGGTTCAGGGCAAGGATTTCACTTTGGGTTTTTACTTTTCTTTAAAATGGCACTCACTGTACATTTTTTAGGTAAAAGCAAATTAAGAAAAAAGAAAAGTTTCAAGATGGATTAAGAACATTTAAAGTTGATCTCTGGGTAACACTTCAAGAAATTGATTTCCTCAAGTATCCCAGCAAACAATTAGTGATTGCCTCAAGAAGCTCAGCAGCTAGTAGTAAAGATTATACCTCCTACTTCAGCTTCTACTTGGATGTGATCAAGCTACATTCATTATTCTTACCTGTAAATGAGCACCTCATCCTCAGAGCAATTGTACTGAAGCTGATACATTTTGACCTTTGGGGTTGACTTGCTAACAGTCCACTTGACAAGAGCAGAGACAGCAGTCACTTCTGTTGCAGACACCACCTTCTCTGGCAGAGGTTTAGGCTCCCCTTTACTGATCTTCGTAGAGCTAGTTATGTCCGACAGCCCTGACTTGGCCTGTGTGGTACGATTTGTACCATTACTCAGATGGGGGAGTTGAATAATTGACAGCTCAATTGAGGCTGTAGATTCCCCAGCAGCATTAGCAGCTATGCAGGTAAAAGTTCCATAATCCTTAGATGTGGTGATCATAATGTCCAGGGTACCATTTTCATATACTGTTGCTCGGGAGGAATTGCTGATCAAGCGGTCATCAGGGGCAACCCAATGCACAGATGGCATTGGATCACCTACTGCCTTGCAGCGCAGGCTAGCTGTTTGGCCTTCCAGCACTAGTAACTTGTGTGTATGTTGCGTAATTAGAGGGGGCTCGCAAACAAACTCCTCCTCACGAACAGACCAAAAGTAGCGCCCCTTTAGACTAGTAGGAGAAGCACAGGTTTCCATGTCATCCTCACGCTCCAGCCTTCGAAGCCAAAGCACTTCACAGTTGCAGTGCAATGGGTTTCCACCAAAGCTTAGAGAGAGCGGAGGAGCATAAGGAGTGCTCATAACTACACTGCTCTGGGAGCGTGCAAAGATGGGGTCCGGAGGGAGCTTCTGGAGACGATTAGAAGTGAGGTCCAAGCGGGCCAGTTTATCCAGATCTGTAAAAGTCCCCTCAGCAATGAAGGCGATGAGATTATGATCGAGACTCATCTGATGAAGGTTGACCATTTTGCGGATGGCTTCCCAAGGCACACTGCGTAAGTTGTTATATGACAAATCCAGATCCTCCAGTGTCAGTAACAAGTCGTCAAAGGTTGCTTTGGAGATTCGACTCAGCTGGTTGTTGTTGAGGATCAGATGTTGCAGGTTGATCAAACCTCTGAGGTCATCTGGTCCCAGCTCAGTCAACCTGTTACTGTCGAGGTGCAGGGATCGCAGGGTCTCCAGGTCGAGGAAAGAGAAGGGCTGGATGGCGCTGATGGTGTTGCGGGACAAGGTGAGGTCTACCAGACCTGACATATTGGCAAAGTCCTGAGTGGTGATCTTGAGGATGAAGTTGCCACCCAGCCGGAGTTCCACAGTTCGTCGGTCGATGTCCGGTGGTACGAAGAGCAGGCCTTTGGAGGGGCACAGAGTCCCCAGAGACTCTGAGAGGTTCTGGCAGACACAGTATTTGGGACATGCATGGACCATCATAACTGCGGTTCCCAGAAGCAGGAGACTGATGACCACTTTGTCCATGTTAGTTCATACAAAGGGGACCTGTAAAAACAAAAGAAAAAAGAATCAGTCTAAGTTTGAGATTATAATCAGCTGACAAAGTATTACCAATTACCACACTACATATTTTTAGTTGCCTATGTCCGGCATTGGTTGCATTAAGCTGCGTGTCGATGTAATCATTGCAATATTAGAATTTCAAACTAAAATAGTAGTACTCACGACCAGAGAAATTTTCACTTACTCATCCACAAAACAAAAAAAAAAAAGTGTAGTTTCACCATGGTCTTTGGACCATGTAAGCAAAAATTGCTTTACTTGATGAGCTGGTCTGATTGCCATCATGAGGATTTTTTTTTACATTAATATTCTCCATTATGACGTTCATATGCATGTCTTTTGCAATGCAAAAATGGTGTGAGAAATCACATGAGAATTCACTGAATGAACCCCGGGTTTGAACAGCTCCAAAAAGCTATTTTTAAACATGTTCATGCTTATATAGTGGGCTGTCATACAGATATGTTATGCATGCCGTGGAAACTAGATCAAGTGTATGGCACACACACACACACACACACACACACACACATACATATATACATGCAGTGAACAATAGATGTGTTCTCCATCTAAATGCTACATCATCTTGCCAATATAAATGTGAAAAAGCTGTAGGATTAAAGTGTCTTCTTTGTCTGCATCTATTCTCTTTTTCCTATCATGTCTGCTCTGTTTTCGTAAAAGATAATGGAGAAAAAAGTATTCCGAAAGCCGCAGGTGTGAGACTCGTCAGAGTTGACTGATGAAATCAGCACGCATCTGTGAATTCCTTAACAGCCCTCACACCTGGCTGACTCTGTCGAATGGATGGCCACACTTGGCTTCATCCAACAAGCTTTTAATTCCCCCAGACATTTGTATCATTAATTCCTAATGCACCCAAACCTAAAAATCAATTTCAATCATATTTTTTTTTTTTACACATAAAATTCTGCGTTCTAGTCTATATGGTTTCTAGTAGAGACATGGGAAGGAGCAGTTGTGATGTTTTTTATGTTAAACACATGTTTGTGCTATCATTCATTATCATTCATAAATGTGGGAGATGCTGGTCACAGCATGAGGTTTGCTCATCTTCGCCTACCCCGTAACACTGCTTCATGTGTGGACTACGCTTTTTTCAATAACTCATAATTACAAGAGGCAATATGCATAAATAACCTTTTTCTATCTCGATACCAGTTTGTAATTATATCATGAAGTGCCGCTGCATCTGGACTGTGTGCTATACAGAGATAATTAGAATGAAATGGCAGGCAGAACAGGGAAAAGTCATTCCCGGAAACTAATAATCATTGAAAATGAAGAATTTAATGAATAACATTGACATTTTCACAAACAGTGTTCATAAAATGAGGTACATTTATGATGGGACCAAATGCAGACATTTCACTGTACCACTATTTAGTCTTTTAGTAGAAATGATATACAGAGTTATCATACATTCAAAAAGGGCTTAACCAAATAAACTGGTCATACAATGCTTACTTGCATGGCGTAGATGTACTTGAAGGGTTATTTAGATGAACTCCCAACTTTAAAGCAACGCTCTGTAGTTTTGCTAAATGGCAGCCACTGTGGCCAAGTAACTACAAGTTATGAATGCCTAAAATGTCACAGCAGTGGTTCAGTGGAACGATAAGGCCAGCAGAGTCAGCAGCTGACTCAGTTACACTGCAGTATCTATGATAGGTTGGCTAACATGCTGCTAATGTTAGTCACAATAACTGCCAATTATGGTAGATGGAGACTGACTAGCTGTTGATGTTGATTTCCCCCCTTTTCCTACAGGCTCACATAGCACTGGATAGCAGTCTTTAGCCATTTAAGATCAGAATTAAAAATGTATAAAAAAAAAAGCTTCCACACAGATATTTTACCAATGAAATATTATTGATACTGTAAAGCATAAAAAAAAATCACTGCAAGAGCAGTCATGTTTGAGGTTCTGTCACTGCAGAAAAATAAGAGTGTAAAATCTCTTCTGGTAAGCAACCATAACCAAAAATGTACATGTCAAAACAAACACCAAGGTAATAAAAAGTGATTGCTGACTGCTTCACAACAATGAATTTTAATTTCTGTTTAGCAAAGCCGGTCTGACCTCTCTCAGCTGTCACATGTTTCTGAGCAGCACATTATATTAGAATTTAATCAGCACTGCAGAAAATGGTGCGAAACTCTGTGAAACGATGTTTATTGTAGCCAAATAATTGCAGACTTGATGCACACTGTTCTGACCCTCTCAGCACTCTGCAGCTATTCTCCACATGGCCTCATGGTGAGAGCTGTCAGTGATGATGAGCAGTTTCTCTCATTGATTCATTTTAATGGACAGCATCTGGAAACAACTATTGAAAAGCTCAAAGAAGCTCTTTTTTTATTTTCTTTTGATCTTCGTTCTCTGTGAAAATGGAGCACTGTGATGGATAACCAGAGAGAATATACAAATTTGCAGAAATGCACATAGGTCTGACTGGATACAGTTGAAAGGTACAGTATGATTTTCAGTATTGCAACAGTTTCCCATTAAAGTGAGTGTGACATGCGGTTACTGGGCAGAGAAAAACACACTGAGAGGCAGATGTGACCTTTTATGGATGAAGAAGTTCAGTCACAAAGAGATGAGAACCATGGATGATGTTTAATGTCCACATCCATTTACTCATGGCCTTTACTAAGGCTGCAACATCAATTACGGTTCAACGTGAGGGACAAATATGCTGCTGAAATACCAACAAGCACACATTCTATACATTTACAGATTGCATTAGTGGTGATGACATATGAAAATGTGAAATTCATTCTAATGTCATTTGAACATGTGTGATAGTTAGTTCTTATTGCTGTGAGAAACAAGTAAGCGTACTTGGCTTTTTATTTCATGTGTAGCATGTAAAGGATAAGCATTGACTATGTAAGTTATTTAAAGAATACAGTGCATATTGAAATAACATTTACATATTACTTGTTGTGTCATTAGAACATTACAACAATGGACCATTAGCATAACTCTTTACCAAACCGCAAATACCACAGTAATAGCTCAGTGACTAACTAAGCCCAGGAAGCCATCTCATCAGGTTGAAGCAGTTTGCATTGGGCTTGTCAGTGTCTATTATAGGGCTAGTAATAAAAAGAATGTAAAAATGTTATTTCATTTCACATGAAATATTGTAGAAAAAAATATACGTTATTAATTGAAAATAAGTACTTAATGTACTGTAATGGGTTGTCTGTTACTAGTGACTAACTAGCATAGTATAGTTACAGTATCATTAGCTAATAGTGTGGTTATACTGTATGTGTGGGAGCCAGTTCGATGCACATATTGCACAGTTCACTGTTACAGTACTTGGTTTTCAATCTACTGTTACTGGTTCTATTTAACTGTTAACTAAATTATCTCATATCTAACTCTTACCTCACTGCTACTTGTTTTTTTTTTTTTGTTTTTTTTACTATTACTGTTACTGGTTTTATTTAACTGCCATTTACACATGTGTATATAGTGTGCATTTATTGTTTAAAATAGGATATTCTATAGGGTATATTGTTATAGTTTTGTTTTCTTACTACAGTTTTCTTGCTATCACTTACCGTTTGGGAGCTGCGGTAATAAAAACAATTTCCCTACGGGGATTAATAAAGTACTTCTGATTCTGATTCCTGAAATATGAGCGTTTGTAATCCAAACTGTGTTTGATGTGTGTTTGTGATTTTGTCCACCATATCGCATTGAAAATACATAACATGCTGCTCCTTTATTGACATGGCTTATATATGTGTACAATCAACTGGTGAGCTATAGCTCTAGCCTCCACTTTTTTGGAGAACAAGTGTACCTTCTATTTGATTCTTGATAATTGTGATTTCAATGGTTGCCTACATCAGAAAAGAAGAATTTGACAGGAACATTGCCACTAGAAACAGCATGAGCATGTACCATGGAAGAATAAAAAAGCTGTGCGTCACTTAATAGGTTAAAACCTGAGAGGAAGCATCCGTTATGGAATATTAGCATTTATTTGAGTGCAGCTACTGTTTGTACATGTATTATTGTTGTTATTGATTTTTTTTTTTACATACTGTTTTGCTTACTTTGCATTAATTACATGCAGTTGAAAAATGATTTGAGTCATATAGGTGCACCTAGAAGAAATGCAAATGAATTGCGGTTGAACTAATGTGTTTTTTCCTCGATTGGCAGCAACTTTGTTTATTTGCATTCATTGCTTTAGTGTTTCGTACTTTAGAGGCGGTCCCAAGACGAATGATAGGGATCCCGTGCAGACTGTGCAAATTGCTACATTTCTTCCGCTTTCATGCGTTCAGAAAATGAAATGTGCTGTTGTTGCTTCTGTGAGTGTAAAAGAACATCATTTCCATAGCAGATCAGGGATTTTTGTATTTTTTTTCGAAGACCTCGTAACCCATCAGGTATTTGGATAAACAAATCTTTAAAAGCTTTAAAGGATTAGCTAAATCACTTGTGTTGGTATCAGTATCAATGAGCTATGCCGGCAATAAACAAACTTCAATACAGAAAAAGAGTTCTCAGACAGGTATTAGTTCACATCTATGGATTATTGCTTTAAATACTTTGTTCCCTCTTTCATGCAGGTGCTGTCTGAATGTATTATCTTATTCAAAGACGATAACAGCAATTGTTTGATTCTTGAATGTGAGTTTTACCAGTCTAGAGGTCAAGCTCACATCTTTTCTTCATTTTGCACTCACCGTTCGAGGCTAATACATCTAGAAACGTACCTTCCCAGCTTTCTGGGTAGATCAGGATGGTCACACATCCTTTGTATGATTTTAGTTTCACATATCAGTCTCTACATGCATGTTATTCCTGCATAATAAATACATAGTACACACAATAACACGGAGAAACTCTAGATTTGACTGATCAATTGCTCTTTGTCCATTTCCTGAAAATGAACATGTATTTATGGAACTGATTTCCTGTCAGTAGCAAATATATCATATTGACTGCTGATAGACATTGATTGACCAGTGACAAAGTCAACCACTGAGTTGGTCAGATCAGCTGGTGGACGAGATTTCAAATAGTCAGTAAGCCTGAACCAGTGTGACCAGTCATTGGGGATTCAAAGCAGTGCTGAGCCTTATGGTGAATAGTTTCATATTTTGCTAGCGGCACATGATCTGTTTCTCCTTGCTTCCAGCCTTAAGGCTAAGCTAATAGTCTCCTGCCTGCTTTATATTTAATAGACATACATGCGAGTGGTACAAATCCTCTACTTTAATTCTCAGCAATAAAATGAATAAATGCATTTCCAAAATTTTTAAAATATTCCTGAAATTTAAAAAGGTCTCAGAGCCTCTGAAACCTCATATTTTGCACACTGGTCAGAAAACAATACTGTCCTCAGCAGTAAAGGTTGTTTGTCCCTAAAACAACCGATGCGTTAGATGGGAAGCAAATTTTTGTTTTCATATGAATACTGACTGTTCCGTCTGCTTGCAACCCGTCCAAGAACAATCACTTTTCCCTTTAATTATGACCGCGCTTCTCTAACTTTAACCAAGTAGTAGCTTTTAACCTCCATCGCGGTCTTGATGTCAGACCACTCGCATGAATCACTTTCGTACTGATCTATTTCATCATGTAGCTATGAGAAGTTATTAGAACGTACCACGGGGGAGACGGGAAAAGGGACAGACAAAGACAGACAGGTGTGGCAGAGAGACAGTGAGAGTTTGTCAAAAACAAGGTCTGTTTTTGCGAGTGGGAGTTTGTTGAACAAGGGTAACCTTCACATGAACATGCCTGCACAGCTGTGTTGCCATCTGTTAGGCAAAAATCCAAGTGTACTATAGGTAGTGTAGGCCCTAAGGGACAGAAGGACATTCATTCTTCATTTGCCACCAACAAACCTTTTATCATTCAGTCAAGGGTTTTAATGTTTAAAAAGGCCCTTCTGTAGACCCAAATTAATTATTCAGGTCTTAATCTTTACTAATATTTTCTCCTATCTTTTCGATGAGGCTGCAGCAACGAGGACAGCCCCAGTCCTTTTAACTATCCTGAGCACTGGTCTCTTTGCCTCAGTATATATTTGCACTTGTCAGCTATGTTCAGTGGTGTAATCTTCCAACACGCACATGGGAGGTGGGTGGGCGGCGAGTCGGGGGTGACTACTGCTGTCTCCATTGAGTGAGCGCTGAGCAGATAGAGAGAACTAGACTCGCCAGCATTACATCTTTTCTCTTTCTTCTGCTGCACTTTGATAAAACGTGTCAGAAGATGACAGCTCGGTAAACCTGGGTGTGCTGCAGTACAATCTACTGATGTCATGATGCATCATTTGCGCATGCTGACGCTCAAAATGTGACAACCGTTATCTCTCGCTGCTATTCGGAGCAGCTGGCACGTATAAAGTTACCTCATGCGGCTTTACACTGACATGACAGTTCTCGCTTCCTTGTTTTTTTTTTTTTTTTTTTTAATAGGATGAATCTACAATCTGGCGTCTTTAGGAAATTACAAGCGAAAATGAATGCGAGTGCAAAATTACTCACAGGGTTTATAAACTGGATCTTGTCGACATGGAAAGTCTTGACAAAAGATGGAGATTATCGGTGTGAGAAATGGGACCAGCACATCACAGGCTAAAACCTGAAGCTTCTTTGGATGATAACCAATCTTTTGTTCAATCACATAGACCCGCACACACATTGTACAGAGTCATCTGTGTCTGCTGGATAAGAAAGGACCACCTGAATGGGTCTAGCTTTCTAGAAGAGCGACAGCCAGCTATTGGCGATTACATCAACCAGCTGTGAGCCTGTCTTCTGCTACCTTTCTCATAAAAAGACTCTGAAATAGATGCAGTTATCAGTCTCAAGCCTATAGGATAACTCTGTTGGAGTATTCTTGGACAGAGCATGTCTGTCTCAAGGCAAGTGGTAAAACTAAAGAGTTACTATGAACGGTCATCACCACATGTTTACTAGGTAGTATACATAGGTCATCATCAAGAGCTTTAAAATTAGTTTACTTTTTAAAAGGGGACCAATTATGCTTTTTCTTGATTTTGTCATATACCTATTGTTACAATGTCAGATGTTGATATTAAACAAGTCCAATGTCTCAAATAATGACAACTCATAAGGTAATAATAGTGATAGTAAGTTACATATATTCTGGTTGTCCGTCTGATGTCTTCTGACTTCTCTGCCTCAACTCTCAGTGATTCAGAGTTTGCATGAATTACCCAAGCTACTGGAGTCTCAGACTAAGAATATAGATATGGAAATCAGCATAACGGCTCCACTGTAACCTCTTACTACTGCGCAACCAAGGTTATTGTGGTTCAGCACTTGACTTAGAAAGTTGAAGGACTTTAAGACCAATTAATTTTCTGCATAAAGACAATGGGAGTCGACTGCCTTGGAGGACATCCAAGGGTTCGCTGGACAGTTGAATCATCAATATTATCAACTAAGTTGAATCTTAAAAAGTCAAAGCTGCAAGTCTGGGTATATAATGATGTTAGGCGGCATTTAAAATATGAAGCCAGAAGGTCCCTGTCAGTAAGAAATACTAAAGCAGGCTAGTGAAAGAAGGTTACACCCCCAGACACTGGGACAATGAGGTCATATCTTTAGTGTGGTGGGGGTTTTTGGGAGGGGGACAGCCTGCCAACCTGTTAATATGCTAAACAGAGAGGCTGCACTTGGGCAGTAATAGCAAATATCTCCCAAATGTAATACTAATTTTAAAAAATTGAATAATTTAGCCTGCTAGGTATTCAGCCTTCATTGGCACTAAAGACATTATTACTATATCTAGGTAAGTCGTAATTTGCAAACTCTTCAGCTCTCTCTTTCTCTCCCTTCAACAGTGTGTTTTCTTTCTCTTTCTCCAGCTTTTGTTATAGTCAGAGTTCATTCAAATGCATCCCTGCTCTGTGTATGATGTAATATGACTGAAAGAGCCAAAAATGTCCAGATTGTTTATCTATCAAAGACAACCCACAAAACTCAGTTTGTTGCACAATACACTTGAAGACTCTATAATCGGCCTATAGTTTGCTGGTAAATACACTTTGTCTTTGACAATCTTTTAGCCTCTGCAGCCTGGTTGGCAGAGTTATGAAACGGTTGTTGCTCTGCAAGGTGCAATTGTAATTGTTGTCTGCACTTTTTAACAAGAGAACCACTATGATACTGAGGTGCAATTTTCTTTTTCTTTTTGCTGGAGTAAAGCGGCTTTTCATGAAGGAGCTCAACTTTTTTCAAGAAACAATCGTTGCCAGTTAAAGTCGATACAACTTCGTCCCAACCCAACGGATACAGAGAGGAGTTTGTGTTTGTGTTGATTGGACACTCCAATATTCATAGTGCAACATGAAAACAGTTCATGTTAATGAATTTTTACAATCCTATCATTATTCATTGTCTATTTGCTGGATAATCATGCTGTATGTTTTAGAATTTCAGTTCATGTGACACTTTGTGGAATGAAAACAGGAAGTATAATGTTGCCATGGAGTCAGTTTCAACTGTGGGCTACACCTTGAGAACCCGGCCTTTATTATATTTTGGCAAAATGGTACCATTAAAATTATGCTGAATTAGCTGTTGGCAGTTGCAGTTTACCCGTAGATGTGGAGAACTATCCGAAAATGCAGCATTTGGGCACTAAGGGGTTTAAAGTATCTTGATTGCCTCCGTGAGCTGTGTGTCACAGTCAGTGCCACAGCTCCAACTGCTGACTGCTGTCGGTGAGCGAGCCAAACTTACAATAACTAACTTTCGTGTTGTTGATTCCAGAATGCCGACATGCTCCTGTCCCTTTCACCTTATGCAGTATCTTTGCTTTATGAATCTCTGAACAAGGTTCTGAGATAAGCTTAGAAACTGTCAGCAGACACGTTTTCTTTAAAGGCTTCCTGTTTTGAACTGCCATCGACCGAGTCTCCATATTTCAGAAAGGGAAGGTCTGTGCTTTTCTTTTCTCAGCTTTCATTTTAGTGCTATATTTACACATCTATCGTGTACAGGCTATGTCAACATCTTTTCAATGTCTATTCAATCATAACATTTGCCTGGTACAAGACAGTATATGTAAGAATTATGTGTCAGCTACGGATTAACACTTTGTTTCATTGTTCATCTCTGATATTTTCATTTATCATCCTATACAGCTGCTTTTCTAACAAGCTGTCACGATAGGAAAGGTCAGACATATTAAGTCTGTGTACCCTCTTTATTGCTGTAGTTTACCTTCGTCTTGTGCTAATTACATACATGCCACCGACATCTGACTGCAAAAACACATACACGGTGATAAATTGAATCACACTTCAAAACAACAACATTGCACATGCACAATAATGAATGCCAGCACAGGAGGGAGGTCTCCACAGCCCCAAAGAGGATCAAAGTAATTGATGCTGCTTGAGGTCGGCACTTAATAAATTAAAATGTTGTTTGTTTGTTTGCTTTCCTTGTACTATCTATTTTTTCTGTATGGCGTAATGTTTACCTGCATGTGTCGCATCCTTTAAATGTCCCAATGCTTCTTGATGAAAAATAACAAACTGAAAATGAAAAAAAAAAGTTGATTTATAAGGTTAATGGCGGTGGTAGTGATATTACAACATGCACTAGCAGCCTGGTCTTCCTGATGTGAGATTATTATTATTATTTATTTATTTATTTATTTATTTATTTATTATTATTTTTAATTCATATTCAGCTGCAAATGTGCCAGTGGAGTTAAGCTGAATCATTTGAGCAGAGCAGGTTGCACTGAATTGTCAGGGATAGGCAGCAGTAAAGATGTGCCAGCAGCACGATTAAAACACTGGATAGTGCAGATGGAGAATCAGGCTTTGACAAGGTTTTATTTTATTTTCAACCACCATGATGTCAGTTGCTCACACCATCTGGAGTTTGCCACAAGTTGAAGGAACACTTGACGCTACACTACCTGGTAATATAATTAGCTGGGATTTGAAATAATCGTTGGCCATAAGAATTTCTCAATAGTTACACAGGAGTTTTCGCATGTTTGGATTAACTAGATTGTTTCACTGGATGTTACAGTTGGCATGTGTGTAGCTTTACTCAACAAATTGGCTGTCAACATTTGCCATTAATGGCCAGCAGAGAACAGAAGAAAAATAAAAGTTTCAGGATCTACCAGTTCCTCCAAACTATCGCAAAGTTGCTACTGACAGTGAACAACAATATCACATATCGTCTTCATTTTTAGATCCAAGTTTCCAAGCTTGTGTTTAGACAGCATCAAAAACAGTAGCTTCGACACACTATGGCAACTTTCACTGTACTCTATTACAAGTGGCCAACTAATTGGAAGAGAAGAACAAGAATGTATTCTGATTTTGACAGACATCTTTGTTTTGGTCATTTAATCCAAGGGCAACAGGAGCTAAATCAGGGACTAGGAATCTCTACAAGTCCGCCCTATCTTACATAGAATGAAGATATGTAAGCCAGTTAGTCTGACAATTAAGTGAAAACTGCAGCTTTCTCAGAGGCTCATTTGTGACGCAACAACACATGCAACACAAATTCTATGTTGTTTAATCATTTTATTTATTATACTTAAAAGGATGGAATGAAGGAGTCGGAGCTGTCAGTTTTAAAAAAACTAACTTAGAACTGACACTAGAGGCAAGAACATTGTTTTTTCATGAACTAGTTAATTTTTAGATACTGTGAGCAATGCCATCCTTCAGACTAGTGGAAAGAAAATGCCCCAAATACACATTTAAACATTTATTTTAACTGTCTTTTTTTTGTGTCTGTAGATTTTTGGTTTGCATTAGATGGTGCCTCATTTGCATATTTCAACATGACATTTCATAAACTTGTAATATTAAAAAATGTCTTCATGTAATCATCTGAGGGATTATACTGTGATCATATATCAGTTAAAAAATGTTACCCTATTTACCTGCCGTCTTGCAAAATGTATAGAATTTTACAGAATATATCTTTAAAGGTTATTTTCTCAACATTAGGTTTTTCTGACACTGAGGTTCTGGTTCCAATCCCCAGCCGGCTGGGACCTTTCTGTGCATGCTCTCCACAGAGTTCTCTCTGGGTACTCCTGCTTCCCTTCCACAGTCTGAAGGCATGTGGGTTAATAGGTTAATTCATGACTCTAAATTTCCCATAGGCATGAATAGTTGTTTATCTCTATGTGTCAGCCCTGTGATGAACTGGCGTCTAGGGTATGCCCCGCCTATCATCCAGTGTCAGCTGGGATTGGCTCCAGCCCCCTGTAACCCTGATAAGGATAAGTGCTTACAGGAAATGGATAGATGGTTGATTCTGGGTCAGAAATCTCCTCTTCAGTAGTGCTTACATACACCAAATCTATATTTTTGAGGGGATTTCTTCATAGTATGCATATATGTCAACTACATGAAATACATTTTGAACCTGGTTTTATTCAATGTTGAGATTTTTGCTCTGGAAATGTATGCAAATTGACATTTTTAATTGGATCATGCCACATTTGCATAATCTAAACTCCTGTATCCTGCTGTATCCTGGTTTCCACTAGTTCCCTTTCAGATATCTAAACCAACCCGTACTATAGTACTCAAGTAACAGTCCCCCCCCCCCATACACACACACACACACACACACCCACACACACACCTCCTGAGGCGACTCAAATGTTCTGCGCTACATCAGACATAAATGGATAATTGACAAGTCATTGGCTACACCTCATGCTTTTGCTCCCTTTATCCAGTCAAAGAATCTCACTTGTGTCTCATTTTCATTCATTTCATATCTGGTTGGCTCACTGCCCGGCATATCACATCACTCCTGACTGCTGAACTTTCCGGCCAAAGCCTCTGAACCTTTCAAGCGTGAGATGGTGCAAAAGGGTGAGATACCCAGGGCCAGAATGGTGTGTGTGCACTTTTATATGCTCCATGATGTGTTTGATCGCATGTCTAACGGGGGAATCGAGTCTCTTAAAAAAAAGAGGAGCTCTGAGATCGAGAGATAGAGGTTTATTCAAGACAGAGGTTCAAAGATGTGGAACATCACATCTAAATCATTCTACTGTCTACATACCTGTTCAATTCTACAATGCTCAGCACTGGGGCGAGTCAATTATTGTCAAAAATGCCAAAATGTATGCATGACTTAGACTCAAACTTACTTGCATATACTTAGGCTTCTAATGCTTATTTCTGCCATGGATTAGAGGCAGAATAAGATATTTTTCAATACACGTGTCAGTAACCAAGATTCCAGGTGCCTTTAAAGAGGATTAAGATGTATTCAGTGGTGTAGTGGAGCCTGGAGAAATGGCAAAATTTCTTTTTAAATCGGCTCATGTAGCAAAGGAGAAACACACTGTGTTAAAAACACTGGCATGTTAGACTACTCTTGTATATTTAGCTCACCCAAAAAAAAGGGGAAGTAGTTGCACGTTGTCACTTAACTTCTGCTGCTTGACTACTTTTAACAGTATCCACAGAAGAAGTTTTTGCAATGAATACAGGCCGACAGATGCAGAACACCACTGAATGATGCACATCATTTGGAAGAGGGTATACTCAAAGCTGACTGAAAATAAGTAGGTCTACTGAGTGTAGTTTATCAGATTAATGTGAAACCATAAATTTTCTTCTCAGGATTCAGATTCAGTACAAAATGCTTTTTTAAGTTTCTTTTAGTAGTGTGATGACAGAAAGTGATTAATGATGGTGTGTCTAAAACCATTGGCCACCACCCCAACAAATACATATCACATATAACATAACATCATTCAAAGACTTGTATTACTAAGACTAAGAGAAAGGAAGTGACACCACATATGTTTGTCCATCTACTATATATGAACATATTCGGTAATTCAAGGCACACTGGTAGCCTATGGTTAAGGCAGCAACAAAAAACAACAGCCTCCCTGGTTGATATCTGGCCATAGTTTCTGTCTATCCTCATTTCCAGTCATCTCTTTACTTCTGGCTATAATAAAAGTCATAAAAATAGTTCAAAACAAATGACCTCTCAGTAGTTTGTATGTGTTACATGACTGTTATGACTCTAATTTGAGGGTGAGAACACCTGACATTCAACAATTTTTAGCATAAAGGAATCTGTATTGAACAAGACAAAAAACCACAGACTCAGACTTCTAAAATACAATAGGGTTTTATAAATTTGAGCGGTCAGTGGAGCAATAGAATGGAAATGATGTAGCCAGCCAGTCTGGCACTCCTCCTCTCTGAAGCTACTATTTGCAGAGGGAAGGTCGATCGTTGAGGACATGGATAGCAATTACTCTAGGTATATCTGACTCTTTCCGTGAAGTCACATTTACAATTAATTGCAGAATGACAAATAGTGTTAGTCCCTATACTGCATCGCCCATAACCCTTGGTCAAACATAGTATTTAGCTGGTGAAAAGGTCTACAACTGCAGGTATTTCTATTAAGAAGGGGCATGCCCTCGGAGGCATGAGGGTATAGGAGATTAAAATTATTATACACAAATGATGATAGTATCCACTGAGGTTAGCAGTAATTCTATAACTTTTTTAGAAAGCATTTTTAGCTACAGACTATTCACAATCAGTACCTGAAGGAAGCCAGCACAGTATCATGAAGATCTAGACAAAAAAAAAAATCACCATTTCATTGGTGCATAATCACCTAAAAATAAGAATAATTATATTTTTGTCACCTTAGAATGAGGCTATCAGATCTACAGATGCCACAGATCCCAGTAATCCAAGTTCTCGTTGTTATAATAATAAAAGGGTAGGTTGTAAAAGGTAAGCTGTCCCTCTTTAGTGACAAACCAACATAATAATATCAACAACTGTGCACCCTTACATAGTCTTTTAGCCTGTTAAACTCATTTTTAACAGTTATACTTACCAACTACCTAGTAGGCCAGACAAAATGAGAGGAAATATATGAAAGGGTGACGCTTATGTGAGAATAATCATAGTGACCATATTTCCCCCCAAAGTGTACCACACATCCATGCACCCAGCAAATCTTTTAACTGCCCAGAAGTCATGAATGCAGCATCTTTATTGGGTACCTTACGAAAGAATGAGAAAGAGCTCTGGAGCTCTTTGGAAAATACCAACTCTTTCTTCATCATGACAGCTAACTGTTAGCATACTGACAGACGAGCAGCAGCCGTGACAATGACACTGACTGACGTGTGTACAGACAAATCAGTATTGGATTCAGATGTGCTGCATTGTTTATGTCTTCATATCGGGTTAGGTAGTCAGGAATGGGACAGAACACACTAAACATCTATGTAAGACCTAAAAACAAAAACAAAAAAAGTTATTTTAATGGTGAAAATTTGTTGGCACTTAAATTGGGACTATAATTTAGAAAAGTCCAGGAACGGCAGGACAAGCTCATTTCAGCTTGTAGTCACTTTCAGCTCAATGTTTTGGTTTTCCGCCCAGTAAACTGCCTAACTTCCAGTAAAAACCCAACCACATGCTAACCGACCAACACCAACAACCAGCCAGCTGCTAAAAGAGTTAGCGAATTGTTGATCAAAATGGAGGAGCATTTAGCAGCAGAATTGTCGAACAAGAGTTGGTGGAGACCAAAATGGAGCGAGGAAGAGAGAAAGAGGGTGAATATTTGTCATCGAGGGAACAAACAAAAGATTGAATGCTACAGGAAATTATTTTCTAACACGTAGAACAAAAATATGAAGTTGTGTTTTCAGCTCGTTCTGCTACTGCCAAGCCATAAAAATCAGTTACTGCAGCTTTAAGATTCGGTACGGCATGTGAGGAAATCATCACAAAAGAGCAAATAATGACACTTAAACATGGTGAACACACGTGCCTTCAGGTAAAAAAAAAAAGTCTTTTGTGATCAAAGTCTATTGTATAGTACATTTCATGCAAGGTCCTTCAGACACAATAAAGGAACCTTGCTGCCCCGGACAAGGTAAAAAAAAATAAAAAAATTAAAAACATCTCAGAAGGAATAGCACCAGCTCACTCGCTCTCTTATCAGAGGCTGCCAGATGCCAGCCCACAACACCATCCCACACACAGCCTGAAGGTGCACCGCAACATGAAGCCATCGCATTGGGGAGGAAGAGCAAAGGAGAGAGTGAGATACAGTAGAGGGAGAGGAAGAGGGAAAAAAGAGACGTATAGCCTGGGAACATTCGGAAGGAAAAAAAGTGGATCACCGTGCAGAGGTGGGTCGATTGGAGCAGAGGGATTCTGGGAAAAAGTGGATCTGTAGCCTGAAAAAGACCAGCCTCTTTTCCCCCTCACCACACCATGCCTGGCAGGCTGAAGACAGAAGAAAGGAGAGACAACTTCAGATGGATTCTGACAGAGTGTGATCTGTTACCGTGAAAAAGTAGGGAAAAAATGTACTTTACGTTGGTTCCCATGGCTGCTTTGTGGCAACAGTATAGATGATGCAAATCACTTGTGAGTAACAAGCTTCATCCATCACCCTTGTTACAGCTCCAATGTAGCAGGCCCAGCAGCAAAGCCAACCATGCACACGTTGTATGCAAAAGCCTACAGGCAGCCTCTCAATGTGGGTGGAAGCTTTCTAAATTTCATATGAGGAAAACAGAAAAGCTTTTACCACAGTGAGATACACTGTCTGATCAAGCCATCTGTGATTAGATTGTGACAGGCTGCTGAAAGTGTGTCGGTTGACAGCCTCAAAATTCAATTTTCTTTCACTTTCTCATATGCTCTGCTTAAAGACGACTATCTGTGGTGACATTCAGATGTACGCGCACTTGACAGATGCGCCGACACACACACGCGCACACGCACACACACACACACGCACACACACACGATGGCTGGCAGCTGCTCACTGCCTCAACTTATTTTTCAGGCTGCCGGTGAAAGCTGATTACCAACTCCAGTCGTCCTCCAAACAAACAGCGGAGAGCTAGCAGAGTATGTGAGCATAACATTGGAGTTTGAGAGACAGGGACATACAGAAAGGTGTCATAAAAGGTACTGAGCCTTGTATAAATACATACCTCTGTTACAGAAAGTGGGGAAAAAGAAAAAAAAAGGAGCAAGCTTCGTGTGGGTGTTTGAGGGATCAAAAGGATGAGAAGAATGGAAAAAAAAATGGATCTGAAAAATTAGCCAAGGGCTTATTTATGTGAACATGCTCATCGCAGTTTCTGAGAGGTCAATGTCATGTCTGTTTTATCCAACCAACACTCCAAAGATGTTAAATGGTTTGAATGAACTGATGACATAATATGGAGAAATCAGCATAACCTTTGCGTTTGAGGTGTTTCTTCTTGATAATTCGCTGCTGATTCATGTTCTGTCAATCGCCTAATCATATTTCAGTAAGCTAAGCTACGATATATAAAGCATTAATATTTAACGCTCGTTCTGACCTCGCCGCTTCCCACAAGGTAACACACAGCTCAGCACAGCAGGGAGCGACAGGAGTCGACCTGCAGGCAGGGGAGCAGTCAGTGAAGCACTGATGGGTAAATACTAGTTATCACCTCTGACGTCATCCCAATTCATTTGTACGGATATATCATTCAAACGACACCCACCAATGAGTTATTTTCTCTGAAACAGAGACCAGCATCCACCTTGACATTTCACTCCACCTCTGTCAATCTCTCTGCAGCTCTATTGCCTTTCAGATAATGTTGAGCATGAGATTTCTTTATCATGTGTTGCATTGATGCACAAGTTTAGAGAGACTGCTTTCAGTGATCTGAATCATTCTTTAATGTCCCTGCAGCAGAAATTGTCAGACATTTAGGCAGAAAAATGAAAAGTTGCAGTCGTGAACCAAGAAACTCTCCCGAGGGAACAGAATTCAACCTTTAGCCTCTGAAATACATTTTCGGACAGTATTGATGGGGCTCAGGATTTACCAGCAGGACGACTGCTTCACTCTAAACAATTTGAAGCTGAACAGGGATGAGGGTGTGTATGGCGTTTTGGGATGTGTAGAACAATGCGGAACATGGCCGTTCCTCTTGAACACTCTCACTGTGGATATAAGAGGCTCGTTTTAAAACAATGAGAGCATAACAATTCTTCATTTTAGGTCTTAAATCAATATTGTATAAGATTGCTGCCAATAGATGCTCTTAAATGAGACGACTTTTAGCTGTCGGTTAATAAACAATATCTACTGATGAGATGATGCACTGATTGAATTTATTTGCTCTTGCTCCTGTAATGAATGGACCAGGGTAACAGTGTGGCTCCAGTCTTCAGTTGTGTTTTTGGACAATAAGGGCACAGAGGAATGAGATTTGACATTTTATCCAGCTTCATCTTTACAGACAATAAGTGTTAGCAAGATCGGTCTATGATGGTTGGTTTCTTTTCAAGGAATTAATCAGGCCTTATCTTGTAAAACAATACTATTATATCACAAGACTAAAATCCTACAACAATTCTAATCGCCCTCTAATGCTTTGTTGAACTTTTCTAAAAAGTGTCTTTCTAAAGAAATATTTGAACTATCTTAGATCAAGTCTTTGGCTTTGGTTTGTTTGCGAGAGGAAAATAACACAGCCATCTGTAATTCAAACTTTACCCAAAATTCTAAGGTAGTAAACTCTCCATCCATCTGCCACTCCAAAAAGGTTAAAACAAACAACTTTTGGTGGATAGAAAATGAACCCAGGTGTGTCCACAGACTGTGTGAAAGCTAACAGAGGTGTTGTCAGATATGATCAGTCTCCAATTGGACACGGACGGATGCAGAGAGGAGAAAGATCTGTGTGTACATGCAGGACACTGTCCGTATGATGGGGGGGCCTGTTATATAATTCATACTGCAGGTGTTAAAGAGCTTAAGCTTCCTGAATGAGAGACAAGCAGCTTTGAAATAAGAGCCCTCATGTACAGGGATCCTGCATGTTCACAAAATGGCTGACAATGGAGAAAAAAAAAAGTCACCGAGGAGAAATATGCTCAGGACAGAGATACACAATGGGAAGAGAATACTGTATGAAGGGCACCAAAACCAATCAGTGGGCTGTCAGCCAGCTTTTTGTCAAACAGGAACATGTCTGATGCGAGGCTTCCCTCGTGGACAGAAAGCAGTATGTCACGAATTTGTTTGAAGAGCAGCTGCTGGAGCAGATTCGAATCAAATCAAAATAATCTGCATGTGATTCATTCATCCAATATCCCGGCTGCAATAATAGGATTAACTTTTGTTTCCTACTCGATACGTGATTTGGTTTCGAAGCCTGATAAGGGCCCCTTTTTAATTAGTTAAAAAAATGTCGATAATAAAAGAGCTCAAAGTGATGTACGGTTAAAGTGATTTGGAGATACTGAACGCTCCCTTTGATGTGAGATGCACTTTGCAGGCGTATTCCGTGCAGCGAACACCCCTGTCACGGAGCAGATGTGGCTGCCTGTCTTTGTCATACAACTGGCCTAAAGACAAGACGAAAAATAAAAAATAAATAAAAGATCTCCCATCAACAGAGGCTTGTACAACAAAGGCAGCTGGTAATTTATACTGCTTAGTGAACCTCTTTAGTGCATGTTGAGGCCGTACACTAAAGCTCCTGCTTCCTTCTGATCTCTCTGGGCTTTAGTTACACACTGGTGATACTGGGAAAAAGAGAAAGTGGCAGTTCATTTTACTTGTTTCCCAGGAAAGTCTTTTCATGGGCTTGTAAGCCCAGAAATAAGATCAGTCAAAAATGAGCAATAGTATAATCATTATATTGCATATATTGTGACTGCTGGGCTATAGATCTCGAGACCGGTGTGGAGACACTTTCTCTGCTGTCTCAGACGTCTCGATCTTGTGGGTTTGTTTCTAATTCGGAATTATTGACATCGGTTTCACGTATCTGCAGTCTGATGCTATTTTTATCACTTTAGGCCAATCTTATGAACACAATGTGGTCAATGTAAAAGGCTGAACTAAAAAAAATGAAGCACAGTCATGCACTGTCACTTCATACAGTGGTATTTATAAATTGCGCATTTTCTATTTAACACCAAAATATTTGCAGACCTACATTGCCAGATTTAAGGCTGCCAACAGGAGAACAGACTACTTTGTCCCACATGTATTAATCTAATACATTTATCATTTTCAAACTTGTTTTCAAAAAATCTCTTCATCACGGTCCAGCATTGACTCTCCTTTAAACTCCTGGGCGGCCCTGGATGCGCTGATCAGTCTGTCCGCCGCCCCCCTCTGCCTTGTCAACCCCCTGCTCCCGGGGGCTGATGAGCGGTATAGAAAATCTGCGAGGTTTTTTTTCTTTGGTCGCCCACATTGCCCATAGCTAAGACCGGCCCTGGCTAAATGCACCGCTGTATTCATAAAGTAGTTGCTAACTTTGTCTGTCTGGTGCTGGGCAATTACTGTACGTTAAAGTTGCAGGCTATAAAACCAAAACAACAAGCTGAAAGACGATAAAATGTTACAGAGCAAAAACAAACTGCAGATCCAAGTGATAAGTCTCTGAAAGAAATTAAATGTATCTTGTGAAAAGAGTCACAGTGGTACTAAAAAATTCAGATTAGTGCAACTCTAAATTCAATATTTTAAAACAGCATGTGGTAAGAAGATAAATATGTACTACTGATTACTATGCTTTACTTACATTTTCATTTCGCTATAGGAATGATATGTTAATTATTCCATTTCACTGTGGCATTTCACTGCCTATTGTTATAAGCAGCATTTGCATGAACATTCTGTTTTGTATTATTGCAGAGGGCAAAGACCACACAGGAACTTGATAAGTGCTGTGCTCATTGGGGTGGCTGCACTGACCAGAGACACACAGTCACTGGAGTCCATTGATTGAAACACAACAGTCAAGAGGAGTGTATGTGTGTGTGTGTGTGTGTGTGTGTGAGAGAGAGAGAGAGGGGTGTATGTGTACTGTCAAATCTGCCTGATGGGGTTGCAGGCTCCTGAAATCTATTTATCGATCTTGGTTGGCTGCTCACTGCTTCCTTTGACAAGATAGGATCCTCAGAAGGACATCACTGACTCACTTCAAAAACCATGTAACCTTTACACCCAGTCTGCCAAAGGAGACTTGTAATTTTGAATTTTTTGATGATTTGAGGAGTCTTAAAGAATGTATGATATCCTGCACAAGACAGTTTCTTTAATTCTGCGTCCCTTATTTTAATCATCCCCACACCAACAACACTAACCATGTTTAGTTTTGAAAATCTGTCTGCATCCTGTTGAAGACTCATGTAGTCCATATGGATTTTGCTTGAGGCAGTGAATAGTAAACAGAAAATAGAAAACACGGCACAGTCATTTTATCTAACATTGTAGTTTCTTGTTTCCCATAGCAACAGATTCAAATCGGGGGTCAGCGATGACAGTTACTACCCAGTGATTTCTTTACCATATGTTCTAAAGGGTCTTTTTTGTTTGGAAGTGGTCCTGTGTAGCTTCACGACAATAAATCGGAAACATACATTCTCTTCATTTGACTGTATAAGGCAGTGATGTCTCCCATACTGTAGTTAGCCGTAGTTCTGCCCGTTTTAACTCACTTGCAAAAGCTGAAAAGATGTAATACTCAAGGCCAGGGTGGAGTGGCTTGTTGACTGTGTGTCACATTTGACGCCTTGCCTGTCATATGTGAAAACATCACAGCAGTCAGCTTTGTGAATGGGTATATAGTTTAAGAGCTTGGCTTGCTAGATCCAATGCTGAAGTTAGCTGAGATGTTTAAGTGCTTTAGCACAGGGAATATGGTTTGTATCTCAATAACCAGAAAATGTTAGCTTAGCAACTGAAGAGGCCTTCATATTGTTGCATAGAAATTCTAATTTGTTTTTGTTGTAGAAGAATATATTTTTGCTGACCGAGAGCAAATCTCTTATTACAAGAAGGCACCATTATGGTGATTTGATGTATATGAATGCCTCAGCAGTGTCTTCACATGTTGGACTCTGGTAACAAATCTAAATATGCTTTGATAAACAGATTTTTCACCCATTGTGTCTATACTTCTACTGAGTGACTGGTACAGGCTCTGAGCAGACTTCCATCATGCCTCCGCCAGCTTATTTTAGTTAGAGTTCGACCTGCAATCATTATCTGAGATCAAAAGACTGGTCATCTGTCTGTTCTTAAAGACGGAGATGGGAAATAACATAAATCCAACAGAACTGCAATTATCGTGCACTACTGTGAGTTCTGTTACATGACTTCTCTGTTCTTAGCTTACTTTAATATTTTATTTTAGTATTTTCGGTTTTTGATTTATCCATTGCCTGAATTTCTTTTGTTCTATTTGAAAGCTTTTATGTTGTTTTGGCAATATCTTTTGTACAAAAGAGGATTCTATCTATATCTATGGGACTTGCTTGGGTAAATACAAGTTTTGTTAAGAAATAAATAAACAGAATAAAATGGTGAAATCACCAGACCCAAAACAGTATATTGAATGAATATTAAACACATTAAAAACAACCTTCTAGCCCTGTTCTAATCATCCTTCAATAGTCTGAAATAGGAAGATAGTTGCTGAACCTATAACATCAAATCCTGAAATGGAGCTTGACAGATGTAGATGAACATCATCTGTACATATTTTAAAATGGGTTATTGGAAAACATTACCATAAAACTTCTTCCTGTGCTCAACCTGCAATGACAAGGCTGATACCGCTAACATTTGTTCTGGGATCTGCAGCAGCTGCAAGTGGAGTTGTAACATGAAGTCCGCTGTCTGTATCTGCAAGCAGAGCTTGTACTGGAAGTAATGAGACATTATCTTCAATCCTCAGTAAAAAAAAAAAGTTTATATTTTTACTCCTCATACTCCTTTACACATGTTTGAACAAACAAACAGAAAAAAATAATAATCTGAACATGATTTGTTACCTTTAAAAACTAAAAATGGAGTCCAAAAGTGAATAGTGAAAATAATACAGGACACAGCATTGTTACTTAAGTGTATATGATTAAATCAAGTTAGTATTGTTTAAGATTAAAATAATGTTGGTTTGAAATTTACATTAATTAAAAAACACTCTTGGCCATTCTGCACTTTTGAGACAGGAGACGTGAACTGACAAGCTGAGGTTAGAGACTGTCGAATAGATCAAGGTGCCAGACTTCAGTGTCTGATCATGAGCTAAAAATAACAACTGTTGGACGTCAGACAAGCTTTTACCTGCACTGAACAACACGAGAAAAGTTCTCAATATATATATATTTTATATAACATCTCAAGGCTCAAGACTTTGAAACGGCTATCCACAAACCAATATGTGACGTAACGAGGGGTTTACACTTTGACATTACAGCGGCGCACAGTGTAACAACAATATGTCTTCTACAGAGTGTTTTGATTTAATTTAATTTAGGTTTTTGGCAAATTGTTCCAAAGCAAGAAATGATGAGTGGATTGTGGAATATTAGTGCATATATTCGGAGGCTGTATGTTCAGAGCTTATCAAATGTTCATATCCAGAGAGAAATATCATCATATGCAAGAGCTTGTCTCAATTCTATACTGTATTTCTAACAAAATCACAGATGATGACCTTTCTTTTATGCAGTGCAGCACTTCAGTTACAGCACTCATGTTTCCTGCTGCAAACTTGTTAAAACACATTCTGCAGGATAATGGCGGACCTTGCACTGACGAATCACCCTTAAAACATTTCCAAGGCATGCAAATAATGCTGATGTATGATGCAATGGGAGGCAATGTCATGTGCTCTACTAAAAGATTCCTATCCTCACAAGAGCTTTACCCTTGAGGCTGTAATACAAGCTAATCATGTAAGGGGCGACAGGTGACAAAAAACATGGCAAAAGAAAAGTTTACAACACGAATCAGAAAATCCAAAAAATGGCATCACAAAAGAGACAGATTGGCTCTTTTTTTGGCAAGATCGAGCTCTGCTGCATGTTGACTCAGCTCTGTGTTCACTTGCAAGTCTTCTTCTTCTCCCCCCTTCCACAGCGGTGGCGGCGAGCGGACGAGAAAACACATCAGACAAAAAGCACATGGCGACTGGTGCAGCTTTTTAACAGCATTAGTTCAGCTCCAGTGGGTTTGTCACACCGAATCGGAAGAGGATAGAAAACTCATGCAGATTTACTGCAGATCAATGCTCCCCAGTCTCGGGGAGTTGTGCATTGTGTGCAGAGCGTCAGAGGTGGCCTAGTTTGCAATGCTTCATATAAGCTTGTTTGGCTGATGGGCTGTTGTTGAGGAGGAGTTGCATTTTGTGGACTGCAACTGATTAACTATCATGTGAAATCATTTAATAAGAACACAAAGTAATGCTGAGTTAATAAGCAATTAAGCCAGGCAAATAAAGAAGTATATTTGTTGTTGTTCTAGTTGAATGCTACAATGATAATGTTCATTTGCATTCATGGAAAACAACCTGTCAATGAGCCATTAAGAACATTTGATGAGCGCATGTAAAGCGGTTGTGATTTCACCAACACAACTGCAGGGAGGGATCCCTGATGGCCTCAAAGAATAAAAGCAAATGTTTGATTTACACTTACAGTGTAAATCAAATGTAGATGTAGTTAATGTTGAGCTTGCAACATAAAAAATGTCATAATATATAGAATCATGGTGTGGGAGTGTTTGCAAAACACCTGCATCATATTCACAGCACCTCCACTGATTTAGAAAAGTGTGGGCATGATTGCACCAGGGGCTCAGTTTAAACACCGCACTGATGTTCACAGTTAAAACTTAGGTACAGTCAGGTCATTATAGATATCATTCAGCTCAACAGCTCTGGATTTTTCAAAAGCTTCAAGCTGCACTAAACATTTTCATATTAACAATGGCCCACAAGACTCTGTAATCTGAGAAGGGTTGCTTGTGGTGACAAAGCCACAGGAAATGATCATCCGACTCTGCTGTTCCCCTCCTTTAATTTTTTAAAGAATTGTTTTGATTTCATGGCCTGCAGCATTTTTAGCATTAAAGCTATTATGAGGCCACTGTGCACTTTCTGGTAAGCCAAAGCAGCCAGATATTTCTCTCTGCTATTGGTGGAGACCAAAACTGAGCTAAAAGGAGATGAAATATTGGACCTGTATTCACCAAAAAAACAATGTTTCTCTTATGTGTACATGTGCACTGTTTGCTAATAGCCATACGATATTAAGACATAATACTGTTAATGTTTTATAGATGCATTTAGTAACTGGCTGTTTGTTTATCCTGACAGATTTTATAAAGACAACTTGAATGGAGATCTTAACTTAAATAACTTGTACTAAAGCCCACATGGTTTTTGACAGCATGGCTAAACTGGGAAAGAATTTTTGGCTTCTTTGTCTGACTACTTGTTCGGCTCCATTACACCAACATCTGTATGTGGAGAGGTCGATATTAACAATAAGTGGTGATAATAAAAGCCTAAATGATGGCAAGAAGTTTGTTCTTCAGTGATTTAGGTTTTCATAGGTTTAGTAGTAGTACCAACATGTAAAATAGGCAGACTGGCCCTTTGTTGCATGCCATCACTCTCTTGACATTTATTATAAAGCTAAGCTTTGTCCAAATGTTAAAGCAATCCTGATTACTTCACACACCTGGGTCACATGAGTCTCAGGGACACTTGAGACACTGATAATAATATTCATGCATTTAATTGTAAGATTGTATTTTTCTGAGCTATATATCTGTATGTCCATTACATATGACTACATTTCAACTTATTATACTGCAGTATATCGTATAATTTATATTGCTGTTGCAAATAAACCTATTTTATTTTCTGGCCATTTTCTTACAATTTGCTCATACTTTCTCTATTTATCTGTACTTATTTTATCCCTGTTCCAGTGTTACACCAAGTTTCCCCTCTGGGGGATTCATAAAGGATTATCTTAGTATCTCTTAAAGCAGACACCACGTCTATGTGCTTATTACATCCCTCCTGCTCCTGCAGAGAATCAAAGACTTTTACTCTGCAGCACACAGACTTATGATAATGTTCGAGGCAATAGAGTAGCCCAAATTATTGTATTAATGAGTGAGAAGGCACAAACAAGCGTTACGCCCACTCAGAGTCCTCACCAATTTGGTTTGTATTCATCTTCATAATGCAAAAGACAAGTGCTATGTGGATTTACTGTGTTGAGTGTTGTATCAGGAAAAAAAAAAAAAAAAAAAAAAACAACAACTCCCATTTAGTCACTTAACCTAGTACTGACTGACTGCATCTGCAGGGCAAGTTTTTGCTTGTTCCCAATGCAAATCGACTTCTCTTGTTTGAAGATAATGACACACACCCACAAGCAAATTATATCAGTAAAAAATAACGAACAAATGGACTGCTAAAAGGGACATTTTAGCAGTGGATATGCTGTACATCTGTATTTGTAGCTTGATATCTCCTTTAGAAATCACAATGTGGAACATGGAGCAGATCAGGACATTTTCCATGGAGCCAGTAAAGCAGAAAGAGCTTCTATAGATACTGTAAATTGGTTGAGCTCTGGGGTGTAAGAAGACGATGGAAATTCTCAAACCTTGAAGCAGAAAAAAGGGGGGGGGGGGGGGGGGGTTGGAAAGTGGCCATGTTGGTGCAGCCAATCAATGACAAGCTGTGTGAATGAAGAAATACATCAAACAGTAATTGAAAGGGAAAGCCCTGACTTGTTCTGTATATTACTATGAATGATGGATGCTTTTCTACTGTTTCTGTCTTGTAAAGCAGTGGTCCATACTGTGTTTGAGCTAGCAGTATACACTCAAGAAGTGTGATGTAATAGATATGAGAATGGATGGGTGTTTTCATAGAGGCTGAACACAGCAAAAATGAAAAAATAAAATAAAACAAGAAAACTCATGTGGAACAATTGAAGCACATCAGGGAGGCATAAAAACTATGATGTGTCTGTCTATTAACATTCACAGCCAACTCAATAATATCTTTATAGCTTTGAAAGCTTCTGGTGAATCTTAAAAGCAGGTATGGTTTAATGATCACTGTAAAAAACTAACAAAAAAACAAAACGAAAAAACAGCAGCAACAACAGATTAAACCCAAGACGTGGTTTGGTTTGTAAAAAAGAGAATGCATGCAGCTGATGGATCATAAATGAGGCAGGAAATGTCTCATTGTTAATATTTTGAGTGACTATTTATATTATAAATATTATGTTCTTGTTTTCTAACCATTAGCTTAGCCTGAACTAGTTTAAACGTGTGTTGTTTGACTAAATCACAAGGTCTTGTGTTTGCTCTGTCTTTAGCCTCTACCAACGCCTGAGTGAAACGTCATGCTCTTTAACAGCTGTGCCATGGAATCAAAATCAACTTTTAAAAATGATTGCAACCACCTCTCTTCACTTTTTTTCAAGACAGAAGTGTTTGATTTGTTCTGCTGCTGTAGAATGATCATAGTTCTACATGACGGACACTGTGGTGAGAAGTCTTGTGGTGTGGGTCATCGTAAACAAATGAAAACACAAAAAACATTCATGCCATATTCTGTAAAAAATAAATCCGACACACTGGACCTTTAAAAAACCTCATTTTGAAATAAAATGTTAAAATAAAAAGCTTGGATTCGAGTGTCCAAATAACACTACATAATGGGTAGAATTGTGTTATTGTTGGTTCTATTTTACACAATCTGATTATTTATTTTATGTCTTTTTATTTAATGCTGATTTTTTTGAGGTTCCATAGACAAGATATTAGACCTTCCCGTAAATCGGCAATCCAGTGGTTCAAACTGTGCCCATTCAGTCCCAAGTCTGTTTCTTTTCCAAGTGTGTACACATGCCACTAAAGTGTTCACATGTGTTCATTCCGGTTGCCTCCAGTGTAAAATGTATGAAGCGACTCGTCCCTTGCTGAAAACCAACAGTGACAATATGCTGGATGACTATTTCAAGTTCACAGTTTATATTGTTCTCAGAGGAAGTGGATCCCATAGCAACTCCAGCAGCTGACTTCTCTCTCTGTATCTTTGATCGCTATTCTTTCATCTTTTGTGAGCCTGGGACAGGCACAAAATTGCTGCATAGCATGATATATGACATTCCATCTCGGCAGCGTATGAAAAATAAATTAGATTTCCCTACACCATTTCCTGATCAGTCCCCGCACCACCACCACCAATACCACCACCGGCAGCCCCCCCTCCTTTCATCACACCTGCTTCTCTCTTCCTGATCATGCATGTGGCAGCTCAGCTGTAAAATCAAATACTGAGGGAATGTTCACACTAAGTGTATTACAGAAGGATTTGTCAGACCACTTACTTATCTACTATGATACTTATCTACACACTGAATGAGGGTAGAAACTATGTTTACATTTAAAGGTAGGGGTCACACACTCATGTTTTCCTAAATATATAGATTGAAAATGTAAACAACAAGAGACAGACCTGTTGACAAGGTTCATAAGAGGATGACATATTTAACATATGGACAGACTGGTTTTGCAGTTTCGTTGTACTTTACTTGTACTGTTGCAATAACAAATTAAAGCCTTCATCATCTTCATCATCATCATCATCATCATAATATGGTCTTCTGTGTATTGGGCGGACACAAACCCCTAAAAAATGCATGATTTGAATTTGTGAGAAACCACTTAAACAGCACACATAGTAATTTGATCCATTGTGGATCCAAAAATATTTAGGTTGTTGGGACTCAAACAAGGCTCAGGTTCAGGCCAGGGCTTCTTAAATCAGCCATGCCAGTGACCTGAATGGAGTTCAAATTAGGTGAAATGTCTCTAAACTGTAACTGATTTTCTGATTTTCAGACTTCACTGCCTACCAGATTCACACATGAAACCCATTTGAATATATTTGGGTCACTTAGCAACAAAGTAGAAAAGCTGCTGCAGATGTTATCGTACTTTGACACGAGTTTGTGTCACCCTATGCATGGCCGGTAATTTGACAAGTTAACATCTACAGTGTATGTGCAAAGTGTTTTCATAAAGACATCAGACTTGCCGAATCATGGGATGAAGAAGGGAACTAATTAAAACAGCGTATGAGGAAAGTGACTTCTTTATTGAGTCTTGAGCATGTCAGATCTTCTTACTGTAGGTCAGAGCTGATTTATTGAGCTTTTACACATTGTGCTCCAAAAATACATCTTCAGCTGTTTCATCTCATTAGCATCACCAAAGTCAGATGTTAATGGAAACATGTGACTTACCTTCTGCACACCATGAAAAGATACTTTATGAATCATCTAGGAGAGACTATGTTGACTTTACTTGATTTATTTGTCCATATACAGTAATCTAACCAATGAAAATTCATTTTCCAACAACAGCCAGACATCATTCACTTGATTCAAGTACTGTATACTCCAACTAGATGTGCTTTGAATCAAGCTAAGTCCCCCACAGCCCGAGTTTAAGTATTTTATTTTTTCAGTACATGGTTTGCAAAGACTGAGGCCAAACTGACACATTTGTTGTTTTCAATTAGTCTATCGAGGACCACACATTCATTCTCCATGTACAGCACCTGTCCTATATTTTTTCATGAGCTTCAAACCTTCTGAGTGATGAACCATAAAGCCTCACAAGCATGAAAGCATTCTTTTGATCACTTAGAAGATACAGGAAAATGTAGGCCCACTTCCAATATAGGCTGCTTTATAGTAAAGACATCAAGGATGGCAACAGCCATACTTTGAGGCATTTAACAACCAGGTGTTATTTTGGGTTGTTTATCACTACATGCACATTCATAGATCCCTGCATACAAGTACAGTATGTCAGCAGGGAGGTATGACAGCATTTCACTACTGGACAAGACAAAAACTGTACTTCCATCAGCTGGCACTGGAAAGTTTTTTGATTATTTAAATTTGTTCAGTCATTATCCCAGCATACTGTTGTCAGAGTCACTGTCACCGCTGTAAAATATTGTGCTATTTGATGAAAAAAAAAAGAAGCTCCAACATCAAGTGAGTGACATTGTGATGAAATGGTTTTGTCAGCTGCTGTTTCCAAGGTCAAGACCAAAACTTTCTCAATTTTTAAAACAAGGCATGCCAGGTCAGCTCTTTTTATTGCTTTGCAATCTGTTCTATATTTTTTAACCTTTGGCTGCACTAGGGGAAACTCCACAAAAAAAGCAACTTCCAATTAGTTGCCTATAGTTTTCTTATTGTTAGCAGCATCATTTTGGCAGGTTGGTGTCAGTCTTTTGTCTCAGGATGTGTCCATTAAATATGAAGCTGGGCCATTTAAATGAAAAGAATGCAGTGTATGAAGTGCATTTAATTAACTAACAAAAATGGAGACATTATACAAGTACAATGCTAAAATAAACATATTGCATAAAGCTCAATATGGGAGCCTTTAATGTGAGTGGGAGGTGCTATTAGCTCATTTGATTTCTCTGTGATCTGCACAGTAAGGAGCTAGAGGGAGAGGAAAAAATAGCAGACTTAACCTATCATAAATGAAACATGGAGCCGACAGATTTATTTGTCACTCTGCAATTTTTCTTTTTGAGACAGTTTTACGTGTTTGCAGAACTACTAATTCATGCCAACACTAGACAATGTTTCACTTTCCAGATACTAAGCATCACACATCCTGGGTGAAAGATAAAGAGAGAATAAGAATAATTCACCAACCAAATCCACAAATCTGCCACTAAAGGCTCCGGTTTATCACCTCCTACTGAAGGTTTCTGTCACTCTTATCATGTTAAAAGTCCTGTCGACACTGAATATCGTGCCTAGGTCTGAGGTTGCTTTGTATGTGCTGTGACAAGACTTAGATTTACAAACACTTACCTATACTGAATAGTATTGTGCCATATGGTCCCTCGAAAACACCTCAAGGCCACTCATTCACACTCAAAGAGCACGATGAACAGGCAGCCTATAGAAAGGAAATGTGAGTTGTTAGAATCCCATTTTTCACAGCAGTACTTTACTTCTTTCCCACTATTATGTTGAAATGTTGATGTACTCATGCATGCATGTAAGTGGCCTACTGTAATTGAGGAACCATGTTACAGATTGTGCATGTGACCTGTGTAACAACAGGAATAACAAGTTAACCTTTGAGACGGTGGCATCTGACGCACATCCTAAACAATGCTTAGGTGGTCTTGTGTATTGTATATGCTGTGAGCCAATCACGCCCCTAAGCTGTAAAACCTTTTACAATTCAGGCAACGTTATTAAGATTTATAAGGAATTATCTTATTTTCAAACAAAAGCTCCTTAAAGCACCGTGTAGGAGGGATGGGAGATTAGATTGGTTTATGGAAAGTTATTGAAATAGAGCACAGCAGGATGTTTGTGCAGGGCCCCGGCTCCCAAGTGACATTATAATCTGGGCAATGACTGAACGCGCATTATTCATCTCCTTCTCTTATTTTTATGACCAGTTGTCCCAACAAGCTGTTTGCCTTTCAAAAAACACACACACTCTGAGAGCTGTGTTGTTTGTTTGCTATGCAAATATGAGTGTGGGTGTGCATGTATACATGCCTGAATATGTTTGTGCTCGGCTTCATGTTCCTTATGAGAAAGGGATGTTTAATTTATCAAGTCATGCATGTACTGTACCAGCGGTTGTACCCTCAATGTTATAAAAGAGGGTATGAGACACATGGTAGTCTGAAATTGGCCATCGTATGCAGCATTCAGAGAATGAATAGCAGGTTGCTCTTCATTTCTTCATCCCTTCATAGTAAACATCTTTATATCCCACTCAGCAGGTCCTTTGATATGTTTATATGTCGCTTCCCATGCATTTGCCTCCCACCCAAGAATGACATGATCCAGCCTTTCAAGTAGAGCCCAACACATTGACTGACCTTTTCATATACATTCACGCATTCCTGTTCCTTATTTGATTTTCTCTGGGGACCCACGACACAATGTGTTCTTTTGGTTTAAATTCATTGCCGTGTTTTCCTGTTTTCCTGCTCATGATCATGCAGAGGATGTCAGTCTGATGAGAGGAAGACATGGAAGTGCACCCCCAACGGTGCTTTGATATCTGGGGCAGATCTCGCTCATCAACAGTTTTCTGTCGACCAGGGGACCCTACAAAAGAACAATCAAAGCCTCCGTTTTGAGCAGGTCCCTGGCTGGGCTTTGCCCGTCAATCACAGTGTTAAGAACGCCAACACAGGATGCACTCATGCTAACCTGAGTAACTGTATCTCTTACTCACACCTTTCCTGGGTTAAAATATATTTAAGTCCAAATGACCCAGAAGGGTGTCTGGTGGGTTGGTGCTGATCACCTGAGATTTGTCCATTCATGAAGTCATTATTAGCTTTCAAGGAGTTGCAACTAGAGAATCCAAACACAAAATTGTTGACCCACTGTCATTAGCCGTCTTTATTCAAAGACATATTTACACACTGCTTTCAGCAATTATCTGCTGACAAAATGACTGAGGGAATTGAGACTTAAAAGATGTCAAGAGAATGCCGTTTCATTATAACAACACAATAAGCCTATTATTAACATTCACATTGTAATTTAAAATCCGTAAGTGGATCATTTACAAATCAGCAACATAAAAATGTGCTTTAACTCAGTATATCACAGTGTTACAGTACCTTAGCAGCTCAGAACTAGCCTGCATAGGATGAGGTGAAATCTCACTTAATGTCCTGCCACTACAAATGTACAATAGAGGATTTTAAAGGAATGTAAATTGTTGATATAGAAATGAAAAACACATTCAGAATGTGACATGCATTACACCTTTAGCTAGCCATAATTTAGATGTATCTTCAGTTACTGAGTAGCACTAAATGAGAAAAGCCTACAGCATCTATGAGAACGTCAGTGTAGTAGCCATGTGGCCATGAGTTTAGTTAAATGAAGGTTAGCTGTTGGCTAGGCTGTTTCTAACTCAATATTGCAGTGAATTAAATTTATGATTCCACTGACTTTTCTGCTAAAGAGATGGCAGAATCCAGAATCCTTAAAAACTAGGAAATAAAGTTGCAACATTTCCATATGAAGAGTGACCAATACATGTAAAGCGCATACAGCCAAACTTTATTGTAAAAGTACACCATCCTTGTTCCATGATATTCAGAATATAACGTTTCAAGATAATGAAACATCCTTCTCGTTTACCAGGTCAGTTGAAATAAATCCTTAACTTTATTCTTAAAGGACAAGTGTGTAGGACATTGTGGCATCTAGAGGTAGAAGATTGCATTCAACTAAATACCCTTCACCTCACATCCCCCTTCCCCATCTACCTTCCTGTGAAAATTGCGAAAGGCTCTATAGCCAGTGTAACTGTAGAAACATGATGGTACAACATTGTGGATACCAGGCAATTATAATGAACACAACCTGGTGAATATTTTATTCCATTTCTGCCAATAGATACTCTTTAATTTTACATATTGTAAGGGCCTTTAAAAGCCTATAGAGCTCCATTGTTTCCAAAGACTATTAAAACACATGCCATGAATCTACACGCAGTAGTTAATTTTGAACAGATCCAACAAATGTACTGCTAGTGCACCAAATGTCTGTTAACCCATCACTAAATATAGTCCAGCAAATACACCAAATACTTGTGTCCAGTTATTTTAGGAAATTACAGTTTTATTTTTTAGAAGACAAAACTTTACCGACTGGACTTACATCTTCAGTAGAAATGAATGAGCGTGGTGTCACAGACACCTTATGGTAGGGAACAAGTATAGAAAATATTGAGAGACAGACTAAGATATTTCGGGATTTGTAAAAAATACAAATAAAATCATTTAAACACCAATGATGAATGGGTTGTTGACAGATACTAAACTTTGGATATTCAGATGATAAACTGAATGACTAAAATTAAAATAACCATTATTCAAAGTCGAGATTAATTCTCTCACAATATTTCTCCATAATTAGCCCAAATTTTAGATTGGAAGACTTAATTACATTAGATTAAATTAGGGTCATAATTTGTGAAAAGACTTAGATAAAACTCTTCAATGACATACATGAGCACAGTGAGCATGAAGAAAAATGAAGAAAAAAAGGATAAATTATATCTACTATTCAGATATTTTTAGTCAGTTGAATACCAGTGAGTGGTAGGGAGGAAGGGAGCAGTGCTACTAAAGAAAAGCCTGACTAATTTATTCTGCTTCTCTGTCATACTAAGGCCACAGCGTCTTATATTATATGTTTAGAATTTCTAAAACACTTTCACTGAAACCACTTCATCCATCAGAAATAAGCCAAAGGTTAGACATTCCAGCATTTTGATCAAGGCTGAGTATTTTAATTTTAATTTCAAAGAGCAGTCATCATACCAGTCTAACTCTTCTAGTGCATTGTAAGTGAGTAAATCCTTTATCCATTTTCCAGTAAAATATGTATCTGTCATGAGGCTGTAAACAACAGCCCCTGGCAGCTGGCAGCTGTTTTGCATTCTGGCTCAAACAAAAAAAACCTTCGCTTTGTGACCACAGTATGCTGGTGTTTTATTCTGTTTTTCAATTCCCTACAACTTTCTAGTCAGTTTACATCAAAGAGGCTACAACACATGGTGTCATCCACATTACACATCATTGAGTCATTAGTAACTGGCTCACACTCAGCTTCCAATGCGGACAGAAAATGGACAGAAACGCCTCTTCTACATGCCTGCTCAGACATTACATGCATGTCAAAGTTGTTAGTGGGATTGAGGCAACAGTCAAACTGCGGCCTTAAATGACAAGCCAAGCACCACTTTCCCTTTGCAACAACGTCCTACATTGCACCTCCTGTGGTGAAGTTTAATCACGTTTTCCGCTAGGGTGGTTCCAGTGCCTGTGAGAAAAGGGTTTATCGAATACGCACACATTGTCATTACGCAGCCCATGTGGTTCCCCCTCAGTATCAGCGACCACTTATATCCAACCAGTGTGGTTTAAAGAGTATCAATGCGAAGAAAGACATACTTGTCGTTATGCTGAGAGTGCTTTAGATAACACTGAGAGAAATTACAAAGTAGGTTGAGGGATGTGTGATGAATTGCATTTGGTGGTTTTGTGATCACACAATAGGTTTACTGGTAAATCCTTGAGTCAAAAAATATTAAATGTTTCTATTATTCTACTGCTGTCAAAAACGGAAGTCTAAAGATAGCGATTATACCTTTTAAACAATTTTAAAACCTTGTATCTATTTTACTTGTCATATGGCTTCATACTTCTGAGTCATGCTCATTTTAGTGTGTGGTGTGGTTGTTGATGTTGTAGTAATTTAATGTTTCACTTTCATGAAGTTGTCAAGAACATTCATCAATGGTCAGATTAGAGAAAGTGAACATGGGTCCAAGATGTCTTATGTTGAAAGGTTTATTGAACCAAGTAAAATAGAGGGTTTATCTATACACTTGTCATGACGTGGGCGGCTGTGGTTTGGAGGTAGAGCATGTTGTCCACTAATCAGATGATCGGTGGTTCGATTCCTGCATGTCAAAGTCTCATTGGGCAAGAAGCTGCTGAATGTGTATGAATGGTCCCAAAACCGATGAGCAATTGGCACCTTGCATGGCAGCCAATGCCATCAGTGTATGAATGGGTGAATGAGATAGGTAGTGTAAAAGCACTTTGAGTGGTCTGAAGGCTAGAAAGGTGCAATATAAGTACAGTTCATTTACTGTTTACAACTCTGAAGAAGCTGTCCTCTCTGCCTTGTCTATCCCCTCAGAATAGTGGCCACAAATACTCTCTGTCCTTAAATGGTTGTTAGGCTACAAGCATAGTATGGACCACTAAGGGAACACAAACTATGCTTCCCCTTAGTGGTCTGACATTGTTATCTGACTTTGCAGAAGCTTCTACATTATTTACCTATCTATTGTGCCTAGGGAGTGAGACAGCCCTATCCTCTGACCTTGGTTACCACTATAATGAGTACAGTAACATACATCTGTTCTGTATCTCAGGGATAGAAGTCAGTCCAGGATTTTACAACATCCCTACAGTAACCTCGGGATATATGCTTGACCCTGTGTAACCCTATACGTGGCATGCTAGAATAGAAAATATCCTTGCGAGTGTTCGTTTCTTCAATGTCTGTTACACAGATAAAGCGGAAGATACAGGAATGATGTCTATCCTCTGTCTGACAACCTTGGAAAAGAACCCCACACTTATATCACAACCTGAGCTGGTCTGTGCAAAACCAAGCAATTTTAGCGGACATATTTTGATGATGTGTAGACCACTCTTCGATCAAATTCAGAATTTGTTCTCCCCATTAGTCACTTTGATGCAGCTTAAGATATCAGTTTAACTCAGGAGCTGCCTATGGGAGATTCTGGAACAGTGCGTTTAACAGCACCACCATCATTAAAACACCAAATGGAGAAATATAAATACTCAGAAGATTGCTGTTGATCTTTCCATTAATTTTCTACAAACTAACCTGATCCGCTGAGAAAAAACTAAGCAGGACATTACTTGTTTAATGTTTAGTCTGTAACCTCCATCATTTCTCCATTATAGATCTGGAAGTGGGCTAAGAAGTTCTCTGGCCTCTTTAGAAGTCCAAAGTATGTCATCCCTGACATCTAAGCATGGAGAAGAACAAGTATGTTCACTGCAGTTTGGGTGACACAGGCCATCTGGAGTCTTTTTTCGCCGTGAGGTTTGTGGATGTGTGGGGCAGCAGTGAGCTGAACAAAGTTTAAATAATATCCTATAGTGGCTGTGGCTAATGGTTGTCATGAGTACTGTGTGACCCCAGCCCATCTTTCTATCCCCAGGTAATGGTACAACAGTGAAATACATTATGAGTGTCACAATGTGAAAATGAAATGTTGTGTAAAATTGAAAAGAAAGAAAAAACACAGGAGACCAGGTACAAAAATGTAAGGTGAGAATCTGAGAAAGAAAACCCTGAGGCAAAAGTGGCCAAATGCCACAAATTGATTTCTTCGTTTTGGTGGGATGGCAACAATCGTCACTGAGTCTAAGTGCTGTGTTCTCTTGCTTTCAAGTGCCTCAAGGATTAATTCCCTCCTGGTAAAGTGTATGCCAACAAAAGACTTAGATCTTCAGAGTCTGAAAAACTATCAACTGTACATACATTTAAAAGTATATTAGTAAGTGCCTTCTTCAATGAAGGACCACTTAACACAAAAGCTCAAAGAGAAGATGTCCTGGAGCTAAAGCACTTTTTATGTATTGTGAAGTGTGTGTGAACGGACTGGAGGGGACTGAAATCATTTTGTGGATTTTTAACTTCCGAAGTTTGTCTCTCATTAGTATGACTATGATAAATCAATGAGCCTACATTTGGATTACCAATAGCACTTCATCAAAGGAACACAGGCTTCTTGTTCACTGAGTGCGCTGTATCAATCAGTGAGGATGTATGGCAGCAAAAACTCAGCACAGTCCAACATCAATACAGTATTTTTGTTGTTTTAATAAACACAAGCACGCACATCAGATAAGACTACTTGTTGCATTCTGTAGTGTAGTATCTACCATGAAAGACTCAAGAATCCATAACTGTGCACACATGGTTCTGAGTTGTAAAGTCCTGCCTCACAGGAACACAAGCTGCTGTACATTGTGTTGGTGTCTGATAAGCCTTTAAACTAGATTTCATGGGTTGGGTTTCGTCTTCTCACCAGTACCTGTTAAAGCACGCCTACATCAATGCAAACCTCTATTGAAGGCTATTTTTGATGTGAACATGGCCTAAAAGGGCACCAAACAGCTCTGCATGTACACTGCAGTGTGTGTGTGTGTGTGTGTGTGCGCGTGCGTGTGTGTGTGTTTGCGTGTGGGGGAAGAGGAAACATTGAAATAATATAGAAATATGTATGCCTCTGGATTCGTCTACAGTAGTATTCTTAAAACTGTATGCTCTATGTAATGCCAATTTGCGTACTTCCACACACTTGCTATTTTAAGTACATGAGTGCGTTCACACTGTCATCTATGGGAAAATGCAGTGTACTGTGAGTATTCATATAGTGCACTCATAACTGTCAAAAAGTTGAGTGCTGGAACCACTGGCATTTAAAAAAAAAGAAGAAAAAAAAAGAAGGACAAAGAAACTGTCAGAGCTGAAATGGTTGGGGTCAATACTGCTATACAGTATATAAATGTGAGATGTACATATGTTTCATATTTATTTTTTGGCAGTCAGGCTTTGGCGCTAATACTCAGCCTGGTTACAAATAGGCAAAGAAAACGTAGTAAAAACATTGCAATTGTCATCTGTGGTGTGTGCACAGTGGTCTTACTCGAATTGAGACAGCACTACCATACCGAAATTAGCACACTACACCAGGAAGTACTTAGTGTACGACATAGAAGTGTACTCAGGGCCGGTCTTACCTATGGGCAATGTGGGCGCCCAGGGCGCAGTCTCCGTGGGGGCGCACGAGCGCCCGAAAAATAAACAAAACTCGCAAATTTTCGATACCGCTCATCAAGTTAGCGGAGCGGGCGCCCCCGGGAGCAGGGGGTGGACAAGGCAGAGGGGGGCGGTGGACTGACTGATCGGGGGGCACAGCGCATCCATCAGCATTGACTCTCCATGAGTTTAGAGAGTCAATGCTGGACCGTGATGAAGAGATTTTTTGAAAACAAATGATAAATGTAATAGATTAATACATGTGGGACAAAGTAGTCTGTTCTCCTGTTGGCAGCCTTAAATCTGGCAATGTAGGTCTGCAAATATTTTGGTGTTAAATAGAAAATGCGCAATTTATAAATACCTGTATGAAGTGACAGTACATGACTGTAATTCGTTTTTTTAGTTCAGCCTTTTACATTGACCACATTGTGTTCATAAGATTGGCCTAACATGATAAAAATAGCATCAGACTGCAGATAAGTGAAACCGATGTCAATAATTACGAATTAGAAACAAACCCACAAAATCGAGACGTCTGAGACAGCAGAGAAAGTGTCTCCACACCGGTCTCGAGATCTATAGCCCAGCAGTCACAATACAGTATATGAAATATAATGATTATACTGCGCTGAATTGGGACACAGCATTTGTGTTTTGGATGTTCCAAAAAAGCCTAAACAAACTCCACAAGTGCTTATAGATAAAGGGCGCAAATGTGGCCAGGACCGGTGCTGCAGACTCTGCAGGCAATTAACAGGTGCAATCATGACAACAGGTTACAGGTGTGTAAAATATATATTTTTTTTCTTTTTAATTTGTGTGCAACAATAAATGAAAAAGCCAACTAAAGTTAAAACAAAACTCTGTTTCTTGCTATCAGGAAAGAAAAAGAAAAGTCTTTGGTCTATTGCCCTGCTTTATATTGATTTAGGCAGATTATGTTCCCATGAATATGTCCTAGTTTATATCCCATGCATATGTGAGAATATTGGATTAAATATTTGTGTTTTGCAACTCTTTTCTAGTCTGCACATGGTAGCTCCAATGTGAAAACAACCACAGAGGCAGTTCCTATCTGCCTAATCTGCGGTGAGATGATAAAATGTATCTCAGTCTCAGCTGCCAAATCCCTCTAAATGAATACTGATGAGAATTTCACTTGGAGAAAACACTGAATAACCTCAATCTCAGTTTATTTAGGGAAGTACATTATGTTGTTGACTAACATAATGTACTTCCCTATTAGTCTTTATTTGTCTCTATTTCCAATTTCCGTTCTGCAATATAGAACACTTTCTCCACAAGATTTTCTTTGTACGCTCCACAATGCTTGTTTGACTCACAACTCATTCACATTATTGCACCCAATTGGCACTTTTTTTTCTTAGACATCAACTTTTTATGCTCTCCAAATTGTGCTGTTGACAGGGACATTTTCAGATCGATTAGGAAATTTCACATTTTTTTAGAATAATCATTTCCATATTAAAAACAGACTTTATTGTATTAATTATTGTTTAATACAAACACACTATGCCTCAAGACTGTTTCTATTGGCCACCTTTTTGCCATGCCCTGCCTTCAATATCATGCAGGAACATAAACTGCTTTTGTTAAGCATTGGCGGTTTGATATTGTCCTTTTCTTCTCTTTCTATTGCTCTCAGAAACTATAAATACGACAGTAAAAATCATTTAAAGTAGTTATTCGACTGCGAGTCATGTCAGTGGAAAAGCAAGTTGGGAAGAGTGGGGACGTAATCATGAATATAGAAAGGCACTGGTGCATGATATTAAGTTATATTGTTATGATACGAATCCTTGAATGATACGAATAATTCAAGCCGTGACATTTATGCGGTACGGTAGTTATAATGGAAACTATGACAACCACAAGCAACCATGCATGAACGTCATTCTCTAAGTGTTATTTGTCTCACATTCAAGACTCGGGACAAAAACATTTGGGAGAGAAGTCGTGGTTAAATATATCAGTGTTGTAATCGTAGCGTCTGCACTACAAACATGATGTATATTGGTCCAATAGATCTAATATCGGTCTAATAGATCAAACTTATGGCAGGTCCAACTCACCTCAAGACACAATCATGGAAACACACAGGTATTGCAGAACATTTAGAATGTAAGTCAGGCTTTCACAATATGTTAGACGACAACTATTTAGCTTCTTGTCTTTAATAACTGAATTATGATTGAAAGCTGTCATGAGGAGAAGCAGAAAAGTGATTTCGTCAGCTTGTGACAATCAACTCTGACAGCGTCGAAGACGTTGTATTGCGCTTGTTTTGAGCAATCCGTAATTGATTTTGTTTTTGAGAAGAGGGTTTACTTCTGTGGGGGAAACTGAACTGAAGAAAACTGAAAGTGAGATTAATTCGACCTTTTTGAGAAGAGGGATTACTTGAGACACAATTTCCTCAACCTTATTTGAAAAGAGTTTCATGTTTTGGCTGTTGAAACCATGAAGTTTGGTATTTTTAGTTTAGCTCTGGGCTTATTTTGTCACATCTGTCTCATATGGACTTGTCTGTAGAGTCGGTTTTGTTTTGTGGGGAGATTATTTGATTTCAGCTTCAGCTGGCACATCAGAAGAACTTATACGTAGTGCCTTCAAATACTACAGTAGTTGATCAATCTTCTATCAACCTCCTTGTTTTCCCGTTCCTTGTGCATCTGTCTCTCTTGTGTGTTTATGTATGTATGTGTGTCACTTGGTGTGGCCTTCAATTCCCTCTAATCGCCTAATCGCCATAAACCTGGTCCAACCTTCTAGATGTTCAGTTGCTTGCAGTAACAATGCTATGGCCAAGTCTAGAGCCTTTCTCTAGTTTTTGTGACTTATTTTGCTAACATTGCTCACTCTGTGCCTCAGAATCCCTGCCTGCCATTCGCCTGCCACATCCAGCCTTGTTTCATTATCACTCCCATCTCTAGTATTCAGCCACCACCGGCCCTGCGCCGTCTGGATCTCCTCACCACCTGACACCCTCATCACCCCTCCTGGCTTTGTGAAAATAACCTTTTTTTGAACTATACTCAGTCTGTGGTTGTGTTCGCACTTTGGGTCGACTTGATTTTTGAATTCTCAAAACTGCTGGTGGTCAGTCACAAAATATAATTAACACAACCAAATATCAAGTCACAAGTGGTGTCGCTTTTTGTCATGGCTGCCATCAAAAACTCTAGCCCCCCAGACTTGATAATGCCCCTAAACAAAGACTATGTGGCAGGCATGGACGACAACATTACAATTATTTGAATATTATCACAATATTGCAGGGTAAGAATTCGACTTCAGATAAGACCAGATTTCTTTTTACATTAAAAAACACATGCTTCGCAACCTACCATGCAAAAGACTGTGATGTTACATTTTATGCAGATTTTAAACAAACAAACAAAAACAAAAAAACAGTTGGTATTTTTTACCTAGGCCACCTTTGGTTCTTTAGCCTAATGCCTTGTCAGAAACATTTAACTCCTCTCTGGTCCAGTGACACACCCGTTCTACTTATTACAATTCACTTATAAAGAGAACACCCTATAACTCAAAGCATATTTCTGATAGAGATCCAAAGCTGCTCGACTATGTGATTCAGTTTCACAGAGGATGATTTGTGTCCTTCAAGCCCATCTCCCTGCTGCCTGTCACCAGAGCTTTTGCATCGTTTGTCAGGAGGAAGTTATGCGACTGGATGGGTATGCTGCATCCCCAGGATTTAGCCCCCCTCCTCCGGATGAGGCATTTTCCGATTGGTCTCAGTTGTTTCGAAGATGAATCAGAAAGGCTTCTAATAAGGAAATCCAAAGAGCTTGCGGGCTGTACGAGTAACTTCAAAGCAAGGTTAATATAGATCCTCTGAGCAACGAAAGAACTGAAGAGCGGACAGAATTACACCGTCAAGAAAACTTTTTTTTTTCCTATAAAAAATGTATTTGTGTTTCTCCTATTAGAACCTAGAGGTGAGTTGAAGTGAGTGAGTGAGAAAAGTACTGCCACACGAAAGAAGAATAACAGCAATAAATGCAGAGATGGATGCTGCCCTTAGGCTTAACCTGGAGTATCAAACACCACATGCACACATAATTATATAACTATCGCTTCAACTCATATTGATCCTGAAAATCTTACAGAGCATCCAAAATGAAAACACTTGGGCCTCAGTGTAGGTGAAAACACTATGTGCTAAAGACATTGATAGAGGCCCATGTATAGGGCTCTAACAAGTGGAATCAGTGCAATCCGTGCAATTTTTCCACCAGTACCAAGGTTGTGTGAGAACAGTTTCTTTGTTTCGTCTCATGTGTTATCCGACCCCGCAGCTGACTGAGACATCAAAATCCTGACACACATACTATATTGCACATGGCAAATTCATGACATCTGCACATGCTGCCAAAGAAGAAAGCCATGAGTCTGGTACAAGGCATGTGGGAATAGATGTACAGTAACGAGAGCCTTGGGGCCTGCCTTAATGAGGATTATTAGTGAACCATGATAGGGCTCTCGTGTGCAGCTATGAGAGGGGTGGGTGAGGCTGGTAGCAGCGAGGGTTGAATGGATGAGGGAGCAATAGTTTGTCAGGTAGAGGACGGGCTCACCTCGGCTCCTAGGAAACTCTAAAATGAGACAGACCAATAGATGAGGCCAGATTGTAAAAGCTGACAAGTGAAATCAATAGATCTCACAGTGATATTAACTTGCTATAATCTTTTTGATATCCCGCTGAGATGGGATGGGAGGGATAAAGCCAGTTTCCAGGTTCAGCAATTGTGTCTTCCCAGCACTACAAATGTTCATGATTAATTTGTCAGCACAAACATTATGTGATCTTAGAGTGCTTTATGAATCTATTCCTAGTTAATTGCTTAATTTGCCCATAATATGCTGTCAAGAGGCATTTTACTACTTCACTGTTCCCATCATAGCAGATGGGACAGATGGGTACAGATATTTTTTGGAGAGAGACTTAGGTATTAAAGACCAATAACGGTGACATATTTGTCGTGTTTATTAGGTTTTGTTCACTGCTTTGAATGCCATCTCAGCATTGCTCTCATGTGGTGAGTTCTTCCTACATCCAGATTCATCTTTCAGCACTGCCAATGTATGAATCAGATTTGAGGTTTAGCCAATACCCTGGCATCAAGTGCTGAATTTCTGCTAATGTATCTTATGAAGGTCCAGAAGAAGAAGAAGAGAAGATGCCACAACGAAGGTCATCCTCATGAAATAGTAAGCGCCAGAAGCTTGGTGGTGACTATTGGCAGGGCTAGTTTGTGAGGTACTGGCCAGGCAATTAGTTAATATGCTAAGCAGATGGGTTCACAATTCTAGTCAGGATAGATTTTCAAGTTAGCTCCATTTAACAAGCTTGTTAGCTCAGTTGCAAAAGTGACAATGCACTCACTCAATTTATTCCAAGTGACACTACTTATGTAGCTAGTGAGTGCACTGACTTGAGCAAGACTACATTTTAGAATAGTGTCATTTTCGGAAACGTACCATTAACTTCTGTATAAAGACCTATTTTGGAGCAATTTGAACTGTAACAGAGAAGGGTTAAACAAGATTGAATAGAACACAGAAAAAACTAGGATAGATTTCCACAATCTGGACTCTCTCAAAGTTCAGCCCTGTCAAGACTGTTTGCTACTTGTCAATGCCCCCCTAAAGCTGAACTCAACACAAAAGATTAGTCGAAATCAAATCCACTGGTAGAATTTTGCTGGTTTTAAATGGTAATGTTTTGCAGGCATTTAGTAAGTTCTGACTACAGACTGAACTGGCCTGAAGCTTTGAATTTGATCTGCAGCCGAGGCTAAAATGCTTGACTTTTACTCCTAACTATAGGTCAAGCTCCAAAAACTCTTTATCCTACATTTCCCACATTGTAACCCAAAACCTTCCATTCCTGGTTAACACTAATGTCTTTCTCTAAAGCCCCAGTTTGTGCCGCAGGCTTTCAGTTAAAAATATGTGGTCTCCATGCCCAACCTCTTTTAATTTGAGTCACTTTGTCAGACATGACAAAATTGTACCAGAGCCTGATTCCATAACTGATTTCACAGGCTAATAGTAGACATGATATGTAACATAATAACATGATATTTGATTTCTGTAATTTCACATGACATTGCTATGGCACAATTTAGGTTAAACACCATGACACTATGCAATTATTAGAGAGAGCATTCAGGTCTGAAGTGCATCTGGCACAGAAACACCATAATGCATCCATAATGTCAAACTCGAAGCTTCAAAACGATTGGGTTCACCAACGGGCTGACGTCACAGTGGATTTACACTTGACATTACTTTCCGTCGCTCATACATTATGTGGATGTAATTAAGTGAGCTTATTGCAGATTCATAATACAGCATATGATTTAGACGTGCTATACTTAGACTCCTGGAAAGAGCTTTATCTAAGACAGTGAACTTTAGAAGTGACATTTCACTTTTAAGTAGAATCGCAGGCTATTTCATATATTTGGAAGACTGATGGTTCTACTTCCAAAGGCTTCTGACAGAGGTCTTAGTGCAGTGTTTAATCATTACAATATGTCTCATGTGGATGATTGCACTGATACTGATGAGGGAGAGTCTCCGTCTAAAAGTTCCCCTGACCTAGATTTCATGAATCGTTCCTTTTACCATGGTCGTCTTTTTACAGTATTTGTGTGTGCCTGACATTGTGGCAAGCATTTTTTTGTCTTTAAAAGAGTGTTCCATCAATCCCAGAGACAAAAAAAACAACAACACAAACACGACCAACACGTCCCTGACATTTCTGAGGAAATCAACCTAATTTGCTTTGCAGATTGCATTTTATCTTTCTCTCACGCTTCCCAATCGTTGCAGTCCGTTTCTTTGCCTCGAGTATGGCACCTCCTTGCCATCACTTACCTGAACTCTTTATCTATTTTCTTCCACCGAAAGCAAAATTGAAACAAGCACGGATTAACTCAATGTCACAGCAGCTTTGTCCCTAGGATAATAGTTGACAATGAGCTCTGCAGTGGCAGCAGTAAATGACGCCAATTTTCTCAGAGAAAGGGAGGATGATAGGATGAGAAAGGAAACGAAGAGTTTGGGGAGATGGCTTAAGACCCTAATCCAACTTTGTAAATCATAACGCTTTGGGTTTTGCTGAGTGTTTGTCCTGTTGAAGTGATACATATCATCCAATCATTGTTGTGCAGGCAGCACAAATGCTGACTTAAGATGTGACAGAATGGTCTTAAGAAGATTTGGTGAAGGATGTCACATGTCTGTGAAAGGAAAATTGGACATGGGGTAGAAAGTTGGGGTGAGGTTTCTCTCTCATTGCTAAGTATGAAGACACCATCCATATATCTGCAGTTAACCATAGCGTCCATTGCTTTGTTGCATGTTTTCAGTATGTGGCCAAGAAATTGTATTGTTTTCTTCAAGAAAAATCTACCTGGAGAACTTCCAAAAAAAAAAAGAATACAGGTTTCTTGCCAACGTTACAGATTTTTCACACTACTGCTGAAAGCTGACTATAACCCTGTTAAGTACAGGATTGCTGCCATCACTTCATCATAAATGAGTAAACTGACTAAAACCATTGTGTACTCCTTCAGTAATGTGCTTTTAAAGCAACGTTATGAAACCTCTCTACCTTTTTTACCTTCACAATCATTTTGATGCACAGCCTTGTACACCTGTTCTGGCACTAACTCTGGGTACAATCTCACATGTAAAACCACACACTCAACTAACCTGGTCGCAATAAAGTCTAACTATTTCATTAGATTTTATTGCGAGAAGGGGTATATTCTTTTTCACAGCACTGTATCATAATTTCACAGATTTTTGTAAAACTGGATCATATTTTAGGTTTACTGGTTTTCCCTAAAAATGTCTTCCAGCTGCCATGCCTCAACTCTTTTAGTTTTAGGATTGGCAGAAAGTTTTAACTGTTGCTAAAATAAGTTAACTTCTGAGCTAGTTGGGTCAATTCATGCTGTCTGGACTGGGAGCTCAAAGCACTGGTAGCAGAGGAGCTTTGGACTGCTGGGAGGAGGAGGTTCTTTTAGCCAATGGAAAAACTTGCCAGGGAGTGGAGATCAAAACCAGAGCTAGGTGAGTGAGGAATGTAACCGGGCTCAGCAGCCTCTGCAGACATGGCAGAGACTAAGAGACTGAATCTTGGACTGACTTGGACAGACAATGAGCTGGGCTTCTTGCTTTTGGAGTAGTAAGTAATATTAGCTGGCTGCTTTGTCTTGTGTTGTTGCACTCGCTTGATGTTTGGCTTGTAGCAAAGTTATCAGCTTCCTAGTTTTCAACGCACATGTACAACTGTCCATAATTACAATAAGGGAATTACACTTTAAAACGGAGGGCTGGAAATTGCAACAAATATCACATTTTACATACAGTAATGTGGTTTAAATGATGTACTTCAATCATTTTGTGAGAAAATCACTTGGATGTTTCGGTACTCACAGTAACAGGATCAGTAGTTTGGTTCGGTCAGGTATCCAAACACATATTGAGTCATGTCATGAGGGTGGGGTCTGAATCGTACAACACCTTCTCTTGATAGTTGTCACATTTGTTTCTGTTGGATCTCCAAGATCACCTAAAGAAGGAAGAGGCGCAGTAGGACAATAAGTGAAGGTTATGGGCGTGGGATAGTCAAATCTATGAAAAAACAAAACAGGAAATTGACATTTCTATATTAAATGATATTGAATGTTGAAGATTTTCTGCACTTTTAGATTGGGTCTGTCATGAGATGCATCTGGTACCAGAGGCACACATTGGCCATAACCACAATGGCATTAAAACATCAAACATTTAAACTGCACGTTAGAGTGCCAGTTTGGTAATTATACCTTTTAAGTCTGTGATATCAGTCTCTACATTTAAAGGACAGGCAAGTCAGTTTCAGGGGAAATATAAACATAAGAATCCTGATGGTTAGACAGAGACAAATTCAAATCCATAATGTTTTCAGACAAAGTTTCAAAGCAGTCCTCTGACAATCTGTTTCTGAGTTAGTCAAATGAAAAGAGGGAATGGCTGGTGTCTAATAACACAGCATTAATACATCTCCTCATTAAAATTCTGTGACCATGTCAGAGCACACGTTCTCCCAAAGCCTACTGCTACTACTCACCCTAATGGGAGAAGATAAAAGCCGAGTGAGAGGGAGAAAGGTAGAAACAACAAGGTTTCATAATATTTATTTTGGTGAAAACTGTGTTCTGGCTCCAGACTGCACTGGCTAAAGTGAGAGCAATTTTGAAATCCCAATGCAATTAGTGGTCTCATCACAGAACAATATATCTTTCTTTAAAAACAAGGCCCTTCTTAAGGTCTGCATCTGCCAGACGTCTGTCTTTGCCAAATCGGACGATGGGGTAGAACACTAAATGACACAAAATCCAACTGACTGAAGGAGAAGATGCGGCAGTCGTATGACAAAGAACAAAAGACACCAAATTAAATAGTGTCAGTGTGATAGCGGATAATAAGCGCTGTGTCACAGCAGCCCAACATAACAAAAAAGCACATCCCTGAGAACGTCCATCCTTTGTACTTTCTCCTTTTTAAAATCTTCCCGTACCAGAGATCTAGAGATGTGCTGCTTATTTAAAGGGTCTGTTCTTTCAAATTAGGAAAAGAACAATTGATTTGTATCTGTCCTGGTTTTGATACACCCAGATATGAAATGATACTTAAGTTATACAGAGACATCTTTTCCCAGAAATGTGTGTCCTGGACACCAGACAAACGACATAAAACAACTTTCATTAGGACTGTTTATTCTCCTTATGAATAGCTCCAATGAAAACCCTTTTTGCATAAAAATGTGTTGTGAGAGCATCGGTGTCTAACTCACTGAAGTGAAGGTGTCATATTAAAAAATAAAAATACATTTTTTGACTTCCTACTGTGGTGGCTGTTACATAATTACTTAAAATAGAATAATTAACTACCTGTGCATAATCCCCTCACATTCACCAAAGTATCTAAAGGTGCACTGCTCTTCTCTTGTGGGAAGAGAGAACCTAGAAAAAAAAAATTGGCAATGTTATTTTTTCTGCAAAACAACAATTTACTATTCTAGTTATTTTCTTCTCCCTGCGCTCCTCTTGACTGCTGTTTTTTTTTTTTTTTGAGTGACTGATCGTTGACTCATCAGAACCCTTTCTGATTGGCAACCAACACTGTCACATTTTCTGGGTTGGTTTTGAACACAGAATTTTGCTGTGATTGTAATGCAGCTCGGCGTAAACAATATGGAAACCAGCCAGTCAGTAAAGATACTCTGCTGTTTTAGTTTTTTTAAATATTACTTAGCAACGTGTCAAGTGACACAAAGGGTAACACTAAAAAACAAAAATTAAGCGGTGAAGTCAAGGTGTTTGAATCTTTCTGCTCTAACATGAACTGTAATTGTTCCCAAGATAACTAGCCTGCTACCTTCAGTAGCCTGGTAAATGAGTGTTAGGAGGAGTGAAACACTTCCAAGCAAGTATTTCATTCTCTACTGTAGGTAGATTTACCCTTGGTGTGAAACGGACAGTGATTCTGGACGGAGAAGGAAATTGCAGAAATGGATAGCTCATATCTATGCCTTGATATAACTTCCCTGAATTCCTAAAGTGGATTGGCGTTTAGTTTCCTCTTGATTGCTGAGTTTGTTCATTTGATGAACATGATGTTTTCTGTGGTTCGGGAAGAACTTTGTCAAGTCTGATAAAATATTACTCCAGTTTCATCAACTGGGTTTCTTTTTGCGTCATGTTCATTTTCAATTACTACATGATTTGTTGCATCAGCACCATTTTAAGTTAACACGAGAGCTGCAGTAGCAGTCGCAAGCAAAATAAACATGCCCATTTAAGTTATGTCATTAGTCAGCATTTTGCCTCTTTATTGGTTCAGAGGAAACAGCCCTTAGTGAACACACAACCAAACCTTTTTGAAAAAGATCTCAGATGTCTGCAGTGATTCAAAAGCAAAACAGAGAATACACATTGTCCCACATATGACTGATTGATGCTTTCCTTAGGACTTAAAACGATAAATTAGAATAGAATAGGTGGAAAAGACCTCTTTGTCAAACAACTTCAGTAGTTATGTCATGCAATCTCTGCCTCTGTCAAAGTGAGAAGCTGCAGAATACCCTCTCCAAAACCCAACTGACAAGCTCTTTCTGCAATGTGGGGTGATACCAAGCCACAGAAATTCCCTGACTTCTTTGGCTGTAGCAGTAAACTGTTGCCAAGTGCACCTCTTTGATTCTGGCAGCACAATATGCTTGATGAGATTCCAGAGCCTGCGAGAAGCGTTCTGCATCTCTCGCCACCTACAGCAGCCCAGTGCCCACGCTGCCTTGTAGCGAGCTTAACATTGTTTGAGTGCAAACAGGCATGATGCTGTAAAAGTTCACCCAGAAATCAGACCGCAAAGAATTTCACGCTGGATAATTGAGACACTGCTCTTGCGTGTAGCGTAGGTCATCAACAGCTATCACTCTAGATTACTGTTGATGTAACGTAGTGGAACATGGCTCGCTGGAAATGGCTTTCTCGTGTGTTCCTTTGTCACTTTTCAGCTTCTTGCTCAGGTTGTTTTGTTAATGCATATTTACAGCGTGGTATTAAACATGCAGACAAGAGGCCTTGAAGATGATGAATATGTAAATCGAGGATTGTCCGTCTTATTTGTATGATACACGAGTTAGTATCTATAGCAGTCTGTTTTTGTTTCACACCAAAAGTACTCCAATACCTTTGCTGTGATTGTCTGTTTCTTGATGTATAACAAGCAGCGTGTGTGCTCATGAATGTCAAATCTCTTAAATAAGACGTGTGCTACCGAGTGTCTAAAAGAAAGTTAATTAAGCTACGTGGTCTCTGAACTTTATTCCAAAGAAGTTGTGTCAAAGTAATCAATCAAGAATGCGTCCTGTCTTTTATGTACTCTTTTTGGGGTCAATCAAGGCCGATGGAGGGGGCAAAGAAATCCTGTTAAAATAAATGTTAAAGCTTAAATTGGTTTATTATGAGCACGATCCCTTCTGTGAAGGCCTTGACTGAATTAATGAGTCATTCACAAGATACATCAGTATGGGAACATCAGGAGTCGCAGAGACACTGTGAATAACACTGTTTAGTCTACAGTATGTATCTAATTGGCACAGATGTGAACACACAGAAGTGTCTACAATACATTCATTAGGTTGTCATATTTGATAAGAGACAGAACATCAGCTACATAGCAAACACACACACACACACACACACACACACACACACACACACACACACACACACACACACACACACACACACACACACACACACACACACACACACACACACACACACACACATTAATCTGATCTGAGCCACAGAGAACACATCTGATACCGAACCAAAGCCACAAATGGAGAGGGCAAAGAGTGCTCCCCAGTGTTGCCCTTAAATTAGATTTTATTTAATCTTCCTGTATATTGGTTACTAAGTGCAACATACTTTTAAAATAAGCAAGGGGGTGGTGGTTGATTAATGGAGCCCAGATCCAAATCTAAACTCGTATTGCTTTCAGGGGAGGTGATGTCTGTTTTGAGGTTGCACACTTTACATCTTACTCCCACAACACCAGAAGTAATACATACATATATATACATACAATAAATAACAGATTAACAGAAAGGCAGCACTAAGATTCGTGCTAGCTGCTCTGTGAGGCTGTACTTGCTCACAGAGGTGCTTTGAGCTCATTTCTAATGTAACCACATTATCATGCTCACAAAAACAATTGGGCTGATACATGCACATACATGTTCACCATTCTAGTTTAGTGTGTCACTGTGCTAACAATGACTAATCAGCACTGAATTAGTCATTAGCACTAGATGCATCTGTGGAATATCTAAACAAAACATTATAACAGACCAGAGGTAGGGATTTCTCTGGATATTTTAAAACCTGCTGGTGGTTCGAGGGAATGTTCACACCATGGATATCTATGCCAACTCTCAAGGCAATCCAAATAAACAAATGCTAGTAGAAAAAACAACCCCAAATTCATAGGATTCATCCTGTGGGACATCGAATGCCGACACAACATTTCATAGTAATCCATCTTAGACATATTTCAGTCTGGGCCAGCAGACCGACAACATTGGCAACCCACCCAGCTAAAATGGCAAGAAACAGCAAGAATAGATGGAGCAGAGGCTGATACATCCGAACTTTTTAAGCTCTAAAAAACATTGGATCCTACACTTCCCATCATGTAACTGTTGTAACTTTTTATTCGACCGTCCCTGACTGGCAAACACCCACATTTGTAATGCATACTTTGTGATAAAAATAAATAAATAAATAAAAAAACTGTCTGCAAGTCAAAAAGAAACCCAGTTGATGAAACTGCAGTCATTTTTATCAGACTTTACAATGTAAAACATTACAAACAGTTTTCCCAGGCTGAGTGGTAACTACTAAATTGACTTTGACATGTAAAATTGTTGGAGTGCCTCTTTCTCAACAGAGAGAAAGTTCACAGGATGAGTCATGAGGCACAAGCCAACATGATGAAATCCATAAACCCTGAGAGTTTCCACTGACTTTGTCTTGTCTTTCATAAGTCTTACACATATAGTATATACTCTTCCTTATTATTATTTCCATGTGGATCTAGATCATCAAAGAACTGGTGTACTGTCCTTCAAAATCACATCCAATCTCACTCTGCAAACAGGCCTGTCATAATAACACGGCAGGTTGCTGAGTATACCATGACGTTATCTATCTGGAGGGATTTGCACATGACAACTGAGCTGCAAATGAGGTGTCTCAAAGACTCGAGGTCAGAGAGAATGCTGTGCACGTCCCTCTGCCTTGCTGTTGGCAATGTTTTGATCCAAGCACTGGGCGGTTGGACCGGGGCTGTCCCTTTGAATGCTAATGGATGATGTCTTCAAAGAAGCATTGCTCCCTAAAGTCACCTTACGCTATTGAACCTGATGTAAAAGACGACTTCACACAAACAATATGGTGTGTGCAGATATCAAACAGCGGGCCCTATGCGAGAACAACGTTTTGCGCGATAGTCTTTCTCATATGGTTCAGCAGGTCGCAGTGAGAGCTCAACCCACAGGTGCAAAATTGAGATGTGCTCGTTGGATGAGAATAGACCAGTTTGTGAAGGAGATTAACAAACTTTAGCAACGTTTCTGAACAAACCGTGTGACACACCGCTTCCTTTTCTTCCTCTCCAGGCTTTAATCATACACTCGCACGCTAACACATTGTTTCACCCACTTAAACCCAGAGCCAGTGGTCCAACACTGTCAGACATTTTTACTCACTTTTTCCAGTTGTACTGTATATGCATACTTTCATTATCGCATTGCTACTTGCTATATAATGTGTTCGGTGACAGGTTTGAGATAAAACACTGAGTTCTGGCTATTTGAACCACTTCTGTATTAAACCCAGTGGGCTTTGTGCAGGGGAGGTGAACCTGATCTGTTCCCTAGGTTCTAACTTTAGTTCTGCAGCACTGTTGACACGGCTTATGGATTGCTTCAGTGGGCCTTCGCAACATAATTTATCTGTGTTTGAGCAAAGCAGCTTGAAAGGAATTAATGTTGCCCTGGCTCAAACCACTAGCCATTTACTCATCATCACAGCGCTGAACAGGTGCAACCAGTCTCACTGCAAGGAGCAGTGTGTTGTAGCAGTTTATATGTGAGGTGCTGTGATGCCAACTCGTTGTATTAAATGTTTAAAATTATTTTTATGATTACATTGGGCATGTATTATAGGTAATGGATGCCTATGAATGTCAAAATACAAATATTTGTACCCAAGAATTGGCAGGGATGGGACGTGAGGACACAGGCTGCTACTCTATGTACATGACTAAAGTAGACCTATGACTACATTTTTGGTGGTACTAAAAGCCAAACTGCAGTTATTAGAGCCTATTTACTGCTCTGAGTTGCAATTACCGGCTTGAGAACTTTGGTTATTTCTGTCATTTATGAAAAATCTCCCATATTAAGTGTTAACCGACTGCGAGCATGGGGATTTCATTTAAGAGTAACACTAAAAATAATTGATTCAACTAATTGAACAGCAGATAAACACGACTCACTAAATAGACCTAGCCTACATAACACAAAATGGCAAATTTATCTGGTGCAATTAAAAGAGCTAGCACTGAGGTGTACCGCCTTGAAATATTACATGCACTTCCCATTATGTCGACATTGCTTGAATGCAGCGTAAAGCGCAAGAGCATGAAAGATATACACAGCTATCCTTAGCTATATCAATTAGTGATCTGAATATAAATATAGCAGATAGCAAAACATATTTTGGATCCTATCCATGAATAGTTACAATAAATTACTAAACGATATGACTTAACTAAGAGAAAACTCTTTGTTTTCGGGGCAAGTTGACTCCAAACACCTATAGTGTGTCACAGCACACTCTGTGACACTTCAACAGAGTGATGCTTCTGAGAGATAAGTCGGTGTATTTATAGTCTCATTTGCATGCAGATGTATGATGAAGCCACATACAGTAATTGACTGTGTAAACTGAGCCCTCCAGTTCCGAACCCAAGATGAAATACTTGAGCTCAGTGCACGAGGGAGATGCGAAGGGAGTGCATTATGTATGCGCGGGTAACAACATTTAAATTCAAAAACTCTTTGTTGTTGTTAAATCTGTTTTGGGAGAATATTGGGATGAGGCTCAGATAAAGAGCCTCGGCCTGAAGCTTATGTTTGTCTCCTGTCAGGTTGTAATGTACTCGCTTATGTATGCAGGATGTAAACAGTAAGCTAGCTGGATTACTTTCACAACAGACTTTGGAAAAAAGCTTAATACAATATGGCATCATTCTATCTTGCATCATAGAACCACGCCAAGCTGATGTACATCATCTTCCCTGTTTACACAAAGCGATATTCTTCCGCATGCAAAAGATGAACCGACTGTGGATTAGTTTCACGCCATTACTCCTCGCTCTGACTCCTTTCTGCCTTGTTCTTGTTAAACCATTACTCGAGACGTTCTTGGTAAATATTCAAGTGCATTTGCTTCAGTAGAAGGGTAATTCACGTGTGTAGGTGGCAGTGCAGCGGTAATACTGCTCTCCTGTAGCAGAGGGTCAGTCCTTGACGGCAAAGGATGGCATTTTGAAAGGTCAGTCCATACAGTATGAATGGTAACATGGTAACTCCTCTTTTTTATGATCTTTACTCCTGCCACATCGTCTCTTTTGTTCTCCTCTCTTCTGGTAAATAACCACCGGGTCAGAACTGCACAAATAAATCTATGCAAATCTGTAAACAACCACATTATTGTGATTTTGTTTTGATCGCAGTGTTTTACAGTTTACACTTCAGATTCGGAAAAAAAACATCTCATAATTCATCACAGATATGTGCGTTTAATGCCGGATGGAAGCTTGCAATCATTACTTGCTTACAAACAGTGTTTTGCGAGAGTGTTTGAATGGCCTTTCACGCAGAAAAGGAAAATCTTTTAAACATTTAAAGGCCACTCATTGTCCATCAATAAAATACATGGTATTATCAAGGTTAAGTCCTGTCACCCAGTGTTGGATGGATTTACTGTGAGTTGGTTTGTAATGGCGCTAACTTAAGTAAAGCTGTGACACCTTTGGACAGATCTCAGTGCCTCATTGTGACAGCCAGCCACCAGACTCTGGTTCCTGTCAGGGTTAATCATAGATGATGAAGGAGGTTGTCACATTTTGATGTTGACAACTGAAAACACTGAAAATGCCTCATTTGACAAAATGTTACATAAAGATATTTTCCTATCTACTACTGACAACCGTTCTAAATTATATTTTATATATTTTTCAATTCCGAGGACCACTACATGCATAGTTGGCACAACTTCATAACTGTTCAGTGATTTTTGAGAAACTGTATGTTTTTTTATACAGGATATATTTGCTGGTTTCCCGCTGATGTCTTCTGGCTGCTTAGCGTCTACACTATATGCTTTACAGTTTTCCGATGACAGCAGCCATACCAGTTTCAAGCACAGCCTCTGAGACTAACAGGGAATAATTTAACATTCCTCAGGTGACCAAACTGGCTCAGCCCCAGGAGTCAAAACCTGCAAGAAAACCACCTCACAATTAAAGGTTTCAGGCTGTTATCTGTAATGACTTTACCTCTGAATCTAGTACCTGATAATTATGTTGTCTTTGCTTGATTTGGTTTGATTGTTCCTTTCATTTTTTTTTGCCAAAAGCTAGACAGTAGTCCTGAATTTTGCTGTCACGGACATATTACAGCACGTCACCAAGCTCACGATACTTTCTATGGAAATCTTAACTATCTTTATTACAAAAAAAGTTTTGTCGCAGTAAAGTCTTCCACATCCATACAACACATGTGATCCAAGACGAGAATGCTTCGACTCCTCCTAGCTATACTTTCTTAGCGTGCAACGAGTGAATATTCATCCAGCTGGTTTTAGGAGCCTTTGAGGGTTCCCAAGATAGCTTCAGGAACAGCAATGAGTGTTGTTAAATAATCCTTTGGGTTTCTCAAAAAATCCGCCATTACCATTATTGCAAAGTAGAATGTGTCATTTTAAAAGTAATCTATCAAAAACTTTTACATTGAAACATTGTTGTGCCAGTGCATTGTGTTAAAAGTTACATGGTCAGAAATGGTTACGGGTTATTTCATGTTAAATCTAGAAAATTGAAAAGTCTGTTACATACTTCTATCATAATGTCCGAAGCCATTACACTCTGCCTAGAGATCTCCTGTTCCCCCTAAAAATCTTGAGAGGAGTGGAGAATAGAGAATTTTATAAAGCTAAAGATTTAACATGTCTGTTCAACAAATGCACAAATTAACAGTTAAATACATACATACTTGACAAATGAATCAACGGTCGGATAATAAATGTGCCACAATGTTGAAACTGCTGTCATTTTATTCATTTATTTATTTAATTAAGTGAAATGTTTTATCAGCGTATTTATTTAGCTGAAAGGTCATTGAAATAAATCTCTAAACTGGGTCATTATACCAAACCGACCTTCAGATTACATGCTGAGGTGTGTCACATCTGATTAACTTCCTGAAAAATGAAATCAAACATACACAAAGCTGTCAGTCAGTGAAATGTGACCGAATTATATTCCGTTCCCTTCGATGCAACACAGATATTTGTTAATAACATTCATTCCGTTTTCCAGGCTGCTTAAAACCAGCTGCTGACTGCAATAACAGAAGCACAAGAAAATATCTGAAACACCCGAGAGAGACATGAATAAAGGAACAGGGTTGATATGAGGCTCACTCTGTGCATCGGCTCCTCTGATGTGGCGAATGAAAAGTTGCTCCGCATTTGCTTGACGTGGGACTGTTGTTGTCTGGCATTACAATGTATGCCATCAGTTAATTAGATGGAGAAAAGCGCATTCGTCTACCAATAGCTCCTTTGATTAATAAAACATGAAAAGCTTTGTCAGCAGTCGCTCAGTCACATTCTAAAAAAAGACCAGCACTTTTTTTTGTGTGTGTTTTCTTTTCCGTTTGATTACCAGAACTGGAAAATGTTGATTTTCTCCACATTTATGAGTATTTCTGTGCAGATAGCTTTTTTTTTTAATGAAGTTTGAAGAATGGCTTCTTATTTGTAATTAACTGGTATTAATCATTTCCCCCAACCCTGTGGCCTCTTAAGGATGGTTCTATCTTCTGTAGACATAATTTGTTTTTCTCTATTTCATCAGAATGATACATTGGTGTGAGAGCAAGTATGTCACCACTGTTATTCAGCACTGAAATTGCATGCAGTTATGTGAATATATGCAAAATGTCAGCGCTTGTCTCTTGAATGAGTTTTATAAGAATCACATTTCACCACCTCATTACACTGACAGTGATACTAAATGGTCACCTGTTGTGTTGAGCGGTGTTGCGAATGGGAATTGCTGTGCGTCATTGAACCCTGGCAGTGATTTCAGATAATGGTGTACCGTATCAGTCTGTGTATCATGTGACAGTAACATAATCTTTGCAGAAAGTGCAATTAACCCAACTGGAGGTCTGAGAGGGAAATTAAGGGAAAACAAAATAAATTATGCTATTCTCATTACAGTTGTTAGAACAATACAGACTCCCATGGAGCCATTTTGGTGACATGGCATCTACAAAGAGCTTAATTCAAACTAGATTCATTTAAACATATCAGATATTCGAGATCCATCAGAGATATGGAGTTAGATATTAAAAACAGACCTAAAAAATGTTTTTGACTGATTCAAGATTACTACTGTATATCTGAAAATGTTTTTTTTTTTTTTAGATTGATAACTTTCTAGATAACTTTAGATTGCCTTAAGTATAAAATGTGCTATATGTTATGTGACACAAGTCACGTACATAAACAATTTTTAAAATAAGTCAATGTTGACATTTGTTTCTGAAATGTCCCATCTCCTGGGTTAAAGTCCTGGATTTGTTCAATACACTCCCGACAAATAAACTTTGTTGTTCTTTATGTGGGTTACATTGGAGTAGATGAAAGCCTCCGAAAGACGCCAAAGCTTACCTTGTATGACTGTACGAGTGGCTGACAATGTGTCTGGGAGGAGACGCGCTGGATGGTGGCATTGGGGAAAAGGTCGGGACAGTCACCAAAAAAGTTTTTGATAAATATCCATAGAAAAGGTCATGCAACTCAAGATACCTTGTCATGAACCAGCTCAGTGTCACCAGGAATTATATCCACACTGGACAAATTGGCACAGTAGGATTTACACCCCACCGTAAACTCTATAAAGACTGTCTCAATGTATAACATTTGACATTACTTACATATCATCAGAATAAAGAACTGTTTAATGGACAGTACACTGTCAACCCCTGTATCCAGGAACTCAAATATCTGCGAAAGCACCTTCACAATCGCATAGCAAACAAGGTCTTGTGCTTTAAATAGGCTAGATAAACTGCATGTTATAAAACTGTAAAAAGCAAACTGAGTTTGGGTTGAACACAGCTGGGTGGGTTGACTTGTCTGGCTGCCCTTATATTGTGGGAGGATTCAGTGTCCCATTACCAGACACATTACTTTGAAAAAGTAATTAGTTACAGTTACTAGTTACTTACCCAAAAAAGTAACTGAGTTAGTAACTGAGTTACTACACTATAAAAGTAACTAGTTACCCAGGAAAGTAACTAATGCGTTACTTTTTTAAGTTAAAAAATGCCAAATAATTTGGAGTAAAGCAAACAACAGATACCCATACAGGTTTTAATGTATTGCACCTCAACGTGATTACAACTGAACTTCAAGCATTTTCTTTACTTACAAATGTAAGCAGTTAAACAATATGACATGTTTTACACTTGACATGCTGCAAATTAAAACAAACTTTCAATGGCAGCATGTTTTCAACCACATACCTCCCTATAATTTTATTGAGTTCTTGCTGTGTGGTAAGTTTTGGGGTAGAAGCTGAAGCAGAAAAATCCAGCCTTCCTTGTTAGCTAGCTTGCCTTTATCGTGGGGCATGCCGGTGGCCACTAGCTTAACAGACGCGTGTGCAGTCGAGAGATGCTTCATTAAATTCGAGTTGCTTACATTTGACGTGGACAAAGTCTTTGGTCTTAGACACAGTGTGTATGTAACATGTACATTTTTACCTTTTACCTCGACGAGGTTAAAATACTGCCGATACTTCCACAGTGAAAACGCTGTCTTAGACTCAGCCTCGGGACTCGCCATCTCATCTGACATGCTGTGTGTGTGTTAGTAACGGCGTTTATTTCAACGCTGTTATTCCCATCACTGCCCATTACACTATTTCTACTTTTTGAATTTTGGGATAGTCATTGGCAATCATGGTGTCCTGATAGTCAGCTAACTAGTTTGAGCTATGTGTATGTGTTTGCCTGACTTTTTTTGTGGAGAGTAGCAAATTGATAAACTGCAGGTTCTTCCGATTGCATACTGGATTATTCATGCAGACATATTGGATAATTGTTAGAATAAATGTGGGCACATGGTTTTATAAGCATACCAGGTTTTAGAAGTATATGATAATAAAAACCACCAATGAGCTTTTCACTTTGGAAGTACTGGCCTCCCATGTATCCATTTGGCTATCTACAAACATGTGTAGATAGTTCACCTCATTCTTTCTATCTCAGTTCCTTCTGTATCTGTATCTATCAAAACGTTCATATCGCACTTCATTAAACCACCACCAGCTGTAACACCAATACAAGTACTTCTGGGTAGGAGCACAAACACTTTCAACGGTTTCTTCCAGACATGTAAGGCAGGTGAACAGGACACAGAAATCAGGCAGATACAGGGGGCGAACAGGTAATATACAGAAGCACTTAGGCCATCGAAAGTTTCTGAGGAAGGGGCTGATATGATCCTTCGCTCAAAACTTCCTCCCCAGGGCTTGTGCTACCGTTCATCAACCACGGTGACAGTTTTGGGACAAGTTCATAAACAGCTGCTGTAGGAGGATGAGCTATTCAGGGATCTTACCATCCAGACATTTTCTGATCAAAGCTCAGTCAGAGGAGGGAAAAAAACACAACAACAACAGCAACAACAACAACTAAACATTTTGCTGCACAGCAGATTCTCTGCTACAGTTTCATCAGCCAGTTTTTATATAATTTGCATGTCTGTGGGATGTAGCATATTTTGTTTGACTGTCACGTTTGGTTTTAGTTCTTTGAACTCAATTTGCTTGGTTAATGTTTAAAGCATGTCATATATTTCTCTGTATTCCTTTCACAGATCTCGGAGCAAACCCTTCCAAGTACACCCACTCTCAAAAGATATCTGCCGAGGAACGAATGCGTCTCCGCGTTATTCAAAAAACTGACGCCACATCACTTTCATTGCAACGGGTCATGTACCCAACATATTTTCTTCTTCCTTCCCTTCTTCCTTTCTGCCTTTTGCCTCCTGACAATATTTAGTTATCTGTGTTCAACAGTGCATCCATGCAGGATTCCACACTCTCCTCGTCCCACCAAGGCTGATTTATGTGCCAGGTACTGAGCTACTCGGTGGATACAGAGAGAAAAGTGATATTAAAGCAACATTATGCAAATATTATTATTATATTAACTTTAAAATAACAGCTTTAGCATTTTTTTTTCATGGGACACTGACTTATGATAGTGGAAATAGTGCCCCGGTGGCCTGTTCTTGCACTGTAACTGGGTTGCTTTGTATGATTTTCGAGATGTGCATAACACTATATCCCAACTTTGATTTGGTGAAGCTGTATTAATACTTTATGTTTCCTGCTTTTTCCTCTGAAGTCGTCTGGCTGCTTTTACTCAACATTTCAGACCTCTGACCATTTCTGATGGACAGAGCTAATTTCATTGGGTCTTAAGTAGCAACTAGCTTCGGCTAGCTGTAGTGTTATTTGACACGGTGTCAACTGAAATTCAAAAGTAACTGTTATGAAAATACATGCTTTGCCAATCTGTGTGTTCACCAAAATCTAAAGTGCAAACTTGAAAACCTAGTCTAAACAACCCTTTAATCAAATAGCCTCGGTTCATTACATTGTAATACAATCAGTCCTCGGGGAGCTAGACTTCACTTACTCAATATGTTGAGGAATGACATATTGAGATCACATCAATATTCCATTGGCTATTATTAAAATTCATATTATGGAGGGTAGAATCTGTGTCTGTGTGTGTGTGGGGGTTGGTGCACTGTAGGAAGAGCTTTATTTGGCAAATCAATTAGTCTGTGTTTGACGTGATAGACTGAATATTGTCCTCCTTTAGGCGAAGAGCCTGTTTCTGGAAAGACAAAAAGCAGCAGGAGAATTTCCTTGAGGACTTATCTTTTGATTTGTTAAGATGATTGATATTCACTGATTATTAACAAATGATTAGGCTTTTTCCTGTCTATAGATTTGAGTTAATGTTAATAGCCCTGTCAGTCACTAGTATCATTCCATTTAGCAGCTTTTTGTATGTCATCAAATATTCAGCTAAAAGTGTTAAACCGTGACGAGGACATTACAAGTACAACTCTGACAGCCAACTGACCAATAAATCTCCTTACTGTTAGACTGTGTGGCCTCTCCAGAGGCTCTCCAAATGAGTGGGCAAATTCAATAACAGCCAGGAAGATGTGCTATAATAATATTCTACTGACACGACATGAGTAAAACAGCATAAACTAACTGTTAGCTACAAATGAAAAGACTACAGCCTTTCTTTGGGACTCTGCTTTGAGCTAAATGCAAAGTATAGTAAAGTATTTAGCATGCTTACTATGTTAGTTTGATGTGTGAGCATGCTAAGATTTGCTAACTGGCAAAACTTACCACACAGTATAGCAGAGGCTGACGGGAATGTCAGAACCAAACTGCGACATTGCGATTTAAGGTTATGGCAATTCATCCAATAGTTGTGAAGATATCTCACACAAAGCCACAATGTCATCCTCATGGTGGTATAAAAGGAAAAGTCACTAAAGTCATTCATGTCATGGCAATCCATCAATACTTTTTCACACAGCATAGACTGAAGTAGTGGACCAGCTGACCGACAAACCTTATTTGATATTGTTTGGTTAAAAACAAAGTTGGACAAAGTCAAATGACAAGCGTAAGTCAAGACTTAGAATATGGCTGGACAGTATGAAGTCCTGTGTAAGGCCTTCATTTGAAACACAGGCTTTAAATTTGAAATAGATACAGGAAGTGGTGGCATTCATGACCCGGCGCAGGAGACAATTGTGTCTGAAGGAACACAAAGATGCGCACACTGAATGTGACATCATTGTGTGTTTTGCATTGAACGTTACCTCCAGAGGTCGTAAAACTATTCACACCTATTCATTTTTTGCCTATATTGATAGTACAGCTGAAGATAGACAGGAAGCAGGGGACAGAAAGAGGGGGAGTGACACGCAGTAAATTAGCCGTCCGATGCGGGATTCGATTCTGGGCCAGCTGCAGCGAGGACTATAGCCTCCACACACGGGGCGGCCGCTTAACCCACTACGCTACCAACCGCCCCTCACCTATTCATTTTTAAAGAGCAACAGCTAATGGGTAACTGGATGAATTGAATAAGCCATAAAAGAAAACTGTAAATGGGGCTATCCAAATTTACATTCTTTATCTTGAATGCCTTTTGTACTGTGGAAGATGAAGGTAAATGTGATGCAGAGATTGATGCATCTCAAATTAAAACATTTTTAACTCAGACATATTAGCAGTTTTTATGGTCACACACAGCGCAGCTTGTAACATTTAATTAACCTTATTCTGTTCATTAGCAACAGCTCAACCGAATAATGCTGCTCTGTGTCAGTCAGTCTGAGCTGCCAATATTGTTTAACACTACTGTCGTCAAACTAGAGGCTTCATTAAATTCTGAAGGGCATTTGAAAACTGAATATGACTCACTACATGTGTCCTATTCTTGCCAGGCAGCAGTCCTAATACTTGATGTCCGTTGTTTGTCTATTTTCCTCTCTGATTAACTTTAACATTGGATACTGTGAGGACACCAGTCCATCAGTGACGTCCGCAAATTGTATTGAATTGAGTATCAAAAAGGTCAGCATGATGAGATCAAATCTGTGAATCCATATCATCTAAATTTCTTATGTATATTTGAATGAATGCCATCTCTGACAATGAAATACAATTTACAGTCTGTCTGTGTTTTCATCTGACCCTGCTTGTCCTTCACAGCGCCCTGGGATTCTCAACCTATAAAACAGGTATTATTATCCTCAGCTAGTGACGTAATTTGGCGGAATATTCTACAAGGACTCTGTGCCAGGCGTAAGTCCTAAGGGGAATGTCATGGCCCTAACCTCATCTCCAGCTATCATTGGCTCTGTGTCAGTGGTTCACATTCACCAGGAAGCAAAGTAGAAATTAGGAAAATCATGGGGAAATATAGGCAGACAGTGCAAGAACGGAAAGAAGAAAGAGAGGATCAAACTAAATAAAATAAAATAAAAACAGACGCTGGAATGCTGGAAGAAACGAAAGACATGAAGGAACTAGGAAAGAAGGAAAGGAGGCTAAAAAATAGATGGGATGCATTAAAGAAGGAGGCAGAGACCTAAAGAATCAAGGAAAGAAGGAGTTGGGGATCACCAAAAAGACAGATGGGATGCAGGAAGGCAGGTAATAATGAACAAAAAAAAAAGAAGGAAGGAAAGCAGGATGGAAGGAAGAAGAATATCCAGGAGGGACAGAAGAAGAGAAGAATCAAAAGATCGGATGAAAGGAAGGAAGGAAGGAAAGACAGACTGGAAATGAAAAAAAACGTACAAAATGAATAAAGGAAGGACGGAAGGAAGGGAGGAATTAATGATGGAAAAATTATGAAAAATAGAAGAAACCAAACACAAGAAGAAGGAAGAAAGTTGGAGAGATAGAACAAAATGAAGGAAGGAGCAAAGGAAGTAAGGAATTAAAGACAGTAGGAAAAGAGTAAGAAAGGAAACAAAGAAAAAAGATAGCAATAAAATAAAAAGAAGGGAATGGAAGGAGGAAGGCTAGAGATAGTTGAAGGGCTCAGTTTTTGCAGGCCTGATTGATTTATGCCAGACCTGTCTCGGAGCTGAATCCCTCCTTTCTCCAGCTGTCTGAACATAAAGGATAAATGACTGCCGGTCAACTCACCTTGGAAACAAACGAGAGAGGAAGGACGAAAAAAGGTAAAAACTGAAGTAAGCTAAGAAATACCGATGCACTTCTTGGATTCATTTTAAATTTACTTTCTATTTTCTCTTCATCATAAAGCTACTTTGATAATCAACCTGTAGTGCCATCACAAACAGTGCAGAAACCCATATGGCCGATGCTGACACGTAGGATGAGGATTTACAGAATGAACCATGATCCTGTCAGGAAAGCTCTGTAGGACTGACACTTCAAAAAGCTTTTTGAAACCGATGTCAACATTTATATAAAACAAGCCGACATCCAGGCTATGCCCTCTTATTTTTAGAGCTATGGCTGAATAAACTGAATGCAACGCCGCAGTATGCGTGCTGCAGTAACTGTAGTTGGCAGCATTCGGTGAAGGTCACAAGTGACTCTCCTCTTATGCAATTAACCTAGTTTCTCAGTGAGGCAGCAATCTATGGGGAAGCAATTAAAACCAAATTCTTCCCACAGTGTGGACTTCACAGGGAAAAAAAACCTTGGACAGCCCAACAAAGCGTTTGAAAGTTTTGATTAGTGATTTTCTTTCAATAAATTAAGCTTTAATTAAATTTAAAAAAATAGTTTTTACTTAATATATATATATTTAAAATAGGAGGAAGGACAAAGGAAGCAACACGAGGAAGGAAGTCAAATAGAAAGAGTGGATTAAATTAAATGTCTCAAATGAAAGGAAAGAGAAGAATGGCAGATAAAGAAGGCCAGACATTTGGGAATTGTCATTAAATTCTTTTTTTCTTTCATCTCAATTTTTCTTTAAAATCTATTATTCTTTGTGAGATATTGAACAGATTCTTCATTTGTTCCCCATATTTGTTCATGATGCAGCTCATGCATAAAATCTTCTCAATTCATCGGACTCCTCTTAATACAAACACAGACGATGCGAAAGCTGCCTCCACCTATTTATTTGCTCTCAAACCTGACTGTGTGTGTGTGTGTGTGTGTGTGTGTGTGTGTGTGTGTGTGTGTGTGTGTGTGTGTGTGTGTGCATAGGTGTGTGAGTGTCTGTGTTTGTTTGTGTGTGAGCGCATTGTGCACTGACCTTGAATTCCTCCTGCGGGCCGCAAACAATCCCGAGTCTTTCCCCTCCTCCCACGGATGAACGTTGCACGGTGTCGTTTCTGTGTGAGCTGAGGAAGAAGCCCTCCACTTCATCCGTTCACTCTTTCACCTGCAGGAAAACGACAAGGGAAGAAGCAGACAGCAGGAGAAAATGAGAAATGGCACCGACCCTCAATATTTTTTCTGACATCTAATCTCTTTCATTTCAAGGGCAGAGGACACTGGGTCTGCAAACACTCTGGGCAATGATAATCCACATGACAACAAATTGTTTTCTGTTGATTTATGTTTTTTTTTAAACTATTATTAATATTGTTGTTACAGTTTTCTGAATTTGCTGAAACATTCCCTGCAGGAGGGATTTTAATACAGTTGGGCTTGGAGGAGCTCTTTAGATTATGGTTACTTAACTCAGGAGGGTGCAAATAGTGCTAAAAGAGCAGCGTTCACTCAACATGTTGATGTTTTCAGTGAACTGAATGCATGCATTTGCAACTCATGACTGAGGACGTGACCGTCGTTAACTCCCGTATGTTCAGTTATAACTCAATTAAAACACAGGAGAGGAGTACACAAGGAAACAATCCCGTGCAGAAATGAGGTTTCACTTTAATTTTCCACAGGGCTATTACATCGCCACACCACTGAAGAGAACAGAGAACAAGAAGATGGAAATCCAGCTCATTAAATGAAGGAATCATTAAAAGAAACATCATTAAGACAACGAGCTAACTGCAACAAGCAAAGGTCCTCCCAAGTCAAAAGTACCAGCCTTCCGTAAAGACAATGTAAGCAATGTGAACTGTTTATTTCTTCATATGAACTTAGTTTAAAATCCAAATTGGGAACTATAAATATAAACTATTTCATTTTAATCTTTGTGAACTTAATCTTTAATTTAAAGTTTTGCAAGCTTTTCCATATAATGCAGTAGTTGGTTAAATTACTATTAGAGGTATGTTAGCTGCTGGTAATTGGATTTTTTTGAGCCAAAACAGGCTAGCTGTTTGCCCGTGTCTCCATAATGTATGCTTAACAAAGCTAAATGAATCTCAGCCTGAGCTCCATACTTATTATTCTATGTACAGACATGCACATGTTTTTAATCGTATCATCTCAGCAGGAGAGCAAATAGCATGTTTCTTAAATGTCTTTGATTTCTTTTTCTTGTGGTCAGTTTTGCAACTTCCTTGTCTTTGTTTAGTGTCTTGTTGTTGTTGTTGTTGTTGTTGAAATCACAAGCTTTTAACGGTTCTTGGAACTCTTATGTCTGTGAGTCATTTGTTTGTAGAGATAATTCCATTTCCCTTTCAACACTGCATTTGACATATAAATAATGACAACAGAATAATGAACTAAATGCTGTCAGGTTTGTGAAATGTTTCTGAAAGTATCTTTTTAGCTGGCAGTAACAATTTGGAAATTATTGTGTATATTGATGGAAATGAGCCTGTTTTCAGTGTGCAGCCTGCTTTAATAAAACAGGTGTATTTTTACATGAGGATATTTTCAAGTGCACATCCAATCATTTCAGAGGGCTCCTCTAACCTTGAACCCACTGTGCCTCCCCACAATCCTGCCCTACGGGTCATCAAACTAGGTTGCCATATCATAGCGCCTCGGGTCAACATGATAATTGGAGGCACCGCTTTGTGTCACGCTGACTCTGCAAATCACTTTAACGTGTTTTTTTTTCGGGCTAGGTGCCTGTGGCATACATCAGCCAGCCACCAGCCAGCTTCACTTGGAGCTAAGTGCTGTGCCAATTATTGCATGACACTGCCATCCATATCTGTTCTCATGGAAATTCATAATTTATGACACATCCTTGTTTCTGCCCCTGGGGACCTGAATGCCATTATCCTGCTAAAGTGAGATCTGATTGGATAGTTGCTATCTCAGTTGCTTCTTTGAAGTAATTTCTTCAAATTCCCTTATATAGATGCTTTATTGTATCATCATCCAACAGAAGAAGATAGTCAATGAGCCACAGCAACACCAGTCATCCTTCTGTCAAAACAACTGTACAGAAAGGCTCCTGTTAGTGTTACTAGTGAAATATTTCAATCCATATATCTGCTTAAAGCCAGCTTGTCCACCATCCTCTTTATTTCATCTTTTCAATACAGTAGAAAATACTGATCTTGTGTTTCAGACTAAGTCCAAATATATTTGTGAAAGTGGAGAACATATATAGTTCTAATTTTATGGTGAAGAAGAAGATTGTTATTCATTCCTGGGTGTTTCACTGACAGCCCTGATCGCATTTCCACAGATACACATTCAGGCCTGGAAGCTTCCCAGTACAACCACAGCACCTCAGTGGTGATAATGAAAGAGGGAAAGGTCTTCTCTTATTACAATTATGGTAGAATACAGATATTGATATTCAGTAAGAGTACCCAGCTGTACCCTTTTTCTCTACTTTATTCTCTTAAGAAATGTGTGATTTCAGTTGCAAACGACACTGAAATTTGGCACCAACTGATCAAATGTGAATGAGCATTCAGTGCAGGCTTCACTGGGTTGGTACCTGTAAAAGTATGGAGTTCTGTACCCTTCCCTAATAAATCATGACATGCGGCTATAACATTAAAAACACATAATTAGAAGTCATACAAGCCATTAGCCTTGAATCGTAGCAGTGATTCATCATTTTAACCTGAAACTTTTGTATTATTAGCTTTATTTCCTATCTCAGTCCTAACATTAGTTTGACCCTTGAACCTGTAAATTAGCATCGGCCTCTTTTTTCAACCTCAAACTTCCTGTCATCAGCTCGACTTTCCTAACTACAGTATCTTAACATTAGCCTTCTTCTTAGTGTGCTTAACTTCATCTAGGTAATGCTAATTAAACAAAAACATTCATTCATCAATCATTATGCCTCGGGGCTACCAACAGCTTTGTCAGCTAGCGCCGGATGAAAGGTTAACAAGGAACCTTAGATGTTTCAATGCATCACTGACTAACATGTGAGTCAGCAGTTATCCTTAATGTAATGAATCATCTCGGCTTGGATATTTTTAAATATGCTACACATTACTCTGCCTCGCTGTCACGAAGCATCGGCCCTTTCTTTGAATTAATTCAACGCTGAATAAAGACTTGATTGTGCTATATGAATCGAACAGGTCTTGTACGTCAAGCCGTGAGGAATGGTTTTGTGGTACACTTGAAATATGGTGGACTGTGAAAAAGCCAGGTTGCTCCGATTTGGGAGAAATCAAACTGACAATCCAAAGCTATTGTGCTGGCACATGTTAAAGCGTGTTCCTTTGTGTCTTTAGTTGTTACTCCAGTCAATTGCACTTGATAACACTTTCACAGTCATCTCACCTGTCAGACCTAACCCATTTACAACAACATTTCAGTCGTGAATGAAAGTTGTCTGTTTGTCAAAACGTGATCTGAACTGAAATCTGTAAGCCCCTTTCACATTCTTAGACATTTCTCAAAACGTAGGCAAAATCAGTGAATTATGTAATGACTAACTTGAGACCTTCCTCAGGAGCATGTATGAACTTCTGATCCCAAGCAAAGCCAAAAGTCACAAAACGTCTCAGGCCATGTTTTATCCCTCAAGAGTTTGATGGTGGGAGACAAACTGTATCTACCTTTTTTAATGCATTGGGGACCCAAAATGTATTTGCCCATCAAGATTTCTACTGGGCACCTGCAGCAGCAAATAAACACATCAATTTGAGTACATCCCCCTCTCTCTTTCTCATATTTCCCAGTCTATCGACTGTCATTCCACTGCCTCATTCGAGCTTCTCTCCTCTCTTTGCAGGAGATACTTCTGCAACACCATTAGCAAAAGGGTTGGCTGAGAAAGCTGCAGGATTGCACCTACTCTAGCACTTGCTACTTACTAGTTACTCCCAAAGGTGATGCCATACAATTCTTTTTTTTTTTCCCCTCACCCTCTGAGACACAAGTAAACTTGAGGTGGAAAACTTCTGCTGTCAAATGAATTCAATTTCACCAGTCTGTTTTGCTTCCAAACTAAACCTAAATTGTACATGAAGGCAGTTTTCACAGACTACTTCAATTTAGAAAAGCTCACTGAGACTTTCTACACGGTCTAATGTTGTCGGTTTTAAGGTTAGTTCAGTTTTGCCTTTAAATGAACTACTTTGTATAATGGCTAACCACGACTAAAGGCTAAAATGAAAACTGGTGGGGTAAAAAGTCAATAACGTCAGTTACGGACATTAAACTCTTTAGAAATAATAAATACAATAAATTATAGAAATTACATCGTAGGATTGTGGCACACATTTTCAAATAGATTCACACTGCTGTGGTCGACCTGCTGCCACTGTGACACGACCCCAAGAAAGTGAACGTAAACCATAAACCTAGTTGTTTGAAGAATTGAAAAGAAACATTCAGAAGGTCAAGAATCTATTTGGTGGAAATCTGGGACATCCCAAGCAGATCAAACAGAGTTGGGAATCACTGATTTATAGGTTATATACAGTATGAGAACATCAGAACATTAATAAGCAGCAAACAACTGTTTACTATGTAAAATGTAGTGTATAGTGGAGTTATTGTATCCTGGGCATGGAATGATCTTGCAGTCTGTGTGTGTGTGTTGTTATCTGATGGGAGTCTGGTGGCGAGTTTGCTGGCTTTGTCCTTTGAGTCTGGTGGAGTCCGTAACAACCATCTGTTTTGGTCTAAGGTGCTCTAGTGGCAGTGGATTTAGTATGTTTTATCTGTTGTGTTATCTGAAAAGCAATTCTAGCTGTCAGATAAAAACAGTACTGTAAAAGTAAAACCAGTACAGTACTTAAGTCAATGCATGTTATCATATAAACCATATCCAGTCAACACTAAATGTTGCGGTGCATGTCTTTTAGGAAAAAAATGGATAACTCGGGTGTTTCATTTGCTAGTATGTGGACACCCAGCCAACGCTGGGAGTGACTGATATCCCAGCAAGGCTTTGTCAGTGAGCCTGTTTACCTGCCTGTTAAGCTCCTTGTCACATCACTGCTTATTGCCTGACAAATATGTGAATACAATACACGTTTCCAATTTTACTACAATGTGGCAATAATCACAGGGGAAACATTTCATTACTGAGTAAGGGGCCATAGCAGCTATCCATTGTCTCATTCTCCAAAACGGCATTAGTGACAGAATCCAACTAAATCTATTTTATTTGCCCTTTTAAAGCTTTTTTTTAGAGACAGCTGAAGAGTGACAGAAACGTGGGGAATGACATGCTGGAAAGAGCCACAGGTCAGGTTCGAACCCTGGGCTTCCGCAGCAAAGACTGAGCCTTCGCACATCGGACGGTTGCTCTACCAACTGAGCTAAGCACCACCCCGAATTCAGCTAAATCTAACAGACCATACTGAAACTGTGATGTATTGATGCAAGAGCCCTCAGGTGTGAAGGAACTTAGTGTTTTCCCATTCTCCACTGATGTCAAAATCCATCTGTGAATGGACTGAGGCAAACTTAGGCTGCTACAGAAACCCAGACCCATTCACAATTTTGTAATCTTGTATCCAATTACAGGGTTTTGTCCTTTTCTTATTTCAAGAATGAAATTGGACGAGACACCAAAGTAGGTCGGCTGGTCCCTCAACATGAATCATACATACCTGAAAGGAGTCCACGGCTGTCCAGACATACTCCTTCAATCTCCTGGTTTTTAGCTTAAAAAGATACACCTGCTGTTAAATTCCTGAACATTTTTTGATCAAAGGTTACGTCTTCCACGCTGCTTCCCCCCGGGCTTTAATACTTGTCTACACAGTCAGCCATGCACATTGATAATGATGCATGCAGGCTTTAATGTGATTCCCATGTTCTGCTTGTCAGTGTTACCTGACAAAAAGACCTTGAGATCATGCACACTACAGATCTACGGAAAGTGTGTGTGAGTGTACAGACAGGTCACAGGGCTCCAAGTATTTACTCTTTGGTTAATGGATTTTCCCCCCATAAAGCTGAGGGGTGTTTTTTTTTTTGGCAGGTCATGTCACAAGTGCAAAGCTAAAGGCTGTAGTGAACTCTTGATTCAAGAGCAACTATTTGCTTGTGCAGCTACTATGAAGCAGGTGTTAAGAACTACTCTAGAACTACTGCATCCACTGACTCCTCGTATGTCATCTTGGGTCACTGCTCATTGATCTCTTGCTCTTGAACTCAGTATAAAGTATCAACATCTCTTGATGGTTGGACACAATCCAATCATCTTGTTTTCTTTTTCTATTAGGTGATCACAAGAATGCCACTCGGCTCATGCTATCTCTGTCAGAGGAATGAAAAACACAGAAAAAAATAAAAAAAATGGATGGCGTGTGCTCTGGCTGTTGCTCACAACCTGCAATGAACTGTCAAGCCACCGGGAACTCTAACCTCTCTGTCCGAGTGTCCCAGTGCACGGACGGACAATGCACAGAGGAAACGGCAGAAGAATAATTGAGGAGGGAAGGAGCGGAAACATGTTTTTCTGTTTTCTGATCATGGGCTGAGGTCAAGGTATTTATTTAAATGGCTTTGCTGCACAGCACACCCACAAACACACACTTTCCATGCTGCTGCTGCTGACTGCTAATCATTAGCAGTCTGTGCATTGTTGGAGATTCTTTGTTTTTTTCTATTGCCATCCATAGAGGTGGCTAAAAGACAATGAAACTACTTTCAGATAATGTACACCACAGCATACAATACACATTAGATCCCTAAACTCTACGATAACACTTTAGCCTACACCCACTGGAACTGAGTAAAGCAGACGATGTACAACTGAGACATACATTTCATGGCCGTGTGCCTTTCTCTGCCCTCATTATTAAGACACCGAGAATCCATCCGGCAGAAACACAAAGTTTGGCATGATTCACTCTCTCGCACGTAAGCCTCCACTCTTTTAACTGCACACGCAAACAGTCCGTGAATGCGGCACACAGATACAATAATCATGTCGGCTCTAAGTGCCTGTTTGTGACTTTCTCTCCATGTGAGGTTTAAGTCATGTGCCTGGCTCTTCTCATTAAGCTAATTCAAGGCTTTTCAAGCTGTGGCCGGCTTTAAATCCCAAGCTTAAGAACACTATGTAGCACAAAGAGGTAATGAAGGGTGAATCTACTTTGTGATGCCACGGAAATGTTTCCCTGGGTCTCGCCAGCATAACAAGGCCAGCCTTTACTCACCTACCATTGCCAAGGAAAAGGTGCCAGTACCCAGCAGCCACCTGTTTATGCCTATAGGTGGCTGTGGATGAGAGGAAGTGTGCCTTCTGCTGTCTCTGGTGGAAAGTCAATAGCACTTAGTTCTCATAAATACAAATTTTTCTAGTTAAAGCTTAGCCATCATAGGATGGCCTCATCTTTCACATTACACAACCTCCTAACGCTGGAGGTGCATAACTGTTCTTCCCTTTTCTTTTCTCAGGTTCTCACTCAGCCCTTTCTTCAGGCAAATTGAGCCAAGCTTGGCAGTCAGAAAAACAATTTGTTAAAGGACTGTGGAGTGCCCTCATCTAATGTTTCATTAAATCATCCCTATTCGCACGCCTCTGGTCTGTGATAAAGCCTCTTATGGTGGCACTGGGATTTTGAGCAGTGGGGCTGAGGTCAGGTGCTATCTGATATTTATTTCCGTGAGTGGAGAATGTTACGGAGCCACTCCAGCTGGGGTTGTAAGGGTCAAGACTTTGTTTTTGTCATCATATGTGACACTGTGTCCTTCCAGCTGTCCGCTAGAGGCAAACACAGACAATTAGGGGAGCTGATAGCGACATGAACTACAGAAGAACGCTTCTCTCGTTCTGTTGTTATTTCACACGTCGAACTTTTGCTGCTACATAATTATTTTCAAGATCGTCGTTGCCATCGGTTCCTTGTGTAAAGAAGCTCATTAATTTTTGATACACAGTGCATCCACTGTTACGCTCTCTCTCACACACAGGGTGTGAAGAGCTTCAACTGTTTACCTCCTAATACCATCCTTTAGTGGAGCTAAACCGTGGTCACAAGACTGTCACCATGATTCATGTATACCACCCCTGGATGTGAACCGCATCGCATTAGCCCATTCTTATTTTAGCATCACCCTATTGAAGTCAGCATCACTGGCCTGCACTGAACCCCTAAAATGTAAAAGTGCATTTTTCAAAGGCGACATGTCACATAACATGCTACTGGAGGGTTAGGGATGGCAATAACTCCCTGCCGTCTTTATTGTAGATGTCAGCTTCTTCGAATTTCCCTTAAGGCAGAGCTGCTAGCATCTATAAAGTCTGTAAAGCTGCTATTGCCAACATAGCCACAGTGTGTCCTCAGGCTGTTGTTGGTGTTTCCCTACAGTTTGCTTATAAAAAAAACAGAAAAATGTTTCCATAAGGCCCGAGGCATACTGATATCTCAGAGGGCAAAAGCACACACAGCACCGTGTGCAGCATTACTCCTGGATCACATTTAATCTATAATGGATTTGTGCTGCTAACCACCTGCATGTAAGTTTCATGTCAGTCTTGGTAAGACCTGTATTTCAAATGCTTGTGGAGAAAACCGATCAATCTGTGTTACACGATAAACTTTTGTATCCGATTCACCAACAAAAAAAATATTTCCGTGTAAACTTCCTATACATCTTTGCAGTGTTCATGCCGACACGGTCGCCCTGATTCAGTGCATTTGCAGTGAATCATGCAGCCGTAATGGACTCGCTCATTTGAAATTAATGAACTTCCCAATGGAGAGAAAAGCATTCCATGTATGATCCTGCGCTCGTTTGTGAACTGTATCGCGTGTCTACTCTGTGAGATCTATTTTGAATGCCTCCAACCTCTGGAGCTAAGTCCCACACTCCCTTGCCTTCTTTATGTATGCCCTGCATGTTGGCCTCTTCAACTGGCATGCATGAACCTAATTAGCTAATTCACTACCGCACACACACACACACACACACACACACACACACACACACACACACACACACACACACACACACACACACACACACACACACACACACTAAGCAGCTCAAGTACATTTCACTACCCCCTGTTTACAGTAAGGGAGGTATGGAGGTGTGATGGCATGTTTCCCACTGACTATAAACCCACAACAACGATTTCCACTTCTAGTTCTAGTTAGTACATGTGTGGTGTGTTAAGAGCAAACATAACATATGATGCTTAATTGAAATACAACAGCAGGTACTCAAGGCCTGCATCATGATCCCACCATCTTTCATCTCTTACTGTTCACTGTACAATTACTCAATGCTCTGTAAACCTCCACGCTCTCGTGCAAACAAGAGGAGAGGGAATAACACACGCCAGAGAATGACACAGTTACAACACAGTAAAGGACATATTGGTTCTGCAGCCTTGGATATTGCTTTCCACATATTGCGGGCATAACCTGCACAACAATCTGTCATGTCGTGAAACCATGCTGATCCGCTGCATATGCGGGCAAGGTGACAGCGTTTTACCTCGGAAAGTGAACACACATAAATTAAAGCTGCCATATGGGCGTTTCGTTTGGCTTCTGGCGAATAAAGCGAAGGTCCTAAGTCAAAAGAACAAAGGTGTTCATTAATGCATCATTTATCGTTGTTGGTGGATAGATAGATTTGTAAAAAAAAAAAAAGATTAATTTGGTCGGTTAATGATAAAAAAAGAATGATCCAGTAATGACTTTAACCTCTCTGCCCAGTCACTGTTTGCCTTTAGCTGTATTGTCTGTTTTTGTTTTTCTTTGACGGGTTTCTTTGAAAGGCAGCCAAAGTGAGACCCTGCAGTGTATGTGCCCTTTAAATCAGACTGCTTCTGCAGACTGCTCCCTTGTATCTTCTGACCTTTTGTCAGTGCAGAAGTCATTGCTTATGTATGCGCTTGGCAGGTTGGACACTTCAACAGTTGCTCAGAATTGGGATATAAGTGACAGTATGAAGCCTTTATAGGTCAGGTAAATTGTGGCATATTAACCAGGTGGAAATTTACTCAGCTTATTTTTGACTTTTTTTTTTTTTGCACTCTAAACAGTCAAATTCTGAGAAGTGTAGTCAAGATTAATCAACATCCGACTTTTCCTAAAGCCCAGAACATACTCAGAAACTCCAGACTCCAAAGCACCAATATACAGAGTTACACACTAGATATTTTATTTCAACAGAAAATCCAGTTGATTTTAAAAAAGCCACTTGACACAATGCTTTCGCTCACTTCTTACTCTCGCTGTAGTGTAAGATTATTTGGCAAACCATATGTGCACCACCCACACGAGCAGCATCTGCTGCTACATTTCCCACAGTCGCGCTGTTTAGCAGAATCAAATTTCATCTACATTTTTCTTGGATTCACTTAAAGTACATGTCAGATTGACGTTTTTCCACTTTTAAAGCACAAGTTTAAAAATCAATTTGAAGCACAGTAAAACCATTCTGAAGTGATAGTTAGTCAGGATTTCAGATGATTGATACCAGATACCGGCAACTAAAATTATAAAATCCTTTCTCCAAAAGGACAAATTCACTCATACATGTCTGGTATTGACCTGCATAGTAGGCCTGTGCAGTAGCACTCTCTTACAGGAGAATCTAGGTTGTTAGAAATAATTATCAGCACTCAAATAATTTCGAATGAATCTCAAGAATATCTCGAGGAAAAAAAAAACAGGAGACATACAACAGATTGAAATACTCAAAACTCAGAACCACAACTAGCAGATGATTATGAATGGCATATCGTGAATGTGTGCAGCTGATTTCTTGTTGTGTTTTAAAATGGGTCAAACGGTTCAATGGTGTCTTGTTGTTGTGATGAACCCACGGAGAATTAGCAAGTTTTAGCATCTTTCACTTCATTGTTTTGGTTTTATTACACCATACTGTTTTAGATATTTCTCAGCCGAAACAAACACACACACTGCAAATAAATTGGAGCCTATCCCAGGTGACTTAGGGCGAGAGGCGGGGTACACCCTGGACAGGTCACCGTTCAGTCACAGTTCATCACAGGGCACATAGAGACAAACAACCATTCACACTCACATTCACTCCTACGGCCAATCAAGAGTCACTAATTAACCTGTTAAACACAAGTCTTTGGACTGTGGGAGGAAGACGGAGAACGCGGCAAGACTGCAAATAAATGTAACGTGATAATATGTCAGTGATGTATTTATAGCTTTTGAGGAGCTGACAACTGGCCCAAATATTAAATATTGCAGGCCTAACTCCCGCTATTCTTGGATTCCAACTGCATGTAGAGATACAGCTGTCTAGGATTGCAGGCTAGTCCATGACAGGTCCATTCTTATGTCATTGGAATGAATGGATCTATCCGATACCAGCAGCTGCCTGGGGCAGCAATTCTAAGTGGATGGAACTGTCTAGCTTGTCTCCTATAAAAACCTTACGTATGTGCCCTCTTCCATTTATTTCAAACACCACATGCCCAAATAAAATGCGTTCAAATCGAGCGCCACATGATGAAAGATATAAAAAAACAATAACACAAACTAAAGTGCACTTGGAATGTTGATATTTTTTATTCTGCTTCTGGATATTTTTCCACCACCCGTGGGCTCACAGCTGTAGCCTTGACATTTGTGTGATTCTGGGATTAAGTTTGAGGAAAGTTGGCCTTTGCGCTTATGTGCCCCTATAAATCTTAAAGTGTATTAAGTCTAATGTGCTTAACTTCCAAATGCATTATAAGAAATCATGGTTTATAATGGCTGCGGCATGTCCCCGGTGGCAGCAGCCTGAGCTGTCTCATACCTACAGTACGCAGCTGTAAAATAAAACTGTGGGCTTGATTAGTTAATGGTAAAATGTGATATTCTACTAGTTTTGCTGCTGTTATTTCTTTGCTGTATTTTGACAAATCTCTGTTTAGTTTTAGAATCTCCAGAGAACTAAAGGTGCCTTTTTAAAAATAAGGTGTACCACTCCGGGGAGTCAATGTTGAGTACATTTCACTCAATCACCCGGGAAAATGGTACTGCAGTCACAACTGTCTTTTGACTGAGACATTATGGACACGTGTGTGCATGAATGCACACAACTTATGCAACCATAAAAGCACATAAGTCATTGCCTTAGTGATATTCGTACACTGTGTGTGGAAATCTTTTATTTGGCCCTAAAATGTTTAGCCTGTCTACCTTTTTAAAACCGATTGAAATGGTCAACCACGGGGAGTGTGCTGGTTTATCGCCAAGCTATATCTCTGACCTTTGTGAACATAATTGCAGTCTGAAATCCTGAGGCAGGGTGCAGTTTCTAAATTCGAGCTGACAATGAAGATTGATTAGGCTTCAGTGTATCAGTGGAGCAAGATGCCGGAGGAGATCAGGCCTGCTTCTAACACTCGCTTCTTTTAAATTACTCCTGAGAACATCCATCTATTATCTAACCAGTGGGCTCGGAGTGACCTTAGACCACAGACAGGTCAACATACAGAGCTAATACATGCAGACAAACATATGTTCACACTCAAATTCAGGAGTGATCTGGACTGCACTAAGAAACCTGGTTACTTGGAGGAAAGCACAGTGAACACAATAACTCCACACAGAGATGTAAATCACCCCAATTAAAACGTTTCATTAACTTGTCCTACTTGTGTTTTTAATTGACTTTTTAATGCTTATATTACATTACATATGTGGTATCATCTTTCTGATATTTGTTTTTTCTTGGCCAACATTTTATTTAATTTTCCATCACATTTGGTGAGAACACAGGGACATAAAACAAAGGAGGTTTGAAAGCACTTAACACACACTCCATATTTACGTGTCACCTAAAATAGAAACAAATGTGCTTCGCTGGATCTTTATAATATGGAACCTAAAACTCTCGAATACAGACTCAAATTCAATCTTACTAGGAGTAAGATTCAGGACCTTGGACAGCGACCTTTACAGGCCGAGTGAAGCTGCTGTATGAGAGGTCATTACTGTCGAGCAGTATCATCTGTCAGCTGCTTCAGCTTTGAACCTCTCATTTCCTGTTCAACTACATCCCTACTACAACATAGAAGGCCTATCTTCTCAGCAGAATTGTGAGCTGGAGAAGTAATTGAACTGATGGATACATATGTGAGTGTTTCACTGCTTAGTTAGTGGTTGGATGAACAGACCTAATGTGTCTTAAAGGTCTAGTGGGGTCAGAAAATTTATCTTTCGTGTTTTTTTCTGTGTTTCTGGCGACAATCCTCTGAGTGGAGGGGGTTGCGTTCAACAACTACACCACTAGATGTGACTGAATCCTACACACTGGAACTTTAGTTGACCAGTCCAGACATTAGGGCAATTTTCAAGAGTCTAAACTAAAAGAATAATCAAAATCAAGTCAGCAGAAGTCATTAGTATGAGTCAACATCCAAAAATCCTGGATCCTACACCTCCATAATACAACATGATAGAGTCTGTGCTTAAAACCTCCCTGTCTGTAACACACCCACATCTTTCAATCACCATTCCCCCAACTTCTCCAAAAATGACATTACAATGACATCATAAAAGGTATTTATTTATTTAGATCTGACAAGCTGCTTCAGAGCTGCAGACACTGGCATGCAACTATTTCCACAGATGAGTTGTTCACACCGTGAGTTGTAAATAATCTGTGAAGTGACCCTTTAATCCACAAACAGACTTTTTTCAACTATTTGTTAAGAACCTCAGTTAATTTCTGCATTTCCCATTTTCTAATTACTTTCCCTCCTTTTCTGGTAATTCATCCATTATTAAATGTCAGATTGCATCTAATTAGCTGGCTCTCACAGCAGCTGTGTGTTAGAGTGAACATAAAGGCCAGACAGCTTACTCTCACAGTGTGACTATTAAAACATCTCTCAGCTTCTCTTCTAGATGTCTCATCACCCTAAACACGACACATGTATGTCAAACATTATCCTCTAAATTGTCGTGTGTTCTCAAAGTTGAACTCAGATTTGAGTTTATTTTGCTATGAAATCAGTGAACAGATGATCGCTGTGTGCTGTGTGAATTGTATTTTGTGGTTTGTGCTTTGTCAAAATTGTTATTGCCAAAAAATGATTTTCCTTTTGTTTATTTTTCTGCAGTTGAATACCCCATATGTTAGAGTACTTTAGTAAGCACGATTATTTTGTACTGACTTTACTCCATGTCGTGACTAAGTAACATATGGAGCGCTGATGCGTGGAAGAAAGACAGCTATTGCTAGCTACACCTGCTCCTTTTGTATGAACACAGCACTGAGTGTGCGAGAGCTGACAGTGACTGTTGAAAGACCACAAACATAATGTGACATCATTTGTGAATAATTGCTAATGTGAGGGAAGGAAGCTCAAGTAACTAGCATACGTTTAGCAACTAGTTAGCTAGCATGCTCTATCTGAAGTGGAATACAAACTCAACCCTAAATATTAAATATTGAGTGGACAGTTAATAGCTAATACTATGTGGGCCAAATGAAAAAAAAAAACAGGGCCTTGTATTCTGTGAAGGTTCTTAGTCATCCAGGTCATCTTTCTTGGCATTAGACCTTGGTTGTAGTTCCACAAACACGTTTTTGCCTGACGTTTTCAGTCCCGATGGTCATACGGCCAAGTGTGACTCCCCACCAGTCAGTCAGAATTAATGAAGCTTCTTGGATGTGAGGAGAAACATCTTTACAGATCTAATACTCCAGTTACCCCAGATTTAACCTTCTTCAAGGGCTTTGTATTAATGTTCATAGGCTACAGTATAAGGTTCATCAGTCAGTAGAGTGTATCTTAGCAAAAGTGGCCCACTACCATGGGTAACCCAGAGGCTTCAAGGCTTGGATATATTTCTGATTATATGAGAATTGGCCCAAAAAATGTTGCACATAAAATAACTAGCAGTGTCATTACTGTACACTGCTTTGACTAGTGCAGGGGTGGCCAGGTAGTCAGAGAATAAGAGCCACTTTTTTTTCTGTGTTACTGCAAAGAGCCACATCATACACATGGGCAATGCCAGCCAAGCATATTTGACGCATGTCATGTGAAAGCTCCTGAAGAGCCGCATGAAACTAGTTAAAGAGCCGCATGAGGCTCGGGAGCCGCGGGTTGGCCAGGCTAGGACTAGTGGTACTGAAAAGGTATGTTTTGAGGGCAGGGGCCCCATAATGTTCTTGTGCTCCACAGGAAGCATAGATATTAGTACATGCCTTTCAGGACTCCAGGAGTGAAACATGCTTGCTGATTTCAAAAACTGGTTATGCAGTTATGTAATGTAATTTGTAAGAAATGCACGTTATAATACAGAAGAACATTTCTGGCAAGAAACACTTAATGTACACAATGAACACTCAAAGGGATACATTTCATTAACTGGTGAGTCTGACTCAGATGTTACACTGTTAGCTTACGAGCTCCCTCCTTTGTTACAAAAGCAAACACAACTCTAATCCCGCACAGCCTACTGTGGGACTCTGAATCCTTGACTTGACCTCTGCAGTGGAATGAACTGGCAGAAGAAAGCCGAAAGCTTTTCTTTCACCCCTCACTTGCATTCCACAAGCACATGTGATCACTCCTGAATTAAACATACACCAGTGAGCTCTTGCAGAGATCCAACAGGTTACGCCTAGCAGACAAATCCCAGTCTAGAGACGTGTGTTTTCCCTCAAGGCTTAGTTTATTCATCCATAATTCCTTTAACCTCAATTAGACATCTGCTGACTATAAGAGAGCACATAAATGACTCTAAACGAGCCGGTTTGCATGCAATAGTTGAATAAAATGCAAACTGTATCTGCCCTTTAGGTTTTTCATTCATTGTGGAACAAATAAAAAGCTGCATGGTCCAGTGCTCTTAACTAGTCGTAGAGGTGATGGAGCCTCTTCAAGAACAGTCAAAACAGAGACTGTTTTTGGTCTTCACTGCACATTAGTGATGAAAGCTGAAGCACAGCTATATCATTGCATGTCTGAAGGCAAAAACAACCACACCAAACTTTATTTGAAATCATAGCCACCTCTAAATGTGGAGCTTTCCAGCGGTTAACACTCTGACCGGGCTACAACACAATCCCTTTGACGCAGCTCCTCCCTCTTACCCTGTGTGCAAAACACTCGTAGTGCCTCAGAGAGATTTGGATTTTAGGCTCTTTTGTACCATAATCTCTAAATGTTAAACTGCTGACCTGAACAGAACTGAGAGGTAAAAATGGACCAAGTATTCCTGAACATATGGGCACAGTTTCAGCACTTCTTATGGTGAATTTTAATGTGAGTCATCAATTTTTTAGATCTGTTGAAAAGTGTTATTACTGAACCACAAGCAGTTGAAAATAGATAACGTTTCCTATAAATACCCACAGAAAGATTTTTTTGGGACCATGCTTTACTTCTGTTGTGATTACGGTAAATGCTAACGTGTTTGCAATGACTGAACAAGCAGTAAAATGTTTACAATGGTCACCATCTTAGTTTAGTGTGTCAGCATGCTAACATTTGCAATTTTTTCACAAAGTAGATTTGAAAAGCCTGATCATAATGTTACACACAAAAAAAAAACACAAATGTAAACCTTGAAGAAAAATCATTGGGATCATCCTCTGGGAACCAAGAATGTCTGTTTCATTTCATCCAGTACTTATTCAGATAGTTTACCTTGGTCAGACCTTGCTTGACTAAAAATGTTATTGCAAAGGTTTAATTTCATAATTTGTTTGAAAAAAGATATAATTAACAACCTTAATGAAAATGTATAAAAAGAAGACTGAAAGAAAACACAAAAAAATTAAAAGATCTTCAATAAACACTCAGCTAAAGTCAATATAATACAACTGGCTGCTGCTTCGGTACGTTATAAATTTAAAATGGGATCCCAGACAATTACACTGACTACAGTGTAGTCAAAGGAACGCTCTTTGACTTTTGCCTATGGGAATTTCTGAAAAGCGGAAAAAAAATCGAACTGCTGGTTTCAGTAGACCTTCCCCCAGAACCTAAAATATGCATTATGCATTTTTACCTTTGGGTTTTGAATATTAAACAGAGTCAGAACACATTTAATGTGTCATGTGTATTTTAAAAGCAAAGAGGCTAACGGCTATTCTATTAAAAATAGCCCTAACCACCTTTACGTTGGTGGATTGTGGGAGATGCCAAGTGTGCCATTACAAAAAAAAAAGATAAAAAAGGTCGCTCTGATGTTTTCCTGCTTTTAAGTAGTTATTATAATAGTGATTTTATAAAAATGATCTTCCAGAATGACAAATATAAAACTTAAATTGTTGTGAGAAACCATGTGATGAATTAAAATGAAATTCATGCTAATCTTAAACAGACCATATGGGATATATGGTACTAATAATTAGCCCAGTCATTAATGGCAGCTGCTCCCAGACCAGAAAAAATGAAGACAGTCTTTCTGCTGCATATTTGTTGGATATTGCAACCTTCATACACTGCTAGAATAGTTTCTGTATGAAAAGAAATGATTGAGGCTTTGCCACAGAGCACAAATGACCACAGCATTCAGGAGTATGGAACACGCAGAGAAAGGAAATGAAATAACTTGAGTTATTTGCAATTCAAGATGAGCACAGTGCAAACACCTGAGGTCCAAGTCTATACTGAAAGGCTAACACATGCTACCTCTCCGGTTGCTGACGTAATGTCTGATCTGTGCTGACCATGATACACTGCAAACAGGCTGACAGAGCCAGAGGGGATTCAGCAACTCTGACTGAGACCAAGCCCTGATTCAAACGGAGACAAAAACCTGCCATGTGGCCTCAACATGTGGGTCACAACAGGCATTTCAGACATACTTTGTGGTCATACCGATGGACTGTCAAACGGGTTTGGGTTCAACTGGAGCATGGACTGTCATGTTGTGGCTGCTTGCATGTTTCCAGAAGATCCATACAGTTATATACTACCATGCTGCGATATTTGGCAGATGAGCCTGGACAAGCCTTAATCAAAAAGCTATGATATCAGAGCCTGTGCAGTCAAGTAATTTGACTAGACTAGACCACTGGATCCAGAGAAGATCCAATCCTGGTGCAAAACCACCAAACCCACATGGAAGATGAGAGGCTTCTGTTGGTGTGGTTGTTTTATTCACATGGCCATGAAAGAAGAGAACGAAACCCCATCATTTGCAGTGCCATGGACTAATCATCATCCTCTTTTATCACCTTGATATTATACAGTCCATACTGTGTGATGTGATGCTTTTGAATGATTGCTATTTTTTTATGCTTTATCTATATTCAAACACTAGTAGGAAGTTGTCCATCTCCATTTCCAGCAAAAGCAACTGTTTTTTCCTCTCATGTTTGAAAGCCATGTCTGCTGGCATGCTTCCACTTTGGCATTCATTCAGGGACACTGCCACAATTTCTCCCAACTCTCAAAGAAAATAATGAAAACTCCAATAACAGACCACTCTTTGTTTAAAGGATTGGCAATCTTGCGAGCTTACTTAAACTCTGGCATTGTTTTCAATACAACCAGGCGACTGGTTATTATAAGGCATATTTAAGGTTTAAAAAGAAAAAAAAGAAAAAGAGGTTGTGGCAGCAGGAGCATGAGCGCTGTCAGTCAGTGTGAGCTCAGCCAGGATTTCAGTGAAGGCTGAAGGTACTCAAGAAAGGAAAGCTGATAGTTAAAGTATGCTGTTCCTTACTGCCATTGAGCTACAGTGACAGTTCCTATATGTCCCCTTTTTTAAATTCTATGTATTATTTTTAAATTATTAGTATTGTTGTTATGTGACACAAATCACATTCATACAATATTGTTTATTTAGGTCAAATGGTGGTTTTGCACCAATTATTATCACGATTGTATTTGATTTAATCACTTAATTTGATTATTTCATGGATTCGTATGAGTGATTAGCGGATAGCGCTGCCTTGTGTTTATAATAAATCCTGTGTTTAGAAAGGCTGTGTAGAAATACTGAATGCTAACATTATAAATGAATTAACTGATGTGAGAACAATGATGAGCTTTATGGCTTTTCCTTTATGTACTTTATTAATTCAAATTTTCAGATTTTATGTATGGTGCAGGAAAACAAACTTAACCCTCGTCGTTTCCACCTTCCACCATCATTGGATTTTTCATAATATATGATGAAATAAAATACACATAAATAAAGTCTGTATGAAGGTTGAGACCCCTAAACTCAATCCTTCCTCATATATACAATAGGGATTGTGATATAAAGGGTATTTTAATCTAAAGCTTGAGAAAAAAAGTGGACCATACAGTACAGTTTTTCTTATCTTTTATCTCCTGTTTCCAAGGTCAAGAAAAAAAAAACGTTCCTGTGCTACAGAAAAGCATAATGTGACCATTAATCTGTGCTTTCTCTCTCACATCCAGCAATAGGACACTTGTTTATAACCCAGCAGCCACTATTTTGCACATTTAATAGCTACCCTATTCAACACATGGGAAAAACTCAGAGCCAAGACAACCCCACCGACAGTAAATGCTGGACGGTTAGCTGTATAATGAGTGTGTAATGATGGGGCAAAGCAGAGGTGGCTAGTTCATGATGCATCAGCTGGAGTTCTTGATGTCGGTATTCAGTCATTTGTTTAACAACAGCTTCTAGTACAAACAGGCGAGACTTTATGCGAGTGCTAGCGTTTTACAAGCCTGCTGTGGGACCAACGTAAAAAGGAGGCTTCTTAATAATCCTACAATTACTGAAGCATTGAGCTTGGACAGCATCAGAACTGTATTTTTAGGTCACGTGTTTAGAGAGATGATAACCTCTTTAAAAATCACATACATCCTACCCTATTATGAAAGTAATAAAAAAAAATCAGGGTTAAAGTGAAAATATTTTCACCACTACCCAAGTAATAATATTGTCGTAGTATTGTTGCAAATGCCAGACTGCTCATAGACATAGAAACACAGATTATACATTTACAATTTGATATGCAATATGATTATTAATACAATAATAAGCAAACAGGTGGCTTCATAACGCTATCATGGATATAGAAAAACTAAAATTATTGACATGTTTCCTGTTCATTTCCAAAAAATCCTGTACAACCTCAATAACCAAAATTAATTACAACAAGTAACCGGTATTCCATTCATTTTGTCACATTTCTAAAAAAAAAATGTTCATGAAAATCGCTTCAGAATTAAAGTTACAGTCAACTTCATAGTGAAGTCATATTCATATGTCATATGGAGTCATATTATGTACTAGCAGATCTTGACCTCCCCAATATGGTGACCTTGCAGACATATAGCATCTACATACAGCAGCGACCAATGAAGTATCTATGTTTCTATATTAATGAGATTGTAATCAGGGGCGCAATTAGTGGGTGTGTCAGGTGTGTCATGACACACCCACTTTTGAATGACCGTAGATCCGTCCCACCCACTTTTATGTAGTTTAACGTTTTGGTTTTTTTTGTTGTTGTTTTTTAAACTTTGTCTTCTTCAAATCTTCTGATTCAAGCATCACAAGGAAACCAAAATATGAATTAACATAATATTTGGTTTACTGAGGTGTGTGCCAGTAGCGGTTTTAGGTACGGGCGGACAGGGCAGCTGCCCGGGGTGCCATTTCGTGGCTTCGTTTTATTTATTCAACCCTGGCTTCAGCCATAAAAGTTGCATGGTTGTAAGCTGACCCTCTTATTGTGATATCAAGCACTTTCTCATAAAAGCTTCCAGTCAATTCAGAACTTCAAGAAAAAAAATCTCTTCACAGACAAAAACTGAGTCAGCACTCATGAAAAAAAAAAAAAAAGCTTTCAAAGAACAGCAGCAGGTTATGAGCCGTGCTCCTCATTAATGCTTAATGAAACGATGTTAACTTGCAGCCAAAACAATGTGGCCCCTCCACATTGCTTTTGGTGCTTGTATTCCCAATCTGGAGGGTTTTTTCTATTATTTATAAAATCCCACATCCAGTCTGCAGAAACTGGCAGTGGATTTGAGTGCCCGGCATGCTGAGAAAAAGACAGATGACACCACTCTGCTGGTGTTGTCAAGCAATCCACTGTAGGGTGTACTGTTGACATGCTTGATATGTCTACTGGGAGAGGATGAGTGCCAAGATACAGTCAGCACTCTAGTTCAAGCACCATCTTTAAGTATAATGCATTTGTGTGTATTGGGTTTCACCTTGAGATTGCCTCCATCCTTTCCTACCTCACCACTCAATTATATCTTTGATGTTTAATTTCATATGCGCATCTCAAGTATTGTCACATCATACAAAAAGTAGATCCAAAAACAGTGGGGCACAGATTTTATTTTCAATTTAAGTGACAATAACAAATAAAACAATCAAATTTGTCCACGTATCACATTTTATACCAACTCACCAAACATTAAACTCAGGCTGTGGGATTCATGTTCTGTTTTCTGATGCCAAAAAATATAGAACGTGATTATATGACATACAATAATATTCAATGTTTAAATCAAATGATGTTGATTATTATTAAACTGCTCAATGAAATTTTTGTTCTTCTTTCTGCTAAATGCTAAAATATAAGAAGATAAGAAGGATCAGCAGTCAGTGAACCCACTTTTGGGACAAGTTTGTGTCATCTCTCTGGGCTAACAGCTATTTTCATATAAAATCACACAAGTGCTGTTATCATATGAAAATATGGCTCCATAAGCGTTTTTGTTGTATACTCAGTATTTTGTAGTGTCATGGCATCATATGCGGTTGTCATCTTAGAAACATAGCCAATTCATTTTTAGCCCACTTTATACAATCCATACTTTTAATGTCTGTATATTATTTCAGTTGCTTTTATCGCATTTATTATTTACTTCTTTTTCTGGATATGGAAACATATTTGATTCACCTCTCTCTTAAATTACTTTCTGCTGCTGTAATAACCTAATTTTTTTTTCCCACAGCTGAAGCCAGATCAGCCTTCAGGTTACTGATAGCTCTGCTGACAGCACTGTCTGCTGAAAAGTCAGACTGAAACTTTTTTTTTGGTCTGTAAATATCTGTTTCTCAGCATTTTTAAATGATCTTTCTTACAAAACCTTTGCTGGGCTCGAGATGAGTCCTGTCCTAAGACAGACAGACAGACAGACAGACAGACAGACACACACACATATATACATATATACACACACATATATATATATATATATATATATATATATATATATATATATATATATATATTTGAAAATGATTTTATCAACCCAATTTGACCCCCAATTACCCCCATTTCTTCACTTTGCTATGATGAAGACTGGATTTGTTGTATTTGATGGGCTATATAAAAACACTTATAGAAAGCAAATTAGTATTTTACTTCCATAAAATTAGGCCAGTGAGAGATTAAAAAAAAAAAAAAGCTAAAGCTAAGATCAAAATAGAAGCAGCAGAAGCTGCATGACTCACATCTCCAAAACCCTGGATCCTACTCAACAGTTCTTCCAGGATGATAAGTCATCATTCTGGAGCTTTATGTTTAAATTTGGTGAGAGTGCTCCTTTAAGAAGAAAAACATTTAATTTTGTGTTGTAATGAAACATTTTCATTTTTGTTCCAGGGTAAATAATCTAATGAATCAATTACTGGACCTTCCAGCTTCAGGAGTATGAATGGCTGACATGCAACTTTGAAATTCCTCTCCTCGAATAGTGTTAAGTGTGAAGTGTGAAGTATTCCCAGCTGCTACTGCCACAGCTTTTCTAAATGTGAAACTGTCAAAAACCTCCAAAGTCCACTTTGGTTGTAAACGGCTGCGTTTAATCAATCAAAGCTCTCCTATATTTTAACTGTCTTGTCCAGTCTCCCCTGATTGAACATCAGACTCTTTATTATTAATCAACCTGTATGAAACCTTGCACTGAAAGGCATCATCGAGGTCCTGTCAGGTTGCCTCTCTCTATAGACATCCACAACCATGTGAAGACATTTAGATTTTTGATGCATACGTCTGAGATCTGTATAGACAACCAGCAGGGAGAGGAAGCAATCGAACTTAGGCAAGCACCCAAGTCGGTCAAGCCTTGTTATCCAAGGGAAAAAATCAATGTTCTCCCTTCTGAGTAAGCATGCTGCTCTGCACAGCGCTCGCACACTGTTGCAGTTTCAGAAGTATTGTAGTGGGATGAGGCTGACTGACATTTAACAAGTTTCGTTATCATGTCTGTGTCTTTCACTGTTAATCAAAAGTACTGAAAATTACTTTGAAGGCGGTTAACTGATACTTTTCATGCCATCATATATTACTACCACAGCTGTTATTGGACATATTCAATTGGACTTTTGTGGCTTTTTCCATTTTCTAATCTACAATTCAGTTAAGATGTTAATGATTTTACCAGTGAGGCAAGACAGATAGACCTGTGTGTCTCAATGAGTTATTTTTTTATTTTTTGAAACTGCACAACACTCAGGATTATTGATCATTTTCAGTCCCCTGACTTGGAAATGAAAGCAGCAACCTCCACCTAATATCACAAAATATAGTTCTCAGTGGATACAACTTGTTCCAGTTTGAGTTGGTGCAATCTAATTTACAGTGGGTACAGCCCAGGGTCTTTTGACTGTGGGAGGGAGTCTAAGAGAATCCAGAGAGAGTCAACATAGACACTATGTTAACATGCAAGTTTCGCACAGTGTCTGTCTGCAATCCATGTTGCAAATCTGGAAACACTCACATATAGGAATCAGTATCCAACATAGAGTAAATGTTGGGGTCACCAGGGCTTGTTTTGACCTGGCAGTTCTTTAACCTGGCTCCTGTTTCCCCTGTGTGTATACGAATACGCAGCATAGTGTTCTCTTATTGTACCATCATGCACCTAGAAACACTGTCAAATATTTGAAGACAGTTATTAAAATTGTTGATACATGAACATTTCTGAGACAAGCTGCTGGCGTGGCAGAAATTTGGTAATAGTATAAGGAGAGTTAGAGCTGAGTCAGTGCAGTAAAAACAGATTTTCATGGCTAAGGAATGCTGATGAAATATGCAAAGAAATAGAACGTTGCTAATGCTGTCAGCTATAGACCAATCATTACACTAAATAATAAAATTAACTCCATCCATTTTAGTATAACTTCTCTTCTGTCATTTAAAGTCAGACAAAAATAACACATACTTCGTCTTACAAATAAAATAAAAAGTTGAGCTCATTAGCAATAAAACACACACTTATTCAGTTCAATACACTTAAGGGGTTTTGGTGCTACAACTTTACTTGGTCTCATATGATTATTTGCTTAATGGTGGCTAACACTGGCTAATGTTAGCAAGCTAAAGATTTATTGTTGTGTAACTGGCATCACTGAGTCAGCTGCTGATTTAAGGACGTTTCTCTACTTCTGCTACTTTTATCCCCACTGTCATTGTCCAGCTCAACAGCAGCTGAGGACGGACATGGAATTGCAGGATTTGTCACTTTTCTTTTTAGTTCACCTTGTTTCCATCTTGACATACAGTAGAAACTGGCACAGACATGCCCGGCCTCAATTAAAAGGTATGAAAAAACATTTGAATTTTCTGGGCAAAGGGAATGTATCCCTGTGAAGATTATTACTTATTATTATCTTTGACAGTTTTGAATCTCTATAGCTTTTGAATCCAATGAAATTGGTTTTGCACTCTTTCAATCTCTCCATTCCTGCACATGACATTTAACCAATCAGATACATTTTGTTGGCCCATAGAAAGCAGTCAAAGAAATACATTTCTTGCCATAAAGCCCATAAAGTGAAAGTGAAATCCAGATGGGTTTTAGTAAAACTGGTAGGGATTTCAATTTAAATGAACATCCACGAAATGTTCCCAAGATTCATTCCTCATGTCTAGCAAGTCTCAGAAATGTGCTGTGTCACTTCTTTCAATATGAATGGCAGGAAAGTTTCAAAAAAGGTAAAAGCTGTGCTCCAGAGGTGCTCCTATAGACTTTGCAGGGTGCCACAATTGGAATTAAAATATTACATTAGCAGTATACTGCTATAGTCACATCTGACAATGTCAGACCCCCTTATTGAGAGCTCTGTGCCTAACTGCACTGCTGCACAGCTTAGAATCACACAGGTTTAATTCAAAGGTTTTGAGATCATCAAATAATATGATGAGCTTTCAATTTTATTGGTGCATTCTGACAACAAAAAACAAATGTTAATGTTTAATGCTAACTACCTGTTTGGAACTGACAGTAGGCAAATATCTGGATGGCCTACAAGAAGACACAAAACAGCAAAACATCCCATTACGGAATAAAGAAATACTGCAGACAACAGCCAGTTTCTTCTTCTTCTTGTTAGACCACAGTGTTGAGGAAGCTACACTGAAACTTAATATGTTTAAAACAACTGTAATTTATGTTTTTTTAATAACAATGTACCAAATGACAATTTGCTGCAGGCGGCTGTTTCCACTAAAACAGCTTTTCACTACCTGCTCAGCACCAAACAGCAGACAGACACAGTAAGCGACTAGCTGTGAACACAGTGGAGCATTTAGCTGCTAAAGAGCTATATATTTCCCTTAAGAATTGGGGGAGGCCACAAACACGACTCCAAATAAATGCTGATTGCAATTGCATAACTGCTGGACGTGTGAATAAGCAGTTGGTTCTTTGTCTGCTATAATATATATATATATATATTGTTGTGGAGAAATTGCTGAAGTCAAAGGTCAATGGTGAGGTCAGGAGGGAAGAAAGTGTTCAGGAGCCTCTGATGTCTTATGCTGTATTATTTATTGACGCTTGGCCAAGGAGAACTAGAGACACTCTCAAAGTACATCTGAAGTGTTTGAGTCGGTCTCGCATTCTGACGAACTTGTGATGGTGCATATACTTTAAACCCAAAGATCACACCCCAAATACTATACGCCCCAGAATTAGTAAAAGAGAATGTCTTTACTCTTGGAGGTGTTATTGTCAACACATCCTAGTCTGGAGACACAGATGTCCGCTTACGCAGATTGGAACGGCAACAACAAGCTATCTATTATGACTAGGAAGGCAGCAACAGGTCTCTTCGACCCTGGCCACCACAGTGAGATATGGTGGCACCTAGTCATAAGACAAACAGTTAATACTGTCGTGGATCACAAGGCTCACACGTGGCCTCGTGTAACCTAAAAAGAGAAAATTCCATAACATATATATACATATTTATATATATATATATATATACCAAACTCTTTATTTCATCCATTACCAAAGTAGTTCAGTCTAATTTCCCAGGCTAATGCACTGCATTGGCCACACTTGTTGGTTTTCCTAAGAACATTGTGTATCTACTTGCTACATGCACATGCATGGAAACACATGGAATCAGACAACTGCACAATCAAGGAGAAGGTGAGAGGATGTAAGCCCATGGCAAAACATGTTAAAGCTCCTCACTGATTTGGTATTGCAGTCACAATGGACAGAAAGGCTCAAAACTGATGCGTCAAAATTAGAAATTAGAAACATTATCTTTTTTACCTAGTGTCTACATTACCCACGATGCAACTCGAATGCCAACAGTAATTTGGGTGTGTTATGCTAGTAGTGCTGGTAATGTAGTTTGTGTAATGTTGTAAGTAATGCTAATGTAGGCTCGTGCTGCTGGCCTCCACATCCCCAAAATAGTTTTATTTCCATGTCAGTACCATATATACAATGTGTGTTCACAAGTAGTTCCTGCTGCGGCAAAAAAGTTTTTCCAAGTTTGCGCTCATCTTTATTGGAAGCACTTTTTCATAACTGAGTCATCTGTCAATTGTTTTTTGAGTTAAAATGAATCACTGATGATCACTGTTTCTCAAAGCCCGAGGTGACACCCTCAAATGTCTTGTCCTGTTCACAACCCAAAGATATTCAGATTACTGTTACAGCAGATTGAAGAAACCGGAAAATACTACTTTCAAGTTAGATAGCTTACAACATTCTCGTAATCTTTTATTTGAAATTGATCACACTGACTGAACTTATGTCTGCCTTTATGTAACTTGAGATGCACTTAAGTGTATGAATGTGCCAGAGATTCAGGATTCTCTCTCTCTCTCTCTCTCTCTCTCTCTCTCTCTCTCTCTCTCTCTCTCTCTCTCTCTCTCTCTCTCTCTCTCTCTCTCTCTCTCTCTCTCTCTCTCTCTCTCTCTAAACCACTGGACACATAATGTATAATGTAGAATAGTAAAATAGCTTTGATTAGGCCAATGTGCTCTATGGAAACATTTAGGACAGCCTTGCTATTGATGGTTTTTAAACTGAGGTGGACATAAACAGAAGAGTTTAGACTTGGAACCACTTGCATGCCATTATGTGACAGCAATGATAAAGGTCTAAATATATATATCATCAACCAAACAGAACAAAGTGATCCATGCTGTGGGCACTACCCTTGAAAGAGATAATTTGCCGTGTACCTGCCAAAGGCCATGTTCAATCCATCTCCTTTGCATTTCCACTGTCACCATTAACTTCCATTAATGCAGGTAATTGAGCTCATTCTGGCCCTGTGAAAACTCATTTGACTTCTAATCATTATCTGACTCCTCATTTGATGCAGCGGGAGATCCATGGCTTCGCTTTTGTTTCACGAGCACCGTTAAACTTGAATGTGAGACAAAACTACTTTCTTTTTTTAACAACAGCCTTTATCGCAGCCATTATAGAAAAGAACGTGGCAGGCTTGTTTCCCCTATCTTTAAATTACCGCCCTGGAGATGATGGTTACACAAGCACCTCAGACTAATTGAGAGGAAATGTACTTGCCTTAACATCTGTTGGCTGGTACTATGGAGTTAATGCATGTAAAGTAATAAGGCTAATATGATAATAGAGTATTACATATGGTTCATGTGATTCTCTAATGTATATTTGCCCATTCTAAAGCTGTAAAATTGTGTGGAAAAAGTGTGATTTGCAGTTCATATAGTAGACTTTTTCATAATGTAACCTTCATATTTTTTCTTACACAACAAACATTTTCTGCTACTGAATAAACATAATGAAACACTTGCAAACCAATCTAAAAGGTCAGTCTAAATGCCAGGGGCATTAAGCACGTTATAGGGTGTCAGAGCAGCCGCTGGGGGAGAGTCAGTGAAAGAAGGGGGCCATTGAGATAGCTGAACATCAGCCTTGTCAGAAGCCAAACTACCACAGCTATCAATTCAGGCCTGGGCACAAAAGCTGCTGTGTGTTTTTGTGGTCTGGCCCGGGCAGAGCTGACACTATGTGATGTTTATTAGTCAGTAACAGCTCTCTTTGCAATCTTGTCAGGGGTGAGAGACACAGAGGATGAAGCGAGCTGCGGCAGCCGGCTGAGGCTGTCAGCACCGTGGCCATGAAAGTACGGCCGCAGTTTTATTGCTAGCAATCTTCAGCCATGTCACTGTCTGCTCGCCGCTTTGAGCACTGTTTGGCCTTATGGGGTCTGTTCTGGCTTCTGAAAGCCACAACACTACAGTAAGAAAGGCTCTTCTAATGACGTTATCACCCCACTGAAACGTTCCATGAAAATGTTGTAGGCAGCTGTTTTCTGTTTGAAAATGTGAACAAATGCTAACCAGTGGAAAATACCAACAGAGAGAAAGAAAGGAGATGCGCTACAAGAAGATGGAAAAAAAAACACCCTTAAGTATTATTTTATTAAGAGTTGAACACTCAAAAACTCTTACTTCAGGACCATGTGGGTGTGATTTGATCTGACAGTGCCCTTTACAGATGGCAACATAAGCAACCGGCTAGCAACTGTCATTAAATTCTGACAGACATACACAAAAAATGCAAAATTTTTATTGGTGCATGGACATATCAGCTTTTTCCAACAGAACCACTTCAAACCGGTGTGGAGAGCTGGACAGGCAGACATTTTTTAATTGCATTTACTAAACCTGTGGAAGAAAGTTTAGGGTCCATGTAGGTCAATCTCCTCAAAAGCCGGATCTTACACTTTCCGCAACCAATTAGAATATTTTATTTGATCACTCTTTCCTGGTAAATGCAGACTAAATGCCACACAACAGGTTTGTATCAAAAAAACGTCTCTTAAAGAGCAACTTAATAGCACCTGAATGTCTTGTTTTAAATTACGCCTGGTGGTTTTACTTCTCACGTCACCCTTGCTTCAGTGATGTAGACGTGTACTTGTGGTTGTGCCATTACAAAAGTACCAAAGAAGAAAGCGTTATTAACCAGCCAGCCAAATTTAAATCATTAAAAATATCGAAAAGTTTATGAAATCAGGTCAAAATCGTGTAAGAATGAATTCTCAGCTCCAGGACTGTGTGTCTGCTGAAGGCACTGAAGCCACGCCCACTTATGGGAGGAGTCAAACAGTAGTTTTAAAGCGACCGAAACGTCTCAGATGAGTTCAAAAAATGACATGACTAACTTTGAAACGCAGAGAGATGAATCAATCTCTATCTCTCTGCTAGGGAGGCAGGGGTTTGCTCAGGGTGGCCTCAGTGTGTCATCAAGCCACTCTTTAAGGACCGCCCACAAAATCCTGAAAACTGATGAAAAACAGTTTTTACCTCTCACTCCACATATCAGTAATATTTTGTTCAAAGTCATGTTCTCAGCAAATATTTTTCAACATATTTAATGTATATTGAAAGAAATCTCAAAAGTGCCTTTACACAGATTTTAAATTGTACACTGTTTACAGACTGGGTATTAACCATTTTGTAAACTGACTGGTAAGTGAATTTTTCACCTAGTGGAAATGCAGTAGGTCCTATCTAGTGTTTAGTTTGTTTGCTATGGGCTACTCTAGAAACATGCTGGACTCCATGGAAGAGTACCTGCAATGTCTATATATTTTGAAGATTATTATCACTCCTATTTTCAGGTGATGCACCAATAAAAACTTAGCATGTCATAATCCATTTTTGTAAATACACATTGGAACTTTAAGTTCTAAATACTTCTATTCCTCGGGTACACAGGTGTTAAGGAGGTACCGCTGTGTCTGTTTCAGGTGACAAAGATATGTTGTTACTTTCTCTTTGCTCAGTAAAACACTTATTTTCTTTCAATGTCTATTTAAAGAAATGCAAAAGAAATGCTCCCGGCATCACTGGAGAGGAACTTTAATTGATCACCCAGTATCCTTTTCTTTTTTTTTTTTAGCTTCCTCTCACATCAGTGTCTTCTGCGTCTGAGGAAACTTGCGCACACTGAGATGCATGGGGGCTCTTCAGCATCACTGGTAGATGAAAGGCTGACTACAAAAGCTAAGATTGGTGCTTGACTAAAATCAGTGGGTGCCTTGTTTGCAGGGAGTAGTTGACGCCACAGGGCCGCACCACATGCAGCGACATGTAGAAAAAGAACATGCAGGCGAAAAATTGTGCCCCTGAAACAAGCCGTATGAAAGATGGGAGAGAACGTTGAGTGACACATTTTTTTGTTTTCCTTGTATGCTGTCAATGAGACAGCTATTGTTGCTAGTGAGAGGAGAAGCAATTTGCTCAAGCAGAAGAACGGAGCAACAATTTCTGGGATAATTTGCCTTTCAGTGAATGACTGAATCATGCAGATAAATCGGAGCTCAGCTCAGGTCCGGCAAGGCATTGTTCGTTTATTATCTACTGGTATGTTCGCAGGGCTATTTCATGCAGGAGAGCTCAATATGATGACAGTATGATGGCACAGTTATTCCAAATGAGCAGTGCAAATGGATGCTCCACACACACAAACCACATATATACACATACCTTATCGCTTAGCTGTGTGCCAGCTGAATGACCATACCATACCAATCATTCACTAGCTTGTATGAGTCATAAGAATATCATAATTTTCCACTATATTACCACCATTACCAACCCCAAATCCTCAGGCTTAGGCACAAGCAGCTCCCTACCGGTTTCTCCACGGGCTGATAAATAATTAAGATACATAAACATACATTTATTAAAAGTAGAAACTGGAATCAGAAACAAAGAAACTCCTTCCAAATAAATGGCTCTAATTTTCACGGCTCTAAGGAACTGAGTGATACGTTAATACTTGTACTCAGGGGGAGAAATAGAGATCAAGACAGGGGACGCTTACAGTAACTATATATAACCTGTTGTTTTCATCTGCATTTTACATCGACTGATCACATGACTAATGAGGGTAACCCCTAGCAATATAGGGTGTGCAAGCTATAATTACACCGTTTTTGTTTGGATTACAATCAACTCAACTCCATGTATAGTTTCCAAAGGGTTTAAGTGGTTGCATTTTGTTGAAAGTTGACTCAATACTGTGGTTTCAGACAAGGTGATGATAGAGGCGGGGTGGCACCAACAACATCAAGACAGGCAAAACCCACGACAAATAATAATAATAAGAAGATTAAGGTAATAATTTAGATAAACATCAACATTTTCATCAGGGCTTAAATTTTCTTTAAATATACACTTGTAGAATCTGTAATTTAAAACACACATATATATACAGGGACGGACTGGCCATCTGACATACTCTGTGCTATTTGGGCCGACAAGTCCCGATATATATATATATATATATATATATATATTTAACGAGTAGATCACACATCCCAAACACACTCCTGGGCTTAGCGATGGGCGATGTGGTATATATATATATATATATATATATATATATATATATATATATATATATATATATATATATACAGTACAGTTTACAGTGCATGAAACTTGTATGAACCTCCAAATCTGATAAATTGACTTAAGTGATGTTGATGTTGGTTGTGTCAGTGTCATTGGTGCTGACATGGAAATAAAACATTTTTGGGGATGTGGAGGCCAACAGCAAGAGCCTACATTAGAATTACTTACCACATTACACAAACTATACCAGCACTACTAGCATAACACACCCAAATTACTGTTGGCATTCAAGTTGCATCGTTGGTAATGTAGACACTAGGTAAAAAAGATAATGGCTGTGTCCGAAATCACTCCCTAACCACTATGTAGTGCACTATATAGTGACCACGCCATTTTGTAGTGGTGTCCGAATGTTTAGTGTCCACTATATAGTGCACTGCATGTATCCCACAATTCACCGCAAAATGTAGTGAACATCCGATGGTCCCTAACCGAAGCAAGATATCCCATCATGCATTGCCAGAAGTTCTCGGAACGGAACATAAATATGGCAGATGGACGGGAGTCAGCAGGGGGTGTAGTTTGACGGAGGATGGTTTATTAAATTAATTAAAGAAAATGATATCTACTCTAATTAAAAAGGCGCTAATTTGACGACGTCTTGCTAGTCTTAAAAGAGCAGCGCATCTTCTCCTTTTTCTCTCCCTCTCACTATTCTAGTTCTCCTCCTGATCATCAATAATTTAATTATTGATAAAACACAAACTACTTTATTTTATTTTATATTGTCTATTTTATTACACATTTCAAAACTAGGCAAAATTGCTTTCTACGTTCATTTAAAAAAAGTGTAAAACAAACAGCATATAATTAAACATTGCAGTAGATTACACTGTAACTTTCTGTTACTATAATTTAACCATCATCAGTTTTGAGCCTTTCTGTCCATTGTGACTGCAATACCAAATCAGTGAGGAGCTTTAACATGTTTTGCCATGGGCTTACATCCTCTCACCTTCTCCTTGATTGTGCAGTTGTCTGATTCCATGTGTTTCCATGGATGTGCCTGTAGCAAGTAGATACACAATGTTCTTAGGAAAACCAAAAAGTGTGGCCAATGCAGTGCATTAGCCTGGGAAATTAGACTGAACTACTTTGGTAATGAATGAAATAAAGATTTTGGTGTCAGGCCCTCAGCATTAGCAGCTCTAAAATAATAAAGTTAAGGTCACTTCTCAGTTCACTCTAACTGAGGAGTGACCTTAAAGAAGTGGTATAAAACACTACGCTGATGAGCACTTAGCATCAGAGATGTTGCATAAACATCACAACATGAATCTCAGACAGCAGATATTGACTCTCTGTGGCGTTTAAATACAGGTGAGAACTCTTAAACCGTTGCACTTAAAGAACAGCCCAGGCACATCAGTGTTAAAAATTCATAAGGTGAGTATTTGTCAAATCAATTTGTTTGCATTATCTTTCCCAACGTCCCATCGACGTGTGAATGATGTCTCATTGTGCCTCTACTGAGTTCCCACTTCCCACTTCCCACATACAAGCAACAAATTGAGGCTTTGTTTCTACTGTTGACATCTAAAAGATCGCCTGCTGTGGGATTATATGGGCTCAATGCCTGAAGCTGTCTGGTTTTTTTTCCCCATCTATGCACTTCACCAGCAAAAAAAAAAAAAAAAAAACACAATACTAAGATATTGTTTCTATGTTTGTTTGTTTTTTCTGGCAAAGATCATCTGTTGGGAGCAAAACTCTCAATTCACAGTAACAATTCACTGCATAGTGTGCACACCGGCTGAAACAGATCATGACTATTGGTTCATCAAATGGGATTAACAGGGATACACTGGGAATCCATGATCACACATTCAGCTCTGGGAACTGAATTCATTTAGCTGTTTTTTTTTTCTGTGTTACTGAAATTGGTTGTTTTGTGTCGGAATGCAGTTGCACAAAATGATCATCAGAGGCACACCGAGCTACATTTTTAGCTCTCACCTAATTTTTTCTATTTCTGGCAGTTTTCCCTGCAACCCAGGATATGCTTGCCAGCAGCTTATTATAACTAATTACAGCACAATTACACCACTTCATGTAATCATGTGGAACACAAGCCATGCAGTGCGAAGCATCTTAGTTACAGTTAAAAGGAAGAACGGCAACTAAATGACTGTATTCACATTATAGGAACAATATAGACTAATATCTGACTGGGATCTGCATAATCATCCACTTTTGTCAACACATCGCTGTATTATAATTGCTCATGAATAATACTAAATGAAACATAATTTACCACGGCAAAACAATAATTCACATATTGCACAAACCAAAGACTCAGCACAGCAAAGACTTGCTGCCTTTTATTTGTGATTACCTCATCAATGTGTACACATCTATCCTTGTTACAACTCTGAAGACCAACCAGTGCATTAGCCCCAAAGAGTCGAGTACCTATTATGCATTATGACATATAACATACAGTTATTAAAATTCATACCCTAAAGACCATACATGTCTTTCCTATAGCAAAGTATTAGTTACTGAGATGACCCATCCTCTGGGGGAGCATGAATATCATGGCAGACCATCAAATACTTCTCAATATATCACCAAAATGTTGCACTGACTGATCAACGTTGCCATTGAGCCCAACCAAATCTGTTTGTTTTTTTAAAAACATGGGTAATTAAACAAATAAAAGAGTTGAAGTTGCAGTATAATGTGTTGTACACTACTGATGCAACAAAGTTGTATGTTAGTTCTGTCAACAATGTAAACTTTGTCAAAGACAGAAGTGTATCTTTAAATTCCACCTCCAACCACAATCAAGAGATCTAACTGCATTGGTGTGTGCGCTAACAGAGAGTTGTACAGTGCAAAACATTTCACAATCTCCGATCCTCTGCAACTTCTCTCAACCAACTGCCTAACAAACAAGCAAAAGAAAAGGTTGACGTTCAAAAAGCATCACCAAGGGAACACAAAGTGTGCATACTTTAGGTTGGTGCTGACTAAGAGATGTAAGCTCGCTGCTATGAGACAAGGACGGCGCTTTGCAAAGAACCCATCAACAGAGCAATCATCGGGGAGGACCCCAAAGGAGCACAGTGAGATTAAAAGACCTGCTATCAATTTATCAAAGACGCTGCTGAGAGGGAACTTCAACTTTAAAGCAGAATTGGGACATTTTCTGCCTAATGACTGCAATTTATAACAGAGCATGGATGACTGTGAAACTGGAATCTTGAGAGCCAATTATAATGAGCACTTAAAGTTGCATCCGTGTGAATTGTACTTATTGATGGTTCTAGAGATTCTGTGTCAAAATATGTTAATATCTTCAAAGAGTTCCTGTCAAAAAAAGGCCACACACATGTATACCCCAAGCTTAAGTTAATGTGTCGAAAGGGATTTCAGGAGGATTTGAAGAAAATCAAACCAGAAAGAAAACAGGAAAAGAATAATGATGCTTCTCCGGCACGGTCGGGGTCAGCATCCTGTGAGCCCAACAACTTTGTCATAGCAAGACAAACCGAATATCTCATTTCTTGTCTACCCTTTTGATTTCCTGCTGAGATATTCCCTGTAGCAGAATAAACAACATCACCCATGTGTAGTGGCAATTGACCTTTTGGAGCCAGTTTGGTTGACTTTCACTGTCTTAGTCATAGAATTTCTTGAACAATGAGCGGGACCACAGAATCTGAAGTGTTTTTTTTGGGGGGAGGTTTTACTCCTTTTTGCAATCTACAGTGACTCATTCCTTCTGTCAAGTGTGTTTTTTTTTACCCCCCAACTATTTCTTTATTTTTCTCAGAGGCTTAGGGAGATAAGCTTTTCCAACCCCCTCTCCTAAATTACAGTTTCTTCACAGAGGCGACATCCCCAGCAGAGCCTGAATGTTATCGCTCCACACCGGCATGAGGAGCTCTCCATTTTAGATCTCTAAAGAGTTTTTGTTGCTAAGCTCGGGGCCCACTGCACATCGACGAGTAAGAGGAGCCGGCCTAACAGAGCTGCTGTCATGCTCTCAGTGATAACTTCAGCAATGGCTGTGTTTTTTTCACAGTGTGGGGTGGTTATGTGGGTGTGTATGTTTAGAGAATGAAGATTACCCTCCAACTCCAACTGCACACTGTAGAAGTCACATTAATGCAAATACTGTAAATGTGGATAAGGAATTACTGCAGTGTGTGGAGTTATGGATCTATGTTAATTGTTTCTCATGCATATATGTTACACATAAAGACATTTCAGTGTCATCCAGATGGAAATATAGACATTTTTTCCAGATGTGTTGATTTGAACAGAAGGACAACCTTACATTCAACACATCCATCTGGTGATTTGCATCTCAGACTCAAGGTATAATCATACATATACATACATATACACATACTGGGCTTAATTATGCTGAAAAGAGATATTTTTTAGTTGACTTAATTTTAATATATAGTTAGAAACTTGCAGTTTAAATAATGTTAATGTAATCTAGAGGACCCAAATACTTGAATAGCCTGGACCATGTACAGTAATTTAACTCAAAACTAAAATAACACCAGCCTGAACAGGTGTGGCAGCAGTTGAAATCCATATGATGCAAGTTAAAACGTTCCAGACCAAGCTTATTTAAATTATTTTAAGCTTCTTCTCACAAGGTGAGTGGTTTAAATTTACTCTGCTCTAGTGCTGGAAAGGTGTGGTTCAGCTATTAAATTACTCTTTAACTTTTACTCCCATGTAAATGGAATAAGATTTATTTCCACGCAAAAACTTCAGTAAGTGGGCCTTGAGTTGGAGGTTTTGTCAAGCTTTGAAGCAACAATGTGTAGCACCCCCAGTTTCAGAGAACAATATCACTATGAAAACATAAATAAATAGTAAGTGACAACTTTGCTAACAGCCAAACATCAAGCAAGTGCAATAACACAAGACATAGCAGCCAGCTAAGAGTTCTTACTAGTCTGATAGCAGTTCGTCTTTCAGCCTTTTATTTCACCAAGCTCTCACCAACCACTAAAAGTTAGTCCCAGATTTACTCTCATCTAGTGACTTCTTGCTCGGACACTTCTTCCATCAACATCCCCTTCGGTCTCTGTAATAATAATTACCAATTATTTTATTGATACTTTGCAGGAACACACAGTTTAATACAGCAAAGCTCAAGTAGAACTCAAACCGCCGGGCGCATCTACCTCAGACCACTTCTGACTTCTGTGTGTCTGCCTCGTATGTCCAACGCGATACTGTGTTAAAAGATGAGAGTTATTAGATAACAAATTCCAGCTGTGTCAGTCAACTCACCAGTCACTGCTCTTCTCTCTCCTGCAGCTGTGTGCCAACCCAAGCCCCCTCCACACTGACATTATGTCCACAGCCTGCTATGTCCAGAGGTTGCTTAGCCTCTGTGTGATACATTACCTACTTGCCCAGCTTATTGTAGCTTGTGGTACACTAACAATTACACCCCCTTTGTGCTGTGATTTCACAGTCCAGGCAGCCCGGCTAACGAACTGAGCGAACATTAGCAGTTGGCAGCAGTTTACATTACTGATCACAGAGAGTCGATGTGCAGCGGGACATCAGATGGAAATCCATAAACAATGATCCAGTTTCACCAAAATCTGTGAAATAGTCGGTGGTGTGTGACTTAGTGTGTCAACTTAACGTATTTCTCGTGGGTGATCGTACCTGGAACACAAAGTTACATAGTGCAGGTGAAGAGTGGGAATGGTAGAGACACCATTCATTTATTTTATGATAGAAAAAAGCTACACAATGTTGCTTTACAAGCCAAAGTCTAGAGACTGAAATCCACCAAGACAGTCAGTGCTGTTATAATCAAAAACTGTGCCCTGTATCAAAGCTAATCACCACTAGTTACCACGTTTCCTGACACTGACATGATGATGCATCACCTTTCTCATTGGAGGCTGTGAAGCACAGAGCCTGTGAGCTGTAAATTACTGTAACAGACAAGGGTACATTACACCACAAGTTAGTTGACGGAAAGCCATGTCACAGTCGACTAGGGTGTGTGATTTGGACACACTGAGTGCAATGCACTGTGGGACGAGATCCACCATCTTTTGCATTCTTTTACGTGACAGAAAACAACAATTTCTCTGTCACTTTCAGGAGTTTCTACATTCCAATCGTGTACCTTTGTAAATATAATAGTCTCGGTCACTGAACATTTGTTTTATCACATGTACTTGTGACATATACAAATATCAGTTGCAAGGAAAACACTCCATGAGCAGCAAAAATTGAGACCCAGAGGCTTTATTAAAATGTAAAGCTTTGTTGGAATACAGTAGCTTGAGTGAGCTGGATATGCTGAGTATGATGAATGAGCCCGCCATTACATGACGGGGGCCTCCGTATTCAAAAGTGCAACAACAACAACAGAGAATCAGAGAATTCACGTGGGAGAGAGAGGAGAACTGGGCGATGGCAAAATTAGAATGTCAGCTCTCAGTGCTTACAGGCCTGTGGAATCTGTAAAATTAAACAAAACAAAGAAACATGAAGGGAAGAAATAAGAATTTGGCTTCTGTAATCTGACTCGTGGTATAATTTTTCTTAATGTATTTAAAGTGCTTGAGTCATGCCTCAGACACACTGTCGCCCATACTGGTTCCATAATTATTGCACCAGAAGACATCTTCCCACTGACTTGAAGTGTTCTGAAGTTTCACATCCGTAGCCGCTGTGTCCCCATGGTCATATTGGTCAGTCAGCAGTGACATCTTAATGTTCCGACTAGTGTTTCACAAAGGATGGGTGCTGTCGCCTATGTAAACTCCCCGAGGTTCTCTCTAAAGCTTCACAATGGCTCTGCCCTCAGAGACTGCAGCTCACTCTGATATATTCCGGAGTCAAGTGTTTCCTGCTGAGACATCACAGACAAGCCGGAGCAGTGTGGCCACGAGGATACAGCACAAGGCAGGTGAACTCACACCAGCCCAAATCGCTTTTTTTGGGAAAGTTCTTCCTCTTGTTCCATCATTCACTAATGGGGGCTCACTTGATAACTTCTTGATTTCCGTTAGCTGAACTGACATACATGGGAAAAAAACTGTTTGACTGGTTGCTTTGTCGATATTTTAAGGTGATTGTAATAAAATGGTTTATTGTCAATCTATTGTACCGTTTGTTTTTTTTAAACTTTTTACCACCCTGTGTTCCAGAGTGTGAATTTCTGGGCTTGCATCTACAGCCTGTTCTGTAGGTTGGGATGTCTACCACAGACCATAGTATGGAAGGTGAACTAGTAGCTGGAGAGGTGCCATTTCACCTCCTGGGTGCTGTCCATCAGCCGCCCATCACTCCACCATCTATCCACATTTGCATGTCTATAAGACCCTTGTGTGTGTGGTTGTATTTCAGGGGATACCTGTAAAACTTAGGGTCAGGGTGGTGAGTGATAAAGGGATCAGTAAAGTTTTTTTTTTTTCCTTCTTCCACTATGTTTATAGATATTTTGTTCTTGGGAGGCAATGAAGACACAAACAAGGTGAACAGTGTTTTTAAAAGGCTTCATGGGGTAACTCCATTCCAGTTCAGCTGGTGGGAAGTGCCACAGTGGTCCCACACTGGAGACTTGGGACGCAGTTGGCAAAGAACAGCAGCCTGTATAATGTTAAAAGCTTCAGTTTCAGAAGGTTTAGTTTATGTGTACATTATGTGTAAGAAACTCTCAGATATCAGGATTTCCCACCAGCACATGGATGCAACACCTGGATTAGTAGTGAGACTTCTCTCGCTGTCATTACGGTAAAATCATAACGTAAGTTTGATTTGAAAAAAGTTGCATGTTAGCTTTTAATAATATTTTCATAATCCAAGATGAAAACAACGGTTGCCAGTGAGCGCAGGATATTAATACTAATTTATTTGTAATTAGTGGGCTCAATCATACAAAGAAAGCAGTTCTATTGACTAAATGTCTTATACCGTATTTCTTGTGTCAAAAAACAAATTCAAGTTTTCATATATGTTACACCTTGAAAAACATTAAGATATTTGAGACATAGGTGGGATTTTAAAGGATTGTTTTAAGGGTGGGGTTGGAAAATAAGACAACTCAGTTATCTAACAAAACCCTCCTTAACATGAAGTCCTTTCCTTTAAATGCTGGGGCTCCACCCATGCAGCTGATTCCTCTAAAAAGCTGCGTCAAGTGTCAACTTCCTTCTGCACATATGCTGTACTACAGCAGCTGTACTACAGTCACTGGGCGTGAATGCAAACAAAAGCCCAAAGTCAGAGACAACAGGAGCAAAGATTAAATTCATTAGGGACATGTATTACTCTAATGCACGGCAATTTGAGATGAAGAAACACATGGAAATGCCCTGCAGCTCCGCGTTCTCAAGAAGTGCCGTAGTGCATGTGTGCATTATTTTACAAGAGATCAAACGCATCCGACTGCCTGCATGTTGGCTCCTCCTAACTTCAGTTTTGGATTTATTTATTTAATTGTTGTGTTTTCACCGCCTTGTTCTGCTGGTGCAGGTGAATGAAATCATGAGGGAGAGTTTTCTGGAAAGGAACAAAGCTCTAGTTTGCTTCACACAGCACACATGGAAATGAGAATTGTGCAGAGACACCACAGAGGCTTTAAAGCCAATTCCCAAGTTATTTTCCACTTAATTTTTGAACTACAATTGCCTTTCATCGGAGGCTATTCCATGCGAACGGTTACTGAAACCCCTTTCTGCTGTTTCACTGTATGTTTAATATAACAGTCCTCCCATTCCTGCTCCTCCCACCTCGCTCTCTTCATTTCCCTTGCAAAACAACAACTTTCTAGCATTCTCTGGAAGCCTTCTGTGCATGCCAAGCTTTTCCCCAAGGTAAAACTGGCCTACTTCTGAGTGCCTCCCCAGCATCCATCTGCCGTACCAGTAAATTGCATTTGCCTGCGATTGCAGGTTATCTCATCTGTCAAAGCAGGCCTATCAATTTCACCGAGCCATCTTGACAGAAGGCATTAACCCTCGAGCATCATTCTGGCATCAAGCATTGACAGACAATAACAGCTAACTGTGATATCAACATATCAGATGAGCACTGTTGACAATTTGGTTGTGACTGTTAGGAGTGAGAGACTAAAGACCTGAATAACAATGAATACAGAATGAATAAAAATGACGTAAAGAGTTCCTGCTCATTTTGTTTTCTGATTATCAAGTTTAGAAGGACAATAAGACACAAACTACAAGCAGCAAGCCAAAATGGAAACAATAGCTTAATCCATCCATAATTTAAACTATTTAATTGGGATGTCGCTGCTAGTTGAATTTAAAACTTTTTCTGTTCAAGTTCAAAACAGATCATTGTTTGAAATGTTGTAAAGGCTGTTTGTGTGATTATGATGATGACAGATTTAAAAAAAAAAAATCACTGTGGAGTTTGAAAACATATTTTAAAGGGGTCACACCAACATTTTAGTATTTAGTCTTTAATACAAAAGATATAATATGAAGTAGTAGGGACGGCTGTGGCTCGGTAGAGCAGGTCGTCCACTTATCAGATGATCAGCAGTCCGGCTCCGCCAGTCTGCATGTCGAAGTGTCCTTAGGCAAGATACTGAACCCTAAACTGTTCCCAAAAGGCTGTGCCATCGGTGTGTGAATGTGTATGAATGGTTAGCTCCTCAAACTCATGAGCAGTTTGCACCTTGCATGGCAGCCAATGCCATCAGTGTGTGTGTGTGTGTGAATGGGTGAATGAGATATGTAGTGTAAAAGCACTTTGGGTGGTCGGAAGACTAGAAAGGTGTTATATAAATACAGTCCATTTACCATTTACCATAAAATAAAGTCAAATTTGCAGAGACTTTTAGCCTCAATACTGTGGAGCTCAGGCTCCCAAAACACCCATAATGCAACTCAAAGGCATGTTTCATTAGTGGTGCACATGCCTATGTCTTCTTGTAATAAAACCAACAAATCTGTAGTGTCAGAAAAATAACCCGGATGACATCATCACAATCCTGATGACATCGCTAGGGTTATATGTACAACTTTATGAAACTCCCTCTAGAGAAACACAGAGGAGAAAACTCACAGAGTGGCACAACTCACAACGAGTTTGCTAAACTTTCTGTAAAAATCAGCAGAATGACTTTAATCTGACTGAATTATTGCTATTTTAATTAAATTATTGCATTAAAGACCCTGAAAACTGATTTTCTTAATCTGCTTCATGGGAGTGATTGGGTCATTTTCTTTGAAGTCTTTTTGAGAAAGAGATTTCTGTATTTCTGTTTTTGTCTCTGCTCTTCTTCACTGGCCTGAAGTGGATGGATCTTGGTTAGGAAATGTGATGTTACATATTCCTGTGCACCAATTAGGATTTCACAACATCTAATGACAAACGGCAACTCGTTTGGTCACTATCAATCGAATCTGGATGTTTGTTTGTTTTTATTTATTGCTGTGTATTTAGTCTTTTTTTTTCAAGAATGATGCATCAAATAATACACAATACAGTGTATAATAATAATAATAATAATACCCCTAGTGTATAATAATAATAACCCTACAGAGAGTTATCACCTGAACCTGCAGCCGCCCTCAACTTTATGGAGCTTTCTAGCAAATTCCAGCTCATTGTTTAGAGTCTCCTGCCGACAGCTTTACTGCTTTGATTTACTTTCACTGCTTTCATTTAGCTGTTTTCCGCTTAAAATATCTAAAAACCCACTTCCCAGCAACAGACAGCAGACTGACACAGTTAGCAACCAGTTGGTGGCAGCTAAAGAACCAAAATACTTCCCTCAGGAGTTGGTGGAGACCAAAACAGAGCAAACGGAGAGTCTAGGTGGACAAAAACACGACTCCAAAAAAATTATAATGTTGCTCCATAAATGTTAGATCTCTACATAAGCAACTGTTTGCTAACAAGTTTGTCATATCAAAAAGTGATGATATGTCAATGTCAGTTTGTTTCTGCTGCCTCCTGCTGACCAAAACAATCACTCAGTGTTTTCAGGGTTTCTAAGAGATTCTATAAAGTTCAACTAAACTGGAATAAATAGAAGGTGATGTTTCTTGTTGTGTTTAAGTTCTGCTTTTACATTCTTTTTATTTCTCTATTTCTTTTTGTTGGGACTGTTAACAGACTTTTTCCATGAGAACGATTGAAATAAATTATAGTGACTGTGAAAATAGTCTGTCATTTGATGTCAGAATAATTTTCATGAATAAAACACTGTCGAACCTCTTCACTAAACCACAGGAATCAGAAAAAAAAAACTCCACCCTCTGTATTCTTTTAAGGAGAACACCGTATGTCAAAATATGCCCCACTGTGGGAGTCCGGACTGGAGCTCCAGACTTCTCTGCGCTGTCCGTGGTGCTGACCGAGCCACACTTTTTTTTTTCTTAGTGCCATGCTACCACTTGTAATCCACAAGAGGGTGGTGATTACAGTGGTTGGTGGCGTTACACTGCTGCCCATAGTGCCTCATGGCCATCGATCGCTTAACCAGCAACACACACGCGTTTCCGCACGCGCACGCACATAGACAATGCAATTTTCTATGACGCACACGCAGCAGTCCATCCCTGCAACTTAAAGGGAGTTTAATACACGTCTGATCCTACTCTTATCACAAGGAAACGTTTTGGGAAGAGTAGGCGAATATTTCCCCCCTCTCTCTCTCTCTCTCTCTCTCTCTCTCTCTCTCTCTCTCTCTCTCTCTCTCACACACACACACACACACACACACACACACACACACACACACACACACACACACACACACACACACACCAGGCGGACCCACAAAACGCGCACGTTTATACACACACCCAGGATTAGTATGCGTCGTGCACAGCTATCCAACCTTTTCCGTGTAATGCTGCAACCTTGCGCACATATGTGACAGTACAAAAATGAAAAAGAACAGACGCACAGTTCCCCCCAATGCAAAGATCAGATTTCCGACGATCATGTTACTTTTCTGTGGTTACCTGTGATTGTCCAAGAGTGTGACACACTCGTTCATCCAGTTCGCTTTTAACAGCAGGGAACATTATTCTGCATTTAAATCGCATTCGGTGCGTTAAAAATCACATGCAGCCCAGCTGAAGGTGAACTGTAACTCAAAGATTCAGCACACGCAGATTGGAAAGCAACATCATAAAGTCCTAACTGTTAATCTAATCCGCGAGGAGTGCATGTTAGTCAGAACTCCTGCGTGCATTAAGACAATTAGCTGGTTTCTTACCTTCAGAGAGGGACACGTATCCATTGTGTGCCACCGCAGGCTATACAGTATATTCTGTTTTCCCCGGTTCGAGGCTACAGCCGCTCCCTTCCCATTCATCCACTAATTCCAGGAGACGGACTGCAACAGCAACTGCCTTCTCAGCCGCATATCGCTTCTCCTCTCATTGGCAAGAAGAAAAAAAAATTCCCACCGGCAGATGCTCTGGAAACCTGCGCCTTTGCCGGGAGCCAAACTGCGACGAAGAGCTTCACAGCATATTTGTAGTTTCTCCCCTTCAAGTAAAAATAACCAGCTATACTAATAAGTGTGTGCGCGCGCGCGTGTGTGTGTGCTCTTCTCTGTATTTCCAGGCTGTTTTTTTAGAGTGTTGCTACATGGCAAAGGCGTTTTTCTCCTCGTCTCCCCGCGGTGCTTCAGAGTTACTTGTCAGTGAGATCACAATATGTCCTTGGTAATTGTTTGCTTCTCTCTGACTCCGAATCGCACATCCAAGTCAGAAAGTTGAAGAGAATGTGAAAATAGTACATCCAATAGAAAGTTGTTGTTTTTTCTTTTCTTTCGATAATTCAGGAGTTATTTGTTTGTCCAAAAAGCCGGAAAGATAGGAGTGGTGCGACCCTAGGTGCGAAGTCTCTGCGCTAGAAAGACTGCAATGGAGCGGTGGATAACCCTAGATGGCACAAACACCACGAAGTATCACAGAGCCCACCGGGAGGAGAGAAGGAGATGGGAGGGCAGGGGCGGGCAACGAGCAGGTCAGCTCGAACCACAGCGCCCTTTTTTTACGCAAACAGATACCGGAATGAGATTGAAGCGATGATTACGCGCGAAGAGCCACTTTGGCACGGCCCACAGCGAGTACCGTGTTGTCTGCAGGAGATTAGGGACCGACCACGGATTAGTATGTGCTTAGTGGTGTTTAGCGTTCACACCAACAGAGTAGCCTATTAGGACAGCGGGGCAACCGTGGTCTTCTATCATTTGCCAGTACCTGAAAAAAAAAAAAAACAGCTCATGCGTGCGCATTGTTCATCGACAATCTTAACAAAAAAAAAAAAATGCTGGTTGCATACTGTTTGACCTTCAAATATCGAGAGCTTACCTCCGTTCTGAAATACTGACACATTGAGGGACAACATTCCTGGGTGTCCTGGCCAGTGATTAAAGAAAAACCAATCAATTCATGAGGAGTAACTGTATTCAGGTTTGTGTATACATTTATATACGAGCTACTTTTACACACTAGACATATGATTTGTCTATAACACACCATAACACTTTTATATTGACCTGTCCAACAGTTTACAGTGATAGGGGTCATCCTGAGTACTTTTCTCTTAAAGTGACACTTTTAGTGCAGGGCTTTTACTTTTAATGATAATAATAATAATAATATTAATAATAATAAAACTGATCTGAATGAATCATCCACCATGTTTCAGCTTGTTAGATTCACTTGCTTCAGTTTCCCAACTTTGTTGTGTGACCCCTTAAAAAACCCTAATATGCGTACATGTGACCCTTTCTCTCTCCTGGTTGTGAACAAAAGAGAGTTGTATCCATCTATCCATCCATTTTCTGTAACCGCCTGTCCTTATCAGGTCTGCAGGAAGCTGGAGCCGATCCCAGCCAACATGGGGCAAGAGGCACCACGCCTGTACCCACCCTGGACCAACTACCAGTTCATCACAGGCCTGACGCATAGAGACAACCATTCACACTCATATTGAGCGTTTTATTTCCTGTTTTATTTGAATTGTTTTTTGATCCAAACAGGTAAAATTAGTCAGCAATTCACAAATATATTGGAAACATTAGAGTAAACTCCAAATAAACACTTCTGTGTAGCAGAAATATATTACCTCTGATTCCCAGTCCACCACCAGATTTCATTGTGTTTTTGTTCAGGTTCGGAACCACTTATATATCAGCATGTGATGATTAGTTCCTGTTAGACAGAATCAGCAGTATAGCTATTACTGAGGACGCTGATTGGTATTGTCAGGCTGCAATTGCAGGTTTTAACAAGCAAAAAGCTTTTTGTTTGTTTTTGTAGGCTGATTCGGGTGTTAAGTCCAAATATTAAGGCCAAAAAATAAACATTTAATTAAATTTTTGGGTCTGAAAATCATAATAATAATTAAAAATTTGATGTTTTAAATATTTCTTTTTGGTCTTCTGACATAATCAAAACCTAATCTAATGTTTGACCTAAAATATCGATAGCATTGATACCAAGGTTGGTATCAGTATTGACCAATACTTGCATGATAAGATCAATACTTACTTTTCACTTTCTCTTCTCTACTGTACATTCAACTCCCGTTACAGCACAGTGGTTGTGTGCATGTGATAACAGGCCGCTCCTCTTAAATCTATACAAATGTATAAAAACACAGTCAAAAGAATTCTGAGCTGCAAAGTGCTAAATGGAGGGAGAAGGAGGGGGATCCCCAAACCAGTACCAGACCCCCAAACAGAGGTCACTGCGAGAGGTCTTTCAATATTGTCAAGTATATCCAGGTAGCTGATTTATAGAAGTGAAAGTAAGATTTCCAGCATTAATGTTATTTTTAAAAGTGTAATTGGTCATCATAGTTGTAATTTTATTAAATATAGATCATCCAGACAGTCATATAATATATTCAGCCAGTTTAAATACATCTAAATAAACCATTTTACTGTAAGTGAAAAATATATTCCTGTATAAAGATATATACCTCAAACCTGAAATGTAAATATGGCTGACTTTAATAACCCTTTTGATAAGCTGCTTTTTTAGTAGAAAAAACAACATTACCCAAACCGTGGTTTGTGCCTTTGTTACATAAATCTCAATTAAACATTTGGAACTCAATTCAGACAGAAATTACTTTTCCAATCAAAGCATCGTCTGCAAAACAAATTGGTAGTATACAAATTAATGTTCTTTTTTGTATGCAAGTTATTGCTTATTATCTAATAGACCCGAGTATACTACTGAGTGGTAAACCTCTTAAGGGAAAAGAGACTTTAAAAAGAGGTTTTCTTGCTGATTCTGATCTCCATCGACTCCATTGATATGTCTTTAGTAGCTGGACACTGGGCAGGACTTTTGTCCTCTAGTGTTCTTGAACTATAAAGGATCCCTGACAGCTGTCTGGTAGCTGTTGAGCTCTGTAGGAAGAAGAAGTGGAAGTCTCTCCCTCCCTTCCCCTCCCTTTTCTTAGCTTTCCCTCTGTTTGTTATCGATGCAGACGGCAGGAGACATGGCTGCTGTGCCTCTCTTGCTCACTGTGCCATTGATCTGTGTTTATATTCTCCTTTCAAATCCACTTAAAGCAACATTCAGATGACTGAAATGTATTATTATTTCATTTCAAATTGCCATAAAGAGAAATATATTTTTACAAAAGAAACAATGGTATAAGTGTCGTGTTGACACTGCAGCTTTGCCTATAGATCACAGCTGGAGTGCTTATGTGGTTTCCGCACTGCAAGTTGTTCTAGTTGTCTGGTCCAAACTGCTTACTGCTGAGAAATGTGTGTGTTTTTTTTTTTTAACGGATCCAGTCAAACCAGAATCTGCAGGTGTTCAACAGGTAGCTGCGTGCTGAGCCGTCAAAATGCACGCAGGTTCAGCTGAACCGTGTGCAAGCCATTCATCGCAGAGAACCTCATCATCATGTAGCACACAGGCGTGTCTAATGGTTTACCAGCATGCACTGGGCCAATGGAATTATGATAATGCAATACTGATAATAAATTTAGTTCCAACAATGAATCACATTAAGCGACAATCTGTCTCCATACTTGTGTTTTCATGTCTAATGTGTATAGCATATCAATAATTTCAGCATTGGTTTACATTAAATTGTGGTGGGAACTGATCTGACAATACTATTTCTTGCTGTGATTTCTACATTACTGGCATTACTGACCACATGGCCCCCTTTTACCCACTGGACGTGCATCAGTGAACTGAATGTTATGTTTGTCAGACCATCAGTTATCATGTTTCTGGCATTAAAAATTAATTGAGGAAGAACTGACGCCTGTAACTGAAACCACACAATTATAGATGTTCATCATGTCGCCTTCAAAAAAAACATAAATGTTCTGAACATCTAAAATTCAGACGATCAATCATCTCAGCTGTATAAATCTACTATGCTCATGTTCATACTTCTATGAACTTTATGACCGTGAGCCTGGTCTAAACCTGGTTTAATTAAGGGGTTAAGTTATGCCTCACATACAGTACAGACCTCTACAGGAGTTTAGATGATGAATGCAGGACACAACAACTTGGTTCAGACTGTGACTTGTGGCTTCTAAAGTCATAGCAATGGAGTTCAAATTATTATATGACCGAGACACTGCAATTATATTGTAACCTCTCCTTCCCAGCATGATGGAGATACAACCACAGAAGTACCACAAAATATGAGAGAAACGCAAATGGCCCAATATAGAGCCAGTGTGTCGGTTGTCCATTTTGAGTTACTGTCTAAACCTGGTGTTTCAACATGACGGACTCAATGGAAGAAAAACCTGTGGCATATACAAGATTTAAAAGGTTTATCACATGGAAAGAAAAACATATTGATTCATTTTTTTTAATGAAAATAGATGGCCCCTCCAAATCTGACACACTTCTTGATCTTTAAACAGCAGCGAAGCTAACGACATAGCAAGAGCCACTCAATGTTCACATAAAACACATTATCATTGTGTTGGGGAACAGGGTGTAATTCAAACTTTGCGCTCGTTCCACTATGCTTTATGAGACTTGCGAAAAGGCTAATAAACCACACCATTTCGTATTTCATTTTGACACACAGTCGTGGTTGTTGTGACTCTTGTGAATGACCCTTTGGCTATAGAGAACTCATTATAATAATGATTCCAAACAAGGCTTTTAGCTACAGTTAAATTACAGTAAAAGTGCTGTAAGTAGGCCGTAAGCATGCCTGTGTAAATGGAACCGGAGACAAGGGCTGTTTCATTTAGTGTAAGTACATTTCATTACCAAACTGCCAAACATCAATGTGCACAGACAAATAATAGATCGAAAATAAACAGAACTGTGTTGTTGAGGAAAATGTAGACACGAAAACAAGTTATGAAAGCCAGATAGTAAACAAGACACAATTGACAGCCTTACTGCATATGTGTTCAACAGCAAACATGACAAAGCCGTAACAACAAAGACAAGGCACTAAAAAGAAAGGGTAATGAGATAGAGAACAGCAGTGGGCAGCTGAGACAGCAGTGATTATGGTTTTCAGTGGGATGAGTGGGATACAAATGCAGGCAGGGTGGAGGAGTCCAACAACACTGATGGAAGACGTTTAGAGAGATGGAGGTACTATGATACACTCATTAAAGGACTCTTGCAGCTTTAAACTTGGTCTTTGTGTACGTGTGACGACGGGCTCGCCGTTACCCCCATAGGCATGCACATATTGTAAGAAGGACGCATAGGAGATGTGTTAAAAGTATATTGTGGATTGAGCTAGGGCGTAACAAAGGTAAACTTACCACAACCTGCTGCTCTGTCTGCACATGGGGTCACATCGAAACAGGTCCCAGGGGAACGTGGCCCTTATGTATGGTTCTGGAGGATAGCAGTAAGTGGGAAGTGGGAGTAGGGGAGTTTTTGTGGGGTTATGTAAATAGGTTCATGCTCATATATTCATGTGTATGTATTTGTTGGTGTTTAATAATGGTATATGGGTTTGTAAATAGGTGTTTATATTGTATATATTGTATTTATGTAAATATTTATAGTTTCTTAATATATGTGTAAATATGTAAAAACCCCTATCAATGGTTTAAACTAATTAGTCATGTGATTAAGAGGAAATAGATAAAAGGGACGGAGAAATGTTTGTTGGGGTAGCGAGTTGTGGAGTTGGTATTGGAAGAAGATTGGAGAATTGGATTTTGAGGATTATTATCATTATTATCATTATTATCGTTGTTGTTGTTGTTGTTGTTGTAAAGTGTTTGATTTTGTATGTGTGGAACACACACACATACATTACCACCTGGAGAATCATTCTCTTGTGTTTTGCCTCCGGACCGCTCGGGCAAGTTGACAGCACGTTTCAAGAAACATTATAGTCAACATAGCCTAGTGTAGAGTAAATAACAATATGTCGTATCACAGCTTTGGAAGTTTAAAAAAATAAGTCTTGTATATTTTTATTTTTATTATTGGCAATGATTCCCATGAAAAGACTCAAAGCAGCAATGAAATAGTCCCTCCGAGTATTGTCTGTATGGCTTATGTCAAAGAACTACAATGGCCATCATGTTTGTTGTATGATTAGTCACACACGACTCACTTCAATCACAACCTGTTTGCACATGCTTGATGAATTCAAAGAATCGAGCAATGTTTGCATAGAAAAAAATGCATGTATCCGCCCCGTGATTCATGCCACACCTTTCCATCAGGATTTTATGAAAATCATGCTTGTGGTTTTTTTCCAAAATCCAGCTGACAGACACGCAAACAAACGGCGCCTCATAACTTCCTTGGTCGAGGTGATCACTTGAAATGCAGGAAACTCACAAAACCAGCAGCTACTGGTACTCTACTACTCTCTTCGGGAAAACATACACACTGTTCCTGTTTGTGTCAGTTTCCACAGCGGAGCACCATACGCCCGATGATTCACATCTCAGCACCCGCAGCTTGTCAGTAGAAGAAAAAGGGAAGGCATTCCCAGTTTCACCACTCAGCAGTGTTTGTCCTCTGTGTTTTTACGGCACCGTGACAACGTTATGGCGAAGATGCATGGCCCTTATCCTTTGCTACTCTGTTGCAATCCATCAAAGGTGAAGTGGATAGAGTTCAGTTTGTCATTCCGTTTCTATTGATCTGTCGTCTTGAGCGCAGAGTCGATTGGCTGTCAGGGTATCAGTGTCTGTGACCTGCTGACATACTGGCCTCTGCGGGGAAGATGTAACTGAATAAAGCACTTAACAACATGTTTCTAGAAGTAAAAAAACAAAACAAGGCATGACCACTTGTATGTGGCTAATGCAGTTAACCCCACAATCAGTCAGATGAACTTTCATCATGTGTGAAAATGAAGTGATTGATGCTGTTTGCTGTCATGATCACGTGGCCATGAATGATGGGAACATGTTATTGATGTGCAATGATGTAGGGTGTCACAGTTGTCAAAGATTACAGCTTCTAATTGATGTGTTTGTTAGCTGGTGGTGTCACTGTACCCGCTGACCTTCATATGTCTCATTATGTCGAGGACAAAGACATTTCCGTTGTTTAATGGTTTGATCTTAATTGAGCATCAAATAGGAGCTGATTTTTTCATTTGAAAGAATGAATGCAAATAAATGGTCTAATCCAGGGTTTCCCGCAGCGTTTTATGAAATTAAGAGAAGCTCCGCCAAAAAAGAAATTACTATGCTTTATGAAATATATGAAATACATTATAAGGCTTATTAGGCTTCAGAGAAAATGAGCAGCGGCGCTACATCACACACTGACTGAATCAGCATATATAACTACATAGTTGAGATGAGATGCATCAGGATGTGTCTGATTCCAGCAGTGTTGGAAGTATTACAATTTTAATGTAACATTTTCCAACTTTTCTACCATGAAATAACATAAAAAAAATCATTTTGAAGCTATAATGACTGTAATCAGGTGAATGGTGACTCTGCCCTATTTAACTCTGGCTATGTTCTCCTGCAAGAAGTACGTAACACCTTACAGCACTAAGTCACACATGATCAGCTATTTCACTGATTTTGTTCAAACGGGATGATATTTTACGGAGAACATGTTTTTTGGTTTTCTCTTTGACGTCCTCCAGCTGCTGCACAATTTGGGGTTATTAAGAGAAATTCCTGATGGACAGCAAAGTAAACTTCTCTTACTTGCTCGATATGTGGCTGCTAGCAAAGTCGACTGGTATTAGCAGCAAAATGTACCATGGAGAAGGCCCAATTCAGCAAATTGGTGTTTGACATCTTTGCTGTAGAGCGTGTTTTTTTTTTTATTCTTTGCATTGCTCACAGATAAAAACATTTGTTGATGGAGCCTGTTAGTGTCATGTATTTCCTTTAGCATGGCCATGGTGATTCTTCCTCAGGCTGAGATTCGGGAGGATTATCCTCTTCATGACACTGTTGCTGTGTGAGCACTGAGCAACAGCCATCCGGTGTGATGGTGGCTGCCTGACGATTGCATGTCATGCCTGTATGCACTTCCATCTGTTTACGTACGGGGTCAGTGCTGCTTGATTATGCATATGGGTAATTTAATATGCATGTCATAATATGGCATATTAGGCATATGTCATATTGGTGGTGGGGGGCTTAGATGTTTGTTTTTTTTGTTCTTTGCACTTTTTGCACGTTGTCCCTAAGCTTGAAAAGTGCAATATAAATGTGATTATTGTTGGTCAGGATGAAAGAAAGAAAAATAGAGGTGAGGCTCGTCAAAAGGGATTAATAAAAAAAAAACAATGGTAATATAAACTTTAATAAATACTTTCTTTCATTTCATTGCTTAAAATTGTTTTCAGTTTTAGCCAATTCAAAAAACGGCCAGTCTTTTCAACACTTAAATCAATGCGCAATGAATTAAGTTGAACAACAGGCTACTGTAAAATGCAAAATTACTAGTTCAATCACATGAATTTCCCTACACAAAATCGTACATATACAGTCGTCCCTCACTATAACGCGGTTCACTTTTCGCGGACTCACTGTTTCGCTGATTTTTTTAGTGCAATTTTGCATGCTTTTCTTTTACAGCGTACTGTAACAGTATGAACGCACATTGTGTTCTGCGTCTTAAACTGGCTAAGGGAGAACCGCACATGTGTTCTGCTTCCTGATTAACTAAGGGAGTACTGTACAAAATGCGTGTAAAAAGGTGTATAAAAGTGTGTGGTTAGGGGTTTTACAGCCTTAAGACATGTATAATATTTGTAAAACTAACTTCGCGGATTTCGTTTATTGCGGGTTATTTTTAGAACGAATGCCCCGCGATAAACGAGGGACCACTGTACTATATATGTGTATTTTGTTTAATGCTGCCTGTTTTTTTGCTTTATATGTTATTGGCGTCTGTAATGTATATTGTTTTTCTGACCTATAATGTGTTTTACATTCAAACTTATCTGACAGTAACTGTACTGTAGTTATAGGATAAATGTGGTGCAGTATATCCCCCCTGCAATATAGCAGAAAAAGGGAAAGATTCTGCTACATCCATACATCGAACTATATTCTCCAGTCACATTTGCACTTTCATTCATTCAGTCAGCCACAATATGACCACAGTGAAGGAAATCTCAGACTCTCGTGTACAGCCCTCCAGTCTTTATATTATATTCTAAAATAGAAAATAAACATCTCGCTACTCAGATGTGAGCATATGTGCTGTTTACTCACTCACCCATACAGCATTATTGAAAGCATTTCGAAGGATGACACTGAGCCAGGAACCGAGGTAAACAATGGCCTTGCAGGCTAAACATTTCCAGTGTCTGAGTTTAAGTTTGTTGGTGTGACAGCAGACATTTCCTGTAGCATTTATTATTTGGTATTTGAATATCTTGGTTATTTTGGTTAGGACCAACAGTCTGCAGTCATGCTAGTTTAGTATTTTAGCATGCTAACATTCGTCACTTAGTACTAAACACAGACTACGAGGCCAGATGGGCCGTGTAGTCCCTCCAGCGAGTTCTGGGTCCGTGCCGGGGTCTCTTGCCAGTTGAACATGCCCAGAACACCTGCAAAGGAAGGCACCATGCAGGAGGCATCATAATCAAATGCCCACCTCATCCGACTGTTTTCGAAGAAAAAGAGCTCTGAGATCCCTCTGGATGTCCAAGCTCCCGGATGAGAAGACAGGTGTGCTGCCTAATCCTTTTAATTTTCCTCTTTGAGGCAGTTGAGGTTAGGGTGCAGAGTTACCGACACACGTTTCAGTAAGCACGCGTGGAGACGACGCTCATCCAAGTCATTTATTGAACATAAATCTCCGGTTGACTTTCAAAACTTATAAAACAAAATTAAATGAGTAACTTAACGAGCAAGGTCCAAAAACATTTCGGCATGAGTGTGCGGTCGGAAAACTTTAACACTCCGCCCATAACCACTCCAAAACATTCATTGATAAAATTAAATAGCCACCTGTCTGTGGGAGGCGCATTACAGACGTCACCATCAGGTTGAAATGAAATAAACATTTCTCACCTTTATAAATTTTAAACTAGGATGGCTTAGATAATTTCCTTCATAATAATTTCTTTTATAAATAAAAATACAATTAACTGAAACCAAGTTTATATATTTTCTAATTATAGCTCCAGGATTCAATATGGCTCCAACAACAGGATCTCACCGGTTCTAACAATTTAATCGGAAATGCAAATGTCTGCCAGATTTCATGATAATCCATCCATTAGACACATTTCATATAAAGCCAAACATATCCAAGCATGGATAGAAAAGAACAAAATGGAATCCAATCGTAGCCTACTGAATCAACGTTTCCCCTGTAATAAAGAATCCATAATATGCTGGTATCTGTGCCTCCTACACATTTTCCCTTTGTCAAGTCAAGGAAAGTGTCCAGCGAATTTTCTCTCAAAAAAAACAGTGAACATCATCGTTTTTATTATCTTACGCCGATGATAAATCTCTCACACATGCTCTTTCATCCATATGAGCAATTACTGAAGTGACGCATTCACTGTCATTGACACAAAATGATGAATTAACTGACCAGATGACAGTCACTGCCTAAATCAGTCAGTCAGTCAATATGCCACACTAGGGAGACAGAGAGACATTCATCTTCTCATGACAGTTGATTTATTTACCGATCAGTGACCACTTGATCCCCTGGGAAAATGTGTTGATTCACTTTGGAGCCAGGGACAGAGATCCACTGCAGCATGCAAACGAGATTCTGAAGAAACAGTGAAGATCCCTGAAGTATTTCTGCAGGGTTTTATGTCTGAGTTTGGTTATCCTCCTATGCTTAAGAGAGGTGCATCAACTGATATTATCTGAACCTTTCTCTTTAAATGTTCTCCTCTGTGATTGCTTCAGATTCAATAAAGGAAATCAACATGGGAGAGTAGCCTTTACCCGGAGTAACCCCGTCTCTAATCTTCCTAAAAGGGGCGAAGTGAAAATACTCTGAGAACAAGGTGAGACACATCATCCACTATGATAAAATCAGAGTGATAAGGAACTGAATCATCATAGCAACAGCAGTATTGCCGCTTAAAGCAGAAGTGGTTTGTGTAACAGATCAATCAAACAGAAATATTGTCAGTCAGTATTATGTATGGTAGCACACCCTTCTCTTAATGTGTGTTAATGAGCGGAAGGGAAATGAAAACATGATTTCAGTGAGAAAGCAGAGACCGACCGTGAAAGAAATGAACTACTGTTACTGTACTGTTAGCATAAAGGACACTCCTGCTGTTGCTAGATATTGTTACAAAATCCAGAAAGTTGAAGCTTCCATGTTCTTAACTCTAATATGTATGAAAATCCTTCTGTTTGACATCAAAATATAGCAGACACTAAATACCTCTACTGAAATATTTTTCTTCAGGGGGGGTGAAAAGCCCTTATTTGTTCAAAAAGCTTACAAGAACCTAAAACTGTCAGATTTAGGTTTACAGCGTTTTTTTTTTTTTTTTTGTAATTCTCTCTATAATTTTACTTCCTGCCTTTGTTGTGTTTCCCACCACTTTTGATGATCTCTTCCACCGTGATTTCTTGTCTCGTCAGCATGCCTTCTCTGCTGTGTTTAGCTTCTGTGTCTACATTTTGTTCCCCTATTTCTCTGTGTTCGCTGGTTCTGTGTCTTTTCCCCTGTACTTTGCACTTTCTTTGTCTTATCTTTAGTGCTTCGAGGCCTTGACTCTCCTGTTTTTGTCCACCTCAGATGGTAAACTATCAATCACAAGGTTATGCTACATGTATCCACATAGCACATTGGCCTAATCAAGCATAATCCGTTATTGAGTTATTGAGTCACATGCGAGGATCACAGAGCTTGTCACCCATCCTTTATCCTCTTTCTATCTGTTCTACACAGGGTTCCTACGGGTGCTTGAATTCTTGAAAATGCTTGAATTTCAATTCAGTGTTTTCAAGGTTGTGAAAATGCTTGAATTTTTTGTGAAGTTCTTGAAAATGCTTGAAATATGTGTGATGTCTATCTCAATAAACCAAGAGAAAACAAAAATATTTCCTAAGCGGCTACGCGCTTGATCCGATGCCTTTACATGCAGAACTCAGTTATCATACTCGCTTGGTATTCTGCAGAGAAATAACAGTAGACTACTATCGACACCTGTTGGTCACTGTTATTGCGCTATGGTAGTTACACAATACACCGCTTACAAGCTGAGAATACAAGCCAATTCACAATTAATTAAAAATCAAAACAGTCAATCTACCACCATATGAAATAATGCTAATTAGACCCATATTATTATGCCATACAGTGGCACCGCTGCGCTTCCCATGACCATCATGGCAAACACAACTAGTAGGCTACCTATTTAAAGGTGCTGGAAAAATGGAAAAACTGGTGCTTGAAGGTGCTTGAAAAGTGCTTGAATTTGTTCATGAAAAAGGTGTGGGAACCCTGTCTGCAGTCATGATGTAACAAAGCATCTTTTCATTAGTCATCAAGATTTAAAAAAAAGATTGAACTGAAGAAAAATATCCAAATCATAAAAAAAGAAGAGATATGTGGTTTTCAGACAGCAATGATCTGCTAGAGGTTAGTACAAATACAAATAGAAATTTCATCAATACATTATTATAATTATTGGCCACAGGGGAATATGAAAATAATAACATAAGCCATTATCACCCAAAGCCATCAGTCTGCTCTATAAGCTGTTAACATCACAAACTAAACACACATCAAACTTGTCAGCAAAGTATTGATCCCAGAGCCTGACCAACTTTTTAATATATTGATTACACATCCATAAACACACAGTAACACCGTTAGCTGTTTTACCTTTGTTTTCCACAAATCCTGTAAGATTTTATCCAGCGGCTCATTAAAATCCCAGGGACCTGACCAGTTTGCTATATGCTAATGTCTAAATTTACACCATGGGGTTTCTTGGGATATTAAAGACTTTCCATTCATTACTTTTGTAATTCATGCAATTTATAGCAGAAAAACAACTCATGTTGACTTTCCCTCCATTAGCTCTTAGTCATTCCAGTTTGGTTTCTGACCCTGTTTGTTAGCACACCTTGCACCTTGACTAAAAACCATGCAGGGTCTCCAGAAATGCTTAATAACATCTTTTTATTTTTTTTGAGTAGTATATTTCCTCTAGTGTATCCCTGTACTAATTCACTAATTCACCCTCTATTTCACCTATTTAAAATTGTTTTTAATTTAATTTAATTGATTTATTTATAAGGCAGTGTTTTGTTCTGACAGTAAGCATTGTATATAGATGAGTATTATGTTTTTCTTATAGATGGATTTCATGTCTCTTTTAAACATGTTTAAAAATAAAGGGATATTTATTTATCATTATGTTTCACAGTGGATAATAAAGTTTAAGGAGGTTAAGCTTGAGTTAACAAAGCTGGACCGTAGCTCGAAGAGATGATGTGAAAGAAAAGTTTCTATCATTTTCTTCTCATGCTGCATATAAAAGATGCTTTTTTCCAGCTGCTGTCAGATTATCACTTTGACATTTGTCCGCATAAGCAGATTTTTAAACAGCACTCCTGATTTGCAGGGAGGTACAAAGGAATATTTTCAGAATCTTTTGGGAAATTTTCAATTGGTTCCTGCAGTTGGCAATTACCTCCTCAGGTCTGAATGCTGACAGTGCATTGTGCAGTGGCTGTATACTGTCAGTGGAAAACACTGTACATCCTTGTATATGAAATATGGTATTGATGCATGTAGAAAATGTAATAGTTGCTGTGGTGCAGGAGAGATAAACTTCATTATTGAAACGCAGATGTAGTGCAGAAAACCCAAAACCCATCAACACATATGTGCTCCTCAGATAAGGAATACAGAATGGAAGACTGTGTCATGATTTACATTTCAGACCCTCAGCAGTTATAGTGGCAGGTGCAATCATTGTGATTCTTATCATTCACGCACTTGACATCCATCAATTCTTCATACGTTTCTTGAATGACTGACCATTTATGATGTCTTTATATCCTCAGATTAAATGACACAAATGTAGTTTGTGACATCTCTGTTTTAGCGGCCCCATAGGAAGAGCAACATTGTTTGCAGCTATTTTGGAAAGTACTGACAGTCTTGTAGCGGTGCCCTGGAAGCTGTTAGGGGTTTGATACCTTGCTCAAGGCACCTAGGCAGTGCATAGGAGGTTGGCTGGCACCTTTTCAGCTACTGCCACCAGGTTCCATACTGTGGTGGACTTGAACCGGGCACCCTCTGGTTCGCTATAGACTGCCAGCCCTAAGTTTCTACATCTATGACCCTTATATCATAGGATTCATATGATATAACCTGATAATAATTTGCATATAGTTTGTACTTAATTTGTAGTGAGAAAAGATATTGACATTTTAACCAAATATTAAGTAATTCAGCAAAAGAAAATGCACGGCCGGCTCGCTCCGCTGCTGTTCCGCGGCTGAAAAGCGTCCGGTGTGAGTTGACACCGGCAAAGTACCGCGGCAGTACCGTTCCGCTGCCGTTCCGCCTCCTGTGTGAGTCCCGTGTAACTGGTCTGGCACATCTAAATGCATTAGTAAGCTAATCCTAACATATAGATGAATTAATTCAAATCAATTCAGTCAAGACATTTAATCAGTATGTTAGCTGTGGAACACAAGTGAACTGGAATTAATAAACAAGACAAAAAATATTTCCTGAAATAAATAGAAAAAAAGATGAAAAATGTTTTGACTAAAACTAGACAAAAATTTTGAGACTTTTAGTCGACAAAAATGATTTGTGAAAGACTAAACTAAGTGACTAAGAATGAACTTTGACACAAGACTAAGACTAGATTGAAAAATGGGTGACAAGATGAACACTGGTGTTACGTGTACAGGTTTGTCCTTTGGGTGACAAGGGGAGGATCGGCTGCCACCTGTGGGCTCCAGAAGAGCTGGAGATTGGTTCACCCTCCAGTCACTCATCCAATCAGAGATGGAGGACACCTTTTAAATGCCTCTCTGTTTGTTATCTCACTAGGTTATGGGTTGTTGCCTCCGGTGTATTTTTATTCTTTTATTTTGGTAGTCAGGCCTTTTTGTTTGTTCTTTTTGAGCTAGGCCCTATTTTTGTACTTTGGTTATTTTGTTTGGCACAACCCCCACAGTGCTTGCTTCCAATCGAATATTACAGCAGAACTGAGATAACTACCTGAATTCAAATTTCAGATCATCAAAATGCCCAAATAATATCTGTTTGGTTCACCGTAACTGAAACAAAATGGCATTTTCAATGTCTACACATGCAGCTGCAGCAGTAATGATCTCATCTTCTCCATCTCTCTTCAGTTTTCTGAACCTGCTTGTTCCTCTTCAGGGTCACTGAGAGGTCTGTAGTCTATCCCAGCATGCACTGCATGGGAGAAAGGAAGGGAGAAAAAAAAAAAAACATCCTGAAACACCCGTGACAGGTCGACCGTCTCTCACGGGGCCAACAAACCGGCAAGCTAATTCTCACCTTGAGGTCATTCAGAGAGTGTGGTTTACCTGGCCAGCATGATTCAGGTTTGGTTGAGGAAAATGGAACACATAGAGAAGCTCAGGCAAAAAAAAAAAACAACCCAAAAAACAGTGGGATTGTTATGATAGGGGGAAAAAATGATTAGAGGAAAAAGTAATGATTGGAGCAATTACTATCATGCTGTCTGCCTCCTCTCAAAATCTAATTTGTCTTCCTCTCACTCTGTTTGTTCCCTTATTTGCTGCCTCCCACCTCAGCGTTTCCCCCCTCATAAACCGTGACTGACGCTCCCTTCCCATTGAACACCTGACCTTTGACAACATTTAAGCTCCAGATCAATACATAATTACCTGAAATTTAATTACCCATTCACACACTGTGGATAAGTTGTTGTTTTTTCCCCTGATAAACATGCTTTATGTGTTGTGGCTGGAGAGGAACATTCAAAGCCAATTATGATCACATTAGCCTAGTCATGCAGGTGGGGACAGGATGATGGCTCAGCAGGATGCACTCACAATGTTGGTAGTCCATTATTTAATAGTGTTGCGCTGTTATTTGCAGCACACATTCATCCCTTTTCTAAAAATAAAACTAGTTAAATCCACCTGAATCAACCCGAATGCATGTTTCAAAATATGGCATACATTATACAAATAGTTACAGAGAATCTTGCAGAGGGGTGCTTAAATATTTTTTTTAATGCACACTGGAGAGACTATCACAGAAACAACCTTATAATAAATAAATACAATTTTTAAAAGAAGTATTACATCAGCAAATCTTTGTTAACCTGTCTTCCAGGAGGTCTATCCATTTTCTTTCCTCCAACCTTGCTTGCTTTTGGAAATAACTTTGTCTGGACTCAGAAATTGGTTTATCATGGTGCGATGATGAGAACTGTCTGTGGGGACAGAGAATGTGGCTTATAAACCGAGCACCAATTTTACCTCTCGCCACTGTATCCTCTTTTTTTTCCTTCCATTTATTAATTCACTGACCAGCTGCAGAAGAAGAAAATGACACTGCAAACACTGAAAAATCTGTGGTTCCAGTTGAAGTAATAGTCTGCACAAACTAAGTCTACTGAGTATCAATTTAAAGGTTTAAAGGTGGCTGTAAAAGGGTAAAAAAAGTACTGTAGCTGTTTGTGCTTTGCTTCTTTGTGAAGATCAGCAACTTGTTATCAAGTCTGTGACCAAGTTTTATGGCCAGAGAAGGTATCAAATCACAAATTTGGGGAACTGGGAGACAAATCTACTATGGTTCAATGTCTGGCAACACTGGATCCTCCTACAATTTATACTGAGAGCAACTATCCACATACTCTTTTTACATACTAATGAACAGGCATCAGTAAAACTGTGACTTTGATATACGTTTAAAAACACGTTTGTGTTTTTGTAAATATCGCTATATTTGAAACAACTGTTGCTGTCAATCATCTTGGGAGTACATCAAAAAACAAGCATTTTATAGTATATGTACTGACTGATTACTCCCAATTTTCGCTTTTCAGTGTGAACATATAGATTTCAAACCAGATTATTATTCACATCTGGACTTTGAACAGCTGATATGACTACTACATTGACTTTGAAATCTAACATTTCTGCAGTAAAGTTATGATCAAAATAGATTAGTCTTACTTCTTCTATGTCCGTCCTTGTCAATCTTGTAGCTTGGGTTTATAATAATAATAATAATACATTGGATTTATATAGCGCTTTTCAAAAACTCAAAGACGCTGTACACAGTAAGGAAAAATAAATAAATAAATGAATAAAGATAAAAAATAAAATGAAGATAGCATGGGGTGGTGAAGGGGAGTCAGGGGCTTGAGTGGGGAGATTGAAGGCTTGAGAAAAGAGAAAAGTTTTCAGTCTGGTTGTGAAGATTGAAAGTGAGGGTGAGTCACGGACAGAGGGGGGGAGGGAGTTCCAGAGACGGGGTGCGGCACATGAGAAGGCCCTGTCGCCGTAACCCTTCAGATTAGAGGACGGTTGAGTGAGGGAAAGGGTGGCAGAGGATCGGAGGACTCGGGGGGGGGGGGCAATGGGGGGTAAGAAGGTCGGATAGGTAGGGGGGTGCCAGGTTGTGGAGTGTTTTGTAGGTGAGGAGGAGTATTTTGTAGTTGATCCGGTATTTGATGGGGAGCCAGTGGAGAGAGCAGAGGACAGGAGTGATGTGTTCTTGCATCCGAGTGTGGGTTAGCAGACGGGCAGCGGAGTTCTGAACCATTTGCAGTTTATGGAGGAGGCGAGTGGTGATGCCGGTTAAAAGGGAGTTACAGTAATCCAAACGGGAGGAAATGAATGCATGGATTAGAGATTCAGCAGCAGATGGGGAGAGGCAGTGTTTGATTTTGGCGATGTTGCGGAGGTGGAAGTAAGAGGTCTTGACGGTGGCGTGGACATGTTGGGCTAGGGAGAGGGTAGGGTCGAGGGTGATGCCAAGGTTGCGGATCAGGGGGGAGGGAGTGATGGTGGTGTTGCCGATTTGAAAGGAGAGTGGGCGAAGTTCTTTGAGGGTGGTTTTGGTGCCGATGAGGAGGACTTCAGTTTTATCAGGGTTGAGTTTGAGGAAGTTGTTGGATAACCAGGTTTGTATTTCTGAGATTTATCTATAAACATCCACGTACTACTCTTTCACTAGTCAGAACAGCTCTGAAAGACCCCACCAGACAAACATCACACAGGCTAAAATGCATTTGCTGTACACAGCCTGTCAGATGGAAAGAACAGAACTGCAGATAGACAAAGGTCATACGTTTGTTGTTCCAAGGACAAACTCGCCTGTCACTGCTCCAGCATTTATTCCAAATGGAAAGTCACTACATGAGTGCAGTAATGAAATAAAGGTCCAGTGTATAGGATTCAGTAGCATTTTGCTGTGTATTTGGTGATTGCAACCACGTGGCGTCACCTTCCCCTTTCAACCAGAAGAAATTACAATGGTCATGGAAGAGGTCTGTGTACATAGAAGGCTCATTTGAAAATAAATAAACAATTCTTATTTTTAGCTGATTATACACTTATGAAAATCTAATATCGCATATTATATTACATTTCTGCCATATTCTGCCCCTTAAATCTGACACAGAGCCCTTAAAGTAGTTTCAATAATGTCTTGTTGGTATTCACACAGAATAACATAAGGGCTGTCGAATTTTTAATTACCTGTGTTCTGTAGTCGTACTGTAATGGAAAAAAAAACATGACGCACGAAGGACTGCTTGTGTTAAATGAGAAGCAGTTTACATTTTACAATGTAAACATCACATTTATATTAACCATACAGATAATTGCTGTGTAACCTCAGTGTTTGTAGTGCAGGCAGCAGAATCATTCTTCATTCCTCTCATTATTCCCATAATTATGCCAATCATTCGTGGTATTGATTTCTCACAGCCTTCGTCTTTGCCGCTGATATTCGTACCTTGTGAAAACATTCCCAACAGGACAGCAGCGTGATCTATGAGGTGAATTAATGAGGGCTTAAGAACGATAGCTGCACGGCAAAATCTTCTAATCACTAGAACAGAGAGAATAACCTATCAATAACATAATGCAACAATGCCAATGCCTGTTGTGCGACCCTCACACACAAACATGCACACACACACGCGTTGGCTTTGTTCCTCCAGACAGGTTCTGCTTTTCGCAAAATAACACGGCTTCAAAAGAGTAGGATGCACATTGAATATTTACAATGTACTAGTAAAAATAATGTTTGAGGCAGAGGCGTTTGATCAGATAAAAATAGCTCGAGCTCACAAAACACATACTGGTGAACCAAAAGTAGTCAACAAGTAAATGTTGAAAATATTTTGCTTCCAAAAAGTCAATAGAGAAGAACTGAAAATGTTTACTGCTCTCTGTCTGCCTTCCCCCATGCCCCAGGGGTCTGAAAACCTCTTCTTCCCGGTGGTCCACACCCACGCCTGTGGTATAAACACTAACACTCTGTGCTCACAGTTCAGGCAGCACAGCTAACAAACTGAGCTAGCTAACATCAACTACAGTTTGCAAAAGACTGTCAATCAGGGAACTCTATAAATCACAGAGAGTTGATGCGGACATCAGAGAGAAAAACAAAAAATATATGTATTATCATAAAATATGATCCACTTTCACCTAAATGAGTAAAATAGTTGGTGGTGTGTGACTTTGTGCTGCAGCATTATGTACTTCTTGTGGGAGATTGGACCTGTAGCACAAACTTACAATAACTGGCATACAGGGCACAGAGGAAAAATAGAGACACAATTCACCTGATTAGAAGTCAGTTGAGAGAGAGAGAGAGAGAGAGAGAGAGAGAGAGAGAGAGAGAGAGAGAGAGAGAGAGAGAGAGAGAGAGAGAGAGAGAGAGAGGTTTGAGTAAAGGGAGATGTGACTACGTCTTCAACCAATACCTCACCTGACTAGGCATAACCCTGAAAGAGAGAGAGACACACACACACACACACATACATATATACATATATATATATATACATATATATATATATATAAATATATATATATACAGATATATAGATATATATAAATATATATATATACATATAGAGAGATATATTAAATATATATATATATATATAAATATATTATATATATATATATATATATATATATATATATATATATGTGGCCACACATTTCATTCACGCTGAATGCCAGCTGACCATGAGCAGTAAAAGCAACACAGGAAATGGAATGAATGAAAATCAAAGATCCTGGTTCTTCCTGTTCTGTATTCAGTTCTGCTGCTTGCTCCATTGAGGTGTGATGCTACATATTGCGATGCAATCTATTGTTGAGATATCAATGGAAAGACTTCCACATAACTGATCCCAATGAATCTCAGTTTTCATTGTTTTCATTGTCACCATGACAGTGAAACTAACAGAGCTCACAGATTCTGCAGCAACATTAAATAAAAAATTAAAACAATATATGACCCCGGAATTCTTCAGATAGCTTCTTTGACACATACGGCTCCAAGATGAGACGTCTATGTTCTTATTTCAACACTCCTGGGCCAAACGCTTCAAAGATGTTGCTTTGAGCTCCATCTGCTTCTGTCACATTTCTCTTAGATGTCTCTATCCAATGTGCACCACTAAGAGATATCAATTTCATCAATTTTACAATACCATCCTTCATTTCCACATATAAATTCACCTTTTTTAAGTAATGACAGACTAGGAGTTTAATCAGGTTGGTAACTGTGAAACAAATTCTTTCCTTTATTTTCCTTTATTGTCCCTCTAGCTTTGGGGTACAAGGATTTTGATAACAACCGGTCAGATTGCCATGCAGATTAATGCAGTTTACAGTCTCCCGAGGATGATTCCTGCTTGTGTTTGTTTTTTTGGTTGTTGTTTTTTTATCCCTGTATATCTTGTATAACTTGTTTGTTTTGTTGTTTTAACTTAAAGGTCTAGTGTGTGAGATTTAGGGGGTTGTATTTACAGAATGTGTTTTCCTTGGTGTACATTTTTCTTTACCTCAGAATGAGTTCTTGTTGTTCTAGATAAGACCGTTGGCATATTTTGTACATTGTCACTGCCACCATGGTTTCTCCTTCAGGTTACAAAGGAGCCCTTGGTATCTAGCAGTGCCAATAAATCTACACACTGTTGCTTTAAATCTAAAAGCCTAACCAGAGATTGGGGCTGTGAATTAGTCTAAGCTACGAGCCTATGTACAGCTGCTGCATGATCATGAATATCATGCTAAAAAATAGATACATTCATGATCGTCCTATAACAAATAGTTTTCAGTGTGTCCCTTACCTTTCCTCTAGAGTCTCCATTAGCCAAAAGTGTTCACTTGTCTACTCAAATAATGTTTCTATGCTGATATCTGGTGATATATAATGGTGCTGGCTGTCACCAATGTAGTGGTGTGAATTTGCAACCTGATGACGAAAAGTGAAAATATGCCTCTAGAAGATATGCTCACATCATTATTAAGCTTCAAAATGATTTTAAACTGGATGTAAAATAGGGTATAAAATTATATTACATTTCTCAAAGACGGGGCTTCAGGGTGTTGGTAGACATTTTTTTTTTATAGTCTGTCTAACGTTTCTTTGTTACTCTGTTTACAGCCTCTGGGAGGCTTTAAGTTAAGTTGTGTTAGAATGGATATACTGTATTTTATCTACCTTTAAAATGCACCGAAAACATGAAAAATTAATGTATTTAGTATGCAGTATGGTGAATTTACAGAGCCGTGGGCTCACATGCTATGTGGACTAGGATGACATTTCAAGATTTACACTTACACTTATTACTCTTATATTATATGACTGTGCAGGCATCAATTTTAAGCATTAAGATGGTGCTTGAAATGAAAACCCAAACATACTGATCTCATCAAATTCTATTGAAATCCTCTATAATGAACCTTAGTAATAATCACAAGGTTTTCCTCTGGTGTGAAATGAGGATACAGCTGAGACCTTTATCTGAAACAAGCAGAAGAATTTGGCTTCTTTTTTTTCTTTTTTTTTATGAACGAAAATTAAACAAGGACGTCCAATCACTTCCCAAAACCTTCATCAACAATTTGTTTGCCTCTAGAAAGTTTCAAGGATTTTTTTTTTACATTTTAATAGCTGTGTTTGCGAAGATAACTCAGTTTGATTATTGTCTGTGTACTTTGAAGCTTTAAAAAAGCTTTTCTTTTCCTCGGGGGTAATTATCACTGGAGCACCATCAAGTCCTAAACATAATACAAGCACAACTAATCATCAGCCAAATTGCTTAATAGTCCCACTTGTGAGATGGCCTACAGCTAAAAAGGCTACTACTAAAGCCAGATGCATAAAAACTAGAAAGCTGTAAAGCCATGAATACTCATGCTTCTCAATCAGAGCTTGATTTCACTCCCACAGTGAGCCCTGGGTGGAGGCAGACATGTCTGCGTTTGCATATCAGTATCGCTTTCTAAAAAAGAATAGCACATTTTAGAAAGAATTATTCAGTTTGTAGCACTGATATTAAAAATTATATTACAATTTAAATCTCCTACGTAGATTAAGACTATTATTTTGAAGGGTATATTTTAACACTAACCATATTTACCCTTGTTTCCCTACACATGTTACCCTACACTCATGGGCATGTATCTTTGTACAATTTACAGAGAGTGTTCTGTTTTTCTACAGTAACTTGAATTATTTTTTACACTACCACTAGCTTTACTTGATCTTTTTTTCGCTCTGGAAATTTCCCTCAGTAGGTATGCAGATTCCTTGCCCTGTTTGCTTTTAGTATTTTTAGCTGTACTGCTGGTGTGGCTTCAGGGATTATGATGATGATGATGATGGTAATTTATTTTAAACAAGTGCAACGTTGGGTTCCATTTCAGTTATATTTATTTTTATGGATAAATAATTAATTAAAAACAAAACCAAGGCATATTTATAGCAGAGCTGCCGTTTAGCTTGCAATGCTAGAGTGTTCCGTTGTGACCATTTAGCAAGTTGGCTCAAGGTATTACAGAGAACATTTATGAAGAGAGGTTTCATGTGGGTAGTGTTGTCTTATTTATTTGAATTGTACTGATCTTTTTGTAATGTTGCATTCTGGACTATTTACTGAAAATATTTATGCAAAACCAAAAACACCCAGGTCAAGGTTTGAACTATTCATGTATGAATATGCATTTTGTTTTTACCATGTGATGCTCCTACTATGCTGCTCCGAAACAACAGTATATAGACTTCCTATTAAGAGAGATATGTAATGAAAACGCATCTTTGGGAAGCACTAAGGGAAAATCAGGACAAATCTTGTATTTGTGTCTATTACATATTAGCAGTGACCCAACTTAACCAGCTAATGGTTAAGCTGGGTCAAATGGAGCTTGGTCTGACTATTTCAAACTGGGTAGATAAAACTTAAAAAATCATAAGAATTCTTTATTTTGTTTTGTTTTCATATGCAGCACATATTTAAAAAAATCGCATAAATGAAGTTGATAAGTCTGACTTTAAATATTGGTAAGGTATTACATTTAGCATGAAATGGAAATAGTTAACTAGAGGAACCTCATGCTACATTTAGTAAGTTGTTGTAGCCGGTGACAAAAACTGACCAAAACATCATTGGTACACTTATTTCAATTGCATAGAAAATTGACATCCATTTGAATTACAGTTTCAATAACTAATAAACTTAATATAAAGCAAGTAATATGATTTATGTAATAGTACTAATAAACTCAATAGTAGCCAGGCTTATGCATTTAATAATAATAAAGCCAATTTGTTTCCCCAAACCCAAAAGTGAAAATGAAGTTTATTGGTACTATTACATAAATCTTATCACTTGCTTCCCATTAAGTTTGTTAGTTAATTTATATTAAAGCCATGTCATTCAAATGGATGGAAATTTTCTATGAAACTGAAATACATAAGTAGCCTAAATACTGTTGTACCCATCAGCCAATCATCAGTGATATTGGTGAGATGAAAAGATCCAAAAATACAACAACCATGCAGCCACAGACTGACAAGCAGTATCCACTGCAGACTACAAGGCAGCTTCTTTTCTCAACTCATCCTCTGAAAAAAAAAAATACTTTTAGTGTGTAGCATATTGTGCAATCTTGTGTTGTAGAATGACAAATAACTGAACCTCAAAATACAGGCTATCCAACCTAATAAAATGTATTCCACATTAGCAGAGAATTCAAAGCAGGAACAACATATCCCAGGATCCTGAAGTGACTGTGTGATATCTCTCAGGTGCCTGGAGTCCAGCTGGTAATGGTCTGGAGGAGTCAGTGTTGAGGTAATTGAAGTACTCTTCCGACTCATCTGAATCTTGATTCTGAGCATCCCTTGAGAGGAGCACTGCATGATAAGCATGAGATCCGTCTGATGGTGGATTTATTGATGGAGGTGGTTTCATGACTTTCCACAGCGGCAGCAGAATAAACAGTATATTCACCGTATATCCACGGTGCAAACACATATTGATATATAATATGATCTGGTTGGTGTTTACCTGATCTACCATGTGCTTTGTGAAAGTTACACTGACTTGACCCGTTTAGGCATGAAATACAGTGGTCTGTGTCCACAGTGCAATACAATGCAAAGAATTACACACGTTGTTATGACAGATTTGCTACTGGTCTAAGGTAAACGGAAGAATGATAAACAGAACCAAAACAAGGCAGATCAACATTCCTGTGATCTGGCACATCAGTTCAGCTCCTTTCAGATAATCAGAACTAGAATCAGTAGAGGGGTATCATAAAAGTCTGTGGATACACTTTCTTGCTAAGAATGTATAAATATTTATTTTTTTCATCTTTAAAAGGGACATATTTTGCAAAAAAATTACTTTTCCAGCTTTTTAACACTAATATTTTATTATATTATATATTATATTTTAATATTTAACTTGGGGTGCGTACAAACCCCCTCGGTGTTAAAAACAACCACCTCGTCCATTTTTCTGCTCCGGTTGTGACATCAGCTGCACTTGCCTGTGATACACATTAACATGACGCCAGTAGTTTTTTAGCTGTTTGCCTGTCTGTAAGACAAACACTTCCTGCTCAGTTTGCAGAGATAAAGAAAGACATGTATAACTCACCCTCCACTCTCACCAGTTCCACATGCAGCTGTGTGTTGAACGTAGCCTCATTAGCGATAAGAAAATAACTTTTTCTCATTCACTTTTCTGTTAACGGCACCCCCTCTCTTTTATTGTCTGTGTCCCCCCTTAGTTTTAGAGAAAGAGAGACCCCTCGTTATTTTACAGCACAGTCTGAAGCTGGATCCAGTCTTAGGGAGCTGGGTACATAAAGTAAACAAAGATATAGCCTACTTAACAGAAATATAAACGCAACACTTTTTATTTTGTTCCAATTTTTTATGAGATGAACTCAACGATCTAAAACATTATATATATATATATATACATATACATATACACACACACACACACACACATACATACACAAAATAACCATTTCTCTCAAATATTGTTCACAAATCTGTGTAAATCTGTGATAGTCAGTCCCACCAGGGACCAAGGTTTTCAAAAAAATTTAAATTTTTGTTGCGATTTTGTTGCGGGAGGAAGTAAAAGTTGCGATAAGTTGCGATTCGACACTCACGCTAGGGGCGAGGGGGGCCCTGTCCCCTGGGGCGAGGTCCGGGTCCGAGCCTTTCCAGACCCAGAGCTGGTCGCGGTGCACCACCTGTGGAGGAAATGTGGGGATCCTTCCGCACCATGCGGCCGTCCCTGATTTGCAGAGTTCAATCCCCTGGGTAGACGAGAAAATTTGTTGCAGAAAACACCGTCCTGAAATCACAGGGATTCACTGAAGCTGCGTTGAAGTTGCAAATGGCAACACCGCCAATTCCTGAAGGTCTGGATAGTGAGCACTTCTACCACCTCACAGGTGCGGCATATCAAGATGCTAATTAGACAGAATGAATATTGCATAGGTGTGCCTCAGGCTGGCCACAATAAAAGGCCACTCTGAAGTGTTCAGTTTTGTTTTATTGGTGGGTTCTGGGGTGGTCAGAAAACCAGTCAGTATCTGCTGATTTTTTTGCCTCACGTAGTGCAACACATCTCCTTCACAAAGAGTTCAGGTTCAGATCAGGTTGTTGATTATGGCCTGTGGAATGTTGGTCCACTCCTCTTCAATGGCTGTGTGAAGTTGCTGGATATTGGCAGGAACTGGAACACGCTGTCGTATATGCCAATCCAGAGCATCCCAAACATGCTCAGTGGGTGACATGTCGGGTGAGTATGCTGGCCATGCAAGAACTTGGATGTTTTCAGCTTCCAGGAATTGTGCACGGATTCTTGCAACATGGGGCCGTGCATTATCATGCTGCAACATGAAGTGATGGTCATGGATAAATGGCACAACAATGGGCCTCAGGATCTCGTCACACATATATCCGTGCATTCACAATGCCATTAAAAAAAATGCACCTGTGTTCGTCGTCAGTAACATACGCCTGCCCATACCATAACCCCACCGCCACCATGGGCCACTCGATCCACAACATTGATGGGCAACAGCTCTGGTGGACATTCCTGCTGTCAGCATGCCAATTGCACGCTACCTCACAACTTGCAACATCTGTGGCATTGTGCTTTGTGATAAAACTGAACATTTTAGAGTGGCCTTTTATTGTGGCCAGCCTAAGGCACATCTGTGTAATATTCATGCTGTCTGATCAGCATCTTGATATGCCACACTTGTGAGGTTCAGATGGATTATCTCGGCAAAGGAGAAGTGGTCACTATCACTGATTTACACAGATTTCTGAACAATATTTGAGATAATTGGTCATTTTGTGTATATGGAAAATGTTTTAGATCTTTGAGTTCATCTCATGAAAAATGAGTGCTGCATTTATATTTTTGTTCAGTGTAAGATAGAGGGGACATTATTTGATTGTACTTTAAGCCTTACTCAATAGTACAATAGTAACACACTACTTCTATGCATAAAAGAACGTACTGCTCTATTCTTCTCAGACGTAGAGGCCATAGTCTGCTCTGTAGATGGATTACACAGGTTCAAGGCAGGCTAGGGTGGTCAACCATGCATGTTGGTGGGATGGAACCTGCTGTAGTCTTCTTGTAACCTAGTACACTGGAAACGGTAAATCGCATTAGATTACAGAAAAATTTAATTAACATAATAAGTACAACATTAAGTACACGGGTTACAAATGCCTGTAATAAAGTTACGTGGCTAATAGAGTTCAGACAAAAGAACGACTTACTAATAAGTAAAAAAAAATCCTTAAAAAATTTTCCAAAGAGAAAAAAATCCCACCTGCACAGTTGTGGAAAAAAACATGCTGGCTGAGCTTGTATCTTACTGGTGTAAAGGGAATAGCTGAGTAATGTTACATACATTACTTGTAATTAATTTAATTCATCTATGTAGCTTTCCAATAGCCAGTACATAAACACATGACAGGGTAGCATCATTAGCCTAGCACTAGCCAGTAAGCCTGAGTTCAAACATATAAAACGATATAAAAACACATTACATTAACTTACCATTCAGAAATATCCTTTTCTCTCCTCGCTTTTTGGACTTGTTCTGTAAAGTGACTGGGACCTGTGTGAACTTGTGGAAAAGGGGTATAGTTGTTCTCCTTTAAAATGTATTCCGTTATTTAATATAGACACTTTCACAGTAAAACACTGATTAATCAACCTGACTTCCTTCATCATCTCAAGTATTTATTACCTAAATCCTGACGTGTACTTGAAATTACTGACTTTTCTTCGGGATCTGAACCTGCCTTTGTGTTTGCCCAGCAGACTGCTTCTGATCCTGAGTGCTTCATGATTAATGTTAACGCCTTGGATGAATACAGTGTAATTACAGTTTATCACAGAGTGGCTGTTACTTTTCAGAGGGAGGAAGACGATGACTGCAACCCAAGAAAATAATTGCACGAGCCCAACAGGAATTTCTTGCCAACCACTGCTAATGTACCAGCTCGGTTTGTTCCATTTCGTGTCTCAGAGGCTTTCACTTTCATTCAAGGTTGTGAGTGTTTATACTGAAAGTAAATTATGGATTACTCATTATACCGACATTGTATGCTTCATAATTGTTTTAAAAGGCCTTCCAACTCTTTCTGTTATGTTGCTGCTTTTACTGTGACCATAGAAAATAAGTAGATGTGCCATGCATGCACAAACACATGGGTTTTTTATGTTTATTTTTATTTTTTATTTTTTTTTGAATATCTGTGAAAAGAGGTCAGTGGATTTGATAGAGGAGTCCAGAGTGGGAGTGCACAGCCTCATTTGTCCTTTGATTGTAGATTTCTCAGACTGGGATCAAAGGTTTTTTGGCTACATTGTTCTATTTCATTATTCACCTTATACAGTGTTTCATGAGAGGACTGACAACAAAATCATCCCTGTGTCTTTGTTGGACAGTGCTGTCTGCTGTGAATGCTCAGCCTGTAGCGCCTTAACAGTTTTAATTCTGAGCACCAGTTTCTTTTCTCCTTCATTAATTAATCTTAAGACACACTGACTTAAAACACATACAGTAATACGTTCCAGTGTGGCAGCAGTGGAACAGCTTTTGGAGATGGTTTAGCTTTATGTTTACTGTATACATTGCCCAGCCCGTCCACCCACCTATTTTCCACCACTGCCAAGGTAGACATCCTTCTCAACACCCTCAGACATTCCCAAGTTAGATAGGATATGTTATCCCCTATCCTTTTGGTGCAAGGGAGCAGAAGATTTAAAAGAATCTTAAAAAGTGAGCAAGTTCCAACTCAACTTTCTTTCAGCAGAAATCATGTATCAAGTAACAGAAAGTGTCTGATGCATTATCCACAATTCCAGTGTTGGAAAGCCATGGGAGAAGAGATTTTAGATGCTGTTCAACGGTCCAACAAACATATTGATTGGAGAACAGCGGTGCATAACTTCACTAACCAATCCACTTTTTTGTTCTTGGGATCCATCTCATCATCACTCATCTCACTCATGAACACAAATCTAACATACCTGAGGCAGAGATTTGCTTCCAACAGTGCCCTGCATATACCACTCAGATACTGGTATTCACTTTCTTTCCATTGCATCACAAATTTCTGCAGTTCACACCAGAGAAAATGGCCAGATGAAGCCAAAAGAATGACATCATCTGCACAAAACAGAGACAATTAATTCATTTACTTATATTTAGTTTTTATTAGAAAGTTCACACTTTAGAGCTTAGAGAAGATGAGGAGACAGCTGGGGGACAACATATAGGACAACAAAGATCCTGGTCCAAAATATGTTTGACACACAACACAAAGGCAACCAGGGACCCATACATACAATTCTGAGGCCACTGTAATGGACACCCTTCCTACCCGGGTTCACTTTGGACTAAATTAAATCAGTGAGAATCCATGACAAGGCACAAATCTATATATAATATATAATCTATATATAATATACAATGCACACTGACAATCCGACCATATGGTAATATGATACCCAGGGGGACATGGCCATAAGCCTTCTCCAAGTCCACAAAGCACATTGCACTGGTGCTGAATGTCGTTCACAACAGTTAAGCACTAGTGCTCTGTCCATATTGCTCCTACTGAATCCAAGGTTCAGCAGCATACTCCACATAAGTGAAAAATATGCTCATACAACACATTGCTTGTTTTCATGCAAAATCAGAGAACATAGAAAACCTGTACGTTTCACTAAAGTTTACACACAGTAGTCTAATCAAGAAATGGGGTCAATGATTAGCCAGACTGACAATATTCATTCAGAGATACTGTATAAGTAGTCCCATACTGTGCCATGCTAGTAAAGTTCATTAACATGACCACAAATTAAATAGCGGCTGCAATGTCTGCAGTGGAAGAAATAAAATGGTCAATTTATATGCAAATCTCAACCTTTTACAGACAAGAGGCAAAAATAAAACCTCTTTTCTCATAAATATTTTCCTGCATTACATGTAATGATGTATACAGCATAATTTGCTTGCTTCTTTGGGAGAGTTTGTGTGTGTACTTATTAAACCATCTTAAAAATGTCAACCTCTCCCATCTTTAACCAGTGCTGATGTGAAAATCACTAAATAACCTTTCAGAAAGATTTAACAATCTTTATGACCCACACTTGCAAAAGAGGATGTCTCCCTCTCTCTCCTTCCCTCTCTGTAAGATGTTCGCTATACCAGCACAGAATAACACATTAATAATGCAGTGCAACAAAGCTGAAGCTATGCATGCAGAGAGGTATGAACTGTAAGGTTACAGCGGGGTCATTTTTCACCAATGAAGACATAAAAAGAAATGAAAAAAGTTTAAAAAACAGCAAGTGTGCCCTTTGGTTTCCAACATACAGTATTTAAAAGGCTAATGAGTTAGACAGTTTCACCATCCCTGTATACGTAACAGCTCAATAAACAGTTTTACCAAACCTCCTTTTGTCTATATTACTATAACTGGCAGGATCCAGTTTCTGCAACCTTGTAGCACAGCTTTACCACCAAAGGTGGTGATATGTACACAGCCACAGCCAAAACAGGTGCACCACAAACCAGCCAACATACCTTCAACAGGTTAATTATGCACTGGCTGTACCACTCGGAGGATTTTCCTCTATGTTTATCCCAATCAGGTTGTGTTAATGGGGCCAAGTTTGGCCGGTGGACACCAGCTCTCGTGTGCAGCAGCAATCACTGAATACAAGAAAATAATGGAACAAACACCATGATGAGTGGGTCAAGTGAAAGGTCAAATCAAAGGCAGAACCTTGTCTAGAACCCCCATCCAAGTTATCTGGAGAGCTGGGTAATCTGGACTGATCCAGACCTCACAGTAGTTCAACAAACTCTGAGAGAAATAGTGTCACAGATTAAAATGAAGCAAACTTTTGATGCAGATACTGTACTATGACACTTGATACTCCAGGAAAATGTGGGACTTAGTCTTTGTAGAAGTAAAATATGTTCTCTTTAACTCCAACTTTAGAAGGTGGGTTTGGATCCATAGGTACTCTTGTTCAGTACATGTACAAACTAATCGTTCACAACAAATTGTTAAATGGAACTGACTAGACACAGTCACTGACTGAAACAGTGGCTATTTGACCATTTAGTGCAACAGCCCCAAGTAAAAGGATAATCCCTTCAGATCCTTACCTGGAAACTCAAGCAAATCCTGTTTCCCCTGGTAATCCTTTCCCTCTTTTCCAAACCCATCACCCACATTTCAAGGCTAATTGTATTTTATTGTGCGCCTGTCACATCTAACATCTGTCTCTAGCACAGACAGTGTGACTTTTTTTAAAGTGTTAATTGTTCTTTTTTTAATCCTTTTCAGCCGGGATTTGGCATAGAAAAGAAAGTAATATATAAACGATCAAGTAATGTCAAGTAATTCCTAGCCACAAAGAATGCAGAGAACAATATATTATTACAATGGCTAGGAATATAGTATAATATAGATATGGTTTTCCTTTTTACTCCCACCCACAACACTTAGGTGTTTCTCAGCTGAAGTATCATACACAGGTTCTTGTGATTCAACAAGATAAATGTTATCATATATAGTTGCTTTTTGTGTTTTGTAAAAAGTTGAAATTGAGGTCTTATGAATATTGTAGAGGAATGAATCAGGGTTTATGACAAAAACAGTGAAATTTAAAGAAAACTTTGGATTGGGAAAGATGTCAAGTGGTAAGAAAATAAAGAACCCAAACTGTCAAAGACACACAAAGCTTTCACAGTCACAACGGAAGTGATGGTAGTGTAAAATGCTTTTCATCCATTATATCTGTCTGCTTCCCTCACAGCAGCCCCCTGGGACATTCCCTCAAAGACAAAGCAGGGGATTCCTGAAGCAGATACTTTTGCTCACATAGATGTTGAATTCGTATCCAAAGCATCTCTACAGGCCTGCACACCCTAATGGATATCCTATGGTGTTTAACAAGCACGGAAAGAAGCATGGAGGGAAGGTATGCTGGAGCCGAGATCTCTAGTCCGCCTTTAACAGTCCTGGAAAGAAAAATCACAGAACCTATTCAGATACACTCGGTGGTATCTATGTAAAAATACATTTGACTTGCTCAGACATGCTCATACTTTGCCTATCTGTGAAAAGCAGGTTAAAAACTTTTCTCCATTCCTTCTTAAACTTCAGCTTGCATGCATACCATGACCTACCTTGTTTCTCTGGCTTTATCTTTTAGCTTCTTTTTAATTAACTTCTCTCCAATTAATTTGTATTTTAGTGTTTCATGTCATTTCACAAATTTGATGTGTTAATACACTGCATGAAGCTCTTTGAATAGCTTCTCTCTATAAAAGGTGCAATATAATTAAATTGCCATACACTGCTTCATTGAAAATCAGAGATTGGAAATAGTGTCTTGTTAATAATAATGTTATACTGCAAATTAATTCATAGAGCCTGAGTGATTTCATATACTACATTATATATCATCCCTCCCAGTTTTATACATGGTACTTTTATATGAAGGTGCAATGCAAACAAAAGGTTCACCTGCAACCAAAAAAATCTTAACACAAGATTTAAACTCGTCATTAAACTCAAAGACAAAATGACAGACAGACTTTTTAAAAGTAAAAGAAATGTTATTTTTTCTCATCATTAATCAATATTAATCATTAATATACTGCAGTGGTTTGTATTTCACATATCCATAAAGCTGTGGAACTGACAAAAGATAGATTTTTAAAAATGTCTTAGTTGCTGATGTGAGTCACACAGAAAATACTGCATCCTCCATTTCCTATTATGCAGTCAATGCAATGTTTTTTTTTTTTTTTTATCCTATCCTTTTACCTGGTAAAGGCCTTTATCTTTTAATATCTACACTGGTCTGTAACACAGATACTCTAGGAAAGAAATAGTAAGTACGTCCAATTTAAAACCACATCACTTATTACGTAACTACAGTATCTGTCTCAGATTGGTGAAATCTTGCAGTCCTGCCTCTCCTACCTCCCGTCTAATCTAAAAAAAATGTGCAAAGACAAGGATTGTGGGGGGAGCTGAATGACGACTGGTTGCTCAAAGAAGTCACCTGTAACAGAACCCACCTGTCAATCAAAGCAGCCATGCTGTTAATTTCGCCTTGTTATACATTTTAAATGGGTGGGTTAAATAGAAATTCAGTCTTAGTACAGTTATCGGGCTGTAAATATGATTTTTTCTGTGAAGTTGGGCATTTTAATAAGGGGGTTTGTGGAGACTGACTTGTTGTCTAGCAACTGTGGTTTTTGACACATCTGCTTCACTTCACAGCCACAGATGTTGTCGCTTGGTCCTGATGCTGCACAGTCCAGGTAACATTGAGTTCACTATAATTATTCCAAGGTTGTGGTCTGATAAACAGTAAATGGCGATTAATTTTTTTTTCAATCTCTGACCACAACTACAAATGTCCTTGTGCATGAACAGATTCCCTGCAATTGTTGTCCATTATTGTGATGTCAAAACATGCAGTAACAATACATCAAATATAAGATCTTTCCTTTGAAAATGCTACTCTGTTCCTTATTTTTGCGCTTTCAATTATGTTTTCTGACACCAGTCAAGAGATCTGACTAAAACAATAGTATTAACAACAACAGTGGGGGTGGGTTTTTCCTTATTAGTGTGCATCTGTTTGCACTTGGTAAGCTCAGTTGCAGAGCATGGGATGACCCATATTCCTGCCCTGTTATCTCTGATTGCTGCACTGTGGCAGAAGCTTGATTAAGTGTTTTTTAGCCACCGTGCTGTTCTTGAAGTATGGTGGAAAAAGTGAAGGCTAACATTTGACTTTCAAATGAGCCTGGCAGAGCTAAACTTGGAAGCCACATATAGGCGTACTATTCTTGAACACTGGAAGCAGAAAAGATAGAGAGGTTGAAAGAAGCAACGAAGACGTGAAACAAGAGAACAACCCCAAGTGAGAGCTGCATTCCTGTCTTAAGAAACTTTCATGGAGTAAACACACAGGCGGTAGTCTTGCTCTGTAAAATAAAGTTATGCGGGCAACAAATCTCTTTTAATCTAATGTGTGTGTGATTGAGTTTTCTGCCAATGCTCTGTGCTATTTGTGGTCACCATGAGGGGAAATATTTAATTATCGTGCATAAAGTGTGTCAGCATTCAGTGTTTCGCAGTCAAAAAAGACAGTGAGGGACCACACACATCAAAATTCAGACTGAAGTATTGTCAAATGTTCTCCCACTCATTTTAGTTCTAGTAAGTGACAAATTGCTTTGAGTGTTGGCACACCCTGAGAACCTGTAATGACTGAGAGCTTATCAACAGTCAATCATCAGATCCAATTTTAAAACATTCAGAGGAAATGAATATTCATAGAGTGCGGCTGATTAACGTATCACACTGTTTAATGGAAACTTTTGCTAAGTGTGTCAAGTGCTGTGTGTGTGTGTGTGACAATATCACACAAAAATAAAATCCAAGGTTGATGAATTTGGCACACAGCAACAATAAGATAAATATATACCTCAGTGCATTTTATATTGTTTGTTAATGAAATAAGTAAAATTGGGACATTTGTATGATTCCATTTTCCAGTCCTTTAATATGTCTGTGAATACAGAATTGTGTATTACTTCAGCACAACCCTTCAACATTTCTTTCTCGTAAACATTTTCCGATCGGAAAATGTTTTTTATTAGTTTATCATAAGGATGAATGACACAATATTCTGTCATGTGCAGCAGCTGGCAGGAACCTAAGCACCAGTGATCTTACAGGCGAGCACACAGGATGTCACACATTGTTAAAATAAATTCAACATGTTTTTAGCCAGGAAATTCTGTTCATACTGGATAAACTGATTTTCTATTCACAGCCGATGCATGGTGGAAAATAACAATGTGGAGTTTGGGGTGGTGGATGACAACAACCGACAGCCAACCAACGCTCACTCACTGGACATTAACGACTCAATCCTGCGGCTGCAAAGTGTTCTGGCTGCACCATAGCTGCCAGAACTGTTTGTGCTTGCACGCCGCGTTTCAGAAGCATCCTGCCGCTCTGCTACCGCAGTTCAGGGCGGATTGAGCTGGTCAGAAGACAGACACACAAAGGGCATAGATAATCTGCTCTCTCTGTTTTCAAAATAAAACTCTGTGCAAACTCTCCATCTTAAAAACAGACAAAAGGGAAACTTTTTAACTACATAGCCTGCTTACTAATTGTATAAACCAAGGAGAAATGACCAAATCCAAGGAAGTTATTAAACTATGAAGCCTGGTGGAGAACGGACTGCAACATCAAAGCTGTGCCTGGGTGTAAGAGCTCTAGCCATCCAAAAGCTGATGAAAGACCACACAGCTGTCCTCTGCATCTGCAACTTACCTCTCTGAATACATCCCTTCAAAACATGCAATGAAAATGATTACAAATTAATACATCAATAAAGTTAACATGTGGCTATTGCTGTCACGCACCGTAAATTCATTCTCATTTGGCCATCCATCTTCACTAACATGATGCAGCTGAAATTATTATCCCATAAAAAAGATGCAGATTGTTGTGTCCAGTGTCTCGTCCCTGTAGCTCATAAGTCGCATCAGCAGGTTGTGAGAGGTGTTTAATGTACATGCCGCTACTACAAAATTTACAATGGCCTCACATTTTGCTTGTCACATGTGACGGATGAAGTATATAATTGGAAAAGGGATGCAGGGCATGGAGTGAGCCTTCTGCTGCTGCATCTCCTTCATCCAGATGACCTAGGAGGAATTCAGGTAGAACAGCATCCCTCCTGGGACATAACTGGTCAGGTGAGGCGGCTTGTGACTCCTAATATTGAGAGTAATCCTCTAGGTAAACATTAATTTGTTGTGGTCATGCAGAGACGCTATTGGGCTTTATGTCGCCTGAAATGAATGGATAAGACAAGATTTGTGGGCTGTGAGTGTTAGCAAACCAGCGGTACAACTAATAATCCACCCTCTGTTGACATACAGTCTTGGCTGCTCTGCAGATTTAAAGGTTACCTGTGAGCTACTGACTCGCTAAAAATAACTCTGTAGTAGATTGCCATACCTGTCAACCTTATATAAGAGGTACAGCAGCTGACAATGAACCTGCGGGTAACAACAATGGAATCTCCTTGAACATGTGCAGTCAAAACGGATAATGCAGTGATCACAGCTCAAATTATATTTTCACAGTTTTTCCCTCTGCTTCATGTTTTTAACTATTCTGCCATACCCTGTGTTTCTTGGTTTCCTTTGTCAGTTCGTCTGTGTCTGTTTCTGAGTTATTAAAATGACCTTTTTTGTACACCTTCACATCTGCTTCCTGGACTATTGTGACACTTGGCCATCAATATTTCTGCGTTTTATCCAAACAACAAACACTTCAGATGTTTGTCATGAAGCACTCTAGGAGCTTTCACAACACTGGGTGAAATAAGTGGATGTTCACAGTGTTGTCAAGATAAAGATGAACACATTTTTTTTACATCTCGAAACACGTTTTGACTACATCGAGGTTGGGGGTGCTCCCCTGTGAGCGTGCTCTAAATTTAGAGCTTCAGGGATGTTGGACAGTGATCAGAGAGACTGCAGTATGAAAAGGTCCAAAAGTCCTAAATGATATTTACCATCTCCACTTGAATGAACGTTTTCCATTGACTTTATTTTGATGTGCAAGTTTCTCTTCTCTATTTTCTTCCCTCCCTCATGCATTTGTGAATTGACAGATTCATTTTTCATCAGGAAAGCATGTGGTCTCTAATGTTCCGACCTGATACATGTCAATAAAAACAGCTTTCACTCATCTGTTCCTGATGAGTTGTTGCAGAATCACGTAGGGGTAGCACTGTAGTGTATTTTATACAGTAACATCTCGCCGCATCAACCCATCTCCATCGAAACCTAATCTCCCTTTTTGAATTACACTAAAAATATGAAACACACTCCAAGATGAATACACCCCCCCCTCTTCAACAGAAAGAGAATATAAGATTTTGTTTTCCGGATATAATGTTAAAAATTGGGCTCTTTAAACCTGATATCAGAAGCTTCGACCCTCTTCACTACACCTGCTAGACAAGCTCTTAAACTTGAGTCATTACATCAGTTCAACATTTCAGATGAATGGCATGGGAAGGTTATTCGGTGCTTGCATCCAGGCACCCAAAGTGTTATGACTGAGGCACTAGAGAGAGGAAAGTGCACTCAAATCACCAACCAGCATCACAGTCAGAAAAAAAGGCCAATTTCTTCCAAGAGTACTCAGGTCCTCTGTCAAGGTTCATGCATGGAGATGAGACAACTGCAGGACTGCCTAAGATCTCAGATGAGCCAGGATGTAGGAATGAGGAAAACGGTGAACAATAGTAAAGGAAAAATGTTTCAGGTCCTCAGCATAATACATGGTTGTCAAGGCAACACCCAATGAAATTTAAGAGGAACCACTAGCAGCTCTTGTTTCGCACTGCAAAACAAATCAGCAGCACCCGTTCAATTAAAACATTTTAACAACTAAGGCTCGCCGTTACCCCCATAGGCATGCACATATTGTAAGAAGGACGCATAGGAGATGTGTTAAAAGTATATTGTGGATTGAGCTAGGGCGTAACAAAGGTAAACTTACCACAACCTGCTGCTCTGTCTGCACATGAGGTCACGTCGAAACAGGTCCCCAGGGAACGTGGCCCTTATGTATGGTTCTGGAGGACAGCATGAAGTGGGAAGTGGGAGTAGGGGAGTTTTTGTGGGGTTATGTAAATAGGTTCATACTTATATATTCATGTGTATGTATTTGTTGGTGTTTAATAATGGTATATGGGTTTGTAAATAGGTGTTTATATTGTATATATTGTATTTATGTAAATATTTATAGTTTATTAATATATGTGTAAATATGTAAAAACCCCTATCAATGGTTTAAACTAATTAGTCATGTGATTAAGGAGAAATAGATAAAAGCGACGGAGAAATGTCTGTTCAGGTAGCGAGTTGTGGAGTTGGTATTGGATGGAGATTGGAGAATTGGATTTTGAGGATGGTAGTGGTAGTGGTAGTGGTAGTGGTAGTGGTAGTGGTAGTGGTAGTGGTAGTGGTAGTGGTAGTGGTAGTGGTAGTGGTAGTGGTTAGTGATGGGTAAATGAAGCTTTTATGAAGCACCGAACCACTTGAGCCAATTGTTTCGAAAATGGGTTCATTACTCGAAGCTTCAGTTATGGTGACCTCTCCTGGCGAAGTGCCAGGCTGCAGTCAAATTAGGTTAGTTGGTGGACAGGAAGTTTTTAAATTACACACGCACACTGATTGTCCTATTCACAAATAAAGAGAGGGTGATTATGTAGGATGGGGGGCAGTCAAAGATTTTTATTGAGATACATTATTATTTTCAACACTTTTTGGATTGACTCGGTTTCTTTTTATGCTGACAATTTCTCCACATTTTGAAAACACTCGTTCACAAGGAACTGATGAGGCAGGTGTGCATAAAAATTGTTATAAAATGTTGAAGGCACTCAAATTCAAAACTGTCTCGATCTGTCACCTGTCAGAGCGGAGACGAGGCAGTGCCATTCATTCACCTGATTGGACCGCAAACCAGTCAGGTGATTCATTCTGGCAACGAAGCAGTTTCTGCTTCGGACGTCATATGTCACGTGTTTTTTTTCGCACCAAAGCAAGCTTCGAAGCAGTGCTTCTATGGAATTGTAGTCCAGGGTTTGAAGCACGTATCGAAGCTTCAGTGTCGCGCTGCCATCACTAGTAGTGGTAGTGGTAGTGGTAGTGGTAGTGGTGTTTGATTTTGTATGTGTGGAATAAACACACATAGTGATGGGTAAATGAAGCTTTTATGAAGCACCGAACCACTTGAGCCAATTGTTTCGAAAATGGGTTCATTACTCGAAGCTTCAGTTATGGTGACCTCTCCAGGCTGCCAGGCTGCAGTCAAATTAGGTTAGTTGGTGGACAGGAAGTTTTTAAATTACACACGCACACTGATTGTCCTATTCACAAATAAAGAGAGGGTGATTATGTAGGTGGGGGGCAGTCAAAGATTTTTATTGAGATACATTATTATATTATTGAGATACATATGTCACATGTTTTTTTTCGCACCAAAGCAAGCTTCGAAGCAGTGCTTCTATGGAATTGTAGTCCAGGGTTTGAAGCACGTATCGAAGCTTCAGTGTCGCGCTGCCACCACTAAACACACATACATTACCACCTGGAGAATCATTCTCTTGTGTTTTGCCTCCGGACAGCTCGGGCAAGTTGACAATAAGGATGAGTCCTCAAATACTCGATTTGGACATCTGCATTTTTTCAATACCTTTTCAAATAAATGTATTAACTAACCCTTTTTAGCTGAAAATAATGCATTTTATTTTTTTCAGTCACAAGTACTCAATAATAACTTAAGGTGAGTACTCAGACTTCTTAATTGCTTAAAATGCTCATCACTAAAAACGCTGAATAGGATAAGGCAATAATGTTCTAGAGTGAGAAATAATCTGTCTCAAATATGGATTTCAATATTACAGCAAAGCCGGTTTATTAATTATAGAACAAAGTTCATTTCATAGATAAGAAGTACTTCATGAGACTGCCCCGTTACTTCCTAACTGCATCTTGAACCTTCAAATAGACAGACGGATGCTTCACTGTGAGAGTCGGGGAATAATTGTACTACTGTTTGTGCGCTGAAAAGGTCTAATCTAGTTACTATTCTAGTGTTGTTTAGACTTTATGAGTAAAAAATAAGGAGTTCATGGAGAAAGAGAGTAAGAGCTTTGCTCTAGGATGACATTTAATCGCGGTAGGGTGGAGGACAAGGTATTTCTTCAATTAAAAACATCTTAAGGAAAAAACTGCTGTTTAACATGGTGTTTCTCAGTCATATGAAATCCATAATACTGCTGTTTTTCTCTCCCACCCGCAAGTTAATTGCTTTCACCTGGCCTCCCAGGTGTAAACCCCTCACTGATTAGAAAGCCTGAATCAAAACCTGACTCCACATCCACCTCCACACTACTACCATACCATTACATCCCCTAAACACTTCCCATTCATTTTGACTGACATTCAATTAAGAGAGAAAGCGATGCTCACAGACGAGGAACTGAGGTAAGATGAAGCATGAATTGCAACAGCTCTAAAATGCACTTCACTCTGACCTCACTCTCTGCCGACCTGGAGCATCAGCTGCCAATTAGGAAGATTTAAATGACTTATGATTGGGTCAGTAAATTAGATTAGGTTGTTTATACGTTTTTTTTTTTAGTTTTTAAATAATTTTTTGACAGTCAAAACAATACATGAATCAATATTCATCCATCCATGAGCTATAGCCTTTATTCTTTATATTACACTCCAGACAGGTCACCAGTCAGTCGTAGCGCTGATGGACAGATAGAGATGGACAGCCATTAGCTCTCACATTTACACCTAGAGGCTATTTCAAATCGCCAGTTAACCAAACCTGCATGATTTAAAACTGTGGGAGGACACCAGAGCACCTGGAGAAAACCCACTCAGGTACAGGTAAATATAATATGAAAAGCGGAGCTTCAGCATGTACAACTTATTTAAATAAATCGTACACTCACACACTCATCTAGTTGTGCAGGCAAACTAGTGACGAGCTGTAAGCTCTATTGCAAGTATAGCTATTTCCAAATCGTTTTTTTTTTATTATTTTATGTTTAGACATAATTTACCATATTAATTCACCATTGTTATATGGTGGCCATTTTCCTGTGACACCATGCTTGTGATGTGCGGCTCAAATGTCGTACTACTGTAGTCCAGGTCGCAAATCATAAATGTAGGGCATCTGACAAATTGTTACCATTTCACCACTGATCAGTAACTAAAATCAGAATGGGTAGTGAAAATCTAAAGAGACATCAGGCCATATATCAAGATAAAAAAAAATACCATTACAGTTTGATAGTGTTAGGCAATGTGATATGACACAACAGAATTTTCTATTGACATTCCACTTATACTTGTTTTATCTTCCATGTCTAGCACTGCCATTGCAAGCTGACATTTTTTTGTTCTCATCCAATACATTCGATTGTGTTTACCTTGTGTTAACCTACATGACAGACCCTCCAGGAATTCACAATGTTGCGATCTGCAACTTCAATGCAACTTCAGTGAATCCCTGTGAATTCAGGACGGTGTTGCGATTTTAACCAATCACCGCGATTTTTCCGCAACTTCCGCGCAGTCTGCCCAGGGGATTGAACCCAGCAGGTCAGGGACGGCCGCACGGTGCAGGAGGATCCCCTTGTGGGGCCTCTCCCCGGCGCTGGCTGGCATTTCCTCCACGGTGGTGTGTCACGACCGGCTCTGGTTCGGCTTGGAAAGGCTCGGGGGCGAAGGTGGAGCCACGAGCTTTACAGCGCCTGCTCTCCCGGACGTCGCCGCTTCCTGAGGCCGTGGACTTAGTGCTCGCTGCGCCCTCTCCGGGGCTCACCCTCGTGACCCCTCTGACTGTCGAATCGTAACTTTCACTTCCTCCCGCAAGAAAATTTCAACAAAAATGTTAAAAGCAGCGCAACTTTCAATGCAATTTTTTTTGAAAACCTCATGCAACAATCAGGCATTTTAGGCTGCAACTATTTTTAAAAAGGCCCAGGAAATCCTGTTGGGACTGACATGACCAATAAAACTTGAACTTAAAACTTGTACTTGTATAGCTACATAACTGGCAGAAAGAGAAAAATATCTCTATTTCTATGTCTATTTATTCAATATATATGCACATCATGCATGCGTTCTTCAAAAAATATATATATATTTTTTTAGCAATGTGGTGTTGGAACATTGCAGCAATGATGCCACAGCAACTCTTTGAGAGACTTGTCTGGACATTAAATTTTACATAAGAGATCTTGGTAATTAGGGTAGAATATTTTATTCCAATAGTTTCAAGATCCTTACAGCTACACTGCAGATCAATGGTAAGGATGAAAGGACTAAAAGTTAGGCAGTGTCAAATTCTTTAAAGGAGCCACTTGTTTTTGAAAGAAGCCCTAGCATGTCCATCTATGACAGGCACTTGTGAGGAGAAGAGACTTTGACAGATGAGAGGAAGCAGCAGCACAATCTGAGACTGGATGACCAGGTGAAGCCCTGATGGATGTTCAATTAAGATTCTGACATCTCAATCAAAAACAAGGGATCATAAGTTTATCTCTACAATAAAGACATCATCATCTGTCAACTAACATGTCTGGGTTGGATTCCAACCTGCATTTCCTGTTTATTTTCAGCTGTCATGTACATAAGGTATAAAAAAATGAATACATTTAAGTGATGAGGCTTAAGGCGAGATGTAGTGCATAAGCTATCACCACTACTTTGTTGTTTATTCTGCCTTTTAAAAGGAAATGGCATAGTTAGTGGTAAGAAAATCAAATTAAAACATGCCTGCAGAGAAAACATCGTATATCTACAGTATCAGTACATTCTCCACCTATATCAGAGGCTTTAGAGTTGTATCATGAATCTGCCCTCAGCTAGTGTGAGTATGTACCCTGGGAATATAACATCTGGGCTGGCTCTGTAAACAGGATTGTGATATCTTTGTTAGTCTTTACTAACACAGCACTCAGTGGTGAGTGGGAGAGGTGAGAAAATGCTTGTTGTCCTTCTAAAGGGCGGCCGTCGCTCAGTGGTAGAGTGGGTCGTCCACCTCCTTGCCACGGCTGAGGTGCCCTTGAGCAAGGTACCGTATGTCACCAACATCTGCGCTGGGCACTGCAAATCGCTGCCCACCGCACCAGTGTGTGTGTATATGGCACATGTCACTATGTGTGTGTGATCCTGTGCATGTGCATATATGTTCCGACAGGTGCCAGCTGGATGGGTTTAATGCGGAGGAATAATTTCATGTGTGTATATAACATGATTAATAAAGTTTTAACTTTACTTATCGACTCTGTGATTTACAGTCTCCTAATGAAGCTAATTTGCTGTCAACTATAGCTGCTGTTAGCTAATGTTAGCTGAGTTTGTTAGCTGGGCTGTGTTGGTGTTAATGTCTGTAGTGCAGGTGGACCACCGGGAAGAGGAAGTTTTCAGGCCCAGGGCACTGGGAAATGCTGACTGGGAGTGAAGTTGAGTTGTCTTGCCAGAATCGAAGCTGGGCCACCGGGCAATGTAACTGCTCAGCAGCCTTTATGGACACAATGGCAGAGGTGAAAAGACTAAAGGGGACAAAGGCAGAGGAAGCCAAGAAGGTACAATGAGTTAAGGAAGAAGCAAGCTGACCTTTTTGATCAAGAAATGTGCATGTACAATGTCCATATTTATGAAAGTGGTGTTACACTCTGAAACTGGGAGAAATATACAGATTTCTACACAGTGTTGCATTAAGGCAGAATTGTAATTTCAAGTGCTGTCTGGCCATATAGTTGCCATCGCTATCATTTCTATATATGAGAGCCTTGTGGCTGAGGAGTTGCAAACTTGTCCTCAGACTTTAATACAGACAATATAAGCTTGTCCTCATATTTTTAGACTAAGCTGAACTGTGTGCATGTGAGTTGAATGCTAAAATAAACATGCTAATATACTGATTTACAGTATATGTGACCAATAATTTGTGTGATGCAGTCTTTATCCAGAATCAGAACATTAGTCTGTCATGGCACGCATGTCATATTATTGGCTCTATACATGCTGAGTTATCAATCAATTCTGCTTTCATCTCATGAAATTGAGTGATAAAATCCTATGAAAGTGTGTGGATTTTTAAATCAATATTAATTACACTGGAGTTTACCTCCCCAATAACATGACTGACATTATTTTCACATAACCAGGTTTTAATGATCACCACTGACAAAGAGTAAATGACTTAGATTACTGCGATATGGATATTTCGTCTGCATGGCCCTGTTTGTTCACTGTCAGATAAGATCACGTTTTATTAGAAACAACAGCATGAAGTACAGAGCAAAATCAAATTATGTTCAACATTGTGCTGCAGAGATAAATATTCTCCAGTCAGCAGCTCTCTGCATCACATTAATTCTTTGGCAAAGATTAGCGTTATGTGTACAGGAAAGTAAATTTGGGTCGTTTGTCTTCGAATTGGGCCCTTCACTAGGAATTAATTGTTCTCCATATGTAGAAGAATAGCAAAGAATCTGACTCTGTCCAGACTTCATTTGTTATAATTACTGTGTCTGAAAAAACAAATCAGAAGAGAACATATTCTGATGTGTGGGATAATTTGAACAATTCATCAGCTGCAGTCAAACTGCTTGCTAGTTCTACTAACTAATAAGTGGAAATAGACTTCAGGTTCAAATTCAGTGGTGGTGTTGGTAGTAACTTTATGATGATGACCATTATTAGTTGTAGCAGTAGTAGTAGTCGTGGCACTGTGGCAGCACTAGTACGTAACTGACTAATAAAAGCATATCAAAAATTGTAGACATATCAAAAATTGTAGACATTCATAACAAGTAGTATAGTTTGTGTATCTCAAAGAATATGAATTTAAGTTCAATTTGTTGTGTATACAACTAATAGGCCTGAAGACAGGTGTCTCTGGATAATATATTGCTATATACCTACAGTATATAGCTAATAGCTATTGCATCATAGCAATTTGTTTCTCTATTAGCTGGATCATACATTGGTTGAATTTCTGCAACTGGTGCCGCAGCCGAAGATCTTTAGTAATGACAGAAAATCGCAGAAGAAGTGAATAACAAGTAGGTAGATTTAGTAGTCAGATTTCAGATCTTATTTCCGATGGATGAAAGCTGTGGCCATGTGAAGCAGCTAAATCAGTCAGCTTACATCAATCTGCACATCCTCCACATTGTTGCCAAGTTTGTGGCTAATTTTACAGTTGCTAATTTTAATATATGTAGCTAGGCTACAAAGCTCTTATCCTGTTTAGATTGCTAAACAAAACCGATATGTGGGCAGCAATTCAAGTCTGAGCCAAGCTAACGCCATCTTCCCAGTTGTAAATAGGGCAATAGCCCAGCTTGTCATGTTAAATATTTTTCTTAATTATGGGTAATGTCTATAAACAGACATCTGCATATGAATGCTGAATCTATAGGTAAGGAAACAAGTTTTCATCTGGTTTCCCTTTTTAGTCCGAGTAGTATTGACTTTTGGGTGGTTGGGTGGCTTTGGTTGCATGCAGGTAAATAGTCCATGTGGAGACAAAAGCAGGCAATACGCAGGTACAGGTACAAATGCAAACCCAGAGCCACTTGGCTATAGTCTGATGACAATTTATCATTAATGTGCAGATATCAGTCTATAGAGATTGACATTCTTGCCTCAAGTGATGAATTGGACTGTAAAAAATAATGGCATATGGAAGAGGAAGTCTTGGCAGGGATATCCATTATCTGTTTTCTGAATATGTCCTGGCTACGCTGGAACCCACGGTCAATATTTTGAAAAAAAATATCACAAAGTCATGCAAAAAAAGGTCACTGAAGATTTTTTGCTGTGCTTTAATGTTCATGGAAAGGTCAAATACAATAGAATCGCTCAACAGCACCTTCTGTAACTTCATGTAGATATCAGTATTTTACACTCACAGATTTCTTCTGCTATTTAAATAGTTGAGTCTCGTTCTTTTGTGCTGTCACTTTATTTGCTGAAAGTTTTGTCCAAGTAGGAAGGTATTTTATCTTCTTTCTGTAGTGCAATAATGAAATAATTCAAAATATTAGCCAAGGCAGCAGCGTAAGAATACTTTACTGCATTAGAGTAGTGACACAACAATTAATTGTTGGATTAGTTGTCAACTTTTAAATGAATCAACAACTATCTTGGAAATGCTTTATTTCAGTTTTCACTTTTTGTTTCTTCCTTTCATCGACCTTCGAAGTAAACTGAAAATTGTTGGATAATCGTTCGATGATCATTGTGGATAAAACTGGACATATGAGATGTCACCTCAAGCTCTGGGAACATTTTTACCTATTTTCTGACATTTTACAGACCAAACAATGGATCCATTAAAAAGAAAATGATCAACTAATGACCAATAATGAAAACAATTAGTTGCATCATCTAAGGGATACAAATCCCAAAATGTACCCTTTAATTGTAATCTCATCAGTGCACCAGCCAGCCCCAAAGTTGGCACTACCAACCATTACTTTGTCACTATAATTGCTCAACTCTTTGACCTAAATGGTTGTAATAAATCCTCCCCCATAGGTGGAGTACATTTTTTTCCACTCTCTCGATGGAGAATTTGCCCAGGTCATAAACTTGGGGACAGTCCAGCAGATCCAACCTACACTCTTTTCACCTAAGAAGCCAATGAACCATCAGACACTACAGTGTCCATGGCGCAGCATGAGCAGATGACCTGAAATCAATGACCCCATGTTTAAATGATCAGCAGCACAGTGGTAATTTATTCCTAAACGATAGGCAGAAATCAATACATTTTCACAACAGGAAATGACTCATGGGACTAAAAATGAGAAGACCCATGGGAGGATATGTTGGTAATATTAAAGGAGTTTGAATTTTCCTTTTCTTGTTTATAAACCTCAGGCAAAATCACTAAGGCAGGAATACACAGCCTGTGGGTTTGTGTGCATGCTCTTGATCTTAACAAAACTGCATACGGTATGTGGTGGTGTTGGTGGTTCCAGGAGTCTAAATCATGTTTCATATGCAAGAGATTCATGGTGAGAGACAATGCAAGGGGAAAAAAATAAATAAAAAAATTAGAAGCCACTATCGTCAGGCTCATCACATCCAGGCAAATGTCAAGAGGGGTACAAACAGATCAGATGGTATATCAACTGTGTGTGTGATGCAGTATGCACTCCCCAGAGGAAGATTATCTGCTCAAATTATTTCCTCACAGTTAAGATGTACAGTAGCTCCTTCACCTGACTATAAGCAGTTGAATATTGTTATGCAACATCAGTTTGGTTTTATTTCCAAATAAAACTTTAATTAAAAGCTTCATGTGAAATAATAAAGATGACTGTGTTTACCACCATGTTTCTCTTAGCATTTCTCAACAAATTCATTCATTTCTGCAAAATTGAATTGATTTTTAAAACTTGCTTTGCTGTTTATTTAATTGTGCAGCATCTTGCCACTGTCAGTGTTTTATCTCTTTCAGTTAAGTCTAATTAATGCATGAATTTCAGTTCTGTCTCAATTTAGATCAAAATTGTGGGAGGCAGAAATGTTTGCTGGAAATAACAGAAAGAAGAAGTAGAAAAAGAAATATTCCACTTCCTGTTTTACTGAATTTTTTTGGTACAAATGGAAATCAGCGAGTTTTGCATGTACTCCATCTGCAAGAATCTGTTGTGCGCAAATGAGTAAGTACATTCCCTTAGGTAGAGTACATCAGTTGAGTAGGTGGTCCTTCAGTATAACCCAGGACACATTAGTGTACGCGCTGCTAAAATAATGTGGTCATACACGGACCAGACTACGTCCTAATGTGGTCTGAGTGGTCTGATCTCAATGCAGCCTCAATGCCTCTTCAGTGCGTTTACCTTGGATCGCATCTAAGATATAGAGTATATAATTCAAGGGCGAAAGAGTAAAACCAACAAAAGAAAGTCCTGCCATCATTATTGCAGAATGAATTTGTGAAAACTGGATGATTGTCAGTCAGTCACAGTCAGATAAAGTCAGTCTTTGTCAGGCCCTTTTTTATTTATTAAGTGTGGCATGGATGGATTTTATGACTTAGCAGGCACAAGCAGGGGTCTACTGACCTGTTTACCTAAGCCAAGCACAAAATGATCACAGGCATCCAAACTGACTACAGCCACAAAATTACGACAAAGAAAGGCAAAACTGATAAAAAGAGACAATTACTAAAGATAAATGTGACTACAGAGAAATGTAAAACAATCACAGAATGCTGAATGCCCACAAAAAATGACCACAAGGTGAAAATAATGCAATATGATCACATATTGATGCACTGTCATGACAAAAATGTAAAATGGCCACAGAGTTTGTAGCAGTTTTGTGTGTTTTTCAGTCTTGATGTCTTGCTCCTTTGGTTGGAGAGTGACCTTCTATATATCTTTGTCCAGAGGCCAATTGCGTCACAATCTGTCCATGAGAATGTGAATGTGTACTTAAATATGTCCTACATTCAAGATGTGTGTGTTTCTCATTTATTCACAACATTTTCAGTCATTTGTTTACTTATACTCACTAATTGGCACCTGAGATGCAGGGGGCTATCCCAGCATGCTCTGGATGGAAGACAAGTTAACACCATGGTAAACAGGGGTTCTGCAAACACTGCACTGTGAAAAAAGAACCACGTGTTCACGTAGAAAAACATGACAGAATGCCGTCTATACTTGAATCTAACATGATTTTTTATTGCACTGTAAAATAATATGAACTATCTAGGTGCAAAAATGACTGTATTTCTTTTAATCCAGCTGCAAGGGATTATGGGGATCACAAAATAATGCTCAGGTATAAATTTGTTTCTTATCTGGATAAATTAATAGAAGTGATTAACAGCAAAGAATACACACACTAATGCCTTCTTACAGTTTCTACAGTTCTTCTGCTCCTAATGCTAACCCATTGGTCATTATGTTTTAATACCACACAGTATGTCTGCTTTAATAGGTTCTGTGCACTTAACACTTACTAAATGATAACACTAAAAGATGCTAAATCAGCATATAGTGTATGTCTAAAATTGTGGGCAAAATTATTCTTACTAATCCTAGAGCTCAAACAGCTTGAGCATGCTGTATAAAGAAGAGACAGTTGCGAAGGTTGCTTAGGACAACATTGTCGGCAGGCAGTAATGTCAATACTGGATAAATCTGCAAAGCCCCAGATTGCATTCAGTGCTAATTTGTTTTGTTTTTATTGATCCAGTGTTTTTCTGATTTTTTTTTTTTTGGTCTTGCATTCTGTAAAATCTGTACTCGACAACAAGTAAAGATGATGGTAATTAATATGTGTGGTTAAGTTTAGACCACTACAACACTTGATTGCTGCACTAGGTTCCTGGTTCGTACCCTTGGGATCTTTCTGCGTGGCGTTTGCTTGTTCTAACTCTGTCAGCGTGGGTTCTCTCCGGCTTCCTCCCACAGTCCAAAGACATACAGGTTGATTGGTGACTTGTCTGGGGTGTACCCCCCTCCCCTTTCTCCGTGACCCTGATAACGATAAGTGGTTATGGAAAATGGATAGATGAATTCCATGCATATGGTGCTACGGTAACCTTTATTTGCTCTGTCTTGCATGAAAGTTGAACCTTGCTACATAAAATGCAGACTTCTTTTTGCAGTGATACCATTGGCATTGGATCTAAAATATCAATCACCAGAACAACTCCTCTTCATAAAACCACTGAACCAAGCAAAAAGATATTGGGATAGTGAATAGTTGAATAATAATATGAAAAATAAAACTTTTCATCTCAGAACTTCTTAATGTTTTCTGCTGACTAGAAGTAGCAGTTTTGTGGCATTAACTGTTTGTTATGCCTCTCTGGATGTTCGACACCATACGTAATCCAATGGGTGGTCATTTGAAAGTAGCATGGTGCACACATAAAGGTTTGTTTTCAAATGTTTCCACTCTCTGTTCAAAGTGAGATCACAGTGATATATAAAATATGTGAAGATATGGCACAAAGGTCCATTTGATAGGGTTTTTCCACACTAAACAGCCAGGGAACTTAATCCAAGTGAGGATGAAATATGATACTTATATCCGGCAGTCATATCAGCCAGGAATATAAACAATTTCATATTAGTGCCAAACACGGCAGCTCCATTATTGGTATTTTATGCTCAGCATCACATGTGTTTGTTCAAATAGATTATGAATCAGCAGTGAAACTATGTTTGTTACCTACACATGTTTACTGCAACTTTTGACCCCCGGTTGGTACCACGTTTAGGACTTGCTCATTCAAGGGACATGCAAACATGTGAAACCGGCATACTGTGGCCACCTCATCTGAATAAATGAATGCTGTACTCCAGAGGTCCCCAATACATGTGCAAATTATAGAGATGTTATGGCTGAGCTCTAAAATTAAGAAACTGAGCCACCCCTTGTGTTTTTGGCAAGAATATATATTTTAGGTTACTTGGATCTGTCATTAAAACCAGAAAAACGATGTTGATGGTTGTTAACACTGAAACCCTGAACATTGATGATTACAAGGATGCTACTGGACTCCATAGAGAATATGCTTATCACAGAGCTGATTTGATGACACTGTTTAGCAGACCAATACTTTCTGTACATATAACTTCAGTGTTCGCCCATATAAATGTATACTTGGGTCAACACCAATGATATTTTAAGTCTTCCAATAAACATCTGCATTAACTTACAGGCTCCTGGTTTGAGACTCTGGAAGATGCAACACATACAATTTGAGTTTCACTATACTTTCTACCCATGTAATGATTCAACAGTTTTTTATTGTTAATCCTAACCCATGTTTGTAATCCTATCCTGTTTTTAGACTCACACGGGAAAACCAGGAACTGGGATAAGAAGAAAAGTAAAGCAGTCCCAGACAAGGTTTTAAAAAAAAATTGTAAACACTGCCGTAAAGCCTCTCATGCACCCAAAGGTATGGCAAGAGAACACAAGTAATTGCAGATCCAAGCTTGCCATTCTGTATTTCCAGAACAGGACAAGGACATTGACTTGTGAACAGAAACTTTGAAGATAAATAACAGCCTTGCTGATTTTTCTTATTTCCATTACAAAGCCACTTTGTTATCACAGTTGAAAAATTGCACAAATTTGAACAACAAATAGGAGTCAATTTTTCTTGTGTTAACAAATGTCCAAAGTTTGAAAAGAAAAAGCAAAAGAGAATAAAGTGAGCACTTGTTCTGGTTATATCAAGACTGACTGATCTTTACCTTAAATTGAGTATATTCTATATAGAGAATAAATTCAATAAACAGGTCTCTTGGCCTTGGTTGACACTTCCTTATCTCGTCTGAATGCAGAATGATTTACAGCTACAAAATTTCACAAACGAGAAAACTGATTAACTTTTTTGTGACTTTTTTTTGGCATTGAACTGTTGCAAAAACGCCTTTGCATTCTTTTGAAAGCTGTACCTGTAGAGAATGAGAAGATTCTCAGCCACTGAGAGACTGTCAGTGACACCTAAACCTTTCAAATGCCGTATGCTTTCATTCTCAAGCATAAACCCCCAAAAATTCCCTCTGGGTAATGCATAGAGGTGTTAGACAGAGAGGACCATGTTGATTCGAAGGAACATGAAGACATTTTGAACAGGTTTTGGGGAAACCTGAGTGCTGGGAAGATTTTGTGTCGCAGGTGCCATTGAAAAACATGAAAGTATATACACACACTGTTCAGAGTTCAAATAGAGGGCACTGTCAGAATTAATTATGCTCATGAAACAAGCTAGTGGCCTTTGACCAAACTTTATGTTGTCTTTAAAATTCACCACAATTCATAATCATTGGGTCAGTGTTGGGTCACTACTAAATTGATCCACCTACAGTTCCAGATTTTGACATTTATTTGCTTTCTTAACAAAAGTTAGATGAAAAAATAGATACTGTCCTCATGTCTGTAGAGTGAATGTACCATCAGCAGCGGGTTAGTTGACTAAAATTGACCTATCAGCCTCTCTAATGCCAGGTATTCTTTATTGTATTTTAGAGTTTGTCACACAACTTCCAAGACCAACAGAGAATAACATTTTCCTGATGGAAAGATTGCTATGTAGCGAACCGTCATAAGCTCAGTTGGCCATGCAGCTAACTGAACTGTATAAGCCTTGGGATGCCAGGAGCCAAACCCGGCAAGAACACTACCTCAGTAGGCTACTGTATTCACTGCCAGACTGGCCACCACTGATTTTGGAGGTTGTGTTTGCTCTTGGGTCCAGCCATGTTCGCTGGAAGGTAGATGCTGTCACTAGATAACACACAATCCATGCTATGCTATGCTCAATATCCACTGCAGGTCCCTCTCTATCTGCCATTTTTACAGGAAAACAAATAATTATGCAGATGTAAAATTTCTGTTTCATGTGGACTTCATCACAGTGACTGACTAACAAGAAAAAAAAGATACACAACTCAGAAGTTGTGTATCTTGCCTCTTCCATGACTGGCACATGCTTCTTGTGTTTTTGACAAACAGCATCAGAATAGTCTTTATTTCACAGATCTAAGTGGGGAAACTGAGAAATTATTGCTGCAGTTTTTCATCTTTTGTCAGGAAGTTTCTCAGATCAATAGACCCGTTCCATCTGTAGCTATTATTAGTTCCATTGTTTCAGACTATTTTATTTTTTGATATTTTCTTTTTGCCCTGGCCAGCTTAAAACATTCCTTCAAAGATCAAGTTGTTTCGACAAGACTTGGTAATCCACTTTCCCATCCACAATGTTGGGGCTTCATAACTTTGTTGTAGAGTTCGGTGCATTGGACCACAAAGTCTCACAGTGTTATTTCAAATCATCCACCTTCCTTCCAGTGTACTATCAACTAGGTCTGGGACCACACAGACTTCCTTCCAGCCGTAACACTTTAGACATCTCATCTTTTATTGAAGCTATCCATGAGAATTTGAACAAAGCCTTTGTAAATATTTTCTTGTTGTTGTAGTAGTGTAGTAGATAGAAACCTATGTTGTTTCATCAGGTCATGTACCCATACAGATGTCACCAGGTCAACATCCATTTTCCTTATTAGAGTTCAGATGTACAGCAGAGTTTCATTTAATAGTCTAAAGGCCTGAATCCAACCCACAGGCTTCACTTGAAGACATTAACCAAGGGGATGCCTAACAAACTAGTCAGTATATGTTAAAGAATTGCAATGATATAAATTAGATTACTTGGAGTCAGTAGGCGAATACCATCAACGCACAAATTCTAAACTACCTTGAAACCATGACAGTGATGAAAATGAACCGAATTCTCCTGTCCTCTGGGGTTCTGGGATTATCAGTTCACTTTTAGACTCATAACTGAACATCAGCAAACGGAGCTCATTTACTGTATATTAAAAAGGTCAAAGCAAGCAAGTCCACAGAGCTGTTCTGCCACGTTTAAACTAATTACCAAATGATGACTGATTAATTCTACTTACTTACATTATCCCAAAGCTTGTAAAATATGACGTGTGGGCTCCAATTACATTTTAGCACAGGTGTCAGCCCTCTCTTCTAGACATTAGTTATATGCAACACATTTGAGAGCAAGAACAAATACTGTATGTTTTGAAGAAAATTGTTAAGCAGACTAAATTACATTTTCTATTAATACAAAGAGAAAATATTGTTAATTAATGTACCTGGCATGTAAGCAAGCAACATCATACACTACCCATCTGCCATGTCAACAGCAATATTAACATTTAACTGAAATCACAATCATCCCCTAATCATTACTAAAGTGTTGCTCATACCTAACCACAGACTAGAGTTTGGATACAAATCAGGCTCTAGTGTCACAGTCCTTTTGTACATCAACCATTCACCCCAACCACTGCACTGAGCCTCCAACACGTTACATAAATGTATTGTTTGTATACAGTATTATACACTCACTCACTAATTTCCATACCATGGAGCAACCGAAGACTGTGTGGGCGTGCATGAGTAATCGCTTACACAGCAATATTAATTCTCCTTCACTTCAGCGGGAGCTGTGCGAGACAGGTGACGTGAAAACCAAAAAAGACAGTTGTGATTGCAGACGAGACAGCTCCTCCTTATCGTGATGGGTATGACACTCTGCTGTCAAAACTGTTCAGTGGTCTCTGAATAAATGCATCTGACATAAAAAGAATATTCTTAGCTGAATAGATTTCCTAACCTGCATTTCTGCATTTTACCAAGTAATGGCACTGACTATACTTAGAACATTTCAGTACACTACAATGAATTGAATTGAATTTATCTAAATCAACATTTCTTTAAATGAAGGAAAAACTGACTCATGGTGAGGTTCATGTAACAAAGACCCACAAATGACCTCCTGAGGCTGTATAAAAATGAGTTCAATATAATTATTATAAAATAGATAGCTATTCTTCTCAATTTGTTTGTTGAATATGATGTTTTAGGAAAAGCTACAGGGGCATTGATAGCAAATGGGTTTATCCTCTTGTGACCTTGAATGAGTTGAGTAAATAATTGGCAAATGTGCCAATTAGATTATAAGATATTTTGTGTGCATATCATAGCTCAATGGTTGCACAAGAAGAAAGCTCACACTGTTTTCATAATAGACAGGGATCATCCTCTGGAGAGTGATTTAAAACAAACAAACAATAACAAAAAACAAGGTTGCATTTACTCATTCCCCCTCCCACGCTCTCTGGTGGTTGCAAATGTGTACACATACCCAACACTTCACAGCTCAATTCATTTATTCATTTGCAAGATGCAGTTACAGTAGCTAGCTAATGTTATAAGGCACTGATCTAGGCTACCTATCTATAATAATAACATTTATAATTTGGAACTTTGGATGCTAGATGATAACCTCCCCATTTTTTTTTTTTTACAATGAGTGCACTTTGTGAGCAGAGGGAGAGGCAGGACTTATTTGTCTGCCTCTGGCTGCTAGTGTGATTTGTTTGTTCAGTTTGTGGACAGTATGATCAGTTTAGTAAATTGTTTTGACAGATGACATTTGAAATCCAAGAATTACAATAAAGGCCAGGGTTCACTACAGACATCAGGGTTCTTTCTTTGAGGAGCATGTGGATTTCTTGCAACACTGACAAGGTAGGTAAGACCAGAGTGTTGGATCATCATCCTCAGGCACCACTGTGAGCTGGGTAAAAAGTATTGTCTCTTGAAATATACAGGGTTTGATGAATTCTTCATTTGTTTGGCTACTTGGGGGAAGTGGAAACAAACTGTAAACACATCACTGACATATCACCTGACATGCTAGGAAAACAGCTTTATAAAGCTGGAAAGGTGAAAAAAAAAGTAGCATTTATTTCGAGATGTTTTCTGGCCACTCATTTTTAATTCTACTCTAATATTCACTGTTCTTTTTTAATTATTTTTTATGCCTTTAATGATAGTACAGCTGAAGATAGACAGAAAGCAGAGAGAGGGGGAGTGACACGCAGTATGGCCATCCGATGCGGGATTCAAGCCCACTACGCTACCGACCGCCCCATATTCACTGTTCTCGTGTCTCTGATTTATTTTCCACCGAGCAGCAACCTCCATGGCTGTGATGTAAAGCTGATGAGGAAGTGCCAAAAACTACAGTTCCTTGAATGGCCACTTGAAACAAGTCAGAAATACACATATTTAGATCCAGTGTTTACAACTAACCTGGTCTTGGTCTCTATAGCTAATTGCTCTGTTAATGACAACTGTACTGAGGCTGAACTTTTTTTTTGTCAATTCTGTGGTTATTAAAATTATTATTATTATTATAATTATTATTTATAATTATAATTATAAAATTATATTAAGGCTTACAGTTATGCAAAATTAACAGTGTGGCTGCTTTGATTGAGACAGATGGGTGCCAGGTACAGGTGGCTTGTTTGAGCACCCAGGCGTCAGTGATCAACATCTTTCAATCCGATGAGTCTGACATGATTTTGAGCTCTAAAATTATTCTTCAGAGAGCTATGGGTGATGTTACTCATTCTTTATACTGTCAGTGGTCTCCACCAGCTGCTGAAGGTGTTTAGCTGCTAAATACTTGACTATGTTGCTAACTTTGTCTACATGCAGCTTGGTACTGGGAAGATAGTGTACACTAGTTTTTTATCAAACTGGGGTTTCACAATAGAGATATCGAAAGCAGTGACCAAAAAAGCAAAGTTGCAGGTCATAAAACCAAAACAATGAGCTGAAAGACATTAAAATGTCCCATAGAGCTGAAAGTAACTGCAGCAGTGGGTGATAATTCTTTCTTGGTTTATCGATGTGATTGACCGCTTTCATATTACACATAGTAATGTTACCAATAGTTTTTGATTAGTGCAGTTTCATGTTAATCTTATATTAGGGGCAATTATTAAATAGTCCTTAAAAAAACATGTTCTACTAAAAGAATTGCTTTAATAGAATAGGATCAGGATGTGTTCATACAAAGCGGCTAATTAATGTGATATTATCTCTATTATTATCTCTCTGTGTCTCACATTAAAATACATAAACATGGGCACATATTTGAACACATTCCCTCCCATGTGCTGTCATGCACGCAGCGCAGGATACAATAAAGATGGTTCCTCTGCCTCCTGTGTGCAGAGTAAAATATCGCTCTCAATGTATTGTTCTTCCGTCTGTCACAGCAGGAGTGGTTTGTGCAACACAGGTGAAGCTGACAAGCTGCTGAAGTGCTTTTGTTCTTTAGAGCCTTTTGTCCAGCAAGTAACGAAAACGACACATTGGTCTCCTTTAAAGAGCTGGCACAAACGTCACATCGTATTCCCGTGAAAATGTCACAAATTCATAAATGTAAGAGTTCAACTTTTTGAACTCCCTAAATGTAAAAGATTTAGAGGTAAGAGCCACTCAAAGATAAGCTCTGGAAGGTGATAATTGTGTTCAATCTCCTTTTGTATATGTGCATCAAACTGCACCTGTGATCTTCTTTCAATCCTCATTGAATCTCAGCCTCCTCCTTTCCCACAGGATTGCTTTCTGTCACGGCTAGAGAGCCACAGACGTTTGTTGGGACCTTTTGATGTTTCTGAAGTTGACAGGCGGGTCCCAGGGCATTGTCACTTCTCTCAAGGTGTTATCTCCGTGCAGATAACGGCAGGATCTGTTAGCAGGTGCCATTCAAAAGGTGTGTGGGAAGTACCTGCAGTTGACACCTAAAGCTAAAAGGTGATCCCTGATGGAAGACAGATGGGTGCCATGGTCTGCTGCATTTGCATAATCCGTGCAGAGAATCCCTATGGAAGTATTCTATATGGCTGGTTACATGTACCATATGTAAATCTCCTTTGATTGTAAATACTCAAGGTGTATGAAAGTGCAGCCACTCAAATTATCTGTATTTGAATTTATATTACACTTTTGACATAATATTCTATAATTTTCCGACTGTTGGCAAACCCCATAAAAAATACATCGTTGTTGGGTCGAAAAAAGACACATACAGCACCTCTTAGGATAAAGGAATATTTGATATTAAAATGTGAAGTCAGTTTCTGTGCTTGTATATTGTTACCAGTCAAATCAGTCAAATCTGTTCAAACCACACCCACAAAGTGCTGCAACAGATCAAAACTACAAACAAAGCTAAAAGTGTCTTAATTCATTGAATGTCTATAAACACAGCACTGACACATGTTACAGTAGCACTGCCTTAACAATGCCTCTTTGGACTTTGTTCTGGCCAAGTCCAATATTCACTCTCCTTTGGAAATGTCTGGTGCTTTAAATGATAAAGTTCACCTGCTACTCTGTCTTTTCTTTGTCTTTCTTTTAAGATTATTCTTTTGGGCTTTTCATGCCTTTATGATAGGACAGCTGAAAATAGACACGCAGTAAAATAGCCGTCCGATGCAGGATTCCAACCGGGGCCAGCTGTAGTGAGGACTGTAGCCTCCACACACAGGGCGGCCGCTTAAGCCACTACGCTACTGACCGCTCCATCACTAACTCTGTCTATCTCATGCTTGGTGCTGAGCAGTTAGCATACAGAAGAGCCGAGTTAGGTCATCACAAACAGTTGAACAGTTTTTTTTTTTTTTTTTTTTAAGTAAGAAGCAAATACTGTAAGCATTTACAGCAGCAGGATGGTGTGTGTGTGTGAGATTGAGCCATAAATTACAGCAGGTTTGCTCATTGCAATGTAGGAACATTCATTCAGTGCAACAGTGTGGTATTTTTGGACAGTTCTTGGACAACAATTGAGCTCTGTGGCACGGAATATACAATTTATCAGGCTTTGGATACACACACAGAGGAAGGATGCATTCATAGTTGGGTCTGCATATAGGATTTGTTTGAAATAATATGTAGAGTCACACTTTATCTGTTCAGGTACAGCCATGCTCTGAGCTAAAGTCCCTTTATTTGAATTTCAGAAATGTGACAGCTGAACTGTCACTTAGAATAAGAAAAACTTCTGTCAGACTAACCAGAGAAATTTGTTAAAACAGCATCAGAGATTTCTGGTGGGTGAAGCTGTGGTTGCATCCTTTGATCAGAAAAAATGGTTTGGTCCTTTCTGGCATTGTCAAGTCCCTAAAGCTCTCATCGTTACTTGCAAATACACACTATTTCTTTGTCATTTTGTCTTAATTAGTGCCCTTCATCGTCAGTATTAAATACCAGACAGGTGGGTAATATAAGATAATGCCATATTTTATTCATATAGGTGACTTGTTCAATTAAGGCCCATCTTCATTATAATCCCAAAAGGCACATATTTGCAGGTAAAAGGTACACATGTAACCTGCACTGCACGCAGGGCTTGACTAAAGGAATCACAGGCTGAAAGAACTCCAGTTTCAGGAGAAGCTGCAGAGTGTATAGTGCCACTGTATTAATATATTTTCTGACATGTGTGTGGGGAAACGGCAATAAGCTTTAAGACTTGCCAGTATTGCATCAGCTCCCTGACAGCTGTCCAATCATAGACAAAGTTGTACAGCTTAAGTTTCAGAAAGTGAAAAATGACACTGAATGTGGCCGCTAAGAGAATATATATATTTCACTATTATTGTACCTGTGTGATTAACTTAAAATTTAAAAAGGGTTCAAATGTTTCCAGATAAAATTGCATGAAGCCTGCAAAATTACAAAAGGTAGTATGAGGTTCTAGATAAAAAAATATAACAAAACACATTGTTCTAGAATGTTAGATAGGTCCGATGTGTAATATTTAGGTGTTATTTTACAGACTATGGCAGAAAGAGAATTTAATATCCATAATTATGTTTTCATTGTGTATAATTGCCTGATAATAAAAATCATTCTGTTACCTCAAAATGAGTCATTTATGTACAGACGCAGTATGCCGCCATGTTGAACCACCATGTTTCTACTATAGTCTAGAATAAACAAACTAAACATTGGCACTACATTAGGCCTCTCACATTTTTCATGCATTTCATGGCCACTGTCGTTTCTCCTTCTACTTCCACACTGGTCCTTCAATAGTTCCAAAAGAATGTAAATGACTCCTCCATACTTCTTCATATTCATACAGTATTGTTAGCGTTTACGCAAGCTGGAATATTTAGACCATAAATTCACAATTTTTTCCACCAAACATTTCCAACTTCCCTTTTTCCAGAGCTGCCAACTTTTCAAAAAACCTCAGAGTGAGATTCTGTGGGAGGGATGGCCAAAATTTTGTACCGCGCACAGACACGTATGTGCTTTTCCAAAGTTACATGTGCGTGCATGAAATTGTTTTCTGACAACTTGATGGTGAAACGAAACCCCATTCTAAAAAAGGAAGGACATAGAGAGGGGCCCAAATGAATGTACTGGAGTTGTCAGAAAACAATTTCATTTGTTTTTTAAATACATTTCCTAAATCTGCATATGTCACTATACATTGTGTATGATTTCAGCATCACTTTATTAGAAAATGGTACAGTAAAAGAACTTGAAATTCACTCCAGAGGTAGCTGGGAATATGTAGAACAAGAAACAGGTGGAGTTGTCAGAAAACAATTTGATTTGTTTACTTAATGACTTGACTAAATCTGCATATGTATCTTAGAAAAGAGATTATTATTTGATTTCTGAGTTTCCGAGGTGCACCTGAAGGCACCATGAAGCCGCTCACACGTTTTACCGTACAAACTTATGTAGTTGGGCACTAGCTTTTAAAGTGTAGATAGCGTTACCACAGTACTGTATCATATTAAAGTTACTGATTAATATTCCTAATAAACATTCCCAGAAATTATGAAAAGTCCTAGTAAACACTAATGTTGTATGGATCCGAGGATGGTTCGTTTTGAAGAACATTAGGTTGTAGCTCGTTGTCTGTCTTGCTATGGTTGAAAATATGCATGTTTTGTGTTTTAACAATTAAGGTTATTGATCCCGAAAGTTCCAATATCTTTCTAACTTCACCGAAGTGCAGTGGCCAATAAGGTACCTTTCCTGATCTCGTAATTATATGATTAAAAAAAGAACGAACGCGTTACACATGTTACTGTAGCATCACTGTATAAACGCTTAGCTTACTTTGAGAAAAAGACACATGACATCACAAACATGTAGGCCAAAAAAATAATTGAAGAGACATGCGCTTCAAGCTGAAGCTAACTTCAGTGTTAATGCTTTGAATTTTTACAGTTAAATAAAACAAACTGTATTTTCTAGTCATGTATTCAGTTATGTTCTTGACATGTCTGACCACTTTTTTGGTATTTCTGAGGCTCCATGTACTGTATTGCATTGGTTTGAGCTGAAAAGAAAATCAATACAAAGATACTAATATGCCACTTGAGCCCATTTATCCCCGAAATAAGAACTATTGATTACCATCACCAGTATCCCGAATATCTGGAGGGATGCTTGCACTTTTAAGCACAGTCAAATCAAGGTGAGAAACTCTGCAGAGAATTTTCTAAAGTAGTACTTCAATGTGTCTGCTTCAACCTCCTGCTGCAGCTGCAAGTTCCGTGAAGTAACACACAAACTCATTATTATTTCTGTCACATCTGTGTTTTTACATGCTTGAGAGGCAACATTTGACTGAAATCTTTTTTTCATGCCACTGTGACCATACTCTGGAATACTAATGCGCCTCTGTTTAGAAACAACATAATCACTGATTGTGGTAAAGTAGATATCTATATTCCCACACATACTTCCAGCTCAGGATCTTGAATCTCTGAACAGATTACTGCACAGAAGCTTCTTATCCTCAATCAGCAGCAGCAGCAGTTGGTGGCCATTTGTCATTGTCTGAGCTGTGACAAAAGCCAAAGTAACAAAGTGCATGTGGTGTGCATCATTAACATATATAAAGGATGGATGAAATGATAGCTCCCAAAAAGTGAAACCAAAACATCTTAATAGCCCTCTGGTGGCTGGTTGCAGTATGGTCATACAGTAAAGCCAGCTCCCTCCATGTTAGCAGATGGAAGAAAAACTGGCCACTGGAAGTTTGCCAGTTCATCACAGACACCTACAGACAATTTAGAGTCACCAATGAACTTATTAAGTGCATGTCTTTGGGCCATAGTACCCGGCTTCATCCCACAAAAACCCCAAATCCCAAAGATGGTTATTGTAATTTTTCTTAACACACTCGTGTATGTTCAGGTGTTAATCTTTCTGATTGCTATGGCTTTAGTTACTCATTTGATGCTATAAAAATGGTGTTTCACGACTTTATTGATAAGTAACCTCTGAGACAGGGGGTGTTCGGTGGGAACCTTGGCACCAATCGCTATTGCACAGCCTATTGGCCATTTGAGAGAGAACCAAGCATCAACCTCTGTGGCTGTGAAATGAAACCAATGCAGAAATGCCAAACCTGCAGTTCATATTAAAATGCCTAACTTCACAGCAGAAATAAACATGTTTACAGCCTGATATAAAAGATGGTTTTAGTGTCCATTCATTTCAGCCCACCTCAGCTCCACCCACACTCTACGTCTTTGCCCATTCTTGGATTGGCTCTGAGGTGGCAGGGGTAGACTGCCATTATGGCATCGACCAGAGCCACTATACTCTGATCTTCACAGGAGCTCTTCAACATAAAACATCACTGCGCTCTGAACCCCACTATTTTCAACACCTTGCACAGCACAGTACACTGCTGCTCAACCAGGAACTTTGGGCATGGAGTTCACTGATCCCAGTAGCAAGGGTCATATGGCTTAAAATTTAAATGAAATGGGGCTACAAACCAGACAGAAGAAAGTTCAATACACTCGACATGGGTCTCTAAAATTTTTAAAAGCGCCGTTCCTCAGATTGATCCTCAAAGCTCTTCTGATTCTCTGTGTGAGAGGAAAATAACAAGCTTCATCCTGCTCACAGTCTTTCTTACAGGCTCTTATTCTGTTTCATTAGGTCTATAGGGAACCAATCACATGGAAACATTTGGAACAAGGTAATCTCAGGTTCAGGTGTCTTGGGTCACTGTCTTACAGAAGCAGAAAGTACCCACAACACAGAATGTGCATTGATTTGACACCTGGAAGTAAAAGACAAAAGGCTCATATTCTTTCACAGACATATTAATTCTGAACGCAACGTTCTTACGATTAGGAGTAGATTAAAGTCAGTGGCGCTGACAATTACAAAGTAATTGTACATAAAAAAAAAACCTAACCACTCAGGCAGTTATCTAATCAAGCAGTCTGCACACAGTGTAAATGAATTAATGTAAAAATATGTTCATTATAAATATTTGCTTATTAAATGACAGGACCAAATGTGGAATTCTCCCACACTTGCAATTAGTGAAATATGTGCTCATTTGGGAGATAATGAACAGCTAATTCCCACCAAATCTCATTTTACTGTTTAAATAAGTGCAAAAAAAAGAGATTTTTTTCCACAGGGCCATGGTTATATATTAATATTCCTTCCTAGCCAATAAGTGTAATATGCATTCAAGATTATGTGAGTGGTGATGCAAATTCTCTCAGTCGCTCAGGTCACTCAAACTTCATTTACACAGCCCCCAGCTATTTTCATCCTGGTAAACTAATAGCTAAGGCCTTATGGTGAACCTGGGTTTTCGAATGACCCTAAAAATTGGGTAAAACACAATTTCTTAAAATGGTTTTCCTTCTGCAGTGCAACAAAATGTTTGCAAATGTCTGCTGTGCAGTGTCGATGGTTAACATTTTTATGTCAAAGACGTGTGTGATACATCATGGCAAAAAGAAATTCATTTGCAATGGTGGGATGAATCAAGAACAAGGGTGATTAAAGACACTAAACAGAGACTTTCCATTCATGGTACATGTAAAGCAACACTTAGATGTACAGTATTTCCTGTAAAAACATGCAGATAGACAGGGACTGCTGATATTTCTTGCCATTTTCTGTAACTAGTAGTGCTAAGCATATGTTATACCCTCACTGGTGTGCACTGCAGGTAGTACTATGACCTAGAGTCAGTGTTATCCAGTGAACACCACCAGAGCTGGGACCGAACATAACCTCCGAAAACCAGTGAATGAATCCAGTTACCCAGGGTGTCTAACTGTTGTCTCATCCTCACCTAACAACCACGGTCTCACTTATATTGTGAACCACAGACATCCACGCAAAGCACACCACAACACACCACAAATTAAATAATGGAGGCAGTGCATGCAAGTTGCTTGTCCATAAAAATGTTAATATACCTCCTTCTCTATCTTTACCTTGTTGTTGTTGTTTTTTCCAGGTCTTTATTGTCACCAACAAGCCTAAATTTTAGACTAAATTAATAATAAATTTAAGAATTATATACTGGCATTTGTTCATCAGGGGGGTACCAGATTCACTTAATCCCTTTGTCTGTTGCCCATTGTGCACAGCTATTATTCATCAACAGATCCACAGTTCCAGTATAGAACTACAACTCCACAAGTCCACCAGTTGTTGTTTCTCTACATATATGAATTAAATAAATCAGACATTATAATTCCAAACTATCCCCACAAGATAAAAGTGAATGTATATGGAACACTGTGGAGATAAGGTTACTGGAGGTGTAGATTCAATCGAAAATACAGCATCAAACAACAAGTTCATGAAACAATAAAATCACTGCAATCGATAGAAAGTCGGGAACGCACATGAACTAGTATGGAGACAGTCTCAGGAAATGAAAACACGACAACGGTGCAGACGTTTCATTGAGTGTCATCAGAGCTGGAGTCAGTCATGGCAAGTGTTGGGGGGAGGGGGTGGTGGGCTCCAAATCAAATACCCCTGAATGCTGCATTAGAGCGAGAAAAACCTACACTGGCTTGTTTGAAGAAGTCTGGAAAGGGGTTACGTAAAGCTTGCATCACATCACTCTCTATTTCTAAAGGTATGCACACACACACACCCGCACATACCACAATACTGTGTTCAGAGCTGATTCCCATCCACAAATGCAGATTTTCTCTCTGACTGACTCTTGCTTACTCCACATCTGATCATAGTTCAGAGCCCCACAAGGCCTGCTGTGTGCTTTTGATTTGTGTTTGGACTGTTTCATTACTTTGATTCTGAATCAGTGTTGTCCTAATCAGGCAAGAAGGTACAATGCTTTTTCTGTACTGTGCGTGTACTATTATTTCCTTTACACCGACCATTGTTATTATGTTGCTATCAAATTTAAAGCTGAAATGTTGACAGTTAATTATAATAGTTGATTCGAGAGCCCTGCAGACCCATGTTTTCGCTTATGCTTCGCTGGAATGACTAAAATGTAAGTTGTCCAGGTGCTTCACAAGTAACAGCAGAGTGAAGCTAATGTCATTAAAAACACATCAAGTACACACCTACACAATGTGAAAATGTCATTAAACACTGTTTCTCACATTTGCAACGTTTGCGCCACTTGATATGCAAAAATCATAGAAAAATTAATTACGGTAAAAGCATAAGCAGACTAAACACTTCTCTGAATTGCTGTACTTCCCACAGCAATTCAGAGACATGGAGGTGCACAAACAGCACTACTGATTACAATATTATTCCAGTTGAAGGAACATGAAACTGTTGTAAATCATCAACTCTCAACCAAAACAGTAATTAAAAAGGCTTTGATCATTGGTAAAGGCTGAACAATTTGAGGAAAATATCTATTTGTAAAATAGATATTTGTAAGTAATGTTTTTTTTAACATTATTGCTTTTGCAATTTAAATTGTATTTATTTTCAATAAATCAAACTCAGGGCCTGTAGATATTTCTGCATGAATCACATCAGGTGAAGTGCTTTCTGTTGAGATCCTGCTGTGGTTTTCAAATCATTCATTTGGAGAAAAGTCATCTTCCTAATAAACTGACCTTTTCTTTGAAAACTTGAGAATTTAGCTCGTCAATGAACAAATTATTCCAAGCATGCACCTGACTTTACTAAAAGAAACAAAATAATGACGTTCTGAGTCTAAAGTGGTCTTTTGGTGGAGTATTTCCACTGTACTCGCCAAACTGCTGGTAAATCATGTTTGGATATTGAAATAACAACTTGTTGACAACTCTGCACTGTCTGCATCTTAACAACATCCGAAATATGGACAGTCAAACACATGTATTTCTCATAATTAGATTACTTATGATGAAAAACTACAAGTTAAACATCACGCAAGTGCAACTACACAAGACATAGCTAACGTTACTAATAACACCGAAACCCCTCTGCACACGTCTCTGGCATCTTGCAAATGCGCTGCGATTTTGGTCTGTCCTGCACGCGACTTCAGCCCCGATCGGGAGCATTTCAGAAGCACACCATTTTCCTGGTTTATGTGCTTCTAAACATGTTTCTACATGTGTAAATATACTACTGTTTTTACGACCTGGCCTCAGTTCTGGAACAACACTAGCTCTGACCCGCAGCACAAACTTACAGAGTGGTAATTACTCTGTAACAATTCAGTGTAGCATAAAAATATAGTGAGGCTGTTAGTTTGGGAGTTACAAGTACATAATGTTACTGTAATGTGCTTTTGCCCTGCCAGTTTAAAAATTACAACATTTTTTATTGCAATTTCAACCTCAAACCATAAAATGCTCAGTTGTATTCCTGTTGCTCTCTCACTAATACTACTCCTCTACCATCGGCATATTTGTAAACTGATGTGACAAAGAACAAGAAGATTTCACGGCCACTGAAACTTCCACACTGTTTGCATCAGCGTGGAAGTTTCAGTGGTCATGAGTGGTAATCTTGGCTTTATTATCTCAAAGATTCATCTTGCATGGCCATGTAATAGAGCTGTGCTGTGTGCACGAGGCTTGAGTTGAGATCTACATTCATTTTGCAAATGAAAGGGCAAAAGTTCTATTGATTTTAGAGAATGAAATGGCAAACTTCACTTCCTTGGAGGACATGAGGGCTGACCCCAGCTTTTAATTCTCTGTCGGAATTAGACTATCTGGATTCCTCTGTTGCCTTCTGTCAAGGTGGCAGATTACGCCGCCTTCACTGCCACAGCTTACCATTATGCTCAGAATTACTTTCTGGCGTTTTATTCATCTTGAAGATAATATAAATTATATGCGGGCAACCTGAAGGACCTCACAAGATCAGATTACAGACACATCAATGAAGCACATTTCACCTGTGCACCCCTATGTAAGCAGTGCCACAATGTGACTCATCTGTATGTAAATACAGTGCTGTTCTCCTGTCTATTTTTTATTTATTTATTTATTTTTCACACATTGTCACGATGATTAAATTCAATTTGGCGAATCAAAACACAAATTGAGATAATTTTCACTCTCATTACATCGCTTGAACTTATTTCATAGGAGTAATAACTTTATTTCATTACATGCCCAAATAGATATGCGAATTGAATATGGAAGGCGCTCAAGGAGAGGAGAGGAAAACCTATAGAGATAATTTCATTAAGTGAAGTGAAGCAGTGAAAGTGGATGAATGATCTGAGAGACCTTCATCTCACAGGCAATGCAAAAAAAAAAAAAAAAACTTTGTTCTTCAAATAGATACAGAAGAATTACATAAGCTTTTGTATCGTGGCACTGAAAAGCAGACAAAAACACATTTTTCTTTTTTGTCTCCGTATACAAATATGCCTCCTGAAATGACTGGACCCATCTCAGAACTGGGGGCTTGTTAGTCCACATCCCTGCTGTCACAGCTGTTGACCTTGGAGTAGACAAAGATTCCTGTTAACATCTCCCCTGTAGTGTTTTCACAGCTTAGGAAAAAAAAAAGAGTCCAGGCTTGATTTGCTTCCATTATTATACATATCACATCTCTGCAGTGCATTGTCTGTTGCCAGGCTTGGCAGTGGCTTTTCATACACAGTGGAAAGTCATCTCTCCCATGAGTGCTGTACACTGAAAATTCCCAGCATAACTAGACTGGCCTTTGCTATTATGTTGGCTTCCATATAACCTTCATCATTTGGCCAAGCCCTCTTCAAAACCCCCTGCTTCTGCTGTGCAGAGGGGAAATCACAACTGAGAGAAACATTTGGTCATTTTTAGTGGCTAACAGACATTCTTTTGGCAGGGAACTGTATCTGTGTAGACAGTGTCATTAATCAGCAGCTGGGTGTCACCTTTAGAGCCTGGGCTTTGCCATGTAAACTGGCTGAGGTCGCACGCTGAGATATTATGGTTTTAAATTACTTCATGAATCTAGATAGTTATAATTTCTGCGTTCAATGAAAAGTTCAGGGATTTTGGAAAGATGGTTATTCATTTTATTGTTGAGAGTTAGATGAGATGATCAACACCAGTGTCAAATCCATCCATTAAATATTGAGCCACAGCCAGGAGCCTAGCACAGAGACTGGGTTTGTTCAGACCTTATTGCACCATGCTTTTTGCAGCAAGGCAGCATAAATACAAAACATGAAATGAAAACATAGTCAAAACACATAAGACAATTGAGGAAAGTGCTCGGCATATGCAGTTCAGAATAAAAGGGTGAATGATAAAAGCAATGGAAGCTGCAACATAAAGAGTGAAGATAAGAAAAATAAAAAGCTAAGCTGTGACTATAATCTTGAATCTGTTGCACCTAATTTTTGGAAACTTCTATCTCTGACCAGAAGTGGCGTGTAAATTTAATGAAGGAGAAGTCTGTTTGGATTTGATCTGATGGATTTAGGTTGCCGCTCACCAAGAATTTCACGTCAAGTTGTTTTGACAATGTTTCCCAGTTGTACAGGGGATGGAAATTTTCCAGCGTTTTTGCCAATTAAACAAACAACAATAAACAACAGTAAACATGGGCCCAAGTGGTACAAACAGTACTTCACGAGAAAAGGTGACAACAGGGCAACTTGCAATACCCGCAACGTGGATATTTCATCATAGGGAGGAAATACTACCAACATGCAGAAACATTTGCGCACACAGCATGCGATAACTGAATTTACTGAATGTCGCGTTTTGGATCCCCTCCGGACTAACGTAACTGAATCTCAGCCCAGCAGCAGCAGCCATGTCCTGCTAATTGTGACTCATGTTACAGTACTTCTAAACTAACCAAAGATGATGCTAATCGATCTGTTTGTTGTCCTTTTTTTTTCAAATGAGTATCGATAAGAGAATCAATAAAGAACCGAACTGTTAAGCAGAATCGAAAATGGAATTGGAATCATAAAAATCTTCATTCAAATCAATTCCTATCCCTACCCAGTTGATTCCTGTTTCGTACATTTAGTTTTCCGTAACTTTAAATCAGTGAGGAGGTTAGGACTGACTCTATGACGGATCTGTATAATAGCACCATGAGCTGTCAACTCTAAAAGCTTTTAGCCTTTGTAGAAAATAGTCGTATCTTCTTGCATATTGGTACTTATAGCTCTTCAATTGTTTAGGAAGGCGGCAAAATTTATTAATTTCCAAAAGGTTATTTGCTTCTAGGTGAAGTGAAGTGTGAATCTTCTGTGGTGAACTTTGAATTTGTGACCCAGGGCTTGACAGAGCTAACTATTGAGGGAACAAAGAGCCAGGTGAAGCTATTGTAGTTAATGAGCTGCGTTGCACTATCCACTTTTAGTTGAATCTTGCATGGTTTGCAGACATTTGTCATTTCTCCACCTTCACAGAGTTTCTCTGTATCTTAGACTGCTGCTATGTCTATCACATCCTCTGCCTGACTCTTTCGCTCCAGGTTCCTATTTTCTAATTTCTCCATCTCTTGCCCTCGTTGCCAGACAAGACTGAAGCCAGAATAAACTTCCCTGCAGTGGAATACCTGAGCCGTGTGCAAGGTTTGGCTGCTCGTCTCACATCACATCGGAAATGTGATTATAAAGTGTACAGAGAGAGAGGAAAAAAAGCCAAAATGAAAGAGGAGATATGATTTGGGGACCATAATGTTTTTGCTCGGTCTATTCATCATCATCATCTAGTTCTAATGTTGCACCAGCAGAGGTAAGAGATTTCTGAAGAATAATAGCATGTTATTATCTGTGAGATTTCATTATCAGTCTGCTGTGTCTGTGCACAGATTTATGTTTGACAGTGTAAGAAGCTGATGGATGGTAGTGACTTGCTGTTGTGGTCCTTGGAAGAGGCAGTGAAAACACAGGAAGCCAACAGGAAAATCACCAACTGAATTATTATTTAGAAGATTATATATATATATATATATATATATATATATATATATATATATATATATATATATATATATATATATATATATATATATATATATATATATATATATATATATATATATATATATATATATTCCTGGTGGAATTGTCTTTACCCTGATGGTTAAAATAAGTTGCTAAATTTGTCACTTTTTATTAGAAATAAAGTCTCTAAGAGGGTCTGAAAAGTTGCTAAATCTAGCAGTTGCCAAGTTGGCAACACTGGTTGACTCTGTAGGGAAGTGGAGAGAGAAGGTAGAGTACGCACAAATGTCACATCCTTTTCCCAGGAAAACTCATCCCGAGTCATTAATCCACAGGTCGTTAGAGGCAATTGAGTAATTCATGGAAGGTCAAGTTACATTAGATAAACTTTAAAAAGGTGCCGTTTCACATTTTTCCCCTCACCTTCCTTCCTCTGTGGCACTTAAAACACTGAATATAAGCTTGAACTTCTTTGTTTCTTTTGTTATCAGCATTTCGGAGCCTGTACCGTGTGTTGCAGCATAAAAATGCTGTACTCTCTCATCCCAGAATCATTTCTGGTCTTTAAGAGATGCTATATGATGCTTGGTCTTAGCTTTATTCTGCCTGTGTGAATTTTAAACTTAAACATCACATTAAAAATTTAAAAGTGTAATTACACATGCTTAGGTCAACCTCATGTTTGTCAAGAAGAAGAAAAAACATGCAGGGCGAGAAATTCAAACTCAACAATTGTCATAATTTACATTTTAGTCTTTAGTACATGATTTCAGAGTTGGATCAGATAAAACACACGTATATTTTGGAATGCAGGGCAGAATCTTTAATTATCATCCTCAGGCTATAGATTATTGATGATTATTCAAATAAAATCAGTAAAATGTTTGGGGCACAATAGGATCTAGACTGTTGTGCTGCTGGAGCAAGCCACAGATATGCTGTTTTATAAACCACCTGAGCATTAATCCTCTCAGAAAGGACACATTAATTAGCTTTAAGGGTATTTTGACTTTGATGTGTGGACTCCTCCACCTTTCATGCTGATGCAAAAAAAACTGACGCGCATCATCTGAATGTCATCGCCTTATGTAACCGTTTTCAGATCTCGACGTGATATCGATATCCGCGTGTTTGCTTTGATGTAGCTCATTTGACATTTTTAGCACCCAGTCATCATTAATTCATTGAAATCTTCCCGAGCGCTCAGCTGTGCTGTGCTGTGCTTTCACCGAGCTGCTGCCCGTTAATTGAAGAGCAAGCCAAGAGCTAACAATAGCATCGGTTTATGTCCTCTATGAAGTCTGTCTCCATCACGGCCTGGGGAAGTTAAGTTGAGCAGACTCGCATGACAATTAAATCACAGCGAGTGATTGCTACTGAGGAAGTGTGTAAAGACATGGTGAAGTGATCAGCTGATGCTCTGAGAACATAGTTGGCGACCAATTAATGACATTTGGATGTACGCCTTATGATAACCTTTAAGCCTGAATTACAGTCTGTCATTTTAATTACTTACAGTAACCACAGACCGTGACCTAATTAAACACAGCTATTAAAGCCACACTCATTTAAACTACAAGAACTTCCATTCCGATGGGGAATACATATGGATTTAAAAAAGTGGGATAGGGTGAAGTCCTGTACATGTAAACTGTTGCTACCGTGATCCATCCATTCTATTCTCTGTACAAGCTTATCCTGATCAGGGTCATGGAGCTTACCCTAGTTGACATTGTGCGAGAGATACACCCTGGACAAGTTGCCAATTCATCGTATTCACTCATTTATGGGCAATATCAGAACCACCAATAATGTTACAGGGAGACCACCACCAGACTTTAAGGAGACTGCTCCATGTTCCTGCAAGCCTGGTATACAGAAAACAGGGTTCCCACGGGTGCTTGAATTCCTTGAAAATGCTTGAATTTCAATTCAGTGTTTTCAAGGTTGTGAAAACGCTTGAATTTTTTGTGAAGTGCTTGAAAATGCTTAAACACAATTAGTTGAAAATCAAAACAGTCAGTCTACCACCATATGAAATAATGCTAATTAGACCCATATTATTATGCCATACAGTGGCACCGCTGCGCTTCCCATGACCATCATGGCAAACACAACTAGTAGGCTACCTATTTAAAGGTGCTGGTAAAATGGAAAAACTGGTGCTTGAAGGTGCTTGAAAAGTGCTTGAATTTGTTCATGAAAAAGGTGTGGGAACCCTGAGAAAAGTAAAAAAAGAAACACTTTCAGCCATATTCACTCATTATTAACCTGTTTATGGTTTGTTCTCCACGCATCTTTATATAGATTTTGTTAACTTGCTCAGATGTGGTCATTTTTTCTTTGGTTTATGTGCTTCTACCATGGATAACTAGGGTACGCGGTTAAATCATATCCCGTTTGTCTGTTTTTATGATGGGCGTATTATTTAGAAATTCAACCAGATTCTTGATGCTTTTTCTGTGTTTGACTTCCTGTCAGCTTGTCCAGCATCTGTCAAATATAGCGCTCCTGGTGGAATCGCAATTATTGTCTAGAATGATCATGATCAGCTCTGCTGGCTGCGACACAGCCCATGGGATATAGAGGTCACACATTAAAAAAGCAAGCGAAGAAGTGTATACTTTTGCATTTCATATTTACTCCCTTTTGACTGTCCATTAGTTTTGTCCTACATTTTTTCAATGTCAATGCTTTGGATGTCTACATGGATTTACAGTGATTAAAAAATAAATTAAAAATTCCATTTAGTGATACTTTGGACATTTGGGAGCAACAGAAAACAAGTTTGGTAAGTAGGCTGGTAGGCACTATCAAGCGGAACAAACAGGAGCTCTCACATTTCAGTACCATGACGTTGAAACATGAGGAAAAAAAACTCATGGGAGAACTCAAAAGGAAGCCAGAGACAGTGACCTACTACAACGAAACTAAAGGAGTTGGTTTGCTTGACCATATGGCTCACCAATACACTGTTATGAAAGCTTATGATTATTATCATCCTTATAATTAGCCCATTCCTGAGCATTAAAACACTGCAACGGTCAATCAGCTTCCAAACTGTATCCTGCAGTTCAGAAAAAACTGTATGCGGCACTACAATATTCTCTCTCCCTCTCTCTAAAGGTGGCAAACATAGATGGATTGTTTCTATGTTTTACTACAACGAGCAGGATGTTGTTGCCATCAAGGCACACGTACTGTACCAGAGCTGCACGAATGAGTGACAACATCCCCGCAAGGGACAGAAGAGCAGAAGAGAATGACCCGGTGAAGGTACAGAGCGAGCAAAATATGAGAAATAAAAGCGACCTGTGGAAAATGCAGCGTAGAGTTGAGGTGCTGAATGTTTGTTTGAGGGACAATCACATCAAAAAAATGTTAAATGTTCATTGTCTGCCGGAAAAAGGAGAAATGAATGAATAATGACTTACCTAAAGATAAGTTTGTTTTAGACTATTTGGTTAGTCCTCTAACCCTATTAAACATAGATTATATAGCAATATATATTATAAATAAAAAACACTTAAGGGACCAATGTGTAGGATTTAGTGGCATGTAGAATTTATGGAGGCTGCAAAAATGGCAGACTTCATTGAAAGGGGATCTGTAGATATAAAGGGTTCAATCTAAGTTAGCAGAAACATAATGATTTTTGTTTTCTAATAAATATACATTAATAAAAACATATTAAATATTATATTCAGTTTTTATTTGCAATTACAGCCTTCTGAGTCTTACACAATGGACCTTTAATGGTTACATCAAGTGTTTTTTGTTTTTGTTTTTTTATGTAATGAGTGTTGTAATTATATTACCCCACCCAAATGGGGGTACTATTCTCAATGTAATAGCAGCATTCACTGATTTATTTTGATGGCCATGCAAAACGAATAGAGTTGACGGAGTATAAAACATGAGGACCAAAACACAGGTGGTTATAAAACATTAATTATATATGATATTATATTGTATATATGTATATATGAATTTTATAACCTGAGACTTTCTTCTGTAAAGAACATTCTGTGATACAATGAAAACAAAGTAGGCGAGGCAGAGGTGAAATGTAGTTTTTGCCATAGCACTGATGCTTCTAGTGTTAGTCCAGTTTTACAATAAGCTTAATGAAAGCAGATTGGACCATTTTATCAAACTGCATTGCTTTTAGCTAGGTGTACCTAAAAAAACTGAAAGCTGAGGATATATACAATATATCATACCGCAGTCATATCAAAGTCAGACCATCATGTCTCTAAGGAGTCTGCTATAATCCCAAACACTGTATACAATGCACAGTCAATAGTGGATCCAGCTCTAAGGCCTAAATCCCTTTTCTCAGCCAAGCTAGTCTTAATACAACGAGATTTGTGAGCCCCTTGCTACAAGCAACAGACAGTGGCGAGGGAGAGCCAGCCATCCAGATCAAATGACTCAACTCTCCTGAGTGCCATGTGCTGTCAACATGAAGGATACCACCCTGATTTGTTTTGATTAGTGAGTATAAATCTGTGGGAAACAAAGCGAGGAGAGAAAGTGGAGGATTCCCTGGTTTACGCTTGTGTGCAGAATGGCCTGACCACAGTGTTGTATGACATGCTTTATGCTGTTTCCCCTGCTCTGATAGATTGTTGGTTCTTCATTCATTTCCGAAGAGTGCACAAGTGGGCTTTAATGTAAAACAAGTCATCTTTTTTTTTTCTTGTCGTGGTGATCCCTGAATGATCTTTAAGTCAGACCTAGCCCACATTAGAAATGACCTTCCGTTACTGTCCCTATCAGCCCCTGTCAGTTCCATTATCAGACAAATCATCTATGGAAATGAGAATTCACCATGGCTTCTATTCTTCCTCCCCTACAGTGAAAGCGTAGGTCCCACTAGACCCCTTCTCTCCTTGAACACTTAATCCAAGGTCTGAAAGCCAAGACGAATGTGGCCTCCATATGTAACTTGAGCTTTTTTTTCTTTTTTTTTTTTGCTTCATTAAATCATGTGAAAGTACAATTGCTCTCCTCTGCGGCATTATGTATGGTGAGAGGACAGTACCAAGCATGTGGCCGTTTGGCAACATGTCATCTTGTACTGATAAATATGCATGATGTCCCCGCTGTGCATTGGTGGCATATGTGTGTCCTGTACATCATTAATGAAATATTTCACAATGCAACCTAACCAGTTGTGTGTGTGTATCAATTACGTTCTGCATTATTTCACAAAAATATAAATTATGTTCGAGTAGCAGGGACTGTAACAACTGATGCACATCACAACTACCATCTTAATTTGAAAGTCCTGTGATGATCTCCCTGTAGGATGATAGTGTCAGCTCATTCATGGGTTTGTGCTATTTAAAGGACTCCAAACATTAATTTTTTAACAGCTTGTTTTTACTTGTGACACATTTATTTTTTATAAAGATTTAGGTCAAGTGTTTTTTCTTCACAATAATCCTTCACAGGTGAACTTCTTTTGTTGTGATTAAAAAACCTCCCAGATGAAAGACGCGTAAATATGATGCATCTCTAAAGAACCATGTGCTACAGTGTATGACAGCACAAAATGTTCTGTCGTCCCGCAATCATCCTGGTCTTTAAGAGATATGGTGCTTAGCTTTAGCTTGATTCTGCCTGTGTGAGCAGCAAAATTAAAACATGTCATTCTAATAATGGAAATATGCACAAGTCACTACTAGAAAATAGAGCCACAATGAACACATCGAGAAAACAAACATGAAGGGCGATGATTCTGACGAGGATGGATGTACTGTGCCGTCACAGTGATTCATGAATAACAAAGAGTGTTTCCTTTAGTCTCAGGTTTTTAAAGTAGTGCTTTATTTTGCATTCAGGCAGTATTACCATCGCCATACATACTGTAAGCTCTGTGTGTGTGACGTGTATTGAAGGAAATATTCAAACTCAAATCATGTTTTGACGAATGGACCATTTACACGAAAAAAAGAACAAAAAGTAGATGCTTGATTGATTGTTTTATACCAATATCCATATGATTTTTAGGGTTTATCTGAGTTTTTGTCTTCAAGTTATTATCCCCAAAAATTTCTAGAAAATCAGCAAAAGAAAATCTGAGTTGTATGTGTTTCCTTTGACTATGTTGAGGTTATGCTTGTCTTTTGTTTCTCTCTGTAGCAGTGTGTGCAGCAGTAGACGTGGCTGACTGTGCATGTGTCAGGAATAAGGCTTACCTGTCTCTCATCCAGAAATCATTTTTCTATAAAAGCTTGGTCAAGACGCCATGACTGGCCCAAATAATCTCATGCTTGTTTCAGTTGTTTGTTCAACCTGTGTGCTATAGCGAATCCTTTGATCTTCCTGCTTCGTTAAACCTGTGATGCCAGCCAGCTTACAGCCGCCGCCACGTGCCTTTCTGTGTCAAATCTTGTAATAAACTCTTTTAATAACACGCTGCATGCAAATGACTGTATGAATGTAGAACAGTTAGTGGTAATGATTATCCAGTTGTGTGCCATTCAAAATAAAAAAATAAAAATAAACCTTGCAGAAGAAGAAGGCACAACAGGATGATGTAAGTGAAAAAGCTCAAGTCGAACCTCATAAAATATAAAGACTTGCTAGAAATGTGACTTTTTTCATAGACATTTACACAAGTATACACCTGATTTATCACTGCTGTCTGACCTCTGCAGCAGAGGAAATATAATCAGAAATGTGAAGTCTGGGAGAAGCAGGTGTAAAATGTGCCACACACAAAGGGAAAGGAATAAGTATGTAGAGACGGACGGACAGTTAAAATCAGTTTACATTGTAAAAACACCTGAAGGACGGCAATGAAGAACACTGCACCAGATAAAAGATCCATACCAAAGTAACTTTCTATTCAATAACACAAGACACCACAACAATGCAGCTCTGCAACAGCTTGTTACTATTCAGTGACATTTATTTAATTTTTTTCAATAAGCGACACATAAATGAGAAACCACAATAGAAAAGTTGGTTTTATTGGACAACTGCTATATATATATGGTGAGTCAAAGCTAAAGCAGAAAATGTTTTCTTATTATACCTTCCCAAACATTTTATATGTATGCACTAAGATTTGTTTTGTTAATTATGCAGTTGCAATATTGTATTTTCTGTTAAATTGGACTTGATAAAAATTTGTTGGATATTTGTTAGTTTCTAAAATGTAAAAATATACTCAATTGTATCTGTTGTTATAGGTGAAAACACCATTCAGTTTTAGCTTATAATCTTACCTATGGAAATGGTGGACTAATATTTTTAATGATGAGCTCGGCGTGCTGTCATGCTGATTTGAACATGCTAGAAATTTATAGTTGGCCAATCTGATTGCTTGGTTCAAAACTACTTATATATAATAGACTCCTTAGAGAGGTATTTCTAATTTGGGTTAGTTTGTGCGATCTGGGCTACTACTGGAAACATGGCAGTTCAAAATGGTAAACTTTGATTGAGGAGGACTTGATTCTTATTTTAGGCGATTATACACTAATACAAACATATTATAGTCCCACTAAATCTTACACACTGGACCTCTAGGTTAGGATTTAAATTGACAACATTTGGAGTCACTGGGATGTCAGTCATTTACAAACATACACCTCAAGGTAGCTGATGTTGCATCTTATGGAAATGCACTGTAATACCCTGCAATCGCTGCAGGAATTTCCAACTAAATTGCCTGGAGCTGAAGTTAGCTGTTAGCAGGTTCTTCATTCGTCTCTAAATATATGTGATCACCTCACACTGACTCACACTCTCATGCCTTCCCAGTGCACAGCAGTTATCTCTTGAAGGACCTGTTCTGTTCCGGCTCTTTGATGATGAAATTATTTTTAAGCCTTTCAACAGGTTCTGTGCAGGGACAGAACTACACTAATTGGCTTGAGCTCGCAGCTTAAGGCTTGAGGGAATGTGTTAACTATGTGATTCTTCTATGATCACCATCAAGATGCCACTTAAGACAAGGAAGTGCATTAGACTTTTGGACACTTCTGTTCAGTTAAAATTAGGGATTGTGCCTTCTTTTCTCAAGAGTGAAATAAAATCATAATATATATCAGTGGGGGTTCACCAGTTTCTGAGTCAGGTGTTGCAATATCTGCCATCCAAAAGCTTGTGTTTCAGCCCATAGTCTGGCTGGCCCCCTGTGCTATAATAAGCCTCGCTGTTGTTATTTGTTATCTGTTTATTGAGTATGTCGGTGACAGACCAGTGTACACTGTGTTAGCTGATGATGTTGCAACTCACTGGTCATCAATAGGGGTAAATGAAAGTCACGTTTTTTTATAATAGCTCTTTTTTAACTGACGAAGCTTGCAGAAAGACTAAATGCCTAGCCTCTCTAATTTTTTTTACACGATAGTGAGCCCATATCTGATTTTTGTCTTTCATACTTGAATCTTATCAGGTTTATAATGACATGGTGGACAACTGAAATCACACTGAATTTTACATATTCAACTCTGATGCTGTCAACTTTTTGCACTCTTGGAACAGCCATATTGGGTTAATGCAACTTTTGCTCCATTGCAATATTAGTTGTGACTCAAGTCACTTGGGGACAAATCTAGAGGGCGTTTAGAGGAGGTGATGAACTACATAAATATTTAGGACGCTACTACAGTGTAAGCAAAACTCATAAGCAGTATGTAAAGTTATGACTCAAATAGTGGCCCAGGCCTTTATTTATCTCAACCACCTCTTTTTGATAGTAATAAAGTATATGTGGTCATATTTTAGCCTCCTTGTTTTTTTTTGTTGTTGTTTTAATCCATTAATATTTGCCCTGTTAAAGTTACTGCCTTTTGCTCAACACATTCCGTATCCATTTCAAATTAAGAGCATCTAGCAGTAAACAGTATCCCTCTGCTTCAGATTCAGAAGATTCAGATTGCTCTATTTACAGAATATGGCAGAAATGGATGATAAAACAATATAAATAACTGTGCTCTCATTATCACCTGAAAATAAGAATCCTTATATTCTGTTACCTCAAATAAGCCTTTTATATGTACAGACTGCTGTGGATCCTCTTCCATAAACTCTGCTGTGTTAAACCACCATGCGCAAAATGGACAAAATAAAACACTAGGATGGAGAGGGAAAGCCCAGAGACTTCTTACATATACATATTGATTTACAGGTAGGTAAATCACTGCAAGTCATTTTAGAGCACATTAATTACATGGGTAATATGTTTGTTTGAACCTAAATGTTTTAAGTAAGGATTTGTTCATACAAACAAGTCCAATTTCAGCCAGTTTGGAGGATATAAAAATTGTTAATTAAATATGTTACCATGCTACACCAATAAATTTTATACTAATAGAGTACTTCAGGCATGAAGCATGGCATCGCAATGCTTGGCTGAGTTTATTTTACTGTGGTTTATGCAGTAAAATGTTTTTTTGTTTTTTTTTTCTCTGCATGCTGAAGTCTACTGTGACACCCAATAAGGAGTTCACATATAAGGCTTTACATATAAACAAAAAGCAGTGCAAAATATACAATACTAAACATTTTAACTAGTATTTTATTTCATCAAATTATTTCTGTACAATTAATTCAATTAATTGTCTGCAAAAGTAAGTGAAAGGATAAACAAAGAGAAAATGAAATCCACTTGAATCTACTTGCTGTATGTTCAGCAGTAAAACAATTTGCTGTGTTCGAATTAATTCATCGTGTTTAAATTAATTAGGAATGGTAAACAGTCTATATCTTTAGCATATGAATGAGCCAGCTATAGGTCACGCTGGCACTAATTCAGTACAGTAATTGAGATATTAAGTCATACTTTGACAGTTTGAGCATTTTAAATTGACTCATATACTTGAGTAGAATACTTAATAACTGAAGCAGCCATAGTATGTGGAGAATATTTAGAAGAGTATCTGGATCTCATGCGGTTGCTGGGATTTACTTATTCCTAATGCTTGATGCAAGACTGACAGTAGTCCATCTGCTTTGAAATAATAATCTGACCCTACATTGATAATCTATGGCAATGTCATTTATCACCTATTACACATACCAATATTATTTTTTCACCTGAGATAAATGAATATAGATAAGTGTTATGTCATCTGGAGGAATGTGAGTCTGAGTCAGGTCTCATGGTATCTGAAGTCAAGTGCCAAGTTTCAGGTCGAGTCTTAAGTCTTAATAAGTGAATGTCAGTTTGAGTCTTTCAATTTTCTGAATGATGTGATTATAATATTTTCCTTTCAAAGCTTTGAGTACTGTCAAGTTGCTTGATGAATGTGCAGCTTCCCCACTCTAAAGGGATGAGACCAGGGACGGACTGGCAATCTGGCATACCGTGTATTTGCCTGGTGGGCCGACGTGCTATTTGAGCCCGACAAGTCCCGATATATATATTTAACGAGTAGATCAAACACCCCAAATCTATCTATGCCGCACGAGAAAAAAAGTTCGCCTGGAGTTTTTTTCGTCCCAGTCCGTCCCTGGATGAGACCATCTACTCTTAACTTGACCAGACAGCTTTTCCTTTTTTCCTCCTTATTCATTTTTGCAAATGCAGATATGACAGTTCACTCTGCTCAGTAGATGTAATAGTGGGGTTTGTAATAGATGTTTTGGTCCTGCATGGTGTTGCTAATGCTTGCAGATCTACTGAGAAGCTTTAACACTATCTGACATTTCCATTGCCCATGATGCTTTTTGTTAAACTTCTAGTTTCGCTTGTTCTGTTTATTCATTATTCATGTTCTGGCCTTTAAAAAACTTCAGTTCAACTTGTTTGACTCGACAAATACTGTTCACTATTATTATTCTGATATGAGACCATGTCTATGTTGATGCACAGTTTAAAGCGTATTTACTGTAAGATAATATAAACACAGTCACTTTTAAATCATAAGTCATGGCTTTAGGAAGTCAATACTTATATAGCAGTCATGCAGCTCTTTTGTGACAAAATATGTTTTTTTTTTTAATATATATTTTTTAAATTTACATCAATCAATATTACTATTAATGTGTGAGTCAGATGCCTAATTCCATCTTTGTCCAGATGTTATCGCATTTATGAAAACAACAGACTAAACAAGCGACTAAACAGAAGATTAAAAAAAAAAAAAAGTTCGAAGGAGTGACACAATCTAAGCAATTAATGGCAAATAGTCAGCGCACACACTGGCCTCTGTTGATACACTGTCCAGCAAGCTGCTACTGTTTCTGTTTATGCCACCAGTTTGAGGTTATAATATTTTAAGCATGAACAATGACAGATTGGACTGTCCCCTCAAAGGACTATTCTGTCACCCCTGGAAAGTCAAGCTCTTTATCTTCTAATGACTCCATTTCTGCATCCCTTGTCTTCCAGCAAAGAGGTGTGCAGACACTTGGTAGTAAATGATCACTTGCATGACTGTTGACATCTTCATGAAACAGGGTGTGTGGTGAGATCCAGCAGCTGTGGTGGTGTGAAGCTTGACGATGACATGATCAGAGTTAACCTTTAATATTATGGCACCGGGAGAAGATTTTGTCCAGAGCTGGAAGGCGTTGTAAGTTACGATCATATTATTTTACAATTTTTGCTGAATCACAGACTCAGTGAGTAACCGCCACATAAAAGAAAGTGAATAACTGGGAAGCAGAAGCGAGGAACCTGTAGTTTATAAAATCATGGGGCTGTGAGAAAAAGACTTTAATGAACAAAGTGTCACAGAACTATATGGACAGAAATACAGACGGACATCTGCTTACAGACACTGAAGGATGAAGGCAAACTGACTTTTCATGAAGCAGCTACGTTCACAAGCAATCTCGTAACACGCTCAGAAGAAGCATCATAAATTTCTGGCAGAGGAGATGGGAAGTGGAAGAGACATCATTGTAAAAGACCGCCTCAACTCAAAATATCCATTAAAATGGGAAAGCGAGGAGGGGAGGAATCTTTTAAACATGATAAATGCTCCCTTGTCGACAGAACACAATTTAGAAATCATTTAGTGTTTTACAATAGTCCTGTGGGGGCTGAGATAATTGCATGCAGGAAATCCGTTCAGTAGAAGTGAAATCTATAAATAAACATTGCTATTTAGCTAGACAGGAAAAAGAGAAACTGCTTTCCATATTACTACATCCCAGGACTGTAATAAACAAACTGCATATTGTTGAATAAAACCCAATGAGATAGCCAACGGTGTGGAGCAGAAGCTGACATGGACAACATGGCTGCTTTCAGTCACATTTATTGACAGAAGTAGTTTTAATTTGAAATTTCACCTGTGGAGCACAGCACTTATTTATGATTGTAAATGCAATCATAGCAAAAATTAAGCAGGTTGAATTGGTTTGAAGTGACATGTAAGTCTTATTGATTTCCACTTACCACAATTCAGCACTTTAAAGAGCATGCATACGTATCAGTAAATCTTTTCCGAAAGTGAGATGTGGTTTTCTGGCCTGCATATGAACATTTTGGAGGATTAGAGCGAATCAGATTCACAAAATGCTTGTAAAAATGCTGTGAAATTGGGTTTTCTTGCACATTATGAACGTTCCATGTTTCATCCTCCGTACAGTGTTCATGTAACATTTTGTGACACAGCCATTGAGCAGACTGTCACTTTTAATGGCTGTAATTTCAAAATAACAGTCTACTTGCAAATGTAAAAAGGTGCCCCAGGGGTGAGCCTATTAAAATTTGTAAGGGAAAAGATTCAGAGTGAGGTAGTCCAGGTTGGTGTGATTGAGCATCAAGATGTTCCGACGATTTATAATGGAACATTTCAGTTTGAAATGCCATTTTCCAGGAAAACTTTTTAATTATAATGTTCACCAACTAATCGTACATGGCTTTCTACTGCCGAGCTTTAACATGCAATATAAAATGACCAAATTAAATAAGTTGTGAGGCATCAGAAGAGCCTTAATTAGCTACTTACATTAAACAAATATACTTTAAATTAAAGAGTAATAAAAAAAAAAAAAAAAAACTCACACACATTGAAGACATTTAGAAAACTTTAGATCTTTTCCCTTTGAGATACAGGCCATGTGAGATTTCTACCACCACCTACAGCATTGAAAAATTAGGTTTAAAGATTCAGCAGCAACAAATATATTTTGAAAAACCAAACTAGTTAATATTCAGGGTGTGAGGAACTGGTTCTTTAGATAATTAGATAAAAGAAAATATTTCGCCATGCCTAAAACAAAACCTTAAACAACACATTTGTGAGCTTTTATTTGCTTGTAATCTTTAATTTCAAGGGAGAAAATTGTAAAATGATGAAGCAATATGCAACTGTGACATAAATAACTTATCTCACTGTGCCTTTTTCACAGCAACCATTTTGGTTATTGCAGGTGTTTCCAATTCCATTCATTTTATTGCAGCAGAGACCTTCTAGTGAGCCAACACACACCACAGCAGCGCCCTGATTCTGTTTGACGTAAATAGAATGAAACCTTTTTTAGTTTCATTAGTGACGCTTGTGTTAACATTACAATTTTATATCAAAATGGCTGCTTTAAAAAAACTTTTTTTGGCATAACTGCTCTGTGCTTAGGAAGAAATTTTCAAACCCAGGACGACGGCAAATGCTGATGGGAACGGGGATGATGTCGTGCCAGAACCAGAGCTGGGCAAACTGGCAATGTAACCGGGCTTAGCAGACCAAAGAGGACGTTGATGGAGGAAGCTAAGGAGAGAAAAGGACAGAATGACTGAACAAGAACAAATCTCGGACTGACTTTTGGTTGTTGTGAGAGCTTTGTTAAATAAAAAGTTGTATAATTATTGAATTTTTTTTTAAGGAACTACAGAGACCCTGTTTGTTCTACATCTTGTGTGCACAAGATATAAAACGGTGTCACTTATCCAAATGTACATTGTAAACCGTAAGTTGTTGCTGGACACAGATAATAAATCCATAATAACTAATGAATGCTGGTTTGTTGCTGTCAGCAGCACCTCGTCCCTTTGTCTCATAAACAAGCAATCCAGAGTCTTTCATATTGGCTTTTGCAGCCTGTTAGCGATATTACATGAAGTCATTACTGTTCTGCACACCTTCTACTGTATGTTCTCCAGCATGCACATATACAGTTCACAGTCTGTGAGCACTTGCATACTAAAAGGCAAACAACAAAGCAGAGATACAGACAGAGTAATTTGTGACCTTCTGTGAGTGTGCAATGTGTTGCCAACTGTCTGAATGTTTGATTACTCCAATGAAATACGTCTGAAAAACTGATTATGTGGCATCACAGCGAAACTCATTATGAATTATGGATGAATTTCACTCTTCTAGATGAAACTCTACTGTGTGAATTCAGCGAGGAATAACATTGTTTATTGAGTTGGAGGGTCCTTGGCTTGTCTTTCACTCATCTTTTGAGCCTCGCAAATGTTTCATAATTTACATAACTTCATTATTATAGTTTCATTAACAGTACTTTACAAGAAAACATGGTCAAACTGGAAACAGTGAGGACACTCATAATAAACGATAAGAGAATATCATGTTTGTGTATCTCGTTGACAACATTTACACTGACAGAGGAATGTGACTTTTCCCAAAGAGCCAGAAGTGCATGTAATGCAATGCAACGACACAAGTATGAAGTCCTCAACTGTGAACCAATGCATCCAACAAATGAAATGAGCGATTTATACAGTGCTGCTCATAAGTTTACACACCCTTACAGAATTCATGGTTTCTTGGCCATTTCTCAGAGAAAATGAATGATAACACAAAAACCTTTTTTTCCATGCGTGGTAAGTGGACATTTGAAGGCATTTATTGTGAAACAAATGTGAGAACTCAATTTAAACTAAAATAACAACAGAAATTACCCAAATTACCCTGATCAAAAGTTTACATACCCCAGTTCCTAATACAGTGTATTTCCCCCTTTAACATCAATAACAGCTTTACTGTAAGTCTTTTGTGGTAGCTGTCAATGAGTCTCTTAATCTTTTCAGATGGTAAAGCTGCCCATTCTTCTTGGCAAAAAGCCTCCAGTTATTGTACATTTTTGGGCTGTCTTGCATGAACAGCACGTTTCAGGTCTCCTCAAAATGGTTCAATAATATTGAGGTCAGGAGACTGAAACGGCCATCCCAGAACCTTCACTTTATGCTGTTGTAGCCATGCTTGGGATCATTTTCGTGCTGGAATGTCCAAGTACGTCCCATGCGCAGCCTCCGGGCTGAGGAGTGTAGAATTTCCCAGTATTTTTTGATAACTGGCAGCATTCATCTTGCCATTAACTCTGACCAAATTTCCCAGTGCCTTTGTAGCTCACACATCCCCAAAGCATCAGGTATTCACTACCGTGTTTCACTGTTGGAACTGTGTACTTTTCATCATAGGTCTTGTTGATGCCTCGCCAAACATAGTGTGTATACTTTTTCCCAAAAAGTGAAATTTTGGTTTCATCAGAAGGTTTGGGGTTTATCTCTGTGAAGTGTGGCATATTTGAGACTAGATTCTTTGTGGCATTTGCGTAAAAGTGGCTTTCTTCTGGCAACTCTACCATGCAGCCCATTCTTAAAGTACTGCTTGAGACATCCACATGACATTTTTTGAGGGAGAAGTGAATTTCACCTGATGTTATTTAAGGCTTTTTCTTCGCATCCTGAACAATTTTCCTTGCAGTTGTGGGGGAAATTTTGCTTGGTCTACCAAAACGTTGTTTGATGTCTACAGTTCCTCTTACTTTCCATTTCTTAATTAGTGTTTGAACAGTGCTGACAGGCATTATCAACTGTTTGGCAATTTTTCTTATATCCCTTTCCCTGATTTGTACAGTTGTACTAGTTTTTCTCGCAGATCCTTTGGCAACTGCTTTGCTTTTCCGATGATTCTGCATCCAAAACATCAGAACAGCACCACATGAGGGATACAAGGGTTTCTCAGGAGTCCAGCAACTCACTGACTTTTATACACACCCACTAATTACAAGCTAACAGATCACATGTGAAGATAGTTACCTTTAATAGCCATTCAATCCCAATTGTTTCAAGTTAGGTGCAGGTTATCAGGCCAAATTACAAAGGTATGTAAACTCTTGATCAGGGTGATTTGGATAGTTTCTGTTGTCATTGTGCTTTAAAAAGAGTAAACACAGATATTTCACAATACATGGCTTTGGCCAGCCACTATCCAAGAGTGAAAGAAAACATTTTGTGTTATCATTCATTTTCTCTGAGAAATGGCCAAGAAACCATGAATTCTGTAAGGGTACGTAAACTTACATACTGTACGATCCCCAACTCATGCCTGCCTTTGATTTCATGGAACAGTACGATCAGCCTGCTTGTTGGACCCTTTTTTTTTTCAACGTACACAAGGCCAGAATGATATTTAATTTACAGGTTTATGACAGGTGAATGGATGCAAACGCTGAGGGGAACCCTTCCCTCTTCAGTTAGGCTGCGCTGAAGGTAGGGCGCTGAAGGCCAGGTTTCTTACAGCTCCCAGAAAAATACCTAGAATGAGATGTGGGGGAGGTAAGTTTAAATTGAAATGGAAGGAGGGAAGAGAGAGAGAAGGAATTTGGGTAGAAATGAGGATAGGGAAGTGAATAGATGAAGGAGAAGGGGAGAGAGGATGGGTCAAGGGAACAGAGACAAACAGGACCAGGGCAAGCCAAGTATAAGTAGCTTCATGGATGAGATGACTAATGACCTCTAATGATGAGAGATATTCGAGTTCCTGAACTGAAGTTAACTAATTAACTAATAACTTCCTTTTCAATTGAAAATGAAAGTAAAACTCAAAACATCTTAGTTAGTCTTTAGGCTGTTCCGACAATCACCAATTCAGATATGGCCAATACAAATCCTGCAAAGTGAATGAATGAAATATTCTCGAAATTTACTGTTTTTGCAAAAAGGAGTCTGGTAACTTTGAAGTGAGCATAGATAATAGCTTTTGTTCCCTCTCAGAAAGAGCTGCCGGGTGGCAAAGTAAAAATATTAGAAATATAGCCTAAGCTAATTTTGAGTGTCCGCCCACTAAGGTGCTTTCATTTTGTCTTCTCAGTACTGCGAGGGCCTGGACTTCTTGCTTTTTCGTTTTGTTGCACTCATTGTTGTGACTTTCAACTTATCAGTTATGGCGAACTCACACGATTCTCAACACAGAGGTTTAATTAAAAAGTAAGTGAAAATACCTGCGTGGGTGTGTGCGGAGAGCCATCAAGATGTGTCAGAAATAATCCATGTTTGAGGTGAGTTTTAGTACTGTAAGCCTTACTTTGATTTATATTCTGTCTGTGAAACCAGCCTGATTGTTTTATACAGGATCACATTTAGAACTCGGACAGCCCGAACAAGTGTAAAGAAGAAAAGTAAGGAGGATCAGAGAAGAGGACCAGAGGACCACATTATCTTTATACGAACAACGTTGTAAACACTGTGAAAAACTATTACAAACTGCCCGCATCTGATGTCTTTATCACAGTGTCAGTATCATCGATGCCAGTAAGAACTAAGGCTTGATAAACTGATGCTGCATATTTCGTGTCAGGCAATACAGTAGCTTTCTGCAAGACAGAGTGATAAAGGAGTTCCTATCTGCTGTGTTTATTGAGCTTGCAAAACTCAGACATGCTTACCATTTCGCTGTATGGACAAGGTTAAATGTAGAATTCTTGCAGCTGTAGTTTCTGCTTTTTATAGTGGGCTTATTACTACTCAGCTTTAAAACTGTGTCATAATATCTTGTGTGTATGGGTGGAGATACAATTTGGGAAGTTTAAGATTAACAGACATGCTGATTAAGGTGCTGTCACACAGTAATATGTGTTGCCATGTTTGCATATTTGTCATCAGTTATACAAAGTGTTTTGGTATTTATTTTTTGATCATTTGTGCTGTCAATCCATACTTACCACAGTCAGAAATGACACCACACAGTAATAAAAAGTGTTGAAATGTTACTTTAAAGTGTCATTCTGAATTTCTGAAATGGGTAGGTGTGAAATGGGTGACAACCCCACAGAGTATTATCACCAAACCTTGCAGTTTCACTCGGCTCTATGACACATTTCAGTCTATTTCTGGTGCTTGATTTTGTTTTCCAGGCCCCAGTTTCTGATCTCATCAAACAGCCAGCAGGCAGCTGTCTTCAGCAGACATCTCTAATTAACCGACTAGCCAAATGGCCAAAAAATTTGCAACTGCCTGGTGAACAGTGTAGCAGTGCATTTAGCAGCTTTAAGGAGCCAGATACTTCTCTCATGAGGTGGTGGAAAGAAAAACATCAAGCCAGAGCAACTGTTTCGGCTGAATTTAAATTAGAAGATGGATACTACTCTAACACTTGTCCAGTAAATAAATGGCTAAAGTCAGCTGGTTATCTTAGAGACTGGAAACGCAAAGGTAATAAAATCTTCCTACCAACACCTCTAAAGCCCAATATATTACCTTGTTTGTGCAAACACTTAGGCATAAAAATGGCAATTAGCTGTGCTCTACTGAAATGTTTCCTGCCTAGGTGCAACAACTTCCTTAAATCTTGACATTGACGTTGCCATGTAACCAGCAGAGACTTAAGGCTACTGCTATAGGCTGCAGAAATTGGTCTCCTATAAAAAGATATGGTGTACTTGTGATTTATTTTCAACCCAGCATTACAGTAGTAGCAACTTAAAAGTTCCCGTTCAAGCTGAACGCCGTCTTCCAGCTGACTTCCAGCCAGCTGCCTGCCAAGTCCCGTGAAAGGAGAGACCCCCCTCCTTCTCCTGGGCGTGTCTATTACACTACCTTCAATTTGTTCTTTGTCTTAAAAAAGTCACTATGTGATCACCATCCTTCAAAATTACATTACATTCTCTTTTAAGACCATCTATCCAATCATTTTCCATAACCACTTATCCCTATCAGGGTCGTAGGGTGCTGGAGCCAGTCCCAATTGGCATTGAGTGAGAGGTGGGGTGCACCCTAAACAAGTGGCCTGTTCATTACAGGGCCAACACAGAGAGTAAATCAACCATTCACGCTCACATTCACACCTACAGGCAATTTAGAGTAGCTAATTTACCTCAATGTGGGAGGAACTCAGAGAGAACCCATGTAGACAAATGAAAAATCTGCAAACTCCACACAGAATCAAGAACCTCATTGCTGTAAGGCAACAGTGCTAAACACTGCACCATTGCACCACCCATACACAAGTACTTTCCCTCGTTTAAACTTATGAACATTCACTTCAGTGGTTTTACTCCTTCTAGCAGCAGAAGTGGTTCCAGTATATTTTCCACTGCTGCATAATGTGAAAACACGGAAAAAAGGGGAAAAAAAGGTTGATAGTCGTGTCTGATATAACTGATTAAATCAGTTCAGAGTTTTAATAAGCACTCAGACCATTTCACTACTTTGTTGAATCAAAGTGGCCTTGATATTAAACTGATATTCTCTCCCTCATACAGCAGGATAAACCCAGCATTTTCTGTTCTAACCACTGATTTCTTTTGGTCCGTGGGTGGCCGTTCAGTTGGTCAATTACCGCCAGAAACAGGTTGTAGTTGTACAATATTTTATTTAGTTTAGAGAAAAGCCAAAGCTAAATAAAACGGACTGTGCGGCTTTGATTTGAATCTGACTTAACTGGAGCACTGATAAATATTTGATATTAAAAGTGCAACAGTTTCATTGCAAGTCACGCAAAGAGAGAAGACTGTCTGCAGAGAATAAGAGTTCCACTTTTTTTCAGTTGCCCTATTACTTTGAGCCATTATTGATTCTGTTTTTGATTTTCCTTTTTAATCTTGCAATCTAAACTGAGTTGACTAATTCTACAGCAAGTTCATTAGATCAATAGAAAGTATGACAAAAACTAGTTGACAGACTTTTCTGGAAATGACAAGAGGACTTTAGGACTACAACTTAATGAAAAAAAGTTTTTATCAACTGATATCTTACATTCTTGTTTAGCATTTCCTATTTTATGTTAAAAGGGTCTTTCCCAGAATGTCTGCTGTATCCTGACACTTTTGATTATCTGTTCCACCCTCATTAGTTTTACCTATCCGTGATAAGTTTTTACCTGTGTCTTGTTGTCCTGTCTTCTATGTAGTGCCTGTCCCTTGGTTTCCTTTGTCAGGTCGTACCAGTGTATATTTGCAAATGTGTCCATTTCCAAGTCCTTTGTCCTTTGTTTGGATTTTGTTTTGGACATTTCAGCTGCTTCTTGTTGTTTTTAATTTTTAAGGTTACTTCTTGTTCACAATACCTCCACGTCTGCATTTAGGTCCACATATTAAACCAACATGTGAAATGAAAGGACCTTTGTCTGGAACAGACAAAGTAAAGTATAACTAAACCTTCAAACTACTTGAAATTTCTGTGCAAAGTGTTTGAATGCTATAACCAGAAAAGCCTTTTTGCTTGGACAGAGTAGAAGATCAGCTTTAACCGTCTGCTCGGGCACACAAAGATGCAGGCAAATTTTGTCAAAAGGACAAAGGTATCTCTTTTTTTAGTGGCTCAATGACAAGCACATTTTAACCAATTGGTATTTTGCTGCACTTGAAACTTTCTATTCTCTAAGTGGTGTTTCAGTGCACAGAGCACACAGTTGGGAGGTTTGTTCAAATTGTGGAAAATTTGTCTTAGACATTACCCAGACAATAGATGTCTCATAACTGTTTCTATTTCTGGTCTACAGTGTAATCCTGCTGCCTCCTGTTGAATTATATTAACAAGAGCAAAAACGAAATGCTTGGAGCAAATTATTTAAATTACATCACATCACTCTCTTACCAGTAATGTGTTCAAATCAGCATCAAAACACTTAATGTGGTTAAAGTAGGAACACAGGTAAATCAGTCTGCAGTAAATGAGTAATTCTTACAGTATATTTTGTACTCATACTGTATGAAAAGCTTCTCCTTCAGTTTATTAAATATTGATAAAGCTGCAGCCTCTGATTGGAGACATGTCACACCAGAGTGCAGTTCACGCGCTGTGTTCACCTGCTACACAGTGACCTCATACACCTCCACACAAATCAGACTAGTCGACTACAACTGCTTACTCTGGATTACCGGCACTCATTAATCCTGTCACAGCTCTTTCTTTGCAGTTTATATTAATACATGTGTTACATCATTGCAAATCTGACAACAGGGCTGACAACAAATGTATTATTTAACTGTGAAAGAAACACTTTGTTTGCGTCAGCTACTTTAGAGTGACGAGATCAGTGATGTGACTGGCTGGGAGCGTATTTATTCATCGCATACATTTATTCCCAACCTCCAATTCGTATTCTTCTGCTTCGTGCTGCCGCACATGCATGAACTTGAATAACAGGTGTGCTTGGAGACGCCCACACTGTCCGTGAAGCCAAGACATGCTATAACCTTTAACACTGAAGCTTGTCTGCCAGGTTATTAGCTGTTATTGTGCAAGATACATGCAATGTAATAGATACAATACTACATTAAAAAAAAAAAACATTGTTTTAAAGTAACACTTATATTTGTTTATATGTTAATATTTTCCTATTCATCAAGTTTTAGCGTTGTTCATTATCTCCTTGATATTTAAGAATTCAGAATCAGACTTACAGCAGTCCATGAACAAGTGATGTTAATGCAATCCCACAAGGAATCCAGCTTGTGCATGCAGACACAGAGCAGCGATCCCAAGGTGACCCCACCAGGCTCCCATAAATGTTTTATAAGGGCCTGGACAGAGCCGAGGTCCCTGTTTCTGCGTGTCACGCATGACCCTAGCAGGGTAGGGCAGTGTCGCTTTGCTCACATGTCAGTATGCACATGTTCATATCCTCGATAAAACAAGAATTATGTATGTATGTCAGTGAGAGCTAAATGAGTGCTGCCAATAATAACAAGTGAAACATTTTTTTTCTCTTGTGAGCTGCTTCTCAGTTGGCAGATTTCATTATGCGCCTCAGTTCTCCTTTAAAGGCTTCACTCACCATCGTGCAGTCCACAGCGAAGGATTTCATCGGCTCTCCATATCAAACCAGAAAAAGAATTGCCTTTGGCATTTCTAAGCGATGCATGACTTCTCTTGTATTTCCATCCCTACTTCTAATCTGTGAATATCACACACTGTCAGTCAGCATTTAGCCTCACTGACATGACCAGAAAATGTCAAAGTAACTGAAAGAAAATAAATAATAAACTCAAGGAAGAGTTCATAAGTTCATGGTAATCTTTGTAAACTAGCAAACCAGTGTGGAGCAGAGGTTGAATCAGTATAAATGCTGTGTCCATTTAGTGTTTATTTATTTGTCAGGATTTCTCTTTGTCTGCTACAGATGAGTCAAAACTAATTAGATGCTCGCTGTGTGTAGCATATGACTGTGTGTGACAATTCAACTTGTTTTGAACAGATTATTTTCTTTAGCATGCGCACTACGCTTTAAGAATTATCTAGCTCCAGTGTTCCAACAAAAAGTCCTAAATTCTCTTACTGGCCAGAATATTTAATCTCATTGATTAATCTCCTTGATTCCACCAGGAACGTCTCTGTGAGGTCACGGCTCTGACATTGTTTTGGTCCATACTCCACGTAGCTCCAGACCCCAACTGGGAGCTTTTTAGAAACATTTTGTCCACCACACTCTGACTTGCTCAGACAGTCATCGGTAAGTAGACTATGTAGTTTCATTATGTGCCTTTGGCTGTCTTCATGATAAGTGTACACAGGGTGTTTTTATTTATTTGAATTGAGCAGATTCTCTATGCCAGCTTCCAACCATCTATTCTGTGCTTTTTCTTTTTTTTTTACCAAAGGGCAAACGCACTGCACTGCCTCTGGTGGAATCACAATCATTGTCCAGTCTTGGTGGCTGAACTTTCATATTTACCTTTAAGCCAACATGGACAAGTGTTACTGATGGGGCATCCTGGCAATGCATAAGACTATTATCACAATCTCTCTGCTTCAGGACCATTTTGTTGCATATAGTTTCACCTCGTTTACATGCAATCACTTGTGTCTTTGGCTGGTCTGATACAGTAGTAAGCCTGAAATGTACAAAGCCTTTGAGACAATGTCACAGCCTCTACAGGGTCTGTCACTTGTGTTAACGACAGTTGATGTTACAATTAAGACTTAGAATGAGACTTTTGTCATGCTTGTAGTCTATAAATGCAATTTATAGTCAGTCTCAGTGTAAATAATCAAAAAAACTTACAGTCCATGTTATCCTGCAAAAGAGACTTCAGCAGCCATCCTGGAACATCTATGCTGGCTGCCAGTGCCTCATCCAGACGCTGATCTGGATCTTCGTCCCCCAGGAGGATCGGCCTCTCCCCTTCTTTCACTGTCTACCTAGATTCCATGTTATCATTGCTCCCTCTCTCCCTCTGTGTATTTGTTTTTTTTCTCTGTGTGAATGGTGTTGTCCTCTCTGTGTTTGTGTTTGTCCTCTGTCCAGGTCTCTGGGGAGGAGACAAGGCGGTGTGACTCAGATCCTACTTAGTGGCTCATTTGTCCTCCTGGATCCACCTTCTTCACTTATTTGTTACAATATACATTTTGTCATTATGATTGTATAAATAATGTATATACTATGATTTTCTGTTGTGAATCTCTTCTGTATTCTATTCATGTCTGTCCATTCTGGGAAAGGGATCCCTGCTCTGTTGCTCATCCTGAGGCTTCTTCAGTTTTTGGGGGGGGGGTTCCTCCTTTGAAACAAGAGACTAAGGACAGATGGTGTCGTGTTCTGTACAGATTGTGCAGACCCTTGAGGCAAATCGAGATTTATGATTTGGGGCTATGTAAAGAAAATTGACTTGCATTGACTCGACTCTGGACTTGAGTCAAACTGATCGTCATTTCCATGAAACCCAAGAGGGATTGCAATCACGTTCATGATCTGACGTATATGTGGCTAAGTGCAAATGAAAGATTATGAAATTGCATCTGGATGTTTTCCAGACACAAGACAATTTAGGTTGACACGTTTCGATGGGGCCATTTTCTGTCACTCTACTGGCTTCTTTCAAACACGAGCATACAATGGTATATGGATAAAAGTGCTATGGATAAAATCTCAACAGATACTGAGCTCACATGTCAACAGATGCAATCTGCAGAAAAAGACACAGTTGAAAGTTCTGAGAAAAGCTAGTAAGTGGACCATGAGTTGAGATTGAATCTTCCTGCTTTAAACCCAATGCAACCCAAATTCTGAAAAAGTTGTGATGGCATGTGAGACATGAAAACAATACAATGATCTGTAAATCCTTTTCAGCCTGTGTTCAGCTGTAAACAGTACAAAAATAAGACATTTAATACTCTTTCTGAGTTTGACGCATTCTGTTTTTATTTACATTTTACACACTGTCCTAACTTTTTTTGGAATTGGGGATGTTTGTAACTTGGGATGCCAGACCGTTCTTGGACACTCTTTGTTAATCGAGCATTGTAGAGCAGTCCAGCACAAACCGTGGCTGAGCTTGGAAGGCAGAAATAGCAGTTGGAGCTGTTGGATTACCAAGCCACTGCTATGGGCAACACTGACACACTGACAGTATTCACTTCCAAAACAGGGTCCTGGGGAAATGTGAAGCAACAGTAGCACATGAGACCTGATAATTAGCATGAGCATCACATAAAAGGCATTTGGCATAATTACAGAGCGATGAGCACATTTGTTTTGTTCTTAGCAGTGAATCACAGAGAGCATCTACAGCAATGCTTCACTGCTGCTGGCCGAATGAACAACTTCACTGTTGTTGAACGTGAAGCATACATAAAATATATATCTGTAATATTATATCACCCCCTCTATACTGTAAATCTGCAACATGAAGGCAAATAACTGATCTGTATGCATCAATATTTAACATATGTCAACTTTTTCCAAAGCTCATATTTCAAGAGAAGGCAGCCTCCCACAGTCTTCGGACATGCTTCACCACAGGCATTTAATTGTTTGTTTATGTGGAGCTAGGCTGGATTTTCTTCTCCGTGTTTTACAAAAAGCAAAATTACTTTTGGAAAACGAGTTACAACACAGGATGAAATAACACTTTTGGTTTACTTCCCCACCCGTGTGTTTCTCTCTGTCTCTTTATTATCCTGGTAAATGGAATGCAGTTTTCCGGTTTAATCTGATAGCACTGTCTGTACCACAAGGCTGCGTTGCCTATAAATAACCAGATAAAAATAAGTAGACAGCAGTGTCTTTGTTAGTGTTAGACAGTGCATATGTTCGGGAGACAGCACCAGTCAAATATGTAGCATTTTGAAAATGCCACATTGTTTTGATATGTCTCCTGGAAAGAAGAAGAAAAAAAAAATGCATGACAGCCTGGTAGGTCCAGCAACACTTCCCTTTCAAACAGCTGACTGGAGGACATCTTGAGGAGGATTCTGCTTGATTCTGACAGGTGGTACAAGGGAAATAAACAGCAAAGTAAAAAAAACACTCTGAATACTTCATTTATCACCTGCAGACAGGGCCTTATCTTAATGCTGTCTTTTGGCCTTATTGTGGCCCGCTTCAATCCTGAGACGCGAGCAAGTGCTTATCCACTGTGGAGGATATCATGCAGCATCATCTACAGCGGAATCCAAGTCAAGAACTGTGAATGACAGCACGGTGTAGGGCCATTTTAATAAAATATAATATCCAGTTGCCTTTGAAGAGAGTCACAATAAGAATAGGAATAAGAAGACATTTGTCTTCATGGTAATGAAGTGTGTGACATCATTTGAGGCTAAGTAGTTATAAATGAGCATGAGGTGTGTCTTGTACTATAGTGATTAGATTTGATGTTTCTGGAGACTAAAACCATCATACCAAAAGATGCCCTGCATAGTAAACACAATATATATCCAAAAAATACTGACTTCCATGTATATTACAATTCAAGGATATGACTCCTGTTATTGGCCATATGGAAGATATAATTTGGTCTAATCTGTTTTAATCCGGATTACTATATTTACTTTAACATTTAATACCTGACTGTCCCTGATCCATCAATCAATCAATTAACAGAATAGCCGTGACTCTACACATTAAAAAGGAGTTTTCATGAACCGCTAACCTATTTATTGTGGGAGTAAATCAGGATTCTGAGCCCAATCCAATAAGAATGACATTTACAAGGATTGACAGAAAATCCACTTCACTCGAGTGACCAGGTTAAATACTTTAATGTTTCTGCATGTAAACATAGCCAGCGAGCTGATGAAAACATTTAGCAGTGGACCTAAAGTAATTGGCCATATTAAAGGCAGGGTGACACATATTATGAGATGGACTGTAGTAGTGCAGAGCCACATGCACATCCATGAGTGAGATAATTCTAGCATGGGGAGCTATGATGAAGTTGTAAATAATCAACATTTGTGTCATTATCTAATTACAGTAGGTTACTTCATAAACAGCTGCAGTGAAAGACTTAAACCAGAAAGAAGAAAAAAGGTCCTCGGTGATAGATCAGAAAGGCTCCTTCGGCCTCCAACCTCTGAGTGGGCAGACAAATGAATGCGTTTGATTGACAGCTGAGCGTGCACGGGGGCGAGATACAAAATAAACAAATTTGTGCCAGTAGCTGTAGCTCACAAGCCTAAGGTTAGACATCACTGTTGATAACAGTGCTGTTCAAAAATCAGATCCAAGCCCTTTAGCATCCAAACTGACTTGACATTTTCACAAGTGCTGTTAAGATGCCCAGTGAGCTGCAGCTGGATTCCTAATTAGTGACTGTATTTAGCCTGTACGCTGACATTAGCTGTGCTTTTTCTTATTCATCAAAATACATTTTGGTTCATTAGGTTTGGCGGGGGAAGGTTGTTTGGTAGCTTCTTGAGGAAGTGGAGATGCAACAAGCGCACTTTAAAGTCTGTGTGGTTGCTAGGCAGTATTAGTGTCACCCTATCATAGAATGGTAAATCACTGCTTTATGCTTTTAAAGTGGCTCACCCTTGTCGACTAATTAGGTCAGCTCTACTAAGCATTTTAATGCCTTTGAGCTCATTGTTTTTGCTTAGGGGGGGCAACACGTTTTGATTCATTGTCACCATTCTCATGTATCCAAATGCAGCAGCAGGGAGTTATTTTAAGTGGAAAATTGCTTTTAATCACACTGTACCTATACAACATAACTAGGAGCCGTGTCTCCATAACCTCATGCACACCTTCAGATGCAGTCACTGGTGTCAGAATAGAATGGAGATGGAAACACTGAATACAGACGAGAGAAATCACCTTTTCATTCTGAAAGTAATTGGTCTTAACGCAAGCAGCTCAATGGTTTGCCCCTCCTCATATTTTCAGCAATGAAAATGATTTTGACTAACAAATTGTTTAAATATGTGCTACTTCCTGCTTTTGGTTGTTAAAGGAGTCAATCATTTTTATTCAGTATTTAAGATTAATCTAAAAATATTTCCATTTGTGTAATGTATTAAGCTACTGCTTTGTTTGAAACAGGACATCGGAGGGAGCTGCTACCTGCTGTGTGTGAGGAGTTTGCGTCAAAAATATCTGCTAATATGTAAATGTTTTTTGGATAAAAATGCTCCTGCAGGTTAATAAATTACCTTAACTGCTGAAAGGACGATTCACTTTAGTGGAACCTGCCTGTCATCCACCCTGTGTACAGTTCAAGCAGCCATGACACTTCTCTTCATAATCCTCACAGTGTGGTTTGACTATTAAAACTGAATTTGCACCTTATAAACTGGGAAAATAATTAAGTTGAATACAGCACAGTATGTCAACTCATTATGATTTGCCTGTCAAGTTTTTTTTTTTGTTCATGACACAAGCCTGTATGCTCCTCGATCTGTCATAATACTTCTAATGATATTAATACAGTCTGATGTTACCTGACATTTAAAATCACACCTTTGGGTTCAGCACTGCTATCATCTTTGACAGCTCTTTACAGGATACTGTAAAAAAAAAAAAAAAAAGTCCTGTGTGGCTGTTGCCTTAACATTCTATGTATGTCAAATTTAGTTTTTTGAATGTAATTATTCAAGTTAAGCAATTAAAATTCAAATATAAATGATTCAAATTCAGTTTCTGGTGGCACATATTTCAGCCCATAGATTGTGCACCATCAAAATACATCTTGAAATCTCGATAGAAGTAAGGCGACTTGTTGGAGGAGGTCATCAGTGGAAACGTGAATCCACTTGAGGCTGGCTACAAAACAAATCAACCTATGGCTAATTTTCTCGTTCATGAAAACTGTGCTGAGAAGGAACTTCTATAGAACTCACCTGTTCAAATTATTTTAATGCTTAAAGTTTTGCTTAATTAACAATGTGGACTGCCAAAATGGTGGTGGCCAGAGCCTCCACACTGAGCTTCACATACAGCTCTTCAGAAACCTGGTGGTGATGTCACGAGGTCCATATTTATACTGTTGATGCTTCAGACTTGTCCTTTTAAAACATGAATCGTGACTTGGATTTGGTTCAAAAGACTTAAAAACTGTTCTGCTAACCGGTGAACATTAGATGTTTCCCTCATGAGTTGGTGGAGATCTAGACTGAATACACAAGCAAGACTTAAAATGAATGTTAATGTTGTGTCATATTTGCTGGTTGTGTAAATAGGCAACTGTCCACTAACACGATGTCAGGTGGTAATATGTCTGTGTTTGTAATGCAGATTGGAAATGAAATGTAAGCCTAATGAATAATGGAGAGAGCAGGTCTTGGTTGGATGGCAGGATTAAACATGCAATTTCATTTCAGCCAATTGTGTAATAAATTAGACCCAAGCAATGATGTGCTGTATGACAGATACTTGTATTAGCCTAAATAATTGTATATCCTCGTTCTGCTTTGTGTTTCACCTGCTGCAAAACAACTTTGTCAGGATTTCTGTATTCAAATACCTCAGGATAAGTCTTGATTATAGCTGATTAAGGATAGAGACGGTATCAAAATTGATGAAAGAAGCACATTTTCATTTTTGTTGGACTCTGTGGATTACGGACATTTGCATAAAATATACATTTGATTTATAATCACATTGATGTTTCTTGATTACCTCTGAGCTGCTGTCAACAATTGTGTGTGTGGCGGTACAGTACAAAGTCTATCATAATACATTTGATGAAACACTTATTCTAGCATGGTAAATACAGTGCAAGCTTGGGATGTGACACATTTCAAGACAGTCTCTTGTAGATTGCAGTCATTTTCAAGGTAGTAAATCATTTACTCCACCGGGGAGCTGTTTTCGTTCTATGTTATCTCAACAATAATGTGCAATTTCCTATGTATGGACTGTTAATGTGATCTGTTTCAATATTTGAGTGGTGCTCAAATAGAGAAAACTCCTAAAACAAGGTAAATGGGAGATCACGTCTCCATAATCCATTAACTGCTGTGAAAATAGCCATCAGCTGTCTGCATATCTCATGTCCTTTTCTTCCATCTCACTCACAAAAATGGGAAACTGAAGGCTAGCACCTGCACTCAAGTCCGTTATAATGAATCCTAAACTTGGTCATCATACATTTCTTGATACTCAACATATAATCTTTATGGAAAACAAAAATAGCTGCCAAGGAAGGAAGTGGAAGAAGAAGGAAGAAAACCTTTCCAGCTGCTCTCAGAATTGACTTGAAACATTTCTTCTATTAATACCAACTTGACAGGAAATATTCTACCACGTCAAATCAGAAAATTGCATATGGGCTTAAAATGTCCAGCATAAAGTCTGCATTTTATCATTGCCATGTTTCAATGCCATTCTCAATAAGGCAAGAAGGCAATTTCTCATTTCACCTCCACGGGCGTTGGAAAAGACATTCTGGCACAAGGGCAACTCAATACAGATTCTACTCCACTTTTCTGAGTTCTTCAACCACAAACCCCCCAGAAAAATATTCACGTGCTGTTCCAGTTGTGTCTGTCAGCTGCGTAACATTTCTCTTCTGGAGAGGTGGCAGGGAAGGAATAAGCGGTGTTGTATGGGATGAGCTCTGTGAGGAATCCGGCATGAAACCATGTCAGTCTGGTTGAAACTGAGAGCACCACCATGTCAGACAACCACATGGCAAGAATTTAAATCTATGAACCTGGCTCTTTTGAGAATCACTCATTTATCATCATCATTCTCGGATGCAGACTGTGGAGCCCTAAATCTGACAAAATGTCGTTAAAGGTTATCAGAGATATTAAAACTCTGAATACATCAATAAATAATAGGCTTAGTTCACTTTAATATTTAAATTGGACTGTAAGTAAAAGAATACATTATGAAGTAAATACAAAGCTACATACTTTACTTCTAACCTCCAATTAGTGGTAAAAAGCGATCCAAAAAGTGTTCTTTATTCACCCACATAGAGTTGATAAAATAAATTATAATGAATAAATTATGATTATACTTACTCTTTATCTGTAAATAGCTTTTATCTTAAATACTTTTTTTCTTTTTTATGGTTAATTATTTATCTGTATTTTCCCAGCCCTCAAAACGAAAGTTAGTTCTGTAACAAGATAAGCACATCCATGCGATGACTGGTCCAGGGTGTGTGTGTGTGTGTGTGTGTGTGTGTGTGTGTGTGTGTGTGTGTGTGTGTGTGTGTGTGTGTGTGTGTGTGTGTGTGTGTGTGTGTGTGTGTGTGTGTGTGTGTGTAGGTGGGTGCGTGTGTGTAAGGATATTAGAGATGCTCTATAAACAGAAAGTGCCATATTACAATTTGCACCAATGATACAGTATACACCTCCTGATCTTGAAACTTGTTTGGGAGTTTCGTGACCATTGTGTGGATCAAGGCAGATTTAGATTAGCTTGTTATAGGTCATCTATGGTTAAAACCAAGCCGAAGATTCGGAACCAACAAAGAGATATATATCTGTTTGAGACCTGCCAGCACGCTCGAGTGAGACCTGGCAGTATAAAGTTAATTACCTCTTAGTTTGTCTTTTTGAAAAAAAAAAAAAATTTTTTTGTGTTAGCAGAGTAAAAAAATATTTACTTCAGTGACAATGGGGGCAAAAGTCTCTGCCGCCGTACCTGTTCAGATCTGCGGGCATTCACTGTGCTATTTGACTCTTCAGTTCACCACCCCTTTTTTAAAACCTCTCTGCTACTGAAACTGTGAAGCTAGTTAGCTTAATAAAAAAACATCAGCAGCTAAAAAAATACAGCATCATCCTTTTAGGCTCATAAAACTACACTAACCAATGTACGTAATGTTAATCATGTGAACATCCATGACATTTTGTAGATGTGTATGACTTCGTGCCATTTAGCCTTAACTTTGGTTAGCTTTGTTACTCTTCCTTTATCTCATTATGATATATAACAAGAAAATTCCAAATATGGTGCGGTTGCTGTTAAAGTTATAATTTATTTAAGGAAAAAAGTAAATTACTTTTTTGCATTATTCACCTACCTAACTAAATATAATAATGTACTCAACTATATTTTAGATTCACCTGATAACCTTTTATTATTTTGACAGTGCCGGAGCTCCATACCTGGCAATGTATAGTATTGTGTATTGATTTTTGTTTTCATTAATGAATATGAAATGTAATCACTTAGAGATTTACATTTACCACTTTTGGCAGTTACTTTTTATATCAATTTCCTCCTTAAAATTAATGCTTGAATGTATTAACATAAAACCTGCTGCCCTTTAGTCATCCTGATCGCATTCCCCTGACACCTTAATTAAAACAACGAAAATAAAGCAATTCCACTGGTAGCGTCCCTGTCAATCGCTGTTTATTCTACACCAGTTACAAATTACATCGGATCATAATCACCACATGGGACCAGCATCTAAATTTTCATGAGCAGAGGCTCTACCGCAGGGATCAGGTTCTAGCCTTGGCTAACCTGACCTTGTTCAGTGCTGTCAGTCACTGGACATCAGCACAAGAGGAGGTAAAGGGTTCTCCTGTGTGTAGTGTATTTGTGTATGTGTGTGTGTGGATGTCTTACTGGGGGTTTAGGTGTATGCTGTTTGTTAGAGACAGTGGGTGCTGGCAGACCTTACATCCCTTATTCCCATTGCTTTATGCATTTTACCAATGCTAAATTATACAAAGACATTAACATTCTTCAAGCTGGCTAATAATACATGATTGACAGCTGTGGACCCTTCTTTGCCAAATTCACATCTTTGAGGGCTGATTCTGTTTTTCAATATACACAATTAAACCTGGACACATTCCTCCATGTTTTAAACAGTGAGGAGGGATGATAACGTTTCCTGATCACCCATGTCTGTAGTTAGCGGGACTGAAATTAAAAAAAGCTGCTCTGAGTGAAGCATTTACATGCTCGGATGTGCACTGAACAGGTCATTTTGACCAGATCAATTTAAGCTTTACTGTCTGGTAGGGAAGGCTGGGTTATAAATGAGTTTTGCAGTAAAATCATAATTACACTATAAAACTTGAGTGGAACAATAAAATCACATAAAAGTATAATTGTATGCTGAACAAATGACTACAACATGCACCCTGTATAAAAAGAGTGAACAAGGAGTAAATAGCTTGACAAAAAACAAAAATGTTCGTTATGCTCGTTAGTGACACACGCACAGAAGGTGTTTCACTATTTCATGTGCAAACGAAGGATTGTAATTGCGGTGGAGATGAATGAGTCCTTTGTCCTTTTTACTTTGCCTTTCACCCTCAGGACTGTAACATTTCCAACTGGACAAAGAGGGCAACTGCCGCAGGGCCACAAACTGTGAGGGGCTCCAAAGGTGACTGTTAAAAAATTGGTTTGTGGTACTTTGATGTAAGAAGTAAAAGTTTGTTATGCCACTAAATCACAATGACAACAGAATTTACTGCCCTTGCAGTGGTAATTATTGCTTAATCTTAAGGCTCTGTCTCAACTTGTTTTTTTAAGACCAATTATTATTCCAGTTGATTTAATCTGAAAGCTCCTAAAAAGTGGACGTTTGAGCTATTATTTTGTCGCAGAAAGATCAGAAATTAAATTTTGTGCTGTCCACCATTTTGGTCCAGACTGAAACAGCTCAACTATTAAATAAATTGGTAGGAAATCTAGTACAGTTCATGGAGATGAATACATTACTTTTCTGATGTTCCTCTTAGGATAGATTGCTGAGGCTCTGGCTTTTATCTTAGTGCTAGCATTAGGTCAAAGTTCAGATGCAAAACTATTATGCATGTTAGCTTCAGTTTTGTTTTACATTAGTGCTAAGGCTAATGTCCCAATAACATGGTTCTTATATCCCTTGAGCACTGCTAATTCTCCACAGACGTTTGCCACGTCTTGGCACTGAGTCACCCAGTGTCTCCTCTTTAGGAGGAACCCCTGTCATCCCTCTGACGTGGGCCTGGTGCGACACAAACAGCCCTCAAGGAGACACACCAACAGGGGTAACATCAACAGGAGATAATGATGACGTTGAGGGTGCTTCAAAATGCCCCCCCTCGCCAGAGCCTGGGTGCTCCAGGTTCTATTATACTGTACACAATTACTGTACAGGGAGCCACACAGTGAAGGTACACTATTAGCTGATATCTGATATTTTCATTATCCGTGTTTTCCCCACAGACGCGGTGGAAGAAGAGATTTCCGTGGTGAGAGATGAGAGCAGACAGGAACAGTGTGTATCCCTTTGCAGAGGAGAACACAGATGAAGGTTGTTTACCACACTTCGAAAAAGTCCCTCTTCCTTCCCTTTTCCCCCCTGAGCTTATCCAACATCCGGCCGTTTCATTACTTTGTGGTGGGGACGAGGTTACTAATGTTGGACAGGCTATCAGAACTCCCCGCAGGGCCCAGCTTTTGTGGCTGGAGGGAAACACTACGCCTTTTCTAGATATAACCTGCTCTCACACTGTCCTGACCCTCCTCTCCTTCCCTTACCTTTCACAACATACACTGGGGACGATCTCGGCCTGCGGGTCCATCCACGTGTCTGTGAACCCGTGCTGCTAAAGCAGCCCCCGAGGCCTGTGAAAACCACCGGCAAGTAAGCCGCCGATGTGATGCAAGAGAAGCTGCAGCTGCCCTTCCACCGGCTCTAATGAAAATCCAAGGAGAAATGAAAGAGACCCAAGGGTGCATGCAAATCAATAGATGCACAGCGAGTCAATGCTGCAAATTCGTTTCCATTAAGCAGTTATTTCTTTTCGCCAGTTTAATATAATGTTTTCTCTGCTGCTAGCAATGCAGCACTGAAGTGCATTTAAACAAAATGAAATCTAATTTCAATTAGACTGCGGAGCCGATTCTTCATGCTTTTGAACATCTGTGTTATCCTTGTTGAAAAGTGTATTTCATTAGTTAAAAGAAGGCTTCACCGTCTCTGCTGAAAGCTTTGTTGTATGATCTCGGTTACTCTGTTTAATCAATGAGCTCATTTGTTTGTTGATATCACTCATCCATTTCATTTTAAAAGACTGTATTGTCGACCAACACGAGTTACCAAACAACACATCATCAATCTCATTAAAACAGTCTATGGCAACAGGAAGCCAATCAGTTTACACCGAGGATAGTCTCACCGACCAGAATGATGCATTAAGGAAAGCACACTTTGTCTAGAACTGTTCAAAGAGGGAAAACACATAAAGATGTGAGCTCATGGTATGTGTTTGTTTTTTGCAAAATAAAAGGGTTATTAAAACTGAATGAGCTCAAGAGTGAAAACCGACTATGGTAGAAAATAACAATAATGTTGTTTATACTGCAGTCTCATAAGCTTGACTTTAATTGATGAATAGGCCAATACGTAGACTGCATGTGTGATTATCTTCATGAATTTGTCTTAAGGTTACCATATTTATCATTATAATTACAGCACTAAGTGTTGCTGCTTTAAATGTCTCTATTGCCCTCGCTGCAGACTCAGCAGGACCATTCCATTTTCCATTAACATCCGTTGTCTGTCCTATTTGTCTTGTTTCCATTGTCCAAATAAAGCCTAAACGACCTCTTTCATTTCTTATTAAAAACACTAGGAAAGACTTTTGATATAAAACACAGTCATAATCACACAGTGGTGCTGCAACACTAGAGAGCATCCACCAAGAGATTTTACTGCATTAAATATTACAAAATGTTAGGTACCATTTACCAATGAGGCTTTAGAGGATGTAATGATGTGTTAATAGTAATTTACTGATGCTGTTTGGATCAATTAAAAACTTTTTTTATTGCCAGGTTGCTTTAAAAGGGTCATTCCACTCTGGTGGAGCTTTTTCAGGCCTGATAAATGACCCTGCTGACATGATCAGGATGATGTCAGCAGGGTTTTTTTTTTCGTCTTGAGTTTGGGGACCACAAATTAATAACAGAAAGTTTGCATTCCAAACTCTGTCAAGTTTCAGAGATGCATGATAGATGGGAAATGTATGATCCATGCAAGTCAAATTCAGGCTTTCTGCCTCTTTTGCATCAATTTTGAGAATCCTTGTGTGTTCCTTATCTTGATGATACATGTACATAGTTGATGCTTTCAATCCAAAGTGTATAAAAACAAGGTACAGTGCAACAAGGACATGCACCGATAAGTACTGTGAGAGCTGAATCTTCAGGTTTTTGAAAGTAGAGAGAGACACCCCTGATCTGGTAGCGCATTCTAACAAGGAACAACAGACAAGAAAAGTTTAGATTGCCCTGAGCATATGGGTAGCAAAGTCAGGTATTGGAGAAGCACAACGGTCGGGAGGTAACATATGCCTGTAAGTGTCAGGCCGGAACTCAAACAGGACCACTGAGGTGTCAGTGAGCAGATTTATTTGGAGTGATTTGAAACAAAAGGCTATGAAAACTAACCTAAAGTAGTCTCCCAGAAGAGAGAAGTAGGCCAAACTAAAGTAAAAAAAAACAACACTCCTAAGGAGAAAAACTCTATACCGGTTATGCATAATTGTCAAAATCACTCTCAAGGAGGAAAATCAAAAGGCTACAAAACACTAACTTAAACCACTACTAGACTAACAGGGAAGAAACAAAAACTCTCCTGAAGGGTGGTGAACACTAAAACCAAGAACTGAAAATCTCTCCAAGGGAGGCTGACAATAAATCGACTAAACTAAGCACTAGGAACCAAAAACAAGACTAAGAAAGTTACAAAAAAAAAAAAAAAAATTCACTCTTTCGAGGCAGAAAAAAAACTCACGAACATACACACTGACTATGAACAAGGCTTGGAGCTGGCTTGGGTGGTCGAACGTAAGACGAAACACTTTGGCATGGGACAAAGGCAGACGCAGAACCTATATAGACACACAGAGATGGGTAATGGGGAACAGGTGGAGAGAATGAGGAATCACGGCAACAGGTGACACACAAGGGAAGTCACAAGACAAAAACAAGAACACCAATATATCACTTCATTGTGACAATAAGGGCATGATGTAGAAATACAAAGTTATTGGAGTACTCTTTTACATTATATTATACATAATAATATAACAGAGCAACATTTATCTGTCCAGTTGATTCCTTATTGTAAATTACTAGCGAGACACTCATAATTGTTAATGGGTTAACCCTAACCCTAACCCTGACATTATCAATTATTTTCCTATTTATGACTCAAATTATTGTAATGAGTATAAACACTTATTGAAGGGAGCTTTAGTACAAGGTGCAAAAATAGGAATAATGTGTGCATATGAATAAAGAATCTAATGGCTCATTAATTTCCCTGTGTGTGTGTGAAGAAAACGCTCAATCAGCCAAGCAAAGCAACAACAGAAATGTGATGATTGTTCTCCAGAGTTACATAATTGTTCATGTTGTGAGATGAAACACAGAGTGATTGATAAACTTTGGGAATTCTAACAAAATAGAGAGACTCAGTGACTAATAAATAGGATTTATAGTGTTTTCACTCGCATGAATAACTTTGAATTGAGTAGCCTGAACCACACTGCATGCAATGTAACATCCAAAGTATGTGATGTCATGAGAACAGAGAGACGAAGCTTTGTAGAAGAAGCATCATGTCTGACTGTGTTTACCAGGTGGGAGCTGGGATTTATTCCACAAGAATCCTGCTAAAGTCCTGAACTGTGAGAAGCAGAAGGACATTTTTAGTATGCAGGATTCAGATATCTGTCAGATAAGTTTCTCCCACAGACACACACAACACTCACACACAGTACACACTGTATAAACCGTTCCTTACATTGTCAACAACGTGGAATCCCATTTTCAACCTTTTGTAGGAGCATGCGTCATTACAATACACCGCCCCCCCCCCCACCCCCACGGCTGCAGTGTAGGCAATTTTTCACACAATGCTTCACATCATGCCATCAAGGACAACAATGGAACAAGACAAGCTGACTGCTTCTGGATGCAGAACCAACAAATGCAAGGATGGACTTGTAAACGCAACATACGATTCATGTATGACCCTACTTAGTGTTCACAGATATGTAACATGGTCTATTTTTGTTTATTCGGTCTACTAATGTTGGCAGGATGAAATAGGTGACCCTGGGTCCAAAGCAGAAAATAAGTCTCTTTTTTATGAGAGGTATTTTTGCATGAAACATATGAAAATCCATTTCAGTCAGGAATAATACAGAATAAATAACACTGGGGAACAATAAAAAAAATTATGCTTGAATTTAAAAATTATTCTGATTAAAACTCAAATTGGAATGCTGATTCCAAAAAGTTTTTTCTCCACAGTTTTCCCTCCAGATAAGAAAAATTCCACTGATTAGCTGTAGTAAGACTTGCCAGCTGATCACGAGGTGTGTGCAGCTCCCAATAGGTCAGTACTATAAATACCTGCAAACAGAAAGCTGGCATAGTAGGAACGAAGAGGATTTGTGCTGGCTTTTCTCTTAACCTTGTAACCATGGGCATACCGTTGTAAGTTCTATTTTGTTTTATGCTGTTTTTGTATGCTATATTTGTGGTAGTTTCACCATTCCAAGACAGTAAAAAGTAAAACTCTGTGATCAAGACAAGCCATGGGCCCCTCGCCCCACAAGCAGTGTGTCGAGAGTTTACGGATGTGGAACAAAGGAACATGTGAAAAGTTGGCATTTGATATCCGCATGGTTTGGTCAGAGCAAAAAGATCATGAACAGGCTGTTACTTTTGTTTAGTGAAAACATCAGGATTTAACAAGAAAAATAGTAAAAAGTCAAACAGAATATCCTAATCTACCGTCAGCTATAAGATCAATGCCATTCAGCTGAAATATTCAATGCCAGTTTTCAAACAACTACCTCCTCTAGAAGATCTGAGTGATGTTGAAGAACACAGTGACAGCAAGGATGCAGGTTGAAATTCACAAGGATTCACTTCATAGGGGATTTGATCAGCACGAGTTGAATGATTTGGCATGTGATTTGGGCCTATCAAAAAAAGCTTCAGAAATCCTACCATCAAGCCTGAATGAGAAAAACTTCCTTGAACGTATGAGTGAACATATCATACTTTCAAACCAGAGAAAGTACATTTTTGCAGTACTTTCGAAGTAACAGCAGCTTTGTGTTGCCATAACATTCCCAGTTTACTGAAGGAATTAGGGCTTTCAATCTACAATCCAAATGAATGGTGAATGTTGAGCTTTAAGTGTGTCCGTCTACACAATGGCAATTTTTTGGGTGCAGTCCCTATTGAGCATTCTGTCTGTCTTTGTGAAGAGCATGGAGATGTAAAGAGAGTTATTGAGTTATTGTAATATGACAAACACAATTGCATCATCTGTGTTGACCTTGAAATGGTGTGCTTCCTTCTTTGTCAGCAACGTGGATACACAAAGTATCCCTGCTTTCTCTGTATGCGGGATAGCAGAGCTCGAGAAAAGCATTGGGTTGAAATGAATTGGCCTCCAAGATCCTAAACCTGGAGATCCCAATATTCTACATGAGCCATTAGGTGACAGGAACAAAATAATATTCTCACCTCTGCACATAAAACTAGGTCTCATGAAGCAATTTGCAAAAAGCATTGCCAACTGATGCCGACTGTTTCAAGTACATCATCTTGCAATTTCCTGGATTGTCAATTGAAAAAATAAAGGCCGGTGTGTTTGATGGTCCACAAATTTGGAAGCTCATCAAAGATGAACAGTTCACCTGGACTATGTCAGACCTTGAGAGGAATGCTTGGTTATCATTCAAAGATGTCATCAAGAACTTTCTTGGAAATATATGTGCAAGTAATTACACAGAAATTGTTCAGAAACTATAAGAGAGCAACAAAGCGCCTGGTTGCAACATGAGTATTAAACTACATTTTCTGCATTGCCATCCTATCAGCTTTCCGGTTTTTCTTGGTGCTGTTAGCGATGAGCAAGGTGAACGATTTCACCACAATTTAAAGGTTATGGAAGAACGTTATCAGGGTAGATAGGATGTACATATGATGGCTGACTATTGTTGGAACACTCCAGAAAGAGCTATATACATAGTATCCTTTGTAATAACATAACAGTGTTAAATAAACATTACAGTGATGCCTGTTTCTTTCATATTTCATTGTATGTCAATATTTGAATTTTTTATAAGACAAGCACATATTTGTTAAGTACAGTATTTTTCATATTTTTTAAGGAAACGGAGATCCTATAGTTCAAAAACTTGACATGATAGAGAAGTACCGAGATCAGTTTTGGATTTCGCACCCAAAGATTTGTTAAAAACAGTTGTCAGACCCAACTCAACACAAATTGTGTTCCCCAGTGTGATATATAATGAATTCGAAATGATAACATAAAAATTATTCTTATATATCTCATAATGTCACGTAGGCGAGGCAGAGTGAATTTTGTTCAAGGTCCAGTGTGTAAGATTGGGGGCCTATATTTTCAGAATAAGGGAGACATGGAATATAATATTCCTAACAATTTTTTTCATGCATGTATAATCACCTGAAAATAAGAATCTTTATGTTTTTGTTACTTAAAAATGATCCTTTTATATCTACAGTGGGAGCGAGTCCTTTTCAATAGAGGCCACCATGTTGAAACACCCTGTTTCTACAGTAGCCCAGAAAAGAAAAACAGATATTGCCTCTACATCACTAGATGCAACTAAATCCTACACAATGGACCTTTAAAATTAGAACAATTCGGGTTATTTTGCCTGATTTTCTATGTCGTGTATTTACATGCACCAATAGAGACCAATCTGATTGGAGAAGATTAGATTTTTTTAATCATCAACTGGGAAATGAGACCAAAAGTGTATTTTTTGTAGCAGGTTATCTGCTGTAAATGTGAACATTTTAACATGGGGGCTTATGGAGATAAACTTCAGTCAAGTGATCATTTGAGGAGCTGCAGTCTTTGGCACTTCAGCACTGGCTTCGCCTCACAGCCACTGAAGTTGACACTCGGTATTTTCCACTAGGGGCAGCATAATCGCCTTGACTGGCCTTGAAGAGTGACTTGTTACATTTCAGAGCAGACCCTGCTGAACTTTTGCACTTTAAATGAATTAACCCATCTGTATTTAATACATCCAATCATTGTTCCACAATTGCCCCATGACAATATCTTCCACAGGTGGAACCTTCTCCACAAACAACATTAAAACACAAATAGAAAATAGATGATTGTTAAAAGCAGACCTCCCAGTAAAGGTTTTTATTACTGTGCAAATATATTGTGCTTTACTGTGCAGCATATAGCACGCTTTACAAATATGCTTCACCAATAAGGAAGCTCTAGAGAAACATAACAGAGGACACACCCAAACAGTGGACAGAGAGGATTCATCATGTGACAGGTCCTGTAGTCATGGTGAACTGTCACTTTTATAGAAAAATAAAACTGCTGGTCCTTTTAACATAGGAAAACAAATCATTTGATCCGTAAAGACTGAAATGAGTGTTTTCTTGTTTAACATAAACTCAAACCATATGAGAAGTAATGTGTTGAATAATTTTAGATTCAATGCCTAAGCTACAGACACCATGTCGACTTGACAACGTTTCTTATTTTTATAATTCATCATACTTTTTTTACGATGAAAATTTGTAGTCAGTCCACATTTCACCAAATGTGCACATCCACCAGCTTTTGCCTTCTGTATTACATCAAGTGCATGCATGCAATGTGTCCTGTGAATCTCGAGTGTGGCAATTTGAATACTATGCAGGAATTGCTGCCAGTGACAATGAAAAGGACTTCATAGAGAGACTATTACAAAATGTAAATGCACTGAAAGTTGGCAGTGATAGAGTGAAAATAAGGTCTGATACATTAAGCTTGAGGTTTATAAATCAAATCAAATCAATTTTATTTGTATAGCCCAAAGTCACAAAGTACAGAGGGCTTTACAATCTGTACAGGGAGTGACACAAAAAAAAGCTTTAAGGGAAAAAATGTGGAAGAAACCTCAGGAAGAGCCACAGAGGAGGGATCCCTCTCCCAGGACAGATAGACGTGCAATAGATGTCACGTGTACAGAACAAATCAACACAAACATATTGTACAATTACAATGACTGACAAAATGACAATGAATCACAATGAACGATAAAATGACCACAGTAGCAGATATGGCAGCCTGCTGGACGACAGAGCACAGAAACTCTGGGGAAGTTTGGTTAGTAACATGCATTAATGAGACATGTCTGTACAGTATGTCTATAATGATAATAAGGTAAAGTCACAATAATTGGATATAACTAATGCAAATTATTTCTATTCTATTTCTGTCATCATTAACTGTTTACCTAAAGGTTACCTAAAAAAAAAGGCTTGCGATTGCTTTTCAATAGGAGCAGCCACACAGAAAAAAAAGGTATTGGATAAAAACTATGAGAATGTATGTTTTTTACACCTCGAGCGAAAGGTGAGGAGGTCATTTATCCCGTTTTGCGTTTGTCAACTCTAAACACCTAAGACCTGGGCCGAGTGAGAGTGTCATCCACGACTTCTCTAGGAATTCATGTAGCTCGAGGGCCTACCTATAATCATCACTGTCATTGTCAGGGCAAGGCACAAAGCCGCCATTAATGTCCCCACTGAATGGCTGACCTGACCTCCTCACGTTGTCCCTGGTCATGAGTATTACTCCATTTGGCCCCTCTTCATCCCCTCTCAGGGAGATAATGGCAGTGTAGATGGTGTCATTCTATGCGGTTTGGGAAAACTGAAGCCCTATTTGTATGGTGATGAAATGACCTGGAGACACTCAATTATTTAATAACTGTGAACTGCAATTTCAATTCATTGTGAAACTGACATGTCTGTAATAGGTACAAATTACAGGAAAAAAATCCCTTTAATAATTAATATTGAGCAAACTTAACTAAGTGTCTGCTGCTGTTGACTTTGGTCTGTTCTTAATATCATTTCTGTCTTACTCAATTGTACTTTTATTAAAAAAAATGAGATGGATTTAAATGTTAATGCAGATGATTATAGACTCTGTAGTTCATCCCAGCTCTATGGACCTTTATAGTTTATAGCATGTCTTAACCTTTATGCATCAACCATACAATACTCAGCAGATGGCCACGCACTATGAGGTGGGCTCTGCACAATGTTTCTGCCTCTTAAAGGGAGTTTTACTTTGGCACCATCACCAAGTGCTGGCTCATGGTGGTGATTGTTGGGACTCTATAATGCTCTCTGCTCTTTATAGAAAATGTCATAAGATTACCCGTTATGATTTGAGAATGAACTGAACTGAACAACAAGGTCATGTGTAAAACATGTAGAATGAAGCAAACAGAGCTCAAGAATGAAAAGATTTAATTTGATTCATACCATAAAGAATCGTGCCGTCAGTATGCAGCCATAAACTGTCCTTCTGCCTTAGCTGTGCTTAAATTCCAATATTGAACCAGTGATACATCTTTAGCTGCTCCGAATTTCTGAATGTTTATAGCCGGTCTTCACCGGTGACATTTAACAATAACACATAATGAAAGTGTTATTGCGTATCACTCGTATTGCTCCTACATTTATCCACAGGCAGGTGTTCACACAGTACAGATTGCCCTTTCAGAAGGAACTGGGAGTGCATGGCTCTGTAAACAGCCAGAGCTCACTGCCTGTCACTACTACAGTAAGCGTAACGTCCGTCACGCATCAAGGTTAGTTAAAAAAAAAAACGAAAATAAAGAGTAGCTATTAAAAATGTTAAAGCTATAAAACTGAAAAAAATAGGTTTAAACTGCACTAAAACACACATCAAATTCTCAACTCGACAAAAGGCGCTCTGCCTACAGAATCGATCCGGCACATTTTCAGCAATATGTCAGTCCACCTAGCCTGAGGATAACCTGCAGCTGCAGACACAATGACCATTTGTTTGCAGTTCCCTGCACCCGGAAAGACATTAAAGTTGGTCACTGGTTCCCCCAAGGGCTCTAAGGTTAGATCTTTTCCACTCATCCATAATATGTTACCTTAAGTCAGGCGGCAGTTTAGGTTTATCATACGGACTAATATTGTATTACAGTAGCTGTCTTTAAGAGTGAGAAAGGTCATTAAAGTACAACTTAGCCTTGAAATATATAAATGTTTGCTCTTCAAACACCACGGCAGTGCCCTTACCTCTGAGGTGGGGGGTGGCAGGTGTGTGGAACTACAGTACATCCCGACTAGTGCTGTTAATGTCATTTATGTTTTTCCTTCTAAAGGCAACTCAGCAAGGCAAAGAGGAGCAGAAGTGTATCTATGAGAACTGGTGAAATGAAGGCCAATTCTATTTGAGGAAAAAAAAAGTGGAAACTGTGGACTATTGTGTAAAATGCAATAATAATAATAATAATAATAATAATACAGTAAAAACTGAGTGAGTAATGTTTGGTGCATTGGTGCAGTGTGGCTAAAAACAAACATGCTACATGGAGGACAACCTCAGTTGCTTTAACTGGACTGAGATATAATTCATCCAGTATAGGATTGATTGCTATGAATGATCTTGTCCAGACATTCACAGTCCCCAGAGACACTTTTGTTTGCACAGGGGGATCTTCTTCAGGGTCACTTTTACTTTGACATTTGTGTTTTTTAATGAAATAATCTGTCTTGGATGGATTGCTATATAACTGAGCACACATATTCCTGGCCCCTAAAGAATAAACCCTAGTGACTTTGGAACCCCCTTGACTTTTTCTCTAATGGCACCATGAAGTGCACATCTGTTGTTCTCAGTAAAATGTCTTGACAACTACCAAATGGTTTGACATGAAATTCAGTTCAAGCATTCATGTCGTTCCCAAGGATGAATTGTGATGACTGAGTTACATCATCTGGTTAAAATTTGGTCTGTCAAATGAATTAACATTCCCAGCATCCTCTGTGGTTCTTTTTGATAAACTAGGATGGTGCACATTATAAAACATCACTTGCAAACATCTGCATGTTAGAATTGTCTCTGAGCTTACTTCTGATCTATGTTGAAGTTAGCCTGTAGTCCACAATTTTACCTCCATCCATTTAAATGTAAACATTGCAGTTTGGTATTAATATGCACAGGGATTCTATATATTCTCGCATTCTATGTCCAAACTTCCCCTGTGGGCTTCCTTGGTCGCCCAGTTACAAGGTTAATTATTTTGCTTCTGTGTGTGTGCCTGAAATCCTGGTTAGCAGGGCCCTCCAGCTCTACACATCTGCTTTTCTCATCATTGGCTTTCGTTCTTCAAGATGTTGTAATTAGTTAAAATCAGGGTTCAGGCCACAGGGAGCTGGAAAATGCAGATGTTGAGGAGAGGGTGGGGTGAGAGTAAAATGAATACAGGTGCAGTCCCTATCCTAAATCTCCTTATTCATGCATTTCCTTCCCTCAGTGCAGGGGGGAATGCCAGATGGGCTCAGAGCAGAGCTGGTTAAAAATACCACGAGTCAAATTGTTATCTTCAAAACTATATAATTACTCCTGGAAGGGGAGGTTGACATTTCGAAAAACAATCTTGGTGTATTTTCTAAAAACAGAAGTAACATATCTTATGGTCTTAAAAATCATCATATGTATTCAAATTTAGAGAGGCAAGCTATTTTTATTTTACTTCAACAAAATATCTGAGTCTGCATGGGACATTTCAGGACCACAGAATTCAATATGACACCATAGCAAAAACGACATTTTGCATATACCAGCAACATAAAGTGTACAGTTACTAAAATCCCATTTCCCTAAGTAGATCAGGATAATCCTCAACTGAGATGACAGAATAAGTAAGTCTGGACATGGATAGATGGATATAATCTTCTTATGGTACGACACAATAGCCGAGACTGGAAGTTCTATAGCCGGCCATTCACCTTTGCTGACCTTTGCCAACGCAGTGCTTGACAAGATGTGGGATCAGACATGGCACTGAGGTAGATAGAATTAGATATCAGAGTCACAGCATTTTAGGTACATCGCTGTTTTTTTTTTTTTTTTGTGTAGTGTAAAAATGTAAAACATTCTTGTGCAGTTGTTGGGTATTCATATACAAAAAAGATTGTTTTGTTTGTGTACACAGGAGAGATAAGTCTGTCCTTTAGTCCATGATTAAACTAAATTAAAGAATTTAAAAGATACATATCTACATGCATGCACCCAATTTAATTTGCTGATTTCTGAAATTCCATGATATACAGGCAGGGCCGCTGACAGGTTTGGCTGGGCCCGGGACAAAAAATTCTCAATGGGGCGGTACACCTGTCAAACGGTAACGCAGGTGTCCTAAGGCGAGCTCAGGGAGGACAGAAACCTCCCGTGGAGCAGAAGGGCAAAAGCTCGCTTGATCTTGATTTTCAGTATGAATACAGACCGTGAAAGCGGGGCCTCTTTTGGCTTCTTCCTCTCTTTTTCGTTTTCCCTTCTTTTTCTGCGCTCCTGACCTGCATGTTTACTAACAGGCTCGCGCACACTGACCACTTATCGAATGCTGTCGTCTTTTTTTCTAGAAAGACCAAACCATTTTGGAATAGGGGTGATAGGGGGTTATTGGCCGTTTTTTCAAGGGCAATGAAGGCAAACATCTATAAGTCATTGTTTGAATGCAATTAAAGCACTTTTCTACCCTAAAAACCAACACATTTTGAAGTGAACGTATCATAATTGAGCCCGACGTCATGCTGGGCCCCCCTCTATTCCAGAATTCCCAGGGCCCGGGACAAAAAGCCCTTTAGTCCCCCCCTGTCGGCGGGGCTGTATACAGGCACCTGTCTATAGAAGCAGGATGTTTTTTATTTTTTCTCCCCAAAGCCTGAAATGAACCTGAGGCTCAGTGGTGGGAAGGGAATCTGATTTTGTACTAACAGCCAAAAATACAGTGGCTTTTCCTGTCATGTGGGTGCTTGGCACTCTACGGAAGATGTTAGTCACTGGTAGAAATGAACAGCCAGACAGCTGCATAATGTGTTGATGTTCCCTCTAAACAATGTTGTAAAAAGAAAAATCCTACGGCAACATGTTTGGTGTGGGAATGTGATTTTTCATCATACCTTCATTATCTCTCTACTTCAGTGTTTACTTGGCTGTGAGTTCCATTTGAGCCGCTGAGGCCAGCAGTTAGCTGGTATGCGAGTCCACAAAACCTGTCATCTGTGAAAAGTCAAAATATATATAATTGTGTGCCGCTGTGTGCACCATTATACATGGAGGAAACAAAATAAGCTCCACTTCAATGTCACTTCAACTTATTTGACCTGTCCAAGTACTGCAACATTCTGCAGATGTTCCACGCAACGTTCTTAATAATGTAACAGAAGTTTCCAAAGTCAGGCATCTGATTTCTGTCTGTGGCTGATCTGAAATGACAAATAACAGTTTTTACTGAGCTCCAGCACTTTCCCAAGCTGACTTTTAATGTTTCCTGCTTACTAAAAAAAACCCTGCTAAGAAATCTTAGGAAGCTTTTAAACCAGTTTGGTTCAGTTAAAGCAAATTTTGATGCATTTCCCTGGTTAGTACAGTTATTTGGCTGGAGGGAAGTCTTTCTGCAGAAGACCGAACGAAGACCACTTGAAAAGGAGAGTCTCTGCCTACTTTTATGTGATTCATTTGTGGTACTGGACTGCATATGTGCTGTATAGCATTTTTAGTCTGCTGATCACTCAAAGCATTTTACAACACATGCCAACATTTACCATTCAAATACACATGCATGCATACCAGCCTGCTCATCAGGACCAGTAAGGGATTCAGTATCTTGCTCAAAGACACTTAAACACTCCTTTTGGTACAGCTGGAAACCATCTGATTACAAAGAGTAGGCCACTGTACCTCCTGAGCCTTCCCTAATTTCTATAATTTCAGCAATAATTCAACTCATAAATGAATCTGATGATGAATTATTCTAAAGTCTAATAATCTGTCAGTAACATGGGTCTGTTCTGCTTGTGCCTATCTACTTTGACAGTTCATCAAAAAGTAAGTGACACAGCAATCCTAAAGTACAAGTGTAAAAGAACCCTTAGGTAACTTTGGCGGAGGCTGCCGGAGTGGATTTCACAAAGGCAAAAAACAGACATCAGCCTCTAAACCTAAATGTGTTCTTAAATCACTTCTACTATAGCAGCGTGCAATACAGCATGTGGAGAAATCTAATTAGATAATTGCTTTAATTCTTGTTGGGGTGATATTAACCGGCCTTCAGAGCCTTTTCTGGGTGACTAATTTCACCTGCTTGGAGAATCATCAGAGCATGCTTTTTTTTGGCAAAATATAGTTTTGCTACAATCAGTTGTTTTTGTAGCTGGGTAATTGTCTTCACTGTATGTCCATGTCTGACAAAAAGGGTGTAGCAATTTTTGAAAAATTAGCTTCAGCAGAGACACACCGAGGCACTAATATGGGCTAAGAGCCAGACGCTGTTGCATCGATAAATTGAATAGTCAATGTCAATAGCGACAGCTGTGAATGTGTGTATGTATTTGTAGTAGGGATGCTTCCATGTTTTGTAAAAACCAAATCAGTTGTAGTTTTGACTGCCAGCACAGATGTCAGCTTCCTTTTTGCAATTAATGTAATACTTTTTCATTCTATCGACAACGTGTTCAGTGAACTCATGTTCCCTCGGTTGCCAGGGAATTGGAAATTTGCTGTCACCATTAGAAGTTTCATACACACAGAAAAAAATATGTCTCACCAAAGTCAAAGACCTGGTGAGACATTTATTTTTCTTGATGAATTTATTTTTCCTGTTCAGTTTATTTCAGCTTTTTGCCATGTATCTGCTTTGTGATGTTTTATCAAAGGAATTACAGAATGCTGAAAAATTGTTCACCGGGCCTTGTGAGGTCCAACCAGACGTCACAAAGAGAGATCTTGCCAATGCATTTATGATTATCCTCAAAAACACTGCTCACCCAGCATTCTGAAAGGTAATAATCTTGTCATACACACACATCCACAAGTCTGTACTCACTCAACAGCGTACCAATCAATTGTGTATAATGCCTCCAGAATAATCCAATTGGCTCAAGGACCCTTGGTGATCCTGAAGATAAAGGAGGATAATGCCTTTCCAGTTTCCCCGTCTTGGGCCGCCCTTGGGTGCAGTGTTCCTCCTTGACCGAGTAGCTGTCAAGCTAAGCCCTCCAAGCATAATCATTAGTGTGTTATTATTTATTATTATTCATTAACCCGCGGTCAGCAGTCGGGCATAAACAGGGGGAGTGACTGTCCTCTCTAATGAGAGCAATAACTCTGCTTAAATGAGATGATTCTGTCACAGAATGACATGAGAGAAGAATTCATTTGTTGGATGAAGAAAGTTGAGTCACGCTTTTCATGTGGAAATCAATACATGTTTGTTGTGAGCTGTGATTACAGGCGTCTTGACAAAGATCTTGCGGGTTCTTGTTTTGACCATAACAGTCCATCATTTTCAATGATAGGGACTGTTTCAGGTCTGACGTTGACTGAATATGTCCTAATACAACAATTTATAGCTGCTGTTCCTGTTTTTGCTTCATGTTGAGGGTCAGGTTGGTTAGAATACCCAGCGGTCATTGAGTATAGATTAAAACCATTGTCTGTGAGTGTGTATTGTGCTCCATTTGTAATATAACTAGGGCTGTCAATCGATTAAAAAAAATTAACTAATTAATCCCCAAAAATTCTGTAATTAAGCGTGATTAATTTATCAATAAATTAATTGCATTTTTCTGAGACTGAAGCTTATAATGAATATTTATTGATGTAAAATGATCAAATTAATGTAGAATAATCACAGAGAAAGTATATTTAAATTCATTCATTTTATTGGCTTAAGGTGCACACCTCCTGTAGTGTAGACTGGCGAGGTCCTGTGGAGGTAATTTCAGCAGGGTGTTCTGCTTTGAGGTGATATGTTAAAGTCGTGTTACTTCTGTGGAATTTAAATTCCGCTTTGCAAACTGTGCAAATTGCCTTGTTTTTGTCCAACGAGCCGTCGGGCAACTTTTTAAAATGAAATGTTCCCCCTAAAAGTCTGTCCTTATCCATCTTTCCGCCATAGACTCTCCTTTAGTTAGGATAGATCATAGACATAGACGCCTCATTGAGCAGGTTGGTCCGTTGCTGCCATACGTTAACGCGTCCGCCATATTGGATGTGGCAGATCTGCCCGTAAACTAATACGAGAAAATAGACTGAACTTCATAAAGCGCCTTTCTACAAAGTGCTTTAAGTTAATGCCTCTTATACACCCATTAACACACACAGTAAAACAAAACAAAAGCTCTACTTTGCCACATCCAAAATTGCGGCAACGACGACATACGATTCAGTGCTCAATGCGACGTCTATGTAAATATGTCTATGGGATAGATGTTTGACAGTGCATGTGACCAAAAGTTGTGGGTCAGCCGCCACAGGAAGTAAACAAAACTACGTTAATTGCGTTCATTTTTTAAACGCGTTAATTGTTTAAAATGAATCGCCAAAATTAACGCGTTAATTTTGTCAGCACTAAATATAACACAATATCTAACCATTAGATTTTTAATTTTTTTTTTTAGAACCAATGGCCTGATCTATGAAAAGTCAAGTTATATTAAACCAGGGTCTTTGAGTAATTCAACTTGTTTATTTCTGTCAATCTCATCCACGCTTGTTGCCATTTCTGTGACCATTTTTATGTTTCCAGGATGGCTCGGTAACAGCAATGTGCAGAACCCCATACTTTTTTACTTTTTTTATTCACTAGAAAATCTGAAATGTGCGCAGCAATTCAAAGGTCTAGAACCATACTGCGGTAGTTGCCCTAGTGTGGCTTGAAATCCAACACATCAGGCTGTTCACTAACTGGAAGGTCATTGCTTCAATTACAGAACCAGCAGGATAGACCTGAGTAAGGATAGTGGGAAAGGGATGAGAATTATTACCACTGTGGTGAGCTACCCTTGAGCAAGGCCTTGAACTCCCAACCACTTCACTGGAGTTGCTCAGTGGCTTGCAGATCAGATTGTTGTTATACTGCAGCATTTAGATGTGGATGTGTGGAACTGTGAGCACAGAATGTTCGTGTGAATGAAAGCCTTGCCCTCTGTGTAACTACCTTGGGTGAATAAATGTTAAAAGAAACTATGATTGTTGCTGCTTTGGTCAAACCAATCCAATCAAAGTCCCTCTACACTGACAGGTTTTGCTCTCAGGCAATTTTTGCCAACTCTTTTCTTTGCTTAGATTACATCTGAGCATCTTTGTCAATAGCTCTCTGTGGAAAATCCCTGCTTGATTTTAAAGTTATTGGCTTAAACTATATGATTTCATGGCCATAGGAGACGCTGTGATGCTGTCTACATGTGGTAAACTGCTCTGTTTTGCCTCGATTTTGCAACAAATTATCTGCTGGCAGGTCTTATTTGAACTAATCTCCAGTTGATGCTGCTGTGCCTTCAGATGTTTCGATGTAATCTCAAATTGCACCTGTTAAACTAAGTCTGAAAATGTTGACATACCTGTTAGCTGTAAATTGTGCTTCTTTTGTCAAGGTGTGTTGATGCTGGGAAAAAGGATAAGGTATACATTTTCTATAAACGTAATCCTTATATAATAATAATAATTTTTAGACAGTAGCATAAATATCAATCATCGTGTTTCACTGCTGATCCAGTGCTACCTAACCTGCATCAGTTAAATTCAGATTTTATATCCTGTGTAGAATATATTCACTGCAAAGAAATGATTTTTGAGGTGTTAAAGAATCTCATTATACATGTTATATACTTGTGTTATCATGAAAAAAGGAATTTAATGGTATACACATTTATTTTCAAAGCAACTTAACTGTTCTCATCAGCAATGTGCTCAGTTTAATCATCGTCATCTGAGCTGACTTTGAAAATAAACGACTTTTGACAGCTTACACAACCTCTGCACATCATACAGAGCCCATGTGTGCTTTCCGCTGTTTAGATCTAAGCCTTAATGAAATCAGAAAGACATACAATTACCTCACATCCCTTTTCATATATCCTCCAAATTGTGTTTATAATGAGTATTTTAATTGCAGTTAAGCTGTAATCACTTGAGGTGTACTTCAACACACAGTTCGGACTTCTTTTATATGTCAATCGCTTTTTAGATGGACCTTATTTGCTTAGATATAAATCACACGTCTCGATTAAAAATTCCTATGCAAAAACTGTTTTCACAGGTGAAAATTAAGGAAACTGAGAAAGATTATCCTGGGAATATCTTTTTCTTCACACTAAATCAAGAGGAGAGTAATGTAAATCTTTGCTTCTCAACGCTCCCGTATAACAGACACTGTGAAAAAGATCTTTAACAGACCATAATCATCATTTAATGGTACATTGGATCTTGTACAAAAATATTTAAATATTCGTATCCTGAACTGCTAATAAGGGTTACTCAAGATTCACCAAACTGTCAACCGGACAAACTTATTGTAAATTTCTCATTTGAACCTGGTGAATGTCACCTACAGGAGTGCCTTTGTGGGATTTCATTGTTTATATAATTGGCACCCTAAAATTGTCAAGACTACCATTTTTTCCAGGCATGAATATTGTCTAACACATGTATCAGTGTCAATAGTTGAATTAAAAGTGTTATGACTGGTACTTCCTAAAAGGTAGGACTCAGAAGCACGACTCGAAAACAGTTCAGGGTTGAAACGTAATCCGTTTACTGGTCAGAGGGAAGGTTCGATACACGGTAATCAGTCAGATCAGGCAAACGAATCCAAAAGGTAAAGGCAGAGGTTAATAAACAGGCAAAATCCGAAAAACTAGGAAAATCCGATCACTAGAAAAACTAACAAGGCTGGGAAGTAAGGCACTGGGGTACAAAACAAACTGGCACAGAGAGGAGGAGAAACACAGACTAAATACACAAGAGAGGGGAGTGGTAACAAGACACAGGTGAATCTAATGAGGGCGGGGCAGACAACCAAAACTGGAGGGAAAAAACACAGGGGCAGGAAGTGAGGCGGTCTGAAACGTGAGGAAGGGTAAGTTTCACAATAAAACAGAAATCATAACGTTTCACAATAAAACAGAAAACAAAACACATGCCCTTAGGAGGCTTGACGAGATGTGTCAAAAAGGGAACTGAAAAAAAATGATTACAGTGCCAGAAAAGCAATGGTTTAACAACATTAGATATTTAACATATTTTGGATGATATTTGGATGATTTTTTTCTAAATATACCTTTTTGTCAACATGATAAAAGTGCAGGTGTTACTGATAACATTACTCATCTTTCCCATCTAGCATTAAGTCAAGTGTTCCAGTAAACCATGACAGTGTGACAGCATGCACGTACCAGGACTCTGAAACTGGAACAGCTAACTGGTGTTAAGCCATCAGTAATTTTGATATTTACACTTGTGCTTTTATAATGTAACATACAGCTGATGATCACTTCTTAAACACACAGCGTTTACAAGAAAACATATCTCTTCCTTCTTCTCCTCTTCCTGTTGTTATCTTTCACTCTTTTCTCTGGAGAATTGGCTTTTCTCTGCTACCCCAACTAATTTGAAAGGTGTTACATCTGATATCTTATCTTTCTTGGGGGATGAGGAGGGGGCTGTTATTTTTCCTCCAAGCTCATTATACATCCATTATCTATTTTACAGCAACCTGTTCTCATTCCCAATGCGTAAAATACAGCCGATTTGTCACGCCCCTTGACGTCTGATACCGACGTAAAAGGTACCCTTCCGCGTCTGTATGAAACACTCTGGGTTGTCAATTGACTCTTTTGACTCTCACACTTTGGCATGTTTGTGCTGAGAAACGTTGATGATATCATTAAAGGAAATCTTTAACCAACACGGAAAAAACACTTCTGGGAGGAAGGTCATCGGTTGTCCAATCAGATTGTAGCTCGCAAATCGTCGGTTGTCGAGCATTCTGGGTAGTGTAGGCCTTTCCGCTATCCAAAACATAATTATAATAATAATAAAAGTTTATTTCTCAGGCTAGAAGGAGAAAAAAAACATACTGAGGGCCACAACATGAAACTATTTTATTGTTGAATTATCAGTGACACTTTGGCGTGTTTGTGCTGAGAAACGTTGATGATATCAATAAAAGAAATCATTAACATAGTGAGAAAAACAGTTCCGGGCAGAGGGTCCTCGGTTGTCCAATCAGATTGTAGCTTGCAGCGTCATGTATCGCTGTGATCAGGTTATTATTGGAGTGAATGGACAGCTGGAGCTCTGCTCTGAGCGTCTCTTACGAACGCAAACGGATTATACTGGAGTCAATGGACAACCCAGAGTGTTTCATACAGACGCGGAAGGGTACCTTTTACGTCGGTATCAGACGTCAAGGGGCGTGACAAATCGTCGGTATTTTACGCGTTGGGAATAAGAACGGGTTGTTTACAGAGGTAATTTGGGTACTTATTCTAACCAGTTTGAAAACAGGGTAGTGCATCCAGATTCGGTGTCCATGTCATTGGCATAGCCAAGCAGAATGCCATAATTGAGTAACGTGTTTCTAATGCCTCTAATTAACTCTGCTCATTTGCATGCCGTTCTGAGCCTGCTATGCCAAGTAATTATCATTCATAAAACACCATGAAAATTAATGCACAGTAACTAATCTGCAGCTATGATGTGTAAAATTATTGCACAATATCTGCATCAGCTCTGAAAATAAAACCCCAAACAGAAACAATGGCAGAGTAATCACAACACTTGACTGATGGCATTTCAGTTTTGGTTTGAGTATCAAGGGCACACACAAGTGTGGTTAGAGAAGTCTTTTGGATTGGAAGCTGCTAACATTATAATGAAAGTCTTGCTTCATTGTGCAGTGCTGGCAGTCAGCTTACTGAACTGAGACCTGAGGTTGCAACACTGGTAGGAAGCATAAACACAGAATCATAATGTGTCTTTGTGTTTCAAATGTGACAACGTCTGCAGCTTTTTCAGATGACAGAAACAGTTTCACGACACCAAAAATAAAAAAAGAGCATCTGTTTTCATTTTGAGCGAGAGTGACACCAGTGGAATGTGAACTCTTAATTCTGCCAACACCTTCAGCTACCCATTGCGAGAACACGATCCTTTCCACTGTGGTGAATGATGATCAATGACATTGTCTTCTGACTTTACGCTCAGCTATGGGTGACACATGAAAAATAACTGTAACATAGTGTCATGTGTTTCTAAATGACCTTTTTATTTTGCTGCTGATGCCGTGAACACCTGGGCCTGCACAACCTTGAAATTTAGGCTGTTAGCAGATGGGAACCATAATGAGCTACTTTTTGTCCTTTTCTATGAAGAAAAAAAAAAAAAGCCTGAAGCACAGCTAACAGCCTCAGGCCTGCAGCTATCCTTATACCGCATTAAAATTAAAAATATACTGTTGAATTTTGCTATTCTTAGTACATAATAGTAGAGAACAGATAATAGAATATAATGGAATAGTTTTTAAACTAATTCAGGCCACATGGCACACAATCACACAAGTAGAGACTCACTCACCAGTCACCAGCTTCATTATTTGTGTCGCCTATTAAGCTTATCATACTGTTGTTCCAAATGTTGCATTGTTCAAAATGTATTTTTAAAAAAATCTCAGAATTGACAGACAGACACAGACTTAAATCAAAGTTCAAAGCACACTTAACCAGCATGGCAAACATAGCATTCTACAGTGACATTGCACACCATCTGGTCTGCACTCTGTCCAAATTTTTGACTGATGCTTACTGGTTTTCTGATCTAACGTCTAACCCTATCAGCAGGACAAAATTACTTGGTTGGAATGGGTAAGGTCGGTGTCACAATCTGCTCCTCGCCTCTTCAGCCACACTCTCATCCCCAGCCCTCTTTATTGCTCTCGGGCCCTGTCTCTAGCCTGTCTTTCAACTCCCAGACCTGCCACCCTCCCGCTCCTTATCACATCACTGTGACTGCCCCATCCATCTACACACCTGTTCCCACTTCTTTCATCATCCCTGCAGTTACCTGGCCTACTCCTTACCTTAAGCATATCATGACATCAGTCACCTGCCTGCTGTGATCAACGTGTTTCACCTTTTTCTGACGTTTTATGGATCAAAAAACTGATCAATTAAACGCCTGATTAAATGTTAAAGTCATGTCAGTGAAAACATTTTAACAGCTATAGATATGATAACATTTATTTAAACCTTAAGCAATACCAGGTAACTTCTACCATAATATGAGGTAAATGGTGTTTCTGACTTTCCCACTCTGCACCCTGTACGCCTGTTTTTGCACTATGTAGCTTTGTTGTTTGGGTACATTTACCCATGCCAAAAGATTACACTATAGCTTTATTTTACTGATTTTGATAAAACTGGATCATATTTTATGGAAAAAATGTTTTTCCTTCTAATGTCCTCTGGCTTCTCCACCTCATCATAGTTTCCTGACCCCTAAAATACACTGCATGTGGAACAAGTACGCCACGGCGGCAGAGCCAATGCGTTTAAATTTTAGTCAGTGTGTCAGCGCACACAGTCTCCTATTCTTTTTTTCTTCTATTTTTCCCAGACACAGGATTCAGCACATAGCAGATTGTGCAGGGAAGAAAATTGGCTACAGAATACAAAATAAAATCCCGGTTGATTTTCAAAATAAAATACTCGTGTTCACCGCAGATCGAGTTTCATTACAAGAACACGTCATAATGGGCGGGGCCGACCTGAAGTCAACAGGTCAGAGGTTTTCAGGTGTCTTTTCACCCCGTCGTGGCCAGGAGTCGAAGAGACTACAGCCGGAGATCTTGTGCATTAATGCGATGCTTGATGTCCGGGAGAGCCGCACCAGTGCGCATCACAAACGAATTATGTGTGAGTTGGCGGAGGGCGCTATGAGTAATATTAGCTGGTTTCTCTGTCTTGTGTTATTGATCTTGCTTGATATTTGCCTTTTAACACAGTTGTCAACTTGTTTTTATTCATGAGTAATATATTCATTTCAAATGCATGTGTAAGGCTGTACATATTTACCATATTTATTCAGTGGTTTTAAACTCTGAATCTGGGGGCGCAAATCTAAAATACCAATTTCTGCGTAATGTTGCTTTAAACATTCTCTGCTCTGTGAAATGTCTTTTAAATGAATTATCTTTCAAATGTGTCTGTAGATGTGAAAATTGCAGTTTTGAGAAATAACTGCATTTGCAGGGTATCTTCAGTTCAGCACCATATGCTGTCTCATCACTGTGAGCCAACACAAGATACCCTGTAAATTAGATCTTTCATACAGCTACAATTCAACTCGACTGAGTGCTAAAAAAAAAAAAAAAACTTGGCTGCAGGACTCAGACTAACATCTACAAAATAAGGGAAACTTGACACATTCTCAAAGCACACTCAACACTTTTCACATGATTATAGAGACACACAGTCCCTCAGTCTGGCTCAGTCTGTCAGTTGATATTGAGTGATTAGGATGGGGATTAGTGTGGGCACAGTGAGCAATCTGGCATTTTGAAGAGGCTTTATCGCTCAAGCCGCACAGTGTTTTGGCTGTTTTATGTCATTACTGACACAGTCCTCCCACTCCAGGCAATACAATCCCATTGTGATTATGTGCACTAGTGTTTTCTACAGACACTTATCTTGGCAGTGTGCAACAGCCTCTGAAACAATATTTAGACCAAGTGCTGATACACTCTGTATCATGAATAGAATTCAAAAGGAGGACGTTCTTCATAGGTCGCTGATATTACATAAACGTCTACCTGATGATTTAAGTGGTACCTAAGCCCACTTTAGCTTAAATCTGAAGAGTACAGATCTTTGTTATCAGCCGTGGACAGATCCCTTGACAAATCCAGTTGTCTGCCAGTCTTTAATTTTCATACATCAAACCGCTATCTACGAAGTTAGCTGACTCATTTGTTTTGGAAGTCGTACACGAAAAGTGTTTTCTTGGCGAAATTAAATCAGTCTTTTAATGACAGTGGTGAAAAAATCCTGATCATCCTACATAGACTGATACAGTGGGATGATGTATACTGTTAAACAGCTTAAATCCATTTAGAATATGTAATTAATCATTCCTTCATTCTGACTTTCTGCAACAATCAGCCTTTAGAAATGAACTGTCAGCCCTTCAAACAGGCAACACAAGGGCACTTACACAAAAGAAGATGGCTGGTGGTGATGTATGAATTCAGTAAATAGCTAGACATCAATAGTGAAATAATTATCTGGAGACATGCACTTACCAGTGAGCTTCTGTGCAGTCAGAATATGGGTACAGTGTACACTCATATCCATTTTCACTTACAATACATGAACAAACCTAAGAGCTGTGGTTTCACATTTATTTTTGTGACCACTGTGCAGATTGATGTTTGAATTCCACCATTAAAATTTTATGTCCTTCACATAGGATGCAAAGCAAATGTTGACATTGCGCTGTACCAAACGAAAAAGGCATGCTCAGAATAGGTCTTCGCTTGAGTGACGGGCCAGAATTGATTTTTTGACAACGAGATGGTAGAGTAACACAATCAGGAGCCACTTTAGCCAAGACCTGACCAGAAACCCTTACACACTCGCACACAAATACACACAGGCGATCATGCTTTTCTACTTTGATGGTCTTTACCCGCTTGGCTTTCCCCACCAGGTGTGAAGGTCAGTGGCCTCTTCTACCCCTTAAAAGTACTGACCATGCTTCAAGTTGTCTGTCTTGCTGGTTGATTGGCACACGAAATCCTTCACATGGGGGTTATGAAAGACACAAACAGAGAAAGGGTGTAATAAATATGACTGCCATAAAACGCTTGAAGAGAGTCATGAGGACAGTTTTCAGTGTAAGCTACTGTATGTCTACCAAGAAACGAACCATCAGCTATAATATAGTGCTGAAATGATTTAATGTTAATCACTACAAGTATCAATTACATACTACACAGTGTAATTTATCATTTTAGCTGTTGTACTAAAAGTAGGGGTTACAAAGATTGACTAATTAATATTGGAAAATTAACATGAGATATATCATTGCACAACTACAGCTACAGGCCAAATCATATGCTAAATTAATTAAAAACGAATTAAACCTGTCGAAAAAAACAATATTTGCAGGTATCTCCTCATCTCTGTGCTCCGCTACTTCTCTTTACTAATGTGCGTTAATGTATGTTGGCGTATGTGACCCCCTTCATACTGCTCTTGATCAGGATTATTGTTTCAAATAAGACGATTTATATGCTTCCTCCCATTCCTCACTGCCCACGCCATCACCTCGGCTCTCATTCCGTCCATTCTGCCCCGGACCTTTGACCCCTAAACATCAGGCACTCACTTGAAAACAGGTTGACAACATTTAGTAGCTTCACTGGCTCTCAAAGTTCAGATGGTGGCAAAGTCGACACAGGCAGATTTATTCATCCTGTTGAGCGATAGGATAAAACAATGACATGTTACTATTTCTGTATATTAACTCATGCTGCTTGACGTCAGGGAGTAAGGACTATACTGGTCCCCATACAGATCAAACAACTACATAACTATGTCACGCCTTCACCATTGCAGAATTAAAAACACAGAACACTACTGAATTTCAAAGCATATATATCCAATGCTGTTTGAAAAATAAGTGGGTATACATTGTATATCTGGCACTGCACCACTGGTTTAATGCAAATCATAAAATGGCAACTGCACCCATACTAGCTCATTAGGAGTAAGGGGGGAAAAAAGTTGTTAATCATTATATCCATGAGGGGTCCCTGAGCATACAGACATAAATGTGCAACGAAAGAAAATTTTAGGCTGCTGGACCCACGGCCCAGGCTTACGACCAAATCACAGCAGTACACAACGGCACTCGTTTCGTGTGATATAGCTTTAATGGTAGAAGGTCCACCGGTTACGTTTGCAGTCCATTTCAAACAATGCTCTCTCATTTCTAGTTTCTAAAATCATTCTAAAATAAATGATGTGAGAAAGTTTTGATATTCAAACAAATCGTTTTGGGCAGTAATTGTCTGTTATTCTTGAAGGGCATGTGATAGATTTTTTTAGGATCTAAGGCTCAAACGATGATTAAAACCTTCGACCCGGCATAATGTTAATTCAAAGAGGATGCAGTGACTGTGTACTAAGTGGGGCTTCCATCTACACAGGAATTCGCACTTTTTTTTTTAGCTTGCTGAGGCTTCCTCAGCTAAGGAAGGTCGACCGACCTGTGTGAAGCTGATTAATCTGGTTCATCGGCAGAGGTCATGGAAGCCGTGTGTACTGGAAGGATAATTGGTGAGGCAATAGTATCGTTCCCTGGGACTAATCCTAAACTATTGGGGAGAATATTGAAAAAAGATCCCTCTATTACAACCAGGGCAACAGTGGCTTTTGGCAAGAATCTGTTTAAAATGCAATTGGTATGTAGCCTGCTGAAGGAGCTGAAACTCTAATGAATGTTAATCCTATGAAGATTTTTTTACTTTCTTTTTTTGCATCCATTTCCGTGGCATCATCCCTATTTCTTTCTCTCCCACTCTATCCCTGTAGTGGATTGATTCAGGGATTACTGATGGAAGGGAAGCCTCTTTAGTTACCTTGAGCACAATACGGGCTGCATGTTACTTGATGCAGCAGGCTGTGAAAAGCAGCTTTAACATGTTGCTGAGCTATCTCTTGCAAATTACTGAAATGTGATCTTAAGACATTTGGAAGATTGAATTCATGTCAAAAAATGATACGTACATACTTACTGGGGACATAGCCTGCAGACAAGCAGCTCATTTTTATTTAGTTTGTCATCTATAGACATCGTCATTTCTCTTATGGAAAATAGACCACTGTGTGAGTAAACAAAGTTATGATTGTATGATGTATTGTCACTGGGGACGCATTATGGTGCCTCATAGCAAGAAGGTCCCTGGTCCTGGTTTCCGGGTTCTCGCCAGGTACTATGGCCTCCTCTCAGAGTCCAAACACATGCTCGACTGAACAGTGCTTATGATTGAATTGGAGACTCTAAATTGCCTGGAAGAGTGATTGGTTGTCTGATGAACTGGCAGCTTGTCTATGGTGTACCTCACCGCTCACCCATTGCCATCTGGGATTGTCTTCAGCCCCCCGAGATATTGTCATTGGTTGTACGGTGATTAAAAATGTGTGTACATCTACCCTTACCTAGCCTCAGTACAACTACAGGAACGATTTTATGTTTAGTGTGCTAAATACTTTACAGTAAGATGATTTTCAGCTTAGACACCAGATTTTAAGCTTATACCTTCTTTACTTGTTATTCAGGCGGTACTGTATAGTGTCTTTGGCTGCAGTGTACCAACCCCAGAAATTGTGTTTATATTCTTTAAATTTGTTCTGGCAAATACATTTTTTGAAAGAAAACTTTCAGGGTTATGTTCCCTGGAGACCCTTTCTCTGAGTGAAGGAAGTCTTTATTTATAGCACAAAATGAAAAAGAGGTGACGATGGGGTGGATGAAGGGCGCATATGCACAGGATTTCGGGACCAGCAGTTCAGGGTTTTGATCCTGATCCTGCACGTGGTTAGGTTTAGGCTTTGTTTAAGGTTCAGGGTGATGGTTTTGGGTTAGGTTGAGCTCATTAAGGAGACAAGGGTTATGAATGGCTGGTAAAAACTGCTGTATGATGAGAGATGTCTGTTTGTTTCTAGATCTAAAGAACAACAGGTGATCAAAATGTCGACTATTTCAAATCGGAGACATTGGTTTTGCAGGTCCCGCTGCCATTAGTCTGCTGCCTTCCTTTCAGGGACAAAAAGCAACATCTTAAGGGACTTGAATAAATCGCTGGCAGAACAAATTAGGTCCCTCACACTGTTATGACATCTAAGGATGGAAACAGATAGAGACAAATTTAAAGTCAAACCACTGACCTCTCTATTCCCCCCTGTACTTTCAGTCAGCTAGAACCAGCTGAACTTTAATGCCTACATTGTGAACATGCCACGACAGAAGAGTACATGCCTCAGAACATGCTATATACATGTAGCCGCCAGTTTTTTCATCTAACCTGAAAGGCATTGCTGAAAAGCACTGAGGATGGATGAAGGGAATAGATTCAGCCATTCAACCATAAACAGCCCATGAGCTGCTCGGAGACGTGCCCTCCTGTCAAAAAACCTAACACCTCCATTTGTTCTCAAGATTTGCTCCTATGCTTCAGCAATTCATTTTATCAATGACCTCCAATTTCAAAGACAAAATATGGGTCAGGGCTATAATCATTTGAAATAATTGTGACTGGACAACATAGCTTTTGATTTTAAAGCTGAGAGTAAAATAGGTCAGCGAAAGAGTAATAAAACAGAAGGACGAAGTAAATGAGAGGAAACAGATTAGATTAATCATTGCATAGAAAGCCTGTCTATACATTCAGTGCTTTGGCAGTAACATTTAGCCCTTCCGAGAGTTTTAATCCTTTTGTTAAAGCAGCTTTCTAAGCCATACGGAGAACGATATGATTTTAAAGCATCTGTTGAAGTGTAATTAAGCAAAGTACACCTAAATGTGTCTATGCACTCTTCTCCTTATGCCCTCCTTGTATCGTCTATCACCTCATCTCATTTCCACTTCATTTTATTACTTGTAGTACCTATTTCCTCGACACAATTCTCGACAAATGGATATCAGCCATCCATTTTGCTCTCAGGCGCAGAAAAATTTGACATTGAAACCGGTTCTGTCATTGCAGGGAACAGGAAAAGAGTTGCGGGGGGAAAAAAGGAAACTAGAGCTCCTCATCCTCGTGCCTAAAATTGCTGAACATCAAATGGAAACATGAGCAGCTTTTCTTCTTTTTTTTTTTGTCCCCCCACATGTAGAGACAGTAATACGTATCAATTTGAATAATGCATAGCCATACCCACATCTTTTAGTGTTAATCAATTATTCAATGTTGTCTTGCTCCCACTCAGCATGTTCCATAATAGTACAAACTACTGTCATGGAAAAACTGACACCACCGCGAAATATTCCTTTTATTTCGGTTTCATACATAAGCAATGAAAAAAATAAGGCAAAACAGAACAAAATGATAGGAGGGTGTTTTTTTTTCCTCCCTCCTCACCATCTGCATAGAGATTGTATATGGGGGTTGCAGAGGCTGATATTTTTCATCTCAGCGTCAGTGTGTGAAAGAGGGAGACTTTTTGTTTGCTTAAGTTGTGGTTTGTGCAGTTATGCAACATTTTGAACAAAGAGGTATTAAAAACCGTACATGCACAGAAGGATCAGCACATAGAATGGTTGCATAGTATCACTGCAAGGGTTAAATGTTTGACATGCTATCAACACAATCAATATTTTCAGAGCAACTAAATATTTTCAAATTCTGTATTTTGAAGTACATTTTGCTGACATCACTGTTTGACACTCTGAGGAGCTTCAACGTCTATCTGATTTAGTTTTTTTTTTCTCAACCTCAACCACCACCTCCTGGATACAGGTAGACTGACTGATAGAAAGATGAATGGATAGATTCATCACAGACTGTAATGCCTTGACTCATCACTGTGAGCTCTCCTCCCGAGATGAGATAGTTGGTCTAGCATGCTGCAGGCGCATACACTGGGATACTTTCACATACAAGGTAATTCTTGGTCTGCTTCCCTCCTATCTATGTATATTTATCAGAAACATGATGGACAGTATTCATTGCAGCCAAAGGACTTTTATGTTGTCTGGAAAGCCTGGTACGTGTATAGAAGGTTCTAAAACTCTTATCTGGTTTCTTTGAATAGTTGTAAATCTATTTTGTAAGACCTGGAGACAGAATCACTGGGTTGTTGATGCTTCATGGCTTGTACTGCACTTTCATATTCAGGGATGTTATATATAATAATATCGTCGACTTTGCTTCGTGTCTGTCGTTATATTTACTTGTATTAGTTGGCACTGCTGCATGTCTTGGCCAAGACTCCCTTTGAAAAAGACTTTTAATCTCAAAGGGACTTTTCTCATTAAATAAAGGTCAATTAAAACAAATTCATTAGAGAATGCTTCGAGCTGGTTCATTTTGTGTCAACATAATTAATCCAGGACATACAAACAGATATGAGTTACCATTACCGTTGAAAAAAACTCTAGTATAAAAGTCACATGGCCAAACCGGCGACTTCTCTTGGGTAAGAGAGATGATGGCTATATGAAGAAGAATATCAACAACAAAACTGAACTGAACTATATAAGTAATTTACTGTATACCAGCTTATACAACATAAACAAATGAAAGTCCAAAGAGAACTCTGACATTTGGAGTTCACAAATTAACACTATGTATGTTTCCCAGTTTCCGGTGTAGCCAGAGGATGTCAAACCAACGCTTCTTCTGCAGTTCAGTTGTTGATTTGCGTAAATAAGACAATGAGACAAACTTCGGAATTTCTCTTTTTCTCTTTATGAACATTTATCCGCATGTAAATTCAGATTTGAAAAAAAGCTGCATTTTTCTCAGAAGATAGCCAGGGGTTCTGAAATTGAGAAGCCTGTTACAACGTGTCAATACTGCTTGGACTACAAAAATAAACCAGAGCAAATCCAATGGCAAAACTTTGGTCTCTTGCCTGCAGATTTTTTTATTCGTATACAGTGTTAGGATTTGTTTGCAGTACGTGATTCTGGCATTGGACACTCTTGGAAACTCCAAGAATTGTTTTGATCAAAGCACAAGTGAAGACATGAATTCTACCAATCTCACCCTCTCTATGCAACATAATAAACAGTGGAATCTCCTTGGGATTATCTTCAGACTGGTGTGCTTAACAGGTGAACCACGCTTTAAAATTCAAATGGTTTTGATGAATATTGAAAGAATCGATGCTGTGAAGGTTGGTGGAGGCTTCAACAGAAATATGCAGCGTGCTCAGCACGCCAGTTGGTAGCCAGATGAGAAAGGGAAGCCAGGAAGGGCAGCATAACAGAGCAGAGGCACTTTCTTTGTTGTTTCTACACAGTCATTTGAAGTCTTGTGTTATGAGCAGCCTCTGTGATAGCAGCACTCTGAGGTCAGGATAGAGGCATCAGTATGAGACCTTGCGATGTAAGCACTCTGCACCTTTTGCCCCCCTGAAGATTTGTGAACTACTCTACATAGTAAACTACATCACATTATAGGCCAACAGCACATCAGGCTAAAGTAAATCACTCCCTCCATTGCTCCACCACATAAAGTCAAGGTCAGAAGTCATGGCTATCTGCATTTTAAAAGGTGATTGAATCAAATATTCATGGCTGTCTTGCAGGCAGCTTAATCCTTACATGTTTGTTTATTTATTTAAGAAGGTATTGTGAGAAAGTGCCAGACATGCACAAAGATCATAGGTGAATCCTCACAGAGACATTTGCAATGTTAATGCTGGTGTCCAACTCCACCGTTTTTTTCTCCATCTGTCTCCCAGAGGAATAACTGATTTAATTCATGTTGACTTAAGATTCATTTCAAGTTCGTCCAACTAGGATAAAGAAATAACTACAGACGAGAAAACAGCTTAGAAAGAAGAAGAAATATCACTCTTTGTTTGAGGAGCCATGTGTTCCAGCTCCCCATTGTGTTTCTGGAATGACTTCAAAGATTGCCTCTTACGCAAATATTCACTGCTTGGATCCACCTCCGAAATTAATATTCATCGACCATGTGCTGAAAGATGCTGTCAGACAGTTCTAAAGAGGACAGCTTCCTTAGTATAAATGACTCAGCAACATCAATTAATAAGTGATGCAACTTGTCAAACAAAGAGTTTGTATTTTGTTTGATTAATTCGTGTAGTGCATGTAAACATTTGGTTGTCAGGGCCACTATGAAGCTACTAACTAGCATTAGGAACATGCATCTTTTTTTTTTTGGCTTTGTTAGCCAGAGTCTTCTGTAGCCAGAGAGTCAAAATAATGGCCTGATGCTCAGGATAACAGCATGTCCACTCTCTTCATCCTCCTCCACCTCCTTGTGAAGTACAGGTTAGAGAAGTCGAGTGATCCTTCACTGCACCATCAGTGTCCATTTTGCAGTCTCACCTGCTTTTGAACCCTCCAATCAAGTAACTCCTGACTTCAAGTACCACATCCTGTATAACATGACAATCTTTGCTCCGTGCTATTTCAGAGATACCTATAAGATGACCATTCAAATACACCACCTTCCACACTTTTTCTCAGAAGCCATTCAACTGTATAATCACTCTACTATACTGTATGTATGCTAGTTTCCATTGTACTGGCAGGGTCCTGGAACCTGATAATAACATTAAATTGCAATTTCTTTTTAATTTATTTATTCAGCCCGACACTGTGTTCATGTTAATGTATTTATACTTGAAAAGGAGTGTTTTTCCTCTAAGCAATTCAGCTGACACAGAAGCTGTGGTAGCAATTCCTCTGAGAAGCTAAGATAACATAACTTAAATGGTAACCAATGGAATTGACTGGTTGCACAGCAGACATCTTGACATGTCCTAGCAGGAAACTCCCATGTATATTAATGATTGCTGAATCCCACTTAGGGGATGTTCTGCCATTGTGCATGCTGGTTCACTGTCACTGTTACTGGGACACGTTACTGTTAAGCTAACTTGTATTTTTCTTGCTTTGACAAGTCATAATGTCTGCCACGCGACTGTCATATGTAGAAAAAATATTTAATATTTTACCTAAACATTTAAACCCAAACAATATTGTTTTGTTTTCAGCTGTGAAACTATTGTGCAATTCACTCTGTACTTGATTATGGACGTGATATGATGCTTCCCCTTCATCATATCATCATTTAAACCCTGTTTGTCAAAGTGTGTCAAAATTGGATGCACTGCTCAACATCAAGGGTGTAACTTCAGAACACGATCCAATAGCTACTTCAACTTAGATATCCCATACTGTCAATATATTAATCATGGCAGAAATGATTTCAGATAAAGGCACCTTAGTAATTGTTTTTTTCTAAATGATTTCTTGTCTCTTGATTGTCGGTTGCTTTAGACATGGTGTTCTTAAATACTAGCTGTGCACTTGTACTACTATAGACATTTCTTGTATGTATCTGAGTTGCCGAACAAATTAAATATTCATGTTGCAAGTCTTGAACCAGACTATGGATTTTGAACTCAACAAGATGATAATCTCTGTCAAGGTCAAAAGAAATTTTTCCAAGACCTGACAAACATAACGTATCTTTCTTTGTAAGTTCAACAATACGCAGTAAAGTGCTCAGAGCTATACAGATAGTTTCATTTTGCTGTATTTGCTGTGGTGACCTCTGCAGAGCACTTAACGTTCCCTAGTGTCATTTAGTTTTTCTTCAGGTCAAATCGCTCTTAATGGTTCTAAAACTAGTTTAGATGTCAGCAAGAGCAATTCCCTGTTGCATGCATTTAAGATAGGGCCATGACTTGTTCAACGAAGCAGCGGAAAAGCTTGCCCACCTGCTTTTCACAGATTTACCCTTGATCGCACCGACAGCATCACTGATGCCATGACACAGAGCACCGTGGAGCAGGAGAAAATCACAGAAATATTCAGTAATGTAAGTGTTTCGAACATGCAGTATGCCTTTCCAAGAAACACTTTGCTGACTTATTCATGAACTTATGGGAGAAGGAACATACATAAGATGTTGGCACAATCTAAAAAGCCGCTGGAGAGATTATCCTGCAACTTTAGTGATGAAAACTAAAACCTATAAAGGACTTAAACCAGCATAATGTTTGAAAGGAAAGACACAGCATGAGTTGACATTGACATTTTCTTAAAGAAAATCAATTCAGCCGCTTTTACTTGCAATGTTTTTCACAAATACTTGTTATTGCTGTAACAAAGGGTCTTTTTTTCAGGTCGCAATCCTTGTGGACCTATCTTCAGTCATTTTCTGTGCTTATTGACCAAACATTATGTTGCATGTTCACTTCTATATCCATCTCTTAGTGTCGTCCAAAAGACAATTACAACTCAGCGTCCTCTGTTGTGACTGTAAATGTCTCAGGAGTGAGTAGATCCATTAATGTCCTGGTTTTGTTCAAGAACATCAGTTTGCCACTCCATTCCTGGTTGGGAGTGCTTTTACGGAAATTAAAACCATTTCTAGGGAAAGCAATTCTCCCTAACAGTCTGTACAGTGGAAATTGTGGTGCAATGCTATTGCAACAGCAGAAAAAAACAAAGTCATTAATACCGTACGATGTCTAATGCTGTGTTTTTATAGTGGCTGGTGGAAAAAAAGGTCAGGTTTTTGCAATATATTCAAGGGCATCAAATATCTTACTGGCAACATTGGGTTTTAAGAGGACAACAATATTTGATTGCCTTAAGGAATATTTGAAAATTCCTTCTTAGAAATATTGTGACAATTTTTATTTTTAAGTGATATTGTGGAGATTTGATCAGATTAAAATATAGATGAAATTACACTGAAGCGTTACAATAACTGCTTACATCAAAAATTGTTCAGCATTATGCATTGCTATATATCTTGGTTCAGTGGTCTAGCCTTTCTGATAGCCACTGTGTTCATTCATTCCAGGTTCATAGGTGCGTTTCCATCTGTCCCCATCAGAGAATGGACTCTGTAACCCTTTGTTTATGTGACACTTTCTGTGCTTACTGCTAAAAGCAGTCATGCGTGGGCACAGTAAACCATCTCATTAAATTCCTGTCTTCAGGATGAGAGCCAGCCATGGTCTCTGCTGAGCTGGTGCTTCGAGTTCACAGCCCTCCAACAAATCCCAACTGATCTTTCTCCGGAAGGATTGGGATAGAATGTGGCTTGTCTTTCCCCAAAGCCTGACTGCTTCACAGGTTTGCAATGGTAATGACTGTCCCTGACATGTGGATGGATGCACAGATGTATTGGCTTCAACCGTGAACGCTTGCCTCCTCCTCCTCTTCCTCCTGAGCTCTGCAGCTCTCTCAGCAGAGAAACAGAGGGACGGAGACATGCAGAGAGACACTCATCAAAAAGCGTACGTCTCACTGCACTGTTTTCTGATCACGGTATGCATACCAGCACGCCAAATCATACTGCAGTGAATCAGTGTGGAGGCCTCGGTATGGAGCGGTTTAAAGTAAACAAACACCACTCGTCTCGAGCAGAGACTGCCGGCGGCTATGTACACCTGGGATGTGCGCCAGCAGCTCTCCACTATGTCCACAGTTGCCTGCTGCTATATTCAAATGACTAAAGTAGTCCACTCCTCTGAGTGTATTGACATTCAGGTATTAGAATTTGTTGTTCAGCTGCTGCTATTGTGTGTACAGTAACAATAAGTCAGCTGCTCAGCTGATTAGAAAATTTATATATGGAATCTCGTCTTCTAAGCACAGAAGGACAGAAGGACAGTTATGTCATAGTCTGTTATGCTCTGTAGCATATCGATCTTTATGGTTTTAGGGTTAGGTAAGCCCCTGGCTTAGCCCAGTGCAAGTAAGAATCAACCCATTCCATATTTCATGAGGCTGACAGGTACACACCGATCTAATTTTGTCCTTGGAGACATTTCACAAGGCCCCACACGCGATTTATCTCCAGGTCACCTGCAGGGCCCCATAGACGAGATGGATGAAGTGGTAACCGATCACGGACTGCAGCAGCCTGAGTTATGACCATGCTTGTCGATAAAGTCTCTCACAGGCCATAGTACAACATGTAGTGGAAGTGGGTTAGTGTCTGTAAACAGCCATAACTGACCATGAACGCCAGCGTCAAGATGGGGAGAGCCCCCCAATTGAACACAGATGGAGATGGGGGCAGATTTATTCCGCACTGTAGTGAATTGGGTGGTCGTATTTGAGCCACTTGTCAAGAAGATTGGATGCGATGACAAGAAAATGTGGAACATGTATTTACTTGTGAGGGACGGCAGCAATTTCTTTTGCATTAGCAAGGAAGTTGCAAGGCCTTGTAAAAGTGATGCAATTTTGTGTCCTGCCTCTGTGGAACAACCGCTCTTTGAAACCTAGGTATATATTAGAGCTGGTGAAGATGGAGGATGAGCCATTTCAGTCTGCTTCTGCTAAATGCACTCAGACATATGCCAAGCCAAAACGTCACCCAGAGTGAGTTGGCTCCTGGCGACTTTGGTGTAATAATTTCATGTGCCTCTGCTCAAGCAGCATTCTGAGATCACCCCTGGTTACTGACCACTTTGATTGCCTTGAAACCTCCAACTAAATTAGGGTCAGTCGATACAGTGTAATGCAAGGTGAGGAAAATCAATTTGTTCTCAATTACACTGCAATCAGCACCATCAGAGCATCCCATCCCCTTCTATCCTCAAAGAGTCTGAGTCCCAGAGAGAATTGGATTATAGTAATTAAATAACCCGGCCAAATATGATCAAACTGATCAGCCCTTAAAATAAACAAGCACATTTATAATTTTCCCCATAGGTAGTGGCACCGTCTGTTTCCACGTTTCCAAGATAAACAAGGCAGTCTGATCAAATTAGGACAGTTTACATCCAAAGACCTGATGGACATTGTGCATCAGCCCCATGGGACAGGAACTCAGTGGAGACGGATACACGGATACTACTAAATAAAAGATAATAAAGCCTGTTAAATCAGGATTATCCCCCTAATCTGGTTTGTACTGGCCAGGGAGAGCAGTGTCCTCTCAGCTGAAAAGGCTGCATGCACACACACACACACACACACACACACACACACACACACACCCTAACAATCAAACCAAAAAAACACTTCTCACAGTCAAATCAATTTTTTTCAGTCATTGCAGGCATTTGTGCATTTGGTCTAAACAGTTATTGAAGAATGTGGGAAAAAATCATGTCATTTAAAATATAAAGTCAACCCTCTGATTTCTGTCTCCCTCCTACTCTATATTTACCATTTTTTCCTCTAAATTGGCTTCAGTAACTGCATGTGACACACACACACACACACACACACACACACAGACACAAGCACACACAAAATCAGTGGAGATCCCCTTCAGGGATTACACCTCTATGCTAATTCGGAAGGCTGAAAAGTTCAAGTGTGCAACTGACGTGACGCCCACTTTGTGTGAGCACCGCTCTGACTCACCAGTCGTGCTGTGTGACCAAAGGCAGTGGGTGGGTGGGTGTTTGGGGGGGAGGTGGGGGTGGGCCTGGGTTGTTCTCCCTGGACGACAACATTGTTACCTTTTCCAGTCCATCAGTGACAGCTGCCCTGGGGAAACAGTCGATACCAAATGTTTGGGCACTTAGTCACTGTTGTCAGGTGTCAGATACAGCAGATTAGACCTCACTTGGCTGCACATGGCTGACAAATCATCGGGAACGGTTACGGGTGTAAATGCTGCACGTGTACCGCTGCAGGTCACTGGCAGGATGGACCGGAGGAGGGCGGTCAGACGATAAATAAAAGTGTTGCTGATTGTTAACTTCCAAATCACCCCTGTCAAGATTCATGGAAACAAGCATGCAACCCGCTGCTCCCTGCATAAATAAGCATTATAATCCATCTTTTTATCTCACTGCTAGTCTGAGTTACTCAATACTAAAACTTGCATTTTAGCATCTTTTAGCTTTTGGTTTTACAGCCCACAACTTCACACTTCCGTGCACAGCGGGCAGCTGTTTTCATCAACATGGTTTGATAAACCCACTCAGACAGTTACAAGATGAAGTTAGCAACAAGCTGATGAACACAAATGAGTATTCAATAGCTACAGATCCTTCCCTCAGGATTAGTGGGAAAAAAACTACAGAGACAGTAAATATTGGACTTAAGTTTACCTGGTGGACAAAGCAACACTTCAATATAATGCTAATGTTGCTATGAGTCACTAAATAAAGCAACAGTGTAAGTTCACCTTCGTAAAATGTGTCAAGGGTTCATAGCTGTATTATTCCCTTGAGTTTTTGGATCTTTGATTTTCTGGACCTTGCCTTTTCATTTGGACTCTTTGGCCCATGCTTGTAAGCTGTGTGTTTTGTGTTATTAACTTAATTTTGGACTACACAAACCCAGCCTCCAGTAGCATCTGCATTTGGGTGACTTGTGATTTACTTTGCTTGGACAAACAATCGTTATGATAAGGCTGACTGAGAATCAATCTACTGCTGTACCAATCAGAGCAGAGCTGGATAACACAGTCTGATGGAGTCTGAGGGACAAAACATCTCTTTCTATTCCTTTTTATTCTATAAAAGAGCTAAATTAAAACACATGAAAGCTTCAATAAAATCTAATAATCACATAAATCAAGAGGAAACAATGATCATTAGAAATGTTAAAATTAGTAATTGATCTAATAACAGAAGCAAGCACAAAGTAGCAATGGCTCAAAATCTGGATTAATAACCACAAACAAAACAAAAAATAATAAAACAGATATAAGCTCTCTACCATGAGTTAATATCTGTTGATGTACCCCTTTTTTTTATTCTTGTCCTGGGAGAGACTTGGATGAAAGATCGAGGTTTACGATTAAAGTGTGAAACCTGTGGTGAAACGGTGTTAAGGAAGGATGTTCAAATGCTCTGAGTTTTCACATGTTCAGTCCCAGTTTATCTCAGCGTAGATGAATTGTGTTTGAAGAAATTTAAATTCACAGCCGCAGGACTCTTTCGGTCAGTCGTGCTTATACTTCTTCTGCTCTGGAATACAGGTTTGTGAAAGCCAAGACACTCAGGCTCATTTCTTAATGTTTATGTATTCATTCATTTATTTTTTGTTACAAGTAATGAAATGTTAATTATTTATTTTTTTTGCTTGGTTGCTGCTGAGTTAAGAAGTGTCATAAATTTGCATTGTATGCATTGTGCACACTTGCCAACTGGAATGTCTGAAGAATAAGTCAGTTGTTCTGGTACGCCTGCTGATCACTAATATTTGAATGTTTGAAACACATTTATCAGCAACCTGTGGGGGATCTTTAACACTCTTATTAATACAATTTAAATCCATTGTGTTATACTTCAAAAATCACCTGTTTAAATGTCCTCGCAAAAAACAATTAGACTTAGGCTTGTCAGAGAATTCAGAAAGAAGTATAAGATCTACGCTGGTGTGCGTACTAAGATTGTTTTGTTGGTTTATAGCCATGCTCGTGGCTCTGAGAGGTTATATTAATGCAAAATTTAACATTGTCAGAGTGATGCGAACATTTTGATGCTAAGCAGGTACAGTGTTTTACATGCTCATTGCTTTGGACGGTGTCCAAAAAGATAGGATTTAAGATAGGAAAAGAGATGAGCTAGTACGTCAGAATATTAAAGAGTTTTTAAAATGTATTTATTTATTTTTTGTCTTTCCTAAAGAACAGTATTATATGACATAGGTGGAACTTTATTTAAATCATTCCTTCTTTGAGTTAGTTGCATTGAATTGATTACCTACCAAACCAATTATGATGTTACAAAACCCTTCTCGTATGTGTACATTAAACTTTAGAGATTTAATGCGGGCACAAAGAAACTTTCCTCCTTCCGTAGATGAATGTGAAAACAGCCTTCTCGTCCCAGAGTCTGCACATACATCATTCTGTACAGCGAAGCTCAAATCTCCAAGTCAGGATACAATAAGCAAAACACATTTATGATTGGAGGGGGACTGCAAAAACCCTGAGTTGCATTTTCTGTTCCCTCAAGGACCTAATTTCTGTGGCTGAATGGATCTATTTATCATCTAGGTATATGGACTTGCGCAGTTTCTATGAAATATTAAATAAATCAGCAGTAAGTGAGACTGTGTGCAGAAGTTTTACGTTCAATATCTAAACGTACAGACATCCAAACATTCAAAGCAAGGAATTCTCTTTCCAGGCTCTAGTTGGTTTGCAGGGTCTGCCAGCTAGTTCTGCTTTAGAGGCGAAGCTACTGTACACTGTAAATCGAACACTGGCCCTGTAGATAGGGGAAGCCCTGACCCACCAAGAGGCTGTCTTAAAATCAGCAAAGGGGTAAATACAATGTAGCTGGTTCCAAGCTCAGCCAGGCCTGCTTTTCAGGCAGAGCTCACTTCCTGAAGGTCCTGGTCTGCTTTTTCTGAGTAGCTCCGAACTCCTGATGGCAGGTAATTGCAATAGTTTTTAGAACTGGAGCCAGCGCGGGTGTGACAGTCGTCATAGTGTATGCTTGTCTGAGTGTCAGTTAAGCGCATGTTTTTGGATTTGTCAGTGTGAGGAAATGGGTGAATGTGAAAAAAGGGAGAGGAGGAAGAAGAAGAAAAAAAAAAAACATTGACAGGAACCCCAAGCTGTGGACAGTTTCTCTGGATAATGTGATGCTGAAATGGTCTGCATTAGGTATTTGGAGCACGTCTGTGTCTGCATAGACCAATGAACCAGGTGCATCAGTCAGCCCCCTACTGTACGTTTGATCCATTCCCACATTTCCTTCCAAACCGGAACAGTCCAAGTTGACATTTAGATACTTTGCACTGTGTTACTGTGTGCAGAAAGTAAAAATATCCAAACCAGCAGGCAACCACCACAATTTACATGGCCTAGATCAGGTAACCAACGCTCATAGTATTTAAGAGAGAAGGAGGAATTACAGTTTGTTGTGTGTGTAATTGCAGAGATTTCCTCCCACTACTTTTGCTTTCCACACAAATATGAGAGACCATCTGTTGCTCGAGTGCCTGAAGAGCAGCAGCATGTTTTCTTTTATGCCATATGAAGTAACTAGTCATTTATTTTCCACGTTTACTTTTTAGTACAGTCAGTAACAGGGTCATTCAATCACATTAAAGTAATTAGGGTTACATTATACTGCTTTTTGTAGTCAGACGCCAAATACAGCTATAAATTGAAGAGGGGCATTTCTAACAATGGAAAGCTAGAAAGCACAGAGACACTGATAACATAAGTCATGATGAATGCCACTTACATTAATGTAATCAGATGTGGAACACAAAATCAGACGTGACCAAACACTGATCACGTGATTTGTACAGTGCGTGAGTGCATGGGTGTCTTCTTTCAGTCTTGTTTTCCTTTCTTCTTCAATCTTAGATTCATAATTCTCAGGATAACCAGGATTATTTTTTTTAAAAACTCACGTTGAAACATCTAATCATATCTTTTCCCCCTGGTACCCCCTCCATGAATTAATTAACATCTAATTGCATCCACATGCATCGCGTTGGTGGTATAGTGGCTAGCATGACTGCCTCATAAGCAGTTGACCTGGCTTTGATTCCCAGTCAATTCATTGATTGATGTCAATGTTGACATTTAAAAGTAATTAATAGAGGCCCAAAGTCCCACTGAGCACAAATTGCTCTTGAGATGGTAAGCTGAATGAGAGGCTGTATGTATACAGTCCATCAACTCGGATCTATGAGTTTGTATGAAACACCTTCATGAACACCTTTTAATCTGCCTGAACACACCTTTGGAGTGTGTGTGTCTATTTACAGAATATAACAGACATGGGATATAACATGCATAACTGTGTTTTTATCAATGGCAGTAAAAAAAGAATGGAAGCCGGGCCAATGTCTAGCTCAGTCGGTAGAGCAGCCCCATATGCGAAGGCTCGCTGCGGGGGACCAGGTTCGAATCCTGACCCGTGTAGCCCCTTCCCAAATGTCGTTACCCATCTCTCTCCCTATCAATAAAGGCCAAAAAAATAGTATAAAAAAGAATGGAAGCTGAAAATATGCATGTTGGATGTACTGCTTCTTCACCTCCCGGTTAATCCGAATATCGTATATTATGAATACTTACAGCACCTAGCTGACCCTATTGATTAAACACAGTGAGTTTGAGAGGAGCTAAGCAGGTTTTCAAAGCAATGCCGGCCGTTTACCCCTGCTTCCAAAGTCATTGCAAAGACATGAGAGTGAATGTAGGAAGGAGTGGATCTTTTAAGCATATTTTCCAGACAATAAAAGAATTTCAAGGTTGTGCAGACATTAAGTTTGTCAAAACAGTACAAAATATAAATCACTGTTTGGTGAAGATTTCATTGAGACATTTTACATACAAAACAAGAGATCCTGCGTCATACATACATATTATAAACCACTGAAAAGTAACCATGATTTCTTCACACGTTAAATTGTGCTAGACCAAATGTGAGAAGCTGCCTATTTCTGACTGACTTTTTTGAAATTATGCACTATATAATAGAAAAGCAAATGCATTCCTCATCCCCTGCCTCCTTTGTGCCTTTCAGTCTAACCGACTTTGCTATTTCATTTATTCTTTGATTTCCCTCACAGTCTTTCAGGCTCCCCGTTGTGGTCTTGCTACATGTGCTAGTGTATGATTGAACATGCAAACACACACATACACACCTACACACACACATGCACCCATTCCTTGTAATTTTCAGCTAATCCATCACCTGCATACCAATTAGAGATCAAGTCCCACATGGCTCATATTCTGAACTGAAAACCAGCGGGGCTCGCGACACATCAGCACCCTGGAGTTAAGATCTACCCTCGCTCCTTCTTGAAAGAGCGAACTCAACAACCAGCAGAGGGTTTCTCTGCAGCCCCTAGCTGGCGTCCAGTGTGGGGCACTGATTTCCGTCACAGCTTAGTCATCCAGGAACCAGTACTCTAAAGCCTGCTTCTTCTTTTTTTTTGTTAAAGGAGTACGCTGTTAGCCCTGATCCAGGAGACCATCCTAACACTCCTTGAGAGTGAAAGCCTTATGATTGGAGTGGCTAGTGTGAAGAGGATGGCTTGACGTTAAGACTATCGAGGTAATCATCACCTGCACTCACGCACATGGGCTCAAAATCAATTGAGACATGTTGGGTTTGGCTGAGGTCATACTTCTTGTTGCTTATCTGTCTTGGTCTCTAATCTTCTTAAATTACACTTTTTTTATGAAACTAAATAAAGAGTAATACCTGAGCGTAGAGCAGACAGCTTTCCTATTCACACCAGTATGTATTTTGGAGTAGGAAAGATACTGAGGTGAAAGGAAGGTGTATGATGGCGTTTTAAAGTATAAACTGCATGCAGCAGTTTGCCAGCAAATTTGACTTCTTTGTGTCAAAGGTTGAACACAAAGCCGCAACAAACATAGTTCCAGATCCGGTGTGACTTATCTCTGATTGCATTACAAATAAACATCCATAAATATGCTTCAAAGTTATTGAGAAGATGTCCAAAACATGTAACGAAGATGACTTCGTTCCCTGGAGCTTGGGATGGAGTTGGGGACATTGCACCATGCACTTTAACTGAGATACATGCGCTTTAAGAATTGCACAGGCACTTTTGTTAAGCAGTGGCACTTTATTGGGTTTGCACATGGCATATTTGCACATTTGATATATATAGATATTTCATATACATAATGAAATTATTTTTATATTCATTGTCCTGTAGATATTATTGATGCTGGTAGGTTCTGTGATGGCCACATGGTTCCACCTGCAAAAGAGGGACATTAGATTTAGTGTGCATTATTGTTGTAATGTGATTAATCTAATATGTGTGCAATTGTGTGTTAATTTATTGGGGATAGTAGAGTGTGTGTGTGAAATGGTACTCACCAGTTTCCTTTGTCTCCAGGGTGTACGGGCAAAAGGCTTCCCCAGGAAACTGTCACCATATTTATAGTTCTGGGAGCATCCAAGTGGTGATTGATGGGGGTGTTGGGAAATTATTTATTTTATTAATGTTAGTGTACATGTCAGAATTGTGGGGAGGTTGTGTAGGTAAATATGTGTGGGTGTATGCATATAGTGGGAGGATTATGGGGATAATGTAAATTAATAAAAAGTGTTTCTTAGACAGAGCAAGGCAGTATAGTGAATGGGTTCTCCCTCATTATCTAGACACCCTATATAAGGCGCCATTTTGGGTTGTGGTTGTGGTATGATGTGGAGAGTGTTTGCCGTGCTGTTAATGCGGAACAATAAAAGACCAGTCTGACACGCTACAAGCCTGCCTTGGTGTTCTTTTGGCTGTATGCTCCAGCTGTAATTGTGGTCCACCTAACATTTAATATTTTCACATATTTTAGACCTTCCTCAATATAAAAGTAATCCAGTGAATCAGCATAAGGTGCTCCTTTGCAAAACATTTTAAATGCGAAACATTATAAGAACTGTGGTTCCGAATCTAGGAGCATAATTATCCCCTAAATAAAAGTAAGACAAATAAAAATAATACAGATGCCAAAATCCTCTTTTTTTTACATTACTGTCTCAGAATATATCATCACCATATAAAGAGGAATGGGTGGATAATGGGTTTGGGGCACACAATTGTCTCGTTTTTGTCTGAGAGGCATCCCAGTGTCAAGCCTGGATCCCACCAGACACAGCTGCGACACATCACGGGAGATCGCCATTCGAATGTTTGCGATTCCACCAGAAACACCACAGAAGCAGCTCTCCACTTTGATTTGCAGAGAATATGCTCCGTTCTGTTTTTGACAGACGTCATGACCGGCTATGTCAAACAAAACAGAGCAGATCGGAAACAGCATAGTGAATCCTGTCAATATCCAACTGTTATTGCCTGTGTGTGTGTGTGTGTGTGTGTGTAGTGTGTTCTGTATGTAAAGCGAGGTGTGCGGTTGCCATTCGGTAATTGGACCCAGCTGAGGAGGTGTGGCTCTGATAGTGCCGGATCCTGGATGCCGAGAGGACTGGGATTTGTGCGGCATCCTCTCCCAACACAGGCATTTAAACCTTGTTTTGTATTCTGTGGTTGTGAGCTCGCACTTTGTTATTTTGAAATCGTCAACGTTAACAGTGGTTAACTTTTCTTATTAATTGTGGAGGTTGGTTTTGTTTGTTTCTGGGACTGCTCCAGGGTTATTTTAGTTTAGCACTGATTACCAGTAGAAGATTTCCGTTATATTCACTAGGTTAGGGGTGCTGTTTTCAATGTGTGTTTTGTCATTGAGTGTTAAATTTAGATAGTGAGGTTTTTCTTTCTCATTTTGTTTTACCTAGATAGCATAGGCCCTGTTTAGAGTTCTCTTTTTGTTATATTTATTTGTTCTTTTAAACAGCATCTGCTCGCCCTTCCTCCACTACGCTGGTCGTAACGCCAACATAAAACACCATGTGAAAGCATGCAATAATAAAAACTGCCAAAAGGTCAACTATATAACTACAGAGCATACTTACTTACTTGGCAGAAGCACAGAAACCAGGGGGAAATGACCAAATCTGAGTAAGTAAACAAAGTCTGACAGGAAAAACACCTTCTGAAATGCTCCTGGTTGGGTATGATCCTGGATCCAAAATCCTGGATCCCACTATGCCAGGTGGAATCCAGGACTTTAAAAACCCGGATCTACATGATAAAGGATTTCCCGTGGACAATAATCTTTCCTCTTGTTCAGCTTTATTTGATGTGACGGCTCATGTCACACGTTTATATATCAAATTGACCAGATTTATGATATTTAAACCACAATGAAACAATGCATCATGAACATATACAAAATAATGACTTATCTGGTTATTCAAAAGTTCTAAATGTTTCACTCAGATGTCCTTTATAAGACATCTGTGGCAAACACATCACATACAACATGTTTGTCTTTGGCTGTTTAAACACCATTTGTAACAAGAGTTAATCTGACCTTCAACATGATCAATTATACTTACATTTATTCTCCGTAAAACCCCTCCCTTACACTAATCTGGCCTTTTCTCTGTATTCTAGAACAAGTTAATTGGAAAGCGTTCAGATTCAAATCACAATCAGTGGTAATTAGTGCTTGATTAAAGGCAGGTGCACTGGGAAGGTCAGTAAGAAATGCAGACAGTCTTAATATGTTGTCTGCTACATATGCGTAATTAGAGTGATTACTCTCCAGGCAATTTTCCAATTAACTGCTTTCTAGTTGTAACAAAATACCGCATCAAACTGTATTTATAATATATTCATAAGTCCATTATGTAATGACAAAAACACACCCTGCTGCATGAGATAGAGGCTGCAAACGAACATTATTTTTAATTGGTTAAAGCAAATTTAAAGTGCATTAATATATGTTTTACATCTATTATTATAATACAACAAGCTTGCTACATTACATCTCTTGGAAGCTGACTTAATTTGGTGTGAACAATTTACAGTTTTACTAACCAAACTAACCCTGATAACACCCAAGGAGGCTCATAAGTCATTATGCACAAGTTCAGTTCAAGTCTCAAGTCTCTTATAGTAATGGAAATAAGCACTCTATTATTTGCTGCATGCCAACGTTTCATAGCTATATCAAATGTATACTCACTGCATTATCATCAATCTCTATTATATTTAGCTAGAGTATCAAAACAGATTAGTTGTTTGTTTGTTTATATGATCACTGTAAACAGGTTATTATTAACACAATGAAAAGTTTCATTTCAAGTTAATAACTCTAATTTGCCATGTAACATGGACATATGTTTCAGTATAGACAGAGGATGCTGAGCCTGGTTATATTGCCCACTCGCCCAGCTCTGGTTTGGCAAAGCATCAGCTCCATTTCCTATCAGCACTCACCTGTGCCCTGGTGCTAAAAAAAAAACGCTAACACTGTCTGGGCAGCCCAGCTGTCAAACTGAGCTAACGTTGGATATAGTTCATAACAGAGCGGCCAGAGGACATTAGAAAGAAAACCAGAAACATTTTCTCTATAAAATCAGTAAAAGAGTTGGTCCTGTGTGACTTAAAGGATACATACGTCTGGTGATTGTACCCGAAACAGGCACAGAGAGTGACAAAGACCATTGTTGTTTCAAGTCAATGCAGCATCAATTGATTCAAAATCTGTTATTTTATGGTAGACAATGTTGTACACAATGTTGCTTTTCACATGAATCCATCCATAACATGAACATATTATTTGATAAATTCACCTATTGGTAATAGTAATAATAATTTACACACTATCAATGAAAGGTTTTCCGTGCATTCTCATGTGAGCCAGCACTATACGCTGCCCTACACATTTCCGTCAGCCCAGTTGAATATGCAATAGACTGTAGCTCCAATTTTATATCAGCTGCAGGGTCCCTGGTCTGAAAAGTATACGTCAACGACATTCTTACTGTCAAAAGTAAAAAAAAAAAAAACATTAAAAATAAAAATACAAAATCTATTCAAAGCACCAGCCTGGATTTATAACAAAGTCACTTCCCAGCCCATTGGAAGTCTGCCATTCAGGCTGCGTGGAGTGACGTCTCATCTGAAAGCCATGCCAAATTTCCACAGCAATAGAAAAAAAGTGTAAAACGACACACATACAGTGTTCATTTTAGGATATCCTCAGATCTCAGACTCAGGGGCCATCCTAAACGTCCCCATCCGAAACGGCCTCATCCAAAACCACCTCATCCTCACATGAACCAAGAAACAAAACCGAAACCACACATCTCGTCAGTCAACTTAACATCATAGCTGGTTCTTAGGCAAATTCACATGAATTGCTGAGAGTAGCTACTCGTGAAAACTTTCAGAACCAGTTCATCAATCGTCTCTGATCAACACGGCCATCTATCTTCCAATCCTCTGGTTGGAGACTACAAACACTCAGATGAAGGATCAAAATACGCCATCAACACGCGACGCGACGATCAGAGTGCGTGTTGATGGCGTATTTTGATCCTGAACTGGTTCTGAAAGTTTTCACGAGTGAAATAGCTTGCAGAAAATAACGATTTCCTATTATACCACAAATATGTTAACAGTTAACATAAACAACATCACTGTGTCACTGTAAAAGCTGTGGGCTACTTTTGCTAATTCATTAAACAGCTCCCTCCTCTGGCCAACGCTGGCTATAGGTCTATGAGTACGCCCATAAAGGGTTCATACGAATTGGTCTGTTTATTTAGCCTAAACAGCAACAATATTGAAGCTATTCTCAGCAATTCATGTGAATTTGCTAGAAGACTAAGAACCAGCTATGATGTTAAGTTGACTGACGAGACGTGTGGTTTCGGTTTCGTTTCTTGGTTCATGTGAGGATGAGGCCGTTTCGGATGAGGCCGTTTAGGATGACGCTGTTTTGGATGAGGCAGTTTAGGATGACGCCGTTTAGGATGACGCCGTTTCGGATGACCCCGTTCAGGATGACGCCGTTTAGGATAACACCATTATGGTTATGACACCTGATGCCTTTTCGTCTGAGTCTGACACCTGAGTCTGACACCTGATGCCTTTTCGTCTGAGTCTGAGATCTGAGGATGTCCTAAAATGAACACCGTACACACAACAGGCAGTCCTGACTTCTGTCACATTGATCCTCTTGTTTGTTTATTCAGACATGCAGTAAAATGGCCTCGAGAGGTAACATGAATTCATGATCCTGTCAAAAATCTCCACAATCCTGTCACTGTTGTACACGCAGAGTGATGTAAAAGGAAAACACACGTCCTCCCAACATCAACGCTATGACCATCAGATCTTCACATGAGATTCCTACTGGCTCTTCATTATCAGCCATTTCTGAACTCACTGAGGCAATCCATTTTAGAAAGATGTCAAATGTAATCGTTTTATAACATTTTTGAGTGATCAAGTAAATATTAAGTATTTATCTTAGATAGTTCAATGAGAAAATATAGGTGTATAAATTGTAGTTCATTATGTGTAGTCTCTTAACATTCATCATTGCTCTTTCTTTATACATTTACTTAAAAGTTGAAATAATAACAGCATTCCTCTGTTTGACAGTATCATACATATTCTCTGTCAGCAGTCACACCCAAGACTACAGGGCGTTTAATCACTGCTCCAGTCTATCAAATGAAAGAAATGATCTAGATATATTATGCATTGTGTGTTTCGACACGTATTTCTGCAAACTTGTGCCTCGTATATATATGGTGTCTTTGAAGGCTTTCAAGTAACATCTCATGAATACCCACAGACTCTGACAGTCACTTGGTAGCTAATGATGCAAAAAACATGTGATCCCCAGGGATTGTAGGCTGGATCCCTAATTTATTAATGAGCTACAGTTTAGTGTGTATAAAAATGCAGTGTACGAAGAGACAACATGGGATTTTGTTGGGTACAAACATCAGTTTTTTTTTTTGACAAGCACAGTGTAGCTACATGTCTCGTTAGTTTGAATATTATAATAATAACAATTCTTTATAAAAACGTTTGTTTGTTTTGTATCACTGAAAAGGTACCGCAGCATACATGTAATTTTTTAAGACAAAACAAACAGGCCTAACTAATAAGAAGGTCCATCATCATCGTGTATGAAACTATAATGCACATCCGGCTCATTTGAACTGCATTCAACACAATAGACTCAGCTGTAAGTACAGTACAAGCTGTTTGCTGAGTACAGCACAAGCCTTTGACAAACAGCTATATCTACCACCTCAAATTCAATTTATTAACTTGATAATCACAACACATCTAAAAGGGAAGCACCTGCAAACGGCAACATTATCACATCAAACAGGCACTGAAATATCTTTGCTGAGGAAACATGAACATCTCGAGGATCTGTGTAAGATTATCTTATTTAAACGGCAGATACTTTCACCAAACCGGAGGGAAGATAATAATTCTCATATAATTGTTTTGAGATAATCTCTTTGATCCTGTAAACCCTATCGAGAAATGCATTATATCTGATGTATTTTGATCTAAATGCAAATAAAAAGTGATGACTTCATGGCTGCATTAGGGACAATAAAAGTGGCATTTCTCCCTCTCTTTATTGGAGCGGTGAGTTAGATGAATGTTTCTTACCTGGACGCAACCAGGCATGGCTCTTTTGATGCTCTATTGATACCTGGGACTTTGTTAACTTGCTCAGATTTAGTAGGCTACGTACTTAAATTGTGTCTCTTTGTTTTGAGCTCAGAGCAGAGCGGAAAGCTAATTTCAGGGACACCCGTGATTAGATCACAATCAGTGTTTAGAACAGTCGTGATCAACTCCAGCACGTCGTATCTGGTGGAATTCAGCAGGTTCAACTTCGATCGATGAAAAGTACATTAAGATAAATGTTTGGAGTTTGATGGTGTAGTGGTAATAAACAAAAACAAAACCATGACCAAGGGCCAATCCCATTTCTATTTTCTACCCCTACGCCTACCCCTTAGTCCTACCCCTTGCCCCGTCAATAGGAGGGGCGAGGGGTAGGGCTGAAAAGCAATCCCTACGAAATGGGACACCCCTCCAACACTCGCATACGTCAGCAGTTCGCGCCGCTACTTATGACGTAAACAAAAGGCGACAATTACCAGAAGCAAACATACATCATTAGCTTGCTGCTACACGCTAATCTAGCGATTCCCCCACCTACGTTTTATGGAGAATCTCACCACTACACATTGTGACAATGTCAAACTTTATACAACACTTTACAACCGAATTTAATGGCGGCGACATGTCCCAACGGACATAAATGTATTGTTTTTCGTAAATAACTATTTATAACTGTTGATATGTCCATTAGGAGATGTGGCCGCCAATAAATTTGGTTGTGTTGTCGTTGACAATGCCGCGTTGTGTTATGGGAAATGTTTCGTAGCCCTCCTTTCGGAGTCAGCCTGCCTCAACCGCTCACTTTGGAGGGGTTCTAAGCCAATCCCCTACCCCTACGCCTTCGTGTTAAGGAGAATTGGGATAGCCCTACCCCTTCACGGGAACGCGCAAAAGAGAGGGGTAGGGGTAAGGGGTAAGGCGAAGGGGTGAAATGGGATTGGCCCCAAAACACCCTTATCATAAAGCTTTATAAAGCTTTATAAGAGTTTAAGCTAAATTAAAGCATGTCTTTGGTCATTTGATTGGAATTGGAAACATTTGTAATTCACTATATTTTCTTTATATACTTTTTGTTTGTTTTGTTGCACTGAATTTGAGTTGTTTGCTGTTTGAACTGCTGTTCTAAAACGATTTCTGTGTGAAAATATGTGCACGGATTGTGTCTCTCTTTGTATCCAATGCTAGGATCCTTGGATTTTATCTACAGCCAAAAATAAGAATGTTTCTCTCCTTCAGGCATTTATACAGCTGTACTGTGGTGGCCTATGTTGCCCCAATCAGCTTCAGCACTCTGACCAGCTCAACAACTCAGGCGTGCAAGGGCTCAGAGATGCCCCATACACTTCCATCAATGAAATCAGATCCTTGAAAGAGGAAAATAGAGCTCAGAAGGAGATCGGCAACTCTGGGAAAAAAGGCAGCCCAAGGTGAGTCAGCTCAAAGGATCACCGAAAGAGGGAAGCTCCGACAACAACACATGCAGAGACCCTGAACCTGGCGGCTATGAGGAGCTGAAAGAGTGCGCAGCATTTGAAGAGCACATGTGCTGCTTTGGAGGTGAGTCTCAGAAAAGAGTTGGCTCCCAAAGAGGATTGCTGGAAGAAGTCCTTGCAGGGCATGGAGGGAGAGAACGACCTGCTGTGCTATGTGGCTTAAAGAGAAGGAAAAAGCCAAAAGAGGGTGAGCCAGAATGATGATCATCTGACTTGTACGATTTGAACAGGTTGTATTTTAGACTCAGAGAGGCAGAGATTCATCCACAGGTTTCAGAAGAGGCGTTGTTAAGCTCAGGGTGGTTTAACCACCCCCCTTCTTGGCAGTCCTGCCTCTGCCACATCCTGGGGTAATCTCGGCAAAGATGTAGATCATCGGCGGACCTGGCACTCACCTGTCAATCAAAGTGACCACGCTCTTGATAACTTTAACCCCTAACATCATTTGAAGTTTTTGTACCAGACATGTTTATTTCTGCTGTGAACATCAGGGCTTATGCAGACTGACTCATTCTGTAACCAGCATGCCTCAAGTGGAGTTTTTGGCACTTTTTTACAACCACAGAGATTGCAGCTTGTCTTCAACACACAGGAACAGCTGGAGAGAGGGGAAAATATGTTTTACACTACCTATGCTGTGTTCCCTCTCCTCTGCTTGATATCACATATAGGTTGAATTTCACTGAGTGTGTTGGCATTTTTTTTTCATATCAGCTGCAGTTTGTTTCTTGGCACCGGTTATCTTCTCCTAGTGTATGAGGAGCACCTCTAAACTGTCTGAGTGTGTGCCAGGCATTTGGACAGGTGCCTAAAGTGGCAGCACGCCGATTCCATTCCCCCTAGGGCCTTGCCTGTATTTGATATGCTACATCAGACACCTCGCAGCCGACCGTGCGCTCACAGGCCAAGCTTTGAGACCAAAACCGTCCTTCCTGTGTTCTGACAAGGCCTTCCTCAGGGCTGGTAAACAAGTCTGCTTGTTAGTGTAGCTATCGCAGGTTTCTGTCGGAGAGACAGAGACAAAACCTCCCTCATCCCACAGGCAGAGTCGTTTTCAGAAGATACGCGCGCTCGTAGCGGCTTCATTGTGCTTTAATTTATGAAATCCGTTATTTCTCTGTAGGAAAAGTTTATCATTCTAACTTTTGCAGAGCAAGTGTCTCTGCTGCACTTTTTCTTATCACACCAAAGTCTTCCTTTAAGACCTAAGGGAATGCACCTAGTTAGTTAAGAGCAACATGGAAATACATTGCTGCTGCTTTCAAGACAGGGGGAGCTTTTGTCTGTGCCCCAATTTAAACTTCCATGAATAATGGATATATTTATCAAGAAACTATAACTCAAGACTGGAGAGAAACGTTGCATGTTTTTTTTTTTAATATATCCAAATTATTGAACATTTCACAATTATTAAATATGGAGCTACTTAATTTATGTCACTTTTCAAAAGCAAACAAATGTAGTGCCATTAGGAAATGTCATTAAACTGATTAAAAGCCAACTCCTACAAATTGAGCGTTTAAGAAGAAACTGATCTGACCTCCATCTCCAGCCATGCCTTGGGGATTATCGTCAACAGCTGGATGGCAGACTGTGAACATGGGTGTGTATGGAGTGAGAAAGTGCAGTCAAACCCATTTTCAATACTATTTATGATCAGGATTTTTAGAGAAACATCCATTTGGCTTACTCACATCCTGTGGTTACCTCTCTATACCAAAGTTCATAGTAAGTGTCGGAGTGTGGCATTCCTGCCAAGGAGACAGATTGCCTTGTCACGCGCAAGGAATTCATAAGAAACGATGCATGCGTGTAATACGGCATCACAGTTGTAATTTCATCCTATTGATATCCACATCACTTTTCACAGATACGGCAGATCAGAGCTGCTCATTTCACCCTAAAATCATTCAACTGGAGAAACACGGGCTGACTTTTATTGTCACACTCTTCTTTTCTAGGATATGCAGGGTCATGAAAATTGAATATTGAAACAATTAAAACAAAACAAATACAATAAAATGTCTTACTAGGCAAATAAAGAATATAAACTAACTTTTAGCTGATAGTCTTCTCCTTAAGGGCTGATCTGCATGTTATCTATCCACTGCGTTACAGTGCATCAGACAACCAGCTGCTGTGAACAAACAAAAGTGTGACCATGAGAAGAGCATTAATTACATTTGCTAATCAGAGCATTCACAATAATCCCTGAAAATTAAGGAGACTCGTGTAGGAACACCGGCTGCAACTTCACAGGCGACTAAACTTGACAAAAGACAAAAGACCTAATAAATTCTCTTGCACAGCCATTTTTGACTTCTGTGATTTCATCAATTTTAAAACAAACACCACAAAATGTGACCCAAAGGACTATAAAATAAAAATCTAAAATGTCTTTTTAAAAGGTCCAGAAAGAGGGAAACGTTTGGAAGAAGGAGTCACTTCAGGCAATATTGATAGCTCCATCATTACTCGAGAACAGAGTTCTGTGGAGGAGACATAATAAGTTCCAGTATTAGTCCCTGTTCTGCGCTCGAACATTCAAATCTACAAGCCAGCTGACATCGCTCAGTCTGGCCCTGTGGGTTCACACCGCCGCTCAGTGAACTTCACCATCCTTCATCTTACGGCCCAAACGTCTGGTCAGCTTTAGCTCGGTCAGCGTGGCTGCTTGGCGTTGTTCCTGTGTTCTTTAAATCTCCTTCCTTTGTGTCCTTCCGCCCTTGTTTTGTCCGTGACTCCGTTTCTCCTTGTGTCTTGGTTATACCCGTGTCCCATTTACTGTTTTTAAACACAGGTAAGTCAGGTACCAACCTGCAGTTCAGGTGGAATCCATCAATCAAGCCCACCTGTACGTCCTCATCCTCACATGCACATGTGAAAAAGGGAAAACACACTATAACTCACGCAATAAAAAAACACACAAATAAGATCATAAATAAGCAAACATGCAATAAATCCTTCAGCAGGTAAACCAGTTAAGTTGTGCTTTATGGATCAAAAAAATGAAGAATGGGAAATACCATTACAATATTAAAATAAACAAAGTTATCCATTAAAAGTGTTAAAATAAAAAAAGACATTTTATAATAATGAGTATAATGAGGGTTTTAATAATTTCTTGTTATTCCACAAAGTTACACAAAATGAATGGGGTTTCATAATGACTTAGTTATAGAATCTGGAGCTATAAAAGGCTCATTTACAGTAATAAAAACAAAAAGCTGATTATTTTCAGGCGAACAAAAACATAGTTATGCAGAGTATATCCCATCTTTGCTCACAAATCTTACACACTTACACAGTCTCAACCACATGACGGTCATGGCTGCTGGGTTTTGTTTTGAGCTTGACAACGTGCCCCCCGGTGTTATAATTGCGAATGCTAGAAACCGTATTGTTGTTTTTGGCTGAGGTACTTGCGCTGGTCATTATCTGGGGACTGGGCCAGGTATTGTTGATTTGCTGACTTCTCTCACTCATGTAGAGTTGTCTTTGTTTAGAAGCACTTGTGCTGTTTCTCTGTGTTTTTTGGTTCCTAGATAATAGATGTTTTTCTTTCCCTTTTGATATGGTTTAGGTAGTTAAGGCTCTGAATTTGCACTTGTTGTTTTATTAATGCTAATTACTGGAAATAAAAAACTTTGTCGTACCAAGTACAACTGGTATCATGTTACTTTGTTTACTTGGTAAAATACTGAAAAAAGCCCTAGCCTTAAAGCTGACAACTTTCTTATATTAGCACTAGGCTAAACTTTATGTTATTTAAACCCACATTTATTTGCTGGACAATCAACAAACAAGGACAGTTTCATGTAAAAATGTCTCTGCTTCTAGGCAGTGTGCACTGAGTAAACCAGCTACACCCCGTACTGACACATCTGGGAGAATCTTTTGCATAACAATGGCAAATTGTGTAGAGCGTTATTTCTTTTCTTTTTTTTTTTCAAAATGCTGTTTTTATTTGCATGGAATTGTGATGAAATAATCACCCTCCCTGGAGCTCTGATTTTAATTATCTACAACCTAGGAAATAATGAGTGCCACACACAAGCGCGTGACACAGCACAGCCACCCCTTTGTCATTACTGGATTCTTACTGAATTGTTGGAGCTCACAAAGATGTCAAAGTTATTTCCATATTGGATGGGGGCTTGTATTTTGACAGGTGGGATTTCTAGCACAGTTTCCGTGAGACCAGGTAAAACTCGTAATATTGAGGTCTGGTGAATGGAAAGGTTCTATGATTTTGCAGCTCCCTGTAATCCGTGAGATAAAGCAGAAAGAGCCCCTGAAGTGAGAGTGAATTAGTTCTCCGCTTGGCGAAATAAGGGGAGACCAGAGGACAATGCTTGAAGAGACAAGAAAATGAATTCAGTCCATTTCACAAGGTGCTGTTTATTGGCAATTATAGTCAAGTACTTCAGACAGTCTCCGTGTGAGAGTGAGAGTGACACCATTTCACTTCTCTTCAAGCGAGGATAAACACGGCAGAGGTAAATGTGAGGGCTGTTCGATCACGGTTGTCATACTTCTAGTTGTAGCCGCCACACATATTTTCTGCACAATTTATTTTGCTGTTCTTTTGTTTGTCAGAGTGTGCACCTATGCAGTGATGTTTTGATGTTCACCATGAATACAGGATGTTGCTGTTCATCTCACTGAGCTTCTTCTGTTTTTTGTCTCTTTATTTTTTTTTTTTATCTTTCTTATCCAGAAACTTATCAACAAGGTCTGTGGATGCATCTGTGATTTTCTAACCTTTTTTTAATTATCAGATTTTATTTGTAATAATCCCTGCCTCTCCTTCAGTGCCAGTGCTTGCAGTTTTGTATTTAGTTTAATAACTTGATGTCTAAAATGGAGTTAAAAAGGGCATCAATTGCCCCTGGGCCACCAGGAGACGTAGCAATGTAAAGCTCAGTGTCATCGGCATACAGAAAATTACGCTGTGTCTCCTGATGGCGTTTCCGAGCGGCAGCATGTAAAGGTTAAAAACAGCAGGACCTAAAATTGAACCTTTGGGAACACCACAATATAAACAATACCAGAGAGACCAATTAAACTGTGAAGTCTAAAGAATTTAGAGTCCAACTGTTTCAAAGGCTGCAGTTACGTTGTCTGCTATTGTTCATTCAATAAAATGTTATTAAAGAAGGGAAATACAGCTTAATGGGCTAACAAGCTTGCTAATGACAGCAGATTCAGATTAGCTTAAATTGGCTGTCAACTATTGTTTTTTTGTGCCACAGTTTTTACTCCAACTGATGTGGCTGAATATAAGTGAATGGTGCAACAGAACTAATTATGAGCTATGACAGTTTCCTCTATTTTGGGCTTTCAGAGGTCAGCACTTTTAGGGAGCTTAAGAGTTACCAGTTAAAAACTTGATATTGGTCAGTGTTACAACTCCACACGGATCGTTCATGCAGATGCATTTTGCAACCATCTGTTCTTTATTGACCTGACTATGTTGACTCTACAGTTTATATTTTGCATCAAGGCCGTTTGAAAAACTTTTGTGCTGAATTTTTACATTTTTTGCTCCAAACGTGTAAAGGCAATATATTAATCTGAGAAGTCATTGTAGATCATTGAAATTAATGACTGGATGATGTACTTTCACCTGAAACAGATGTACCAAAAAGAAAATGAGAGTTGCACAGTTAACCCACAGCTCAGTGAGGTCTGTCCCTTTGCACCAGTCAGCTGCTGTATGTGGCGTAATGCCACTGTCCTCATCTGGATCACTGCCAGGAACTGACACATCCCCAATGAGGCAGCAGTTTGGGGAGAGCAGACCAACACTTTTATCCTCAGACCTTTCGATTCTCTCAGCTGGCTGCAATGCACCATTTAGCGAATGGTTTTAAATCAAACCACTGTCTATAACATTCTTTCGTGGTTCTCTGGGAGGATGTAATGGCATTAAACTGCTTCATGATCGCCTTCCATATATCATCTTTTGTGGGGCCATAATGCCTCTGCTGCGTTCTCTCCCAGCAGCTCTGACTATTGTCTCAGTTTCACTGAAGTTCTTCACTTTCACTTTTTTTTTTTTACCACCACTTTAGGATTATGGAGTTTCTGAGGCAGCGCTATTATGTTAATTCATGTTAATTAAAGTTCTGTGCATGCATCTGCTATTTAAAGGGAATTGGGGTTCATCAACATATGCCTGTCTTATTGCATAATCAAATATAACAGACCAATTTCATCAATCTGTGCATTTCATATGTGCAAATATGTCCACAACATTATTAATATTTTATGATTTAGGATGCACCATCTGACACTTTCATGTTGTACAATTCATGAGTCGGTTTATGAGGGAACATCACTTGCCCTATTTCCACTGGATATCCATAGAGTAAAAGATTTTGCAAGGACATACAGTATGTGGATGACAATGTCACACACGCAGAAGGAAAACAGAAATGTGTTCAGCAGACTAGGATTGCTTCATGTGTACCTTGACGTGTCATGATAGCTTAAATATGGACATTTTCATTATTTAGAAATGAAACCACATAAAGTAAACCATTTGAAAAAATGCAATGATAATACTACCCAAGACTACACAAATTTAGCTCTGCAGGTAATGAGAAATTAACTCTGATTGTCCCAAAACATAAATAAGCAGCACTGGGTAAAAGACTGAACCTGAATATCGTATTAATAACACCAACATTTGTGAATATCCTGCAGTGTTCTTAAAATATCCCGGACACTTCATATTCAAATTAGATGACTTGAGTTGAAACATGCAAAGTTTTACTCATATCAAAACTGCTTTACCGACTTAATCTACAACAACAAATCTGAGGAGTGACCGGTTAACTTTCCATCTATGTGGTTGTGGAGGCATCATAAACGAGTAAAGCTATGTCAACTGTGCAGCCCCTTCTTTTCCTGCCTTTTTTTCATTTATAATGAATGACACAACTGGAACTGCAATTTAAAAGTCAAAATCACAACACAAACTCGAGACACACACAGCTGTATGGCACCAGGTTTTGTGCAACACTATCTCAATTGTTAAATATGCAGACAGGAGTGGATGATACAAGTACCATATTTTCCGGACTATAAGCCGCAACTTTTTTCCCACGCTTTGAACCATGCAGCTTATACGTAATATAAATATATACATATTTTTCTTCAGCCGCCAGGAGGCGCTCTAATAGGAAATGCAGAAACGAGACAGACAGGGGAAGTCAGTGCAAAGAAGAACACGCTAGTTTTTATTTAGCACATGCAACACAACACGGAGCAAATTATTTTCACCCCCTCTCCCCCCTTATCATGGAAAGCACACAAAGAAGTTCGTATGATGCAGCTTTTAAGTTGAAGGCCATCGATCTGGCTATTCAGGAAGGAAATAGAACTGGTGCACGTAAGCTTGGCGTTAATGAAACCATGGTGAGATGGCAGTGGCAACAATGAGTTCACCTATATAAATAAACATTTACGGTACAAAATCTTTCTGTGTATCCGGTAAATACCGAATTTCTCAACCTGGATACCATGGTATATGTAAATTTTTATACTTTTTAAAAAACTTAGTGGGTGCGGCTTATATTCAGGTGCACTCTATAGTCCGGAAAATACGGTACATATTTTTAAATGATGTGTGTCAGCTTGTCGTCTGGTTATCAGCTACACTAATCAACAGACCGTTAGCCAGTTTGTTAGCTAATAAAGCTTTCCTTTCCCTCTTCATTTACCTTTAATTAACAAAATGTTGTGCAATGGTGAACAAAATGCCAAATCATTACCCGAGCTGGCTGGCAATTTAGCATTTAGGCTTCTGACTATGGTAGTTTACCATCTAGTCCTAGAAGTAGTTAGCGCATCAGCAACATTCGCTTGGCGGTGTGATTCAGAAAGCATAAGGCTTTCATTCCCATCACTGGGACTGAAGGACTGACAGATCTTGTGATCTGTGATAATGATTGCACGATGTACTGTTTAATGTTTGCAGAGATGGAACTTTGCCCGCCTTGAGTGGTGCTAATAAATATATAAGTAATAATATATTTGCTTAAAAGAATGGCACAGCCTTTAATTATGATTGCACTAAAAACTACAAATGTGAACCTCAGTGCTAGAGGAAAAGTCAGGGGTTCTAATTCAGTCATACGCAGTTCATCTCTGATAATCAATTTTCTATTTTAAAACATCTAAGAAAGACATCAGAACACATGTCTTGTTTAAATGCAGCAAAAACCTCTGCACATTATTACACTGTTGCTTGAAATTCAATACTTTGTTGTCATAAATCTGCTCACAGAGGTCTACATTATCGATCTGCCTATGCCTTCACCACTTATAATGAAATTTATGACATCTCACAAGATTACACTAATTTAGCCCCATTTTTTAGAAGGTAAACTGCACTCCATGCAAATGAATGTAAGTCAGCCAAGTACTAAGTACAAATTCAAGAAGATGCCAATATTAGTTTGTGTTCCAATTCGTAATTCGTAAATCTATTCCGGTGAGTCATTATCACCAATATGCATGTAAAGCCTGAGAGCCTTTGAGATTTATTAGCAGAATAAAATTGCATTAACTGCTGTCACCTAAGACTTTATTTACCCATTAATTAGCTTATTTTCTCTCATTTATTTTTACAGCTCAGGGTCATATTCTGCTCCCTCTTTCCATATGGCATTTTATGCTGACATCACACCTCTAGCTTGTGGCTGTGCAGTTCCTTCAGTAAGTCAATGATTTCCATTCATTGGTATGCAGGATTTCCATCTGTTACTTAAATAACGATGACAAACTAGGCTGGATATACTATAGGCCTAATGTATGGAAAACATCCCCAGCTAAAATATGTGGATACACGGTATCACTTGCTTAAGACCTGAACAGCTGTGGGAGTTTTTTTATCTCACTTGCTCTAACATAAAGCAGAACAGTCATAGAAATCTGTTGAACGCAGATAGGCGCCTGTCTTTTTCAAATGAAACAGACACGACATGCTTATACTGTATCAGTGTGGATGATTCAGAACAGATCTGGCTTGCCACTGGCTGCAGAGACTTTGATAGCAGTCCTACAGCCCGTTGTACATTCACAGCGAGTTAGTTTGAATTAAAATCAAAAGACGCGTCCGAAGATCTGTCAAGATCTATTATTGTTTCTCATTATGATGATTTGAAGTAGAGCAGAAAAGAGCAGACTGTTAATTGTGCACAAACACGTTCTGTATGAGAGTCCACTTGTTAAGAATGTATCAGTGCAGGAAGTTTGATTAGTCTTTTGTAATGTGGATCATTTTTGCTATTTTCTTGCAGTCCGTACTGAAACATAATGAAGAGCAGATAAACGAAACGTTACATACACTGTTAGTAACATTAGTATCGGTGGTTTATTTATTGATTTTATTTATTATAGCAGTATCTGCTCATTTTATTTTATTTTTGGAAGCTTGGGGGCAGTATAGAGGTCTCCACAGGTCTAAAACCATGACCCGAACCCAGCCCAACACATACACAGTTCCCTGGATCATAGTGATCACAGAGGCTCCGCTTTGCAAGTCTGCTTATATTTTGTCCAAGACTATCTATTAAGGCAAAAGCAATACACTGACTACATTCCATCTCCCTTCCCACTTCCCAGTGGGCATTGCGAATCTACCTTCAACATGAAAGAGAGAGAGAGAGAACATTCATTCTTTCATCCTTCGATTTATTTTCCATCCATCAGGGTCACAGGGGGCTGTAGCCAATCCCAGCTGACATTGGGTGAGAGGCAGGGTACACACTGGACAGGTCATCAGTTCATCACAGAGTAGAGAGAAACCGTTTTCTCATTTTTCTTCTTTTTTTTTTGTGTGTGCATATTTCCTCAGAACTTGACCTACCAAACGACCCACTGACATGACTCAATTTGCTGAACATGCTGTAAACATAATAAAAGAGAAAGTCTGAATTTCTGAACAGTAGTGTCATCCCATGCTCTCTTTAAACAAATGTCAATTTGCTTCTTGCGGTAGGAATTACTGAGTTAGTGCTGGCAGCAGTATTTTACTTTTTATCCATGTTCTATCTCAGCTATACATACACTATATATATACGTATGCGGACACTAAAATAGTTTTGGCAGGTGGGAATATGAAAACCTAATAAAACTTGGAAAGCTGCATACTTGTGAAAAGTAAATGTCATAAATCTGAGCCATCATGCATACATGTTTAAAAAATGAGTCACTGGGCACTTGTTTAAATGTGATTGTGTTAGGTTGTCGCCTGCCAGTTTTTGAGCATATCTTACACATTCGTGTAAGTGTCCTTGCACAGAGATATCGAGTGTGTGATTTAAAGAATACAGGTAGGTCTGTTTCCTTTTCAACCTCAACAAGTTGGCATTCTGTCATCTCTATGACTTTTATTATTATTTTTAAGGGCAGAAACTTCAAAGTGGCAAGATTTCTTTCTTTTATTTTTTTGTTACATATTCTCACCTTTCTTTTTTGAGACAAATCTGTCTGATATCTCTGCAACAGATGGCAGCAGAAATGAGTACTCAAGCAAAAGGCTGATGTGTGTGGTGCTCTATGTATGTTGCAGCTAAAATGCAGCTGATAACAACACACGTGCTGTATTTTAGCTACTTTAAGGGAGTGGCTTAAGAGATGCCAGTACAGAACTGAACGATTTCAACTACTGGATGAATGGTCATGACATTTTTTACTGGTATTTGTTTTGTAATTTTATGGTTTCTAGAGGATGAACCCCGATTTTGGCGGAAAATACGGTACTTGTTACGGAGCTATCCCTTTTTTAGAAAAGTAGTAATTTTTTGTTTTGAAAGTTGTTTTCAAAACTTTAAAAAAAATATATTTATTTATTTTACATATGCACTAAACTTAAAAAAAAAAAAATGCAGCACAAGCAAGAGTATAAACTTATGCTGTAGCCTCCCGAGATTTATAAAGTTAAGCACTGACCATCTGCCAGAGTGTGTACTGTATATTAAACTACTCCATAACATTGCAGAACTGTTTGTGTCAGTGTTCGTCGATCGAAAGAACACAGCGCTGAGTGTGCAGAGGCTGTCGATGACGACACAGATGTAGAAATAATGAGTGAGTGTATCAATAATGAATAAACGTCTACTGGGAATCCGTGCTAAACAAACTAGGCTAACTAGCATCTGAGTGGAAGTTCGTTATCTTGTACGTGCAAGGTCCCTCTTTCCGAGCGGAATACAAACCTGACAGCAAGATGAGATTGTTGAATGTTGGGGTGTCGATTAGCTCAGTCGGTAGAATGTACGAACACTCGGTCCTTGCAGCGGCAAGAGATTGTTGAATGTTATGAGGGGACAGATGGTCGAAATCACTAACAGTACATGACTAATTTAAAAAAAGTCTTGTATCAATGCTCACTGGCTATAGGGCTATGACTGTCCGTGTCAGTCTCCTAGCAACGTCTGCACTCAAGGCTTACATGCAGTTTCCACAAATATGTCCAAAATAGTTTTTAATGGACCCAGTATGATCGAAGTTTATGTCTACTTAAACAGACATGAAGAAAATTCAAATTACACGATTTCCATCCACTGCTGGTATATAAATATTAGGAGTTTGGGTATTGAGATAAACTCTCTTCATTGTCAACACTTGCAGATAGCTGTCAACAGAATATTCATAAGATTGCAAGAAAACAATTATCTGTAGTTTTCGCTGGCGCGAGATATAATTTACATTAAGCCGCAGCTGTCCTCAAGGTATTTGATTGTTGTCAGAGGGAATTGTCCTAAAGGCTGTAACTAATCTCCTGTGGTTCTCATTAAAAATGAAGTCAATTACATATTAAAATTAAGCTGTGCTTGACAGACCACTCTGCTTTACTTGTTCTCCCTTCTCTTTAACACACTCAGTGATGCATAACCAAACAAAGGCAGACAAATGATGCCAAATCCCTTTTTAATTAAATCACAAAGCTGGATCTCTGCTCTGTTGTTACAACACAGGGAAAGCAGAGTGAGGCGTGCAAGACAAACATCCCTGTGATATTGTTTGTGACTCGTCTCTTATTTTTTCCACGCCTACTCCAGCATCACCTGGAGGAACACCTCGGCAGATGCTCTGACATCATGTTCTCTCTTAGTGAAAATTTATAGCCAGTGATGGGTGTTTAGGCAAAAAAAAAACTCTACAAGGTCTGTCACCTCCCTAAGCTTAGTTTCCCTGCTTTTAGAAAAGATAAGGGTGAAAGCTAAAGCTCTCCAAGCCCATGTGCTTTCTCCCTTGTCCTCCTGATGTGTTTATCAGGCGCTGTCGTGGAGCAAAACTCCAAATCAATAAAGCAATTAGTACATCCCAGCCCCTGACTCTCACCAGGGAAGATTTATTGGTCGTGACAGCCTCCGAGGCACACAGGGACCTCATCACTTCTTTGTGGCTGGCTGGATACAGAGCCACACAGGTCCATGGGTTTGATACTATCACAGGGTGCAGGCATGCCATCTGAGGAGGGAATATCACGGTCTGTTCCCATTTTACATGTCAGAGAGGCCTGACCTTTTCCACGTCTCACTGCAACCCTCCAGCTCTTGGAGCTCTGCTGTGGAATGGCAGGTTATTCTTAATCAATAGTGACTAGTTGATCTTCACTTTCGCTTTCTTTCTGTTCCTGTTGTGTATATATTCTGTCTTCATTTCTAAAAATAAGTTCCAGCCACAGGTCACCACAGGCAAAACTGAAAAGGCATTTACTTCCAGGCTAGTTTGAAATCAAAATATAAAACCATCTTAGGACTGTGTTTCCATTTTATTGAAGACTGCTCTCCCCTCATGGGGACTGCAAAAGAATATTTAGATTTCATGAGGAAGAGGTAGACTTTTTTTTCTGCTTACAGGACAAACATAGTGTTGATAAAGTGAATAAATTCAATTTAGTAAATTAAGTTTACAGTATTTGTAATTTCTTTTTATTAGGGCCCGAGCACTGACAGCGGTGTGAGGACCTATTGAAACTGAAGGAATTTTTTCTGCATTATTATTCTTTTACTTCTTCTCCGTCTTCGTCGGGACGAATTACGTGCCTATAACGTTTTTTTCCGGTGCGTCATGCCTGTGAAAAAATTTGATAATTTGGCGGTCACGTGCATTGGCGTCGCAAAATAGCTCTATAGCGCCCCCTACACATTTTCAAAAATGGCAAACAAATGGGGTGAATTTAGCGTAGGACGACAAAATTCGGTACACGCGTGTGTCATACCCAGACGGACAAAAATGCTTATGGACGCCATTTTTGCCTATTTCCACACCTCGCATATGATCAAACTCGTCCTACATATTAAATGCTAATGGCTTCAAGCTTGGCCAGGTTACTATTTTCAAATTTCAAAAAACCCCTGCCATTAGGGATACTTTTGCATAGGCGGACCAGATTCGCTACACGCCTCCGTCATGCCCAGCTGCAGCTTCTTGTTGTGATGTCGTGATGTACATGTGATTTTCACGGCCTGCTCTACTCTACAAAGACAGGTGTGCAATGTGTGTGGGACGACGTCCAGGGCCTACCCCGGCGTGCGAACATGTGAGGGCCCATACATCGCTGCTTGCAGCTTTAATATTATATATAATCTTCTCCTTAACAACTTTGGGTAAATTTGGCAGAATAGTGCCACCCAGCACAAACCGTCAGAATCCTGCAGGCTGTAAGAAAAGTGTGATGCCTGGAGTTTGCAGATCATAATAAATCCATAAACCCACAGTGAGAGCTGGAAACTGTGTTGCCAATAGACTGGTTGCACAGCAGACATTTGACTGGTCAAAGCCAGAAACACACAGGTGTTTACAGTAATAACACTAATGATGGCTCAGTTCCATTAACCCTAGACTCGCTTCTCTGCAGTGAGAGCTTGGCAAGTCCTGCTGTTTACAGATGGTGATTGCAAAAATGCTTGAACTCACGTGTTCATGGCTTTACACCATGCACAGTGGATCAGGAGCTCCCTAACAGCACAATTTTAAGGCTTCTATAAAATGGGATGTTTTGTCGACGGAGCAAGTTTTAGATATACAGAGGAAACCATGTGGAAGCATACTGACAAAAATCATAGATATCAACATAAGGATGCATATCTCCAGTTCTGGTCATTGATGATAACTTAAACAATTTAAATTGTATCTAGAAAGGAAAGCTCATGATTTTAAAATGATGAACACTCCCAGGCGCTATAGTGGAATATAGAATCAGTGCTCTAAAACGTTATTGGGTCGAGTTAGTTAGTGTGTTACCTACAGTAGATGGCAGCCCATGTGCTCCCAGAACCAAACAAAACTCCTGGCATGGAACTAGAACGAAGCACTGCCGTGGACAGGGTCAGCAGAAAAATGTTTAATTTGTCTTAATTGTAAAGAAAAACAATCACAATCAATTTTTGTCTGTGGTGACAAAATGTATACATTACACTATTAAACTATACTGTATTGGCATTATTATTATTGACTATAGTGACTACAGTACAGTGATCACAAAAGGCACTTACCATGTCATAAATTAAATGTTTAAAAGTTTTTATTTCACCTTGTGAAAAAGTAATGTCATAGCGCTTTGCAGCTTTTGTCTCTTTTTTTTCTATGGCTCTGTATAAATCATGAAGTTGAGTGCATGTCATTGCCATCACGAGAAGAACTCCCACTTGCAAGCCACTGCTTGTGAAACTTCAAAGCTTTTATGTGTGTCGAGCTGGAAAAATGAATTAACTATGAATATGTATGACAAACCTGCAACATATTGTCATTAGAACATAGAACAGTCGTCCAAAAGGGAAGCACAGCGTGATCATCCCTTGCATCGACTTTGCACGAATGTGTGCAGCATGCAAACTCACATGTGTGAGAGGAGACAGGGCAAAACACACAGAGAGAGAAAAAGACAAAGGAGCCGTGGTGAGCCCACCCCCTGTAGAGTTTGGAGAGAACTGGGAGGCAACGTCGGTGCTCTGTGAAATTTCAATGAGTAAAAAATCCTCAGTGAAGTGGTTGTTATCCTGAGGTTTGGTCTTGATGGAAAGGCTTTGTTTGACAAACTTTCTGCTTTAACACCTATTAAGCTTTTTTTCTGCACCCTAACCAGGAAATCCTCTTTCATCCCCTCCACGTCCTTCTTCTGCCACTCTTTTTCTGGTCACATGAATCAAAGTTGCCTATTGGCAGGATGCATTTCTTTTTATATCGTTTCATTAGAAGCCTGTCATTTCAATCAAGTTTGGATAAAAACAGCAGATGGTCTCTATTTGCTGCAAAACTTGGCAGACGATGACGCCGTGCACCTGAGGATTATTTATTGGATGATGAATTAATGTGAATCACGCTGCCGCCTCCTTCGAGAAATCACAGCTAACATTCTACACTGAGTCGGGCATATTTAATTAAGTCCCGCTGAATAAATAACATGTGTTTATGGCTGACCCTGGGGACAGCTGCTTTCTTGCAGAGAGAACGGCGGCGTCAATCTGACCTTTCCTTTCAATGCTGAGGATGCTGTCTCATAGGTCGCACTGTTTTCAATATAATACAGTGCCTTTGTATTTGTGGCTTTGTTATCAGTTCCCTGCTCATTTTAGCGAGTCCTGAAATACACTGCATTCATCTCTCCATTAGTGAAACAAGTACAAGGCACCCAGACAGCCGATTTTCTTCCACAGTGCTTTGAAATGGACTTGCCTAGTGTTTTATGAGCTTGATTTAGTGTTCCTGTCCCTGCCACTTGTTTTTCTGTTTGTGAGTTTGGCTTTTTACAGCATACTCCACCCAACGACACAAGATAGCTGGCTATCCTCTCTGTGAGCAGGCACAGCAACTGACGAAGGCCACTGATAATCTGCAGCTATGGATAAAACCTCTTCTCTGGGGCTTTGCTCAGAAGCAAAGCTTCAGCCATAGGTTGTAGCTATTAATCTTTAGTCGATTAATCATATCGGTTTCAATCATTAACAGGTATCAGTTCTCGTCTCAAACACATTAAGTAACAGGTTGACTAATGTAGGTGGGACCAACCTGGTGGTGGGTGTTAGTAGCAAAGCAGGCTTTTTTTTTTTTTTTTGGTAAAGTAATACAGTGCGCTATGAGCGCTCCCTGCAGGCAGTAAATGTCATGTGCATGTTGTGCAACCAATCATGTAAGGATAGACAGGGATACCACCAAGCAGGGAGGAGTCTTTCCACCTCTAAAGACCTTAATTTCTGTTTGAGTTCAGTCATTCAGTCATTAGAAGGTCTCATCTCAAGAGCTCTGAATGACCTACTATGATGATGTGATGTGACAAAACTTTCAAAATTAAAATGAAACACAACTTTCAAATGGAATTAATCATGCAATTAATTGCATTTGAAACAGCGTTTGAAACAGGATGTTAAATCAGACAATACTCAGACAAACGGAACTCTGGATTTTATTTCAAGACCAGTCAAGACACTAAATCACTAAATTGCCTGAACACCGAAAATACACTGCATGCGGAACGGCTCCGCTCCGGAATGACTGCGTACTCCGCCGTCCGCCTAACTCACACATAATCCGTTTGTGATGCGCACTGGTGCGTCTCCGCTGGTCACCGAGCATCACGAGAACGCACGAGATCTCGCAAATTCACGCATAATCCTGTGATATTGCTGGCTGTAGTCTCTTTGACTCCTGCAATGGCATTCCACGCCGCATCTTTTTTCTGGTGTCCTTCATGAAAAATGATGTCAGGTGTCATAAATTATAGGTTGATTTTGGACCCCCAGAATCAACTTCTCCTCATCCATGGTGTCGACGGGGTGAAAAGACGCCTGAAAACCCCTCACCTGTTGACTTCAGGTCAGCCCCGCCCATTATGACGTGTTCTTATAATGAAACTTGATCTGCGGTGAACACAGAATATTTTATTTTGAAAATAAACCAGGGTTTTATTTTGTGTGAGTTTTTTTTTCTCACTCCTTCAGCACACACCTCCAGCTCCCCTTCACCATCATCCTTAACAGAGCCATCAGCTGCCACCACCAGTATCCGGAGTCTGGGGGGGGATCTGGTTGCACTTCATTCACTTGTCTTATTATTGTAAAGTGTTGTGTAACTTGTTAAATCCAGTTTTATTGTATTATCTGAAAAAAACTTAAAACTCACCCTAGACAACTGGACTTCCTGATTTGTATTTAAAGTCTCATCACTATCTGAAACGCCACCGACAACACAGCCCCTGGTATTTTTTCCACGTAGTGTGCAGTACATGTTACATTCATCTATCATCTATGGCTGGCTTAATTCTGTAAAATTGAATACATTGAACACACATCCTGTTCAATTTAAACAGAAAGAAACATGCAGCTGTACTGACAATGATGCTTTTAGTCCATAGTGATGACAGCTAATGATTCAAATATGTAGTTCAGCTTTCAGCATTACAGATTTGTCCTTGTGTTTGAGTACTTAGAAGCTTGACAGTCCCTGGTTAGATTCCTCTCGCTCTCTCTCAATTCAGTTCAAGCGTCTTTATTGGCATGAATGTGAGCAATAAAATGTTACTAAAGCAAATACCTTTGTGTACACTATAAATAAACAATAGCTCATGGTAGGCTGCTAAATATCTTGGCGCCAGTCTGTAGCAATCCTCCCTCTCTCCCAGTATAGAGTAGAGACTTAGAGGAAGTCTTGGAATATTTTCATTAGTTATGTTAAATATTCACAGTGTGAACACAACCTATCTTCTCTGTGTGGCTGGGTCTGTCTGTACTGGCCTACACCTCCACTGCCAGTCTTAGTTCTTAATGCCCAAGATGTACCCCATCTCACACCCACTGTCAGCTGGGATCGTGGTTACAGAAAATAGATGAATGTGCCCAAACAAAACAAAAATTCTGAAATGCGATGTCTTGTCAGTATTACATAAAAAAAAAAGTTTTATTGAAAGAAAATAAATCAATGAAACTCACTTTATTGGCATGAGTGTTTGACATTCCTAGCATGAACAAGTGCTTGGCAACAGTGGCAAGAAAAAAAAACCTTGTTTTAAGAGACAGAAACCTCGAGCAGAATCCGGCTCAAGAAGGGTCGCCATCTGCTGCAAACGGTTTTAAGAGGGGGGAAGTAGAGTATGGGGTGCCGTTTGTAAAGCGTCTCGCTCTGAAAATAACAGCAACATTTTGTCACATTTAGCTAAAAACGATGTTTAAAAAACTGATTTGAATTTTTGAGAGTCACTTTTTTGCACATTTAGAACAATATTTGTGAACTTAGAGATATTTTAAATATTTAAATCCAAATGTTAAATGTAAGATCTAAATGCTAAATATAAATATAAATGGTAAATCTAAATCTAAATGTTAAATATAAATCTTAAATATAAATGTTAAATATAAATATAAATCTAAATGCTGAAGCTAAATGTTAAATATATATCTAAATGTTAAATATAAATATAAATATAAATGTTGAAGCTAAATGTTAAATATATATCTAAATGTTAAATACAAATATAAATCTAAATGTTGAAGCTAAATGTTTCGGGTGAAACTAAATATTTAGCTAAAATGCAAATTCAAATGACGGTAACCGGAAGTGCCAAAATAAAAGCTCGAGAAGGTCAGAGCGTCTTTATAGTGGCAAATAACGATTAGAACCGATCTTATCCGGGGAAATGGACTCTTGGACATGTATTATCGTGATAATCAGTATTGGGTATCTAGCAGGACCACAGCAGCATGCACAAACATGATCGATGGGAACTTGTGAGACGAGAAAGTACAAAAACTCTGAGGAAGAAGTTGAGTTAGTAACATGTATTAATGGGAGAAGAGCTCAGTGTATAATGGGAAGGACTACCTGAAGTAGCCCTCACTACAAACTCTATCGACAGTAACGTCTTAATCCTACTCTCAATTGTGGAGAGGGTGTGTGCCTAATCCTGCATTCTGGGAGCACAGTGTTTCAGTGGGGTATTAGTGCATTGTGGGCTCTTTAAGATATAATGGTGCATGGCCATAAAGAGCTTTTGTTAAGGAGAAAGACTTCAAATTCTAACCTGGATTTTTTTATTCATTTTTTCACGGAGGAATAGGAGGAATATATAATATCTTTGATTTTAGTCCCTGTCAGTACACATGCTTCAGCATTCTGGTTCGACTGAAGACTCTTAATAGTCTTACAAGGATAACAATAAAGAATTGCAGTAATCTAGCCTAGACGTGACAAATGCATGGACTACTTTTCCTGGACATGCTTATCCTGTACAGGGTCACTGCGGGCTGCAGCCTGTCCCTACAGTGGCTCAGAGTCAGGGTACACTCTGAACAGGTTTTGAGGCTATTAGAGGGTAAACTAAAGGTCTTCACAGAAACACAACGTTCGTGCTTTTACTCAAAAAGACACAGTAATGTACTAACTGGAAACAAATCAATTTGTTATTTGAAATCCGGGAATCCAAACTGAGAAATATGAGACACAGGCTCGAGCAACACAGCTGATTGCTGTTATTTTACAAATTGTTGTGCTTTATCAAATGTAGTGCTGTGGCTCTTTTTTTTTCACCTTATTTCCCAGCCTGCCTCCTGATCCTAATATTCCAGGTTACAATACACGACAATACACAAGCTGTGCTTCATGTTGTCTCATCATGGCCGGGTTTTCTTTCTCTGTAAATAATGGTAAACCTAGGACTCGCGTAATAAAAACAGGACCCATTTGACCTTATAAAATGTGGATATAAATTAATACCTGTCCCTCCACCTACGCAGTTAGAGTAGAAACTAGTATTTGGTTGTTGTCAGATGTACCGTTGTCATTCCTTCATGCTAATTACTTTAACATAACACGCATTGGTGAGACAATTTATGTAGTATTCCATTTTTTTTTCCTCTTAAACCTTCAGGAATTAACTCCAGTATACTCCTTAGTGGCCTCTGATAATCCCCCACGGGTGAGTGAAGTCACCTGAGCACCTCATGCACGTTCACGTTCACCTGTTGAAGGAGACTGCAGGGAAAAGCTATTGAGTCGAGCTGTGACACAATGATATCATATCAGCATCTGTTTCTCCTTCAAGTGTTTTTCTACTACAGCTTTCTTTCTCTCTAAGGACTATTTTTTCTTTAACCTTGCCAGCTTAATCATACTGTAAATAAGGCAGGATGTGTACATAAACAAACACAGGTGCTTAATATCACAAAAACAGCTGCTGACAGGAAAAACCTTGACATAAGAGTGAAAAGAAATAGCTATGATATTTGGTCACAGTCAAAGGGACATTGGATTTCTGTTGTTGATACCAAACACCCACAATTAATTAGGTTAAACCTCCACTGATAGGATGCTCTTTTCCCTTGAGGAACTTCTTTATGATTTACTCTATAATATGGGTGTATTTTTCATTGACAGTCCTGATCGGTGAACCTATGAATTGGGAACCACTTCACTTTTTGCTGTCTCTTCTGCAAGAGAAGCGAGAGTATGAACAAAGTGATACTGCAGATTCCTCTGTCATGTTTTCTGCCTCATTACCAGTAGCAGGCGTCCCTCTGTGGCTACCCTCCATGAATCATAGTCAAATAATGCTTGCATATACTGTACTCTTAGGTCCAACTTTCATAACAATAGTAATGCTGTATCTCCCAGTGGGTAGTCTCTGTTTCTGTGCTGACATTTTAGCTATCATCAAATCAAGTTATATTAAACAAGCCTGAAAGTGTGTGAGTTTAACCAAACTATGCTTTCTGACTTTTGTCGGCCAAGAACACAAAGTGAGTATGCATCCTAAAAGACTTTTCTGGCCAAGGTCATGTTATTTATCAGTTGCTCGTGGTCACGTTAGCAGCGTAGCTCTGGAGATAAGGTCAGTTGGGCTGTCCACCACTATTAAATGTTTCAGTAAATATTGGATCATATGTGGAACTGGAAAATCAAGAGCTCTCTTCCAACCCTCACCTATGGTCATGGGCTTTGGGTAGTGACCAAAAAAAAAGGAGATTGTGGATACAAGTGGCCTAAATGAGCTTTCTCCACCAAGATGCCACGTTCAGCCTTAGAGGTAGGGTTCAAAGCTCAGACACATGAATGGATGGATGGATGGATGGATGGATGGATGGATGGATGGATGGATGGATGGATTCCTTGTCTTGTCCAGTGCCACCAAAAGATCCCAACCTTTTTTTTTGTATTCATAAAAGAGATGAGGTTAAAGGGCTGGATCAGGGTTTCAAACGCAGCAGGCAGACTGATCTGGAATAATTAGAAGAGCTATGAAGAGGTCAGCAAAAGAAAAAGAAAAGAAAAACAAGAAACGGGCAAAGATTAGAGGCACATTTCTTAGAGGAAGTTGACATCAGATTTAGTACAGACTTTTTACCATGGCCACTAGGTTTTATATCTTTGATTCAGAGTGACATGTTTTGACAATAATTGCATAAACTGCCATAAAGTTTTCTCAGGACATTTCTCTTTCTCATAGAGTGGATCCTAATTAGTTTGGTGATCCCCTGACTTTTCAGTGAGCACCCTCATCAAGTCAAAATTTCAATTTGTTCTATATTTAAATAGTAGTGACATTCCCATCCGCCTCGGTTTTAAGTGCTAATTAGCAAATCTCAGCATTCTAACATGCTAAAAAGACTTTTATAAGATTTCATAGATTTTATGGCACTTTTGTGTAGCTGAATCCACTGCAAACAAAACTCAACACACTGTTCCAAAATCATTTGGAGTTTTGGTTCCGTCCACCAAACAAACATTAGCCTAGTGTTCATGTTTTCAGCTCTGTGTTGGTCTCAATATTTGATCAATACAACTCAGTTTGCTTATCTTCACTGCGAGGCAGGCAATGTTCGGTGGGTTTATCAGTAAAAATTAAGAACAGCTGAACATTGCCTATAAAACCAAAACACTGAGCTGAAAGAGACTAAAATTGGGTCATTCTTATCCATTGTTGATATAAAAATAGTGACTAATGCAGCTTAACATTGGTCATGTTAACATGCTGGCTCAAAGCACAACAGTAAGTGTAGACACAGAGCCTCTGGGGTGACTGTAGAAATGTTGTTATCTGTGTACTTATGTGCTTGCTGTTGCATTCTCATTTTATTAGCCGGCTGCTTCGATCATGACTCTTGCATCAAGTATAAATGATGTCATAATCGCTTTTATTACTTGCTTTATAAACAGCCCCACAGCTGTGCACCAATCACTGCGAGGTGGAAGACTGTAAAAATGACACCACACTGGCTCATGTCACACTTCTGTATAAGTGCAAGGCAATAGGGCAGCTACACTTCTATGATATCTTCAGCCACACAGTGCCTGCCTGTAAATCCCACAAGGGCCATGCTGTATCATAAAAATATAAACATAACAGAGTCAATCCTGGTCCGAAGCTTTGCTGGGACCGAAGCGGTGTTGGAAACTGCACCAGGATGTGTAAAATCAATAGCATCACATTGTGTGTGAGCTTGGCAATGTCAGTCCATCAACCAGACAGTTCTATATTTTGGGAAATATTGTTTTTTTCTCAAAAACTGCTGATGGTGGAAAACCGCTGGCATGGTTCTGTTCAACTATAAGAAAATTTGCCTTTCAGCACCTCTCAAACCCAGTAATTGACACATTATATCTCGTTTGACTGCTTGACAAAAGTGTCAAACGATATATTGTGGTCCTACATGGGGTTATGATTCAAGATGTCACAGTGCACTGCAATGAAATCTCAAAGAAGAGTCCAAGTAAAGCGACAGTGCTGTGTTTATCCTTGTTTTAATGCTAAGCTAACCCAACTGACACTTGGCGGATGGTGAGTATTTGACCCCCAAGATTCTTTTTTCTGCCCCAGCGTTTATTCGTCTTGTAAAGAAGAATAAATATTTGACGCTTGAACCATAAGCCACGCATCAGGGGAGGGCGAACTCCATGAAGCAGACGGATTTGTTGTATGCTTACATCCAATTAAGAAAACATGAGGCCGATTCTGTCTTGCATGCAATGTCTTCTCTTTCCCACAGAGCCAGCGATTTCATGGCCTCCTGCCAAAATAGTAGTAAAATGAGCATTCAAGTCATTTTGTGATCCGTTTTAATTGGAAGCTAATGGTCTGGAGGGACCTCATCTGCTCAGGTCCAGGAAAGCATGAGGTGAATAATACGACTGGAATATTGTTACTACACATTGTTGATTAAACTCCAGTGTGAGTGAGAAGTGTGTGACTCTGTGAAGCACTGCATGGGGAAATGAGTCAGTCTTGGATGGATTTACCGTAACACTTTGTCTGGTTCCCATTCAGATGCCAGTTTGTGGAGTAAAGCGGTGAAAGAGAGCTACAGAGTGATAATGAAAGGTTGGAAAGACACATGGGATGAGTAGAAAGCAGTGACACATGCTAAATATATTTTTGTAGAAAATAATTGTTTTCTTAGTTAGCAAACAAATTACTCTTGGGACTATTTTCAACTCCAAACTGGACAGCTCTCACAACTATTTCATTGTGATCAACCATCCTCCAAATTGACTGTGTCTGAACCACATCAGTGGCTTGGACTGTGGAAATTGAGGCTTAAGCAGACCAAATAGCCATGTTATTACTACAGGGACTGTTTTCCCGTCGCCCCCAAAATGCACATCATCCTTCCTTCCTGGTTCAAACACGTCTTTCCGCTTGTCACTCCCTGCAGGCCAGGAATCCAATTTAATGGATGTATTCACACAAACCTGTTGCCAGTGATGAGGGGAAAGAGAAAGTAAGAGGAAGCAGATGATGTGAGAAACAGGACCCCCCTCCCCTTCGTCATTTTAATGAAGATCTTGAATTCCTTCAGGTGAATGTGGGTGGCGTCGCTGATGCCTGCCAGCCGACAAAATGCAGGGCAACAGGATCTGCATTGGTGTGGAGGCAATTATTCTTGTAGTCACTGGAGCATAGCCCATAGATCTCATTAACAAGTCTGAAGACTCGTCTGTGAAAGCAGCTCTGCAAATCCAGAGATATAAGAGGAAAGATGTTGTTACTTTGGGATCTAGGGTTACACGCACATTGAGGACTAAGTAGCGTAGTAGTTTGAAATATAATTGCATCCTCACCAGTTATTGTCTTGTCTGTCTTTCAGACAGACACAGAGTGCACATCTACACACAAGGACCTGAGATAATGCATGCATGTACTGTAGACCTAACTTGTGTTGTTGGAAACTGAAAAAAAAAGAAAAATACTTGCCGGGTGACTGAATAACTCATCTGTCCCCATCACTGTCTATCACAGGTGAATTTCAACTAATCAGATCAACGAGCCATATAATGTAGTCCAACTCTTAATGAAGTGAGTCGCAGGAAGAGTGAAAACGTCTTTCCTGTGGAGAAAAGCCCTCAGTGTCATTGCACCGCTTTTCTGTCATCGAAGAAATACTCTCCACCTCTGATAAAACTGATGCCACAGGAAGCTGATTGGTCTGTAACCACTGTGGAAGCCTGGCAAGATGGATTGTTGCATGATCTGGTGATTTTGTGATCTCAGCTACTTTGTAAGTTTGTAAGTTAATGAAGAAAGCAAAAGGCCGTTGCATGTGTGCATATCACATAATGTAGATAGCTAGATTGCTTCCCTAGTATTCTAACACCTTGACATCCTTATGTTTGGTTCATGTGATCTATGCACTGCCAGGGACAAGGACAAGGATATTGGAAGATTCTGCAAAACCACTGCTAAGAATTTTGAATCATTAAATTATTCTTTTACACTTGTATTTATTTAGCAGCGATAGAGACAGATAATTTATATTATATATTTTTTGAGTGAGTGGAGACTAAATCAGAGCTAAAAGAAGAGATCTACATTCAGACTTAAGATCATTCAGTTAATGCAGGTTTAAGGAACATAAGGAACTTTTATTATTGCGCACAGTCAGAACTATATGACAGTTTTCTTTATATGACTTGAAAGGTGCCATTCAGGGATGCAACTATGGATTATTGTCTTTATTGATTCATCTTCTGAATATTTTCCTAATCGCCTGTTAATTATTTTCTCCTTTGATTAATCATTTAGCCAATACAAAATCCGAGAATTATCCATTCCAATTTCCCAGAGTCCAAGCTAACACTTTCAAATGTCTTCAAACCAGCAGAGCCTGGAGACGTTATTAATTTATGCCTCATATTGTTTTTTGTGCCATATCCAACCAGCTATAACAGCTTGTGTTATAAACAGTGACATGGAGGACTACTCTTGCATATTAGTTCACCTAAAAATGTCAAGTCAGTAGTTTTTGCACAATGTGACTCAACATCTGCTACTTGACTTCAGAGAGTAGAGATCATTATGAAATCAACATTATCCAAGAGGTGCATTAGTAGTGACCCATAGCTGGGTGAGACAACTATATAATTATGCATTTTAAATTATTCTTGACTCCATCTACTTATAAAAAATGGAAAATTATGTCACGTTTGCCATCTTAGTAAAGAATAATTCAGGTCACAAAAGAGTACTGAATGATGCACATTAGAGGGGATTTAGATGTGGTATACCCAACACTGTGTACACTTGCGTTGCAGCACTGTCCAAAGATATTTATAATAAAATAAAACTGAAAATCTGAAAATACTCACATTGGAAAAGATGACAGCAGGATTTTGGGATATAGTCTTTATATACTGATTTTTAAATTACTATAAATATTTGCCAAGTAATTATCTGTCAATGTCAATATCCTGATGATGACTCACTAATATTTGCAATGACACTGCTAAAAACCGGTCAGTATGTTTAGCCTGCAAAAGATGTTGGTGCTTTCGTGACTAAATATAACTTAAAAATAGTTCATGTAATCATGTTGCCTGCTTTTGGCCTAAATTATATTTACATATGAGCAATCTGTCGGGGCAGAGTTCCAACCAGCTGCAACGAGCAAGCCATGCACCAGCATAATTTCAAATATTCCAAAATTACACCCTGAAAAAAAGATCCCTATGATTAAGGGTATACCTGTGAAATCATATTTTTGTGTATTTAATTATATTTGGATTTTCTTTGTAGTGTTTTTGTGTTGATCCAACACAACACTGGAATATGTTTTTCTTTGATTTCCTGTCAATGAGCTCCTGTGGGTAGCTTTTTGTCACATCAGAGCACATGTCTGCATAAAGGGAAACCATCACAGATAACTGTGCTAAAACCCAGAGAGAGATAGAGAGCAATCATCGCCACCACTGAAGGTCCTTTCTTATAGCACCCATTTCATCAGGCCAGGGGGAACGAGGCCATGTCGCCACTGTGCTCTAAGAGACAATAATGACGCTGTCATTTCAGCGCCACAGACAGCGACAATGGGGAGGATGATCATCGGAACTGACTATGCATAAAATACCACAAATTTCCTCCCTGCCTGCACAATACGTCAGTGATTAGAAGTGACAGACGCTTTTACAGGAACCCTGGGGGCTCTTTTACATCTAGGTTGTGAATAAAATGTTGTGTCCCTGAGTTTGATTTATATTTGCTGTGTCCAAAAAAAAGTGGTTGCTTGAAGATAATGTTTGAGTTGACCTTTTTTTTTTTTTTTGAAGAGTCAGAAAGTTGTATATTGCCTAGAATGAACCATCCACAATTTTGAAATACAAATAACAAAAAGATGTCTTAGGTAGTAGGTTTGGTTAAATCACAGTAGAAACCACCCACTAATGGGAATTCACTCAGTCGGCCTGTAAACAGATTTACAGATCCCATTACTCCCATTAGCATTATTATTTACACTGTTGTAATATCTCTGTATGTATGATGCATATATTTATACATATTTCTTTGCGTGACAACAAGCTTTTTGAGCTCTCTGAGCTGAGTCAAACTGAATGACTGTCAGATGTCACAATCTGACATCAACTGCACGTCAATTTTTAGTAACCTGGATGATGCTGATTTCAATGTAAAATAGCTTTGATTAGGCCAATGTACTCTGTGGAAACATGTAGGACAGCCTTGCTATTGATCAACTGAGCTGAACATAAACAGGAGAGTGCAGGCTCTGAACCACCCACACATCATTAGAATCAACAAAAAATTCATTTCAAAATAAATCAGTGGTTTACTGACGACGATGTAAACATAGAATTTCATTTCTGGTGCTAAATGTGTGTCATTACAGTTTATTTTGTGAGCTTGAAAAAGAAGGCCTTTTCATTCTCCTAAAAAAAAAAATTTGGGGACATACATGGGTTTTTATTAGACACCAACAATATGTTGTTGTTGCTGTTGTTGTATAATGCACATATCTACCGTATTTTCCGTGTACTGAGTGCACCTGAATATAAGCCGCACCCACAAAGTTAGAAAAAAAAAAAAAGAAGCCGCGACCACTAAGTTTAAAAAACAATTAAAAAAAACAAATTACATATATAAACTGAACCAGATTATAAGCCGCCGAATTGAGGTTGAGAAATTAGATATTTACCGGATACACAGAAAGATTTTGTACCGTAATGTTTATTTATTATTGAATGAGTTTTTCCCGCCGCCGTCTCACCATAGTTTCATTAACGCCAAGCTTACGTGCACCAGTTCTATTTCCTTCCTGGATAGCCAGATCGATGGCCTTCAACTTAAAAGCTGCATCATACGAACTTCTTCATGTGCTTTCCATGATGAGGGGGAGAGGGGGTGAAAATAATTTGCTGCGTGTTGTGTTGCATGTGCTAAATAAAAACTAGCGTGTTCTTCTTTGCACTGACTTCCCCTGTCTGTCTTGTTTTTGCACTTCCGGTTAGAGCGCCCCCTGCTGGCTGAAGAAAAATCAATAGAAAAGCTGCATCTTTGTATAAGCCGCATGGTTCAAAGCGTGGGAAAAAAGTAGCAGCTTATAGTCCGGAAAATACGTAATTTTCTTATATTCCCATTTGCTTTTTAGATAATTATATATAAAACCTGAAAGGTGTTTGATATTCACTTTTAACTTAACATTTCACCAACTACTGAGGGAAATATGAAGTTAACAATGTCTGTCATTTGCTAAATATAAATGAAAATGGATCTTAAGGTGTGTCTTAAAAGAATCAACAGACTCAGCCCATAATGGCCTCCAGGAGGATGCTCCAGGGCCGAGGCGCCACTACTGAAAACACTCTCCCTGTCTGGCCTTCTTTTTCCTCAAACAGTCAACCTGCCGCCATGGGACGATGTAAGGGGTCTGGTGGTTCTGTAGGGGGTGAGAAGCTGTGAGATATATGTCGGGGTAAGAGTGTGGCAATATCTATGGACAGTTAGAAGATTTTGAAAGTGATTGATTGAAGTAAACAGGAAGCCAGTGTATGGATGCCAGGAATAGAGGTAATGTGGTGTCTTCTCATGGCTCTTTGTAAGTGAATGTGGTTGAACCAAAAAAGTTATGAGCCTAAAACCAAAACAATGAAGCATTCATTCCCAATTAGATCCAAATCTTTTGCTTGGACACTTTGAAGGGTATTTTAAACAGAATCACCACTGACTGTACCAATGCTAATTGTTGCCTGAACAGAGACTATGATTAATTAAAGCTGAGACAAATCTAACAGCAGGGCTAACAAGCTGAAATGTCCCCTAACAGCAGTTTTACAGGGAATAAATTTAGGTAACAACGCAGCCTTTCCTGTGGCAGCACCCTCAGGACAAACCTGATGGATTTAAAATTTAGCAGCGCTGTGTCTCCACTTTCAAATCACCCAACAAATGTTGTGTTCTGGCGTGTAATGAGAAACTCAGGTTCATGATAGGGTGCACATTTAGTCTAGAGTATAACATGCTATCCATAAAACAGTGGTTGGTCGTACTATATCAGTGGACTCACAAGATGCATTACTGTCCTAGAACCTAAGTAGGCTGTTAATGTGACACAGTATCCACAGGGACTGTTCCCATAAGGCACATAATCCACATTCTGGAGTAACTAATCATTCCCTGTGTGCCCACGACACATTTTTCTTGTCCTGAACTCTCTCTGCTGCCGCCAACATCAGCAATTTTCAATAACTGCTTCATCTTCTCCAGGATGTTTCCACCCTCCTATTTTTCACCCCAGTAGTGGACAACATGGCAGCGTTTTTCCACTTTCTCTATAAATCTGCAGGTACATATGGTGGCACTTTTGATTTTCCACCAAAGCCGCCACTTCAGAGTCGTGATGCACTGGGCAACAGACAGTTGAAAAGAGTTCTTTCAAAGCCTGGAGGGAAGCAACAGACACTACAGAGGCGGATTTGTGGCTGCAGAAGCTTTATAAGATTTAAGAGATTGTTTGGATTTAGAAGATGAGGAAGATAGAGGAAATCCACGCAATCATAAGATCAATCCCCGTCATTTGGTGAGTTCTTTGAGGATAGTTCAATCTCTTGCCTGAGACACTTCTCCTTAACAGTCATGGATCTGAGACAGTTGGGGGAAAAAAACAAAAAAACAAGGTGGCACTTCACAATGTGTCATCTTTTTAGAATCCTGCCACTAAAATACATTTTTATCTGTACAAGCAGCCATTTGTAGGTCATCTTTTATAAAAATGTAACCAGTGTAATCGGTGATGTAAATAGGAAGGGCACACCATAGCCTATTTTATCTAAAGTGGACTGAGAGATAGCAGCGACAACATTTTTTCATGGGACTGTGGAGACGTTGAATAGCTTCAAACAATAGAAGCATTGTTGAGGTGTTGAATATAGCAGCATTTTTTTTTTTTTGAAATATATTATTATATTCCATCAGGTTCCACCAGCTCACAATGCGCAATGTCGATAAGAAAAGAACTCATGAATAAAATAAAAAAACATCGATATCAAGATAATATAATTCAAGTAGTACACTGTATGTATGGGTATAGTAATTGTTTTGTTTGTTGTTCTTTGTAAATCTAGGTGTGTGGTTGCCCTGCCCTGATTGGCCCCTGCTGACAAGGCGTGGCCAACCCCGTTTCCAGGAGACCGCAAGGGCGAGTGGTACCTGCCCCAACCCATCAACCCCCCAGTCTTTAATCTGATATTAATAATAATAATTTAAGATAGATGAGCTTAAAGGTTGGGCCAGCTTGTGGTGGCTTTGTGTTTGTGTGGAGAATGTTCATCATTGAATTAACTTGTATTTTTAGAGATATTTTCATTTGCAACCTGGGGACTGGTGGGACTTAGGTAATTTTTTTTTAATTACACATCCTGTAGATATTTTGTTAGAAGCACGACTTAAGAGGAGCTGTTTGTTTTCATGTTGGATTTGTTGTTTGTAGATAGCATAGGCTCTTGTAGAGAGTTCTCTTTTAGATATATGTATTTGTTGGTTTGAACAGCATCAGCATCCGTTTGTTTCCATTGTAGATTCCTCACCTCCTTTGTATTGCATAAAATGTGGTTGTATGTTACTTCCTTTGCCCTCACAAGCTGAGATGTGTATATATATATACATGAAAAGTAATTGCTTGGTGCAGTATCGTGTAAGTGCGGGTATAAGTAAGGGTATAGATGTATAGAGTGAAATTCTAATTATTGCTATATTAAGTTAAGCAGTAGTGCTCCTTCTTACATATACAAATAGTATTAGTATAGTATTATTTCTAATCTAAGTTATTTGTTTCTATTTCTTTCTTTCCTGTTTCCCTTTGTATAAGAATAAATGTAATGAAAGATACGTGAGTGAAGAAATACTGACTTTTATGTAGGCTGATTAGATAGTTATGTTATGTTGTTAAAACTCATGTTTTTGTCACATTTGATTCAAGGATTCAAGGAGTTTTATTTGTCATTACAACACATGTAAACATGGGATGCAACGAAATTGGTTTCCCCTGGTCCTGGAGCAGCCCAATATCCAAATATAAAATAAAATATAAAATAAAAAATATATATACACAACAAAGTCTTGACGTTGGTATCTTATCTACAGTGACCCTTTAAAACAACACTGTGTAACTTCTTTACCATAAAATAACAGATTTAAATCATTTTAACGTTACATTGACTTGTAATCAGGTGAACGTCGTCTCCCACTCTGCAGCCCATATGCCTGTCTCTGCAGTGTAAGTTTGTGCTCGGGGTATGATCACTCACGAGAACTATATCGCACACCGGTTTGATTCATTTTAATTAAATTTGGTGATGCTGCATCACAATTAGTGGAGACGTTTTCTGGTTTTCCCTCTGATGGTCTCTAGCTGCTCTGCCTTAACTCTATGCGACTGACAGAGTTTCCTGATGAACAGTGTTACTTTAAGTACGATTCTAAATGCAGGACTTTGAGTGTGGTATTAAATAATCTGAGCACTTCCACCACTACCAATTCTAACATTCCCAATTAGTGAACAGATAAGAATAAGGCATAAAGGAGGCTGAGTTTGCCTTAGGCCCCCAAATCACCAAACCTGGCCCTGTCTATGGTCATAAACAGCATCAGTGTTAGCTTTTTTTTAACTTTCAGATGAAGGTCAGCCGGACAGCAAGGTCAGCAAAGAAATTAAACTGCCATTTATTCCAAGTGTGCAGAAAGATGCGAGAACTAAAACAAGAAATAAAGCTTAACCTTATGAACTTTCCTCTCAGCTGAACGCGATTCCACATTATTAAACCAGACCACTTAACCGCATAAACATTGCATTAACTTTTTAATAATTGGATTGGCTTGGCAGTAAACAAACAGCTGTCATCAACAAGACATAACCTGTTTTAAACATGTTTTCTCAGACTCCAGCCACTGCTCATGCCCGGAAAGCGTGCGCCATTAAGTGGGTTATCATTCTTTATTTGTGATCTATTATGGCCTAATATGTTTTCCAGCCCCGGGGCTTGTTTTTCTAGCTGTATGTGATGCATTGACTTCTTAACAGTTGTGTTACTCTTGCTGCTGGAACACAATTTAAAGTATTGTGAATTTTCTATTGACCTTCTGTTACGGTGTTTGTTTCTCAGCTGTATGGAAAGTAAGAGAAATGTATCCTTTACGAATCTATTCACACAGCTTCAGGCGAAGAGTGTTCACATCACCATAATCATATTGATTCTGGCAAAACGTTCTTATTCTTTGCGTGATGGTAAAGGAGTAATTACACAAAGGCACTATCTTCATGTTACCCAGGAAAATCTCTGCTTCGTCCATCATTCTGTGGCAGAAAAGTGTTTTTTGTTGTTCTTAATATTCATGTAAGTTTTGTTTGCGGATGTTTTTTTTCTGAATTATGCTCACTTTAAGGTTTTTAGGACCCTGGAGTGTGTGTGCGTCTGTGGGGGCAGAGAGAATCACTTCAAGAAGCAAAAGGCACATAGGCAAAGTGTAGACTCTGCCTCCAGCTGTCCAACGCATGGCAGGATTGAATTTAAGATGATCAGTCTTATTTTTTCTTGGCACACTGCAATTAAGACAGCAGCTATCAGAAAGTCTGTCATCCAAATTCTGTTCTTGAATCTCTGCCCTCACAGATTTCACTCGCTTTTTTTCTTTTTCTTTTTAAGCGTGTTTTAGCTCATCAGCTAAAAATGTGCATATTTCATTTACATTCACGCAGTACTGTATATTTTATTATTTATTACTTCCAGACAGCCACTTAATTCCTTCTAATGTATTCTAAACAGCTGGCAGGAGTTTGGTTATACATCAGAGTTCAGTTTGCCGCTTTTATTCGTGTCATCCGTTACATTATTGTCATTTGGAATCTTATGAAACGCTAATGTAAGCAAACTTAGTGCAGGAACTGGCTCAATTTACATGATGATAAAAAATAATAAATACTATTTTAGTGCTTTCTTGTAAAATATGTTAAATTATCAGTTGCTAAGAAGCTGGGTTTCAGATAGGTATTGTCAGAAAGAAGTGGAATTTCAAACGTGTGTTTGTTTGCCTTTACAAGCCAGTGAACCAACTGCGCAGGCATTACCTGTGAGCTACGCAGCAACCATTGTGCGTGCGCGTGTGTGTTTGTTCAACTCAGACGCTGACTGAAATCAGACACTGCAGTTCTTTGTATGATTTGTGAAGCAGAATTTGTGCAAATGTTTTACTCCGGATGAAACATTGTTAGCTACCACAGTTGCATCAATGTGCACAGGAGTAATTGTGCATTTACACTGATTTATGTACATGACTCACTCTAAAATCACCTTTCTTTCTTACCGTAATAAAACATGGACGTCTGTGTTAATTTGCACTTGTTGTGTTGCAAACACAAACCAGACTAGGTTGCCTATGGGTAAAATTAGTTGAATGACATGATGTCAATTGTAATAGTTGCTAGTTCAGCAAAACTAAAAACCAAAGCCAGTCATCTTCTCTTCTGTGGCTAATAACAACATATTGGCAAGAGGCTCATAAACAGCCTATAGCTGCTGTCACTCACGTCACTCACAGAAATCTGCAAACTTTTATCTTTGGACCGTTTCTCCTCTTTTTCTTTTCTTCGTTTTCTAAACTGGGCACTTGATGCTTCTTTAGTTTTTTACTTTGGTCCATGATGAAGACTCCACATCATTAACCAACGCCGTCGGTTTGCCCGTTTTCATTTTTCACATTAACCAAATTATTTACATGTAGGTATATGGGTCTATGTTAATTCTATGAATGAAATACAATTTATTTGAATCCGTTTGTGTTGTGTGGCCTGCCGCCTGGGATCGGTCTATCCCCCCGCCCCCCTCCCTGTGGCTCTTCTGACACACACACAACCTGTATGACAGCTGGGTAATGCTCCAGCCCCGCTGGGACCCTGATGAGGATAAGCGGTTACAGATAAAGGATGGATGGATAAAGTAAGCATGTATAAAATAAAGATGGAATTGTTGTGGTTTACCTGTATCAAGCAGGTTTCGAATCTCTGAACCGTTAGCTGTGTGCAATGAATAAAGAAATAACTGAATGAGTTAGAATGAGTTATTGGCCTAAAACAAGAAAATCCACTGTGATAGTTGTTTAATGTGGCATTATGCATGACATTTCACCTTCATACCTTGAATACCAAAATGAGGCTGCACTACAGAGGAGCATTGAATCCTCTGGGTGTGTGTGTGTGTGTGTCCTATCACAAGAGGTGAAATGAAAACTTTACAATCAATATTGGGCATCCTGGTGCCCTAAAGGCCTTTACCGCACACTATCCTCCTCCCTCGCTCTCTCTTCACATTTTCTGACAAGCTATCTACTAACTACCGTTAAAAAATAAAAGTGAAAACAAGATGAGGATGTGTTCTCAAATCCACATTGGCCTCCCTTGTCAGATTTGTGTCCTCTATGAAGCATCATAGACTGGCCTTGACACATCATCATTGTGCTCTGTGCAGTTCACTGACATCATCTTGGGATTTGTGGCTGTTGAAGTTCTAATTTTTCAGACAGTTACCTCCGCCATGTGGAGGCAGAAATGTTCAGCACAAGGTTGCCCGGAGCAGCTGTAGCGTGAGTAGTAGCGAGACGGGAAACGCTTTAATGTGACTGAACTCTTTGACATGTCGTGTAACATGAAGGTGATAAGAGAAACGCATTTAGGGAATATAAACACATTAGCTTGTGAATGCATGCATTGGTACCTGACTGCACGCATCCCGTGGATACACCGCTCTGCATCGACATGCCCTGGGGATATTTCACACGGAGCAGGGAGGAAAACACACTCAACAACTAATTTCAAACTGTTCCTCTCATTAGTAGACAGAACAACACTGGCACCGTGCCACCTGACCTGGTGTTAACCGCCTGTCTATCCTGTCTAAGTGCTGAATTCTTCACCACATTGGTGTCATGGCTCACATCCTCCCCATAGGACTAGCTGCTGCAGGGAAGCCCTGTACAGTAAATCTCTCCCCTGAGGGTTCAACCCATTCGGATAAATAGGCACTGTAAAACACACGCTTCTCTAAAGGCTTATCCCCTATAGCCCCAAACTGCTATCAACTCTGACGCTGTTTCATGTGCAAGGCACATTTCCAGCTGTGGTGCAGTACTCATCAACAAAACGCGGACACACAAAGGCATTTCCCAAAGGAAATCTTGCATTAGCGATCCAGTGGAGTTCACAGGGAAAAACTGATATCCATAATCCCGCCTGTGGTTTAGTGTTGTTGAGGTATTTAGCCTCAGAGAGGAGGGTTTTGTTCTGCAGTGAGCCGTGTATGAGCTTTGTGCTACAATTTGTTGCCTTGTTAATAATACCTCATTTGCCTTGCATCAAATGAAGAGCCTATCTGTGGGATTAGCTAAGGGGGAAAGTGTGCCTTCAGCTGGTGGTTTATAATAAGGTATATTCTTAATTTCACTCACTGAACCTAATCTTACAGCTCAAGGGTTTTTAACGCCAGGTGTATCCATTACTTGAATCATATTCTCGCCATAACTGTGATCATATATCATATTTTGAAGATGTAATAATGTGGCGATATACTGTACAGCATGTGCCATAAATCACAGTGACACAGTAACGGTTTTGTTCAAGTTCATGCAACAACACTTGTCATTCATCTTGATGGCTAGTCCACCTTAAAACAGCAAGGGTCAAAGTCTTTACAGCTGCTAAAAGTCTGATGTTATATCAGACATTGATAGCTTAAACACTGTACTGATATGTATAGCGTCCAAATTCCAGCTGAATTATCAATTATTTTGATTATCATGATTTGAGCCACACGTTAAAATATAACGTGTAATTAAAAAGGTCTTAGTAAGATAAGGCGAGTTAAAGGAGGCAGCTATAGTGACAACTGTGACTTAAAATCGGCTCTGCTCAACTTTTTTTTTTTTTTTTTGCCAGAAGACAAAAATGTTATGCATTATACACTCCACTCCAGTAAATGGACGCTAGTTTGAGTCTTGTTATGCATCCAAGACAGTTTTTGTTGGAAAAAAAATACACCACACTGTATTTTGTTGTTTGAAAAAGGCCACGGGCTTTGTCTTGCTGTTAAAAAAATACCAATGGAGCGGCAATAAATTTACCTGCATATGCCTTTGGACCATGGGAGGAAGCCCCAGCTGGGAGAACATGCCAAAGCCACACAATGAGCTCTTTGGTTGTTTTAACGGCAAACTTTTCTAATGCAGGATGAGACTATTTAGCGGAGACTGGGGGCTCTATGAATAACAAGGATTCAAGGAGAATCTCTTAATAGTTTTCTCACACTGCTCAAAAAGGCCCGAGGACGTTCTGTGAAGTTTTGAAAAAACCTAGTGGGTGTCAGGACCTCAAAGTTAGGAACCTGTGCCCTAGAGGGCACTTTATCATGTTTTATCTATCATAGGGGCATCCAAGAGGGCACTTTATCATGTTTTATCTATCATAGGGGCATCCAAGAGGGCACTTTTGCTGTGTTTTTTTTTAACAACATCCACCAGTGCACTGAACACAGGTGTTATCAGTTTGTAAGTTTAGGAGAGGTAATGCCTTATAGAAGAGGAGGAAGAGGATTATTATTCCTCAGCACTGGCATCAATTGAAGTACCATAAAAAGGAATTTCACTCTCTAGCTGTGTTGAATAATTCTAACACAAAAATGTCGTTCATGCATGATTCTCACTTAAATGGATGGATGCCATTTTTGAGTCTGGTGTCCTGTTCTTTTTAACACATCCATGAAATCTACTAGTCAGAGAGAGTTTTGTCAAAAAACATACACCACACTGTATTTTGCCATTCGAAAAAGATAACTTGTGGGCTTTGTCTTGTCGTTAAAAAAAAAAAAAAACACCAACAAAGTGGCACTCCATTTCACGTCACAAAAAAATCTAAATGATTGCATCTCATCAGTTTTAGATCAATAGCTTGCTGGTAGCATGATATTTGTCAAGTTTAAATGAAAGACAGTTTTCGTTAAACTATGATGCACATCATATCATTTTAAGCTTTGCTGTAAAAACTCACTCAGTCTAGAGTCACGTTACGTTAGCTCAGGCAGCGCGGTGTGATAGTTAACCTGTTAGCAGTCAGGTGAGATATCAGAATTGACTTACCACTATATGTGGGCAACTGTGGAGCTGTTATGAGTAAGTATGCCTACAGAATGTTTTTCAGCAGTGTCAAGTAACTATACCACTACAGTAATAGCTACACAGTAGTTTTATTTTTATTTTTTTATTGGATTTATTTTATGTGGTTGAAAAAAAGGACCAATAAAATGTCAGATGTGTAAATGACAGAACTGTCAGAATCCATTTAACTTTAAAACATTTCATCATTTCAGCTCCTTATAAATTGTGTATGTAGACGTCCTGCATTCGGGGCTTTGAAGTAGCTTGTCTTTGCGCGAAGCTAATGCAATTAAAGCATTATCAGTCAAAAGATCTACTACTAACTATTATTTTGTCTGATTGTGTACAAGCAAGATAAATTGGTGATAATGCTTTATAGAAGTGCATCTTGTTTAAACCTGCTAAACTATGGGGTGCCGTTTGTAAAGCGTCTCGCTCTGAAAATAACAGCAACATTTTGTCACATTTAGCTAAAAACAATGTTTAAAAAACTGGTTTGAATTTTGAAGAGTCACTTTTTTGCACATTTAGAACAATATTTGTGAACTTAGAGATACTTTAAATATTTAAATCCAAATGTTAAATGTAAAATCTAAGTGCTGAATCTAAATCAAAATGTTAAATATAAATATAAATGTTGAAGCTAAATATTAAATATATATCTAAATGTTAAATATAAATATAAATGTTGAAGCTAAATGTTAAATATATATCTAAATGTTAAATATAAATATAAATGTTGGAGCTAAATGTTTCGGGTGAAACTAAATATTTAGCTAAAATGCAAATTCAAATTCTGGTAACCGGAAGTGCCAAAATAAAAGCTTGAGGAGGTCAGAGCGTGTTTATAGTGGCAAATAACGAATAAAACCCATCTTATCCAGGGAAATGGACTCTTGGACTCTTGGACAAACCAGTTTTTTAAATGTTGCTGTTATTTTCAGAGCGAGACGCTTTACAAACGGCACCCCATACTAAATGGCCACTTGAGGTTGGTTCCAAAAGCAAGTCGATCTTCATAGCAGAAATAAAAATGTTTACAGCTTGGTACAAATAAAACAGTTTTGGTGCTTGTAGAAAATTTAATGACAACTGTACTGTGCAAGGGGGAAAATTTTATAAAAACTCACCCATTCAAATTATATAAGGCTTGAAGTTATGCATCATTAAGACCATCTTTGGTTGACTGGTGGGTGTCGCTAAGCCCAGTTCAGTCTGCCTCAACTCCACCCACACTCGACCTCTTTGCTCATTTTTTGATTTGCTAAAACCACCAAGATGGCAGCAGACAGAATGACCACACTTCTTCACAACGGCTCTTCAGAAGCCAGGTGGACGACATCATGGAGACTGCGTTTATGTTTTCATACAGTCACCCTGGTGCACCCCGCCTCTTGCCCAATGCCACCTAAGATAGGCTCCAGCGCCCTGCAAGGGTAAGTTATTATGGAAAATAGATGGATGGATTATTGTCCTGTACTAGTGCTGAAGGATATAGTGACAGTTTTGGCAAATACGCCCAAAAGTTATTCTCATAAAAGTTACAGACTGCGGCTTTAATACTTCTGTGTATTAAGTTAGTATCTACTCTGCAGTCCCCTTAGAGGAGCAGCTGCTCTCAAAAGCCAAGCACTTTTTTTCACCTCTGACCAAAGACGGGAGGGCATAGACATAAATAGCAAATTGTCCTATGAGCTCAGTCAGCAAAGACGCTCAAAATGTAATTGTTACACTCCGGGTTTAAATCCACTCTTGGTCCTTCATTGCCTGTTAAATTTCTCCTCGCAGTAAGCTGGCTAATGCAACATAAATGCATTTCCTCTAATGATATTAATATGTAATCCAATTTAAAAATTATAAATATAAAGTGACATGCGATATGAAATTATACAAACTTGAATAATGACTGAACCATAATAAAGTAGCTTATTTGTTTAGTGAGACAGATTCCATTTCTTTCTCTGTCTATTATGTGAGATAAGAAAGCACTCAATCAGTGCTGCCAGTTCTGGACTATAATACTTGATGTGTCCAAGGGACATACTGTAATAGCCTTCACATAATGGAAATGCCATGGAATTAATGTATTTGAGACTGCAGCAGTATTAAGCCTCTTCTGGCTTACAGCATCCATAAAATGTTGCATTTTCTCACTGGTTCCACTACTTTATTTATATGACGTTTATGATGGGTGCTTATCCAGTTGCTCTCTCGCCTGGACTGCTGCAAATCCCATATCGCCGAAGCCACTGTGTGATTGGAGGATGTGGGGCCCTAGGACAGTAGTCTGCTTTTGTCCAATTGGTAATCTAGCCTTGATCGTGTTTATTCCCTCACCATCATCCCCAGCTCCACTGTCTCTCTGTTGTACATGAGCGCTTTCACATAGACTTTTGGAGGCTGTAAAGCACAGCTCCTATAAGTCTGAAATCTCTTGGGGAATAACCCATTATTTGTTACATTAAGAACAAATTTACTTGAGATTGTGCAGGCTCAGAATGGGAGAAATGGATCACCTTCACAATGAGAACTCTTTGATATCTGGATCTGGATAAATCCAAGAACAATATCGACGCAGACCAAGAAATGTATACCCCGCTCGTTTTTCTTTCCTGGGGCTTTTTTCTTTCTTTTAAAAATATATACCAAAACGTGTACAAAGATATAGCTCATTATAGCTTGTATAGGTTAAAGCACTGTATTTTGTCCTTTGATGATTTCTAGTATTACAAACAACAGAAAAGTCTTTGCCACAGGTAAAATATTTCTCATTTAACAGTTTTCGGTCCTTGAAACTTTTGAGCACTATTGCATTTATACTGAACCAGTTAGGTTGTTTGAGGGGCAGAGGCTAAAAAACATAAATAGGGCACCGGCTGTATGTTGCAGGACACAAGCATACATAAAGTCATGATGCCTTAATGGTCACAGACACTGGTTTAGAATAAAATAGTTTTATTTTTCACTTAAAGTGAGTACTATACCTGTACTAAAAACACACACGGAATATTTATTATTTATCTATTTAGAGGCAATTAGAGACCATCTAATTATATATATATATATTGCATTACATTTTCTCCACTAGAAGGCACCCTAGAGCAGTGGATCCCAACTTTTTTCTTTAAGAGACCCTATCATTGACTACTTCATTGGCGACCACTGATTCTGTGATGTTTTTGATGGATGTTTCATATTATATTCATTGCATAATGTAAATACCGCAGGAACTCAAATAAGCATACAAGCACAAAATTTTCTATCTGTATTATGTGTAGTCATTCATTTTCCGTAACCACTTATCCTCATCAGGGTTCGCAGGGGGCTGGAGCCGATCTCAACTAACATTGTGTGAGACACTGGGTCCACCCTGGATTGGTCGGCAACAGCAGTTTTTTCTAATGCAGGAGGAGGCAAAGAGTGAGGCTGTCACAGTGAGAATGTGTTTTTTTGAAGCAAAGGTTTAGGAGGGGTAGAGGAGGAAGGAGGAGGAAGAGGATGATTGTTCTGGAGCTTTGGCATCCATCTACAGTATCATAAAAAAGAACTTGAACTAAATGTCACTCTCCAGCTGTGATGAACAATTGTAACACAGATTAGGACACACTTTAAGCTGAATTTGTGAAAAAAAAATGCCTATCCTCAAAAAAATAGAAATAAGCTTGTGTTTATTGATAACGTCGCTTTGTGGAGCAGCCCTCTGGTTGCAGGTCACTTTCACTTCAAAATGTTGACAGGCCAGGGGATTTTTTTTTTCCCCTCCCTGTAAATTATCCCAGCTAACAACACACTCAGCTGTGATTATTTCCCTCTATTCACTCATGAAATTACTTGACTTTCTCAAGCATTGTTCATGCTTGTTAATGTCAAGTCAAGTCAATTTTATTTATATAGCCCAGAATCCCTAATCACGATTTGCCTTGAGGGGCTTTACAATCAGAACAGCATACGACAAGCTTCTGTCCTTAGACAGTCCATCCGGATAAGGGGGTTAAAAAAGGACAACCATGCAATAGATGTCGTGTACAGAATAGATCAACCAAAACCTGCAATTATGTGAATACTCAGTAGTACATGAGTATGGATACAGGAGGAATGTCATGGTTTGGGGTCCTACTCTGGTCACATAACAAGGAAGTCACAGCCAGTTGGATCTTTTGAGATAAACTGGACAGACTTAGTTTAACAACCTTGACATGTCTGATTTTATTTTGCTTCTACATTTCTTGCAGCTGGGTATTTTTCTGGAAAGCAATGCTGTGGAACAAAAACATATATTTTAAACTCCAACAATAAGAATGCAATTATTAATATAAACATGTCACATTGACAGACTTGCACAGACTGTGTGCGTGTGTGTGATGGCTTGGCTCTCACATTTTACACATTATTTTCCAACCAGCAAGTACCTGACAGACAATTACAGGGAGTCTTCATTTAAGGTTGAAAAATATATATCGGTGCAAGGAAACAGCAAAACCTCCACTAAACCTAAAAAAAGGAACAGATTTTTATACGTCATATCAGCAGAACACACAGTAAATTAGCTGCAGATACAATCATTTCGGATAATGGAGTAGATGGAAGTTAACTTTTGAGTCAGAATAATGGAGTAAACCTGAAATCTGAGTGAGGTATTGATAGATAGAGATGTAAGGATCAATACTTTAAGTGCTGAGTATCTATACTATACTAGGTCTTGTTCTAGGTATCATGTTTATGCAGCATTAATGCCTCCAATACTGTAGTAAACGAACCAGCATTATCATCAGCAACCTGCAGAAAGATGGACTGTTAACCATCAGCAGTGGAACTTCAGGTGCTTTGAATTCCTTCACAGTCATCAAAGTCATCCAATTACACCAGTAATTAAATCAATTTAGCGATTAAGCTAGAAGGAGCAGGTGGTCGGCACCACGCCCAGCATGATCACCCAGGATGATCTCTGAGTTTAGATTTAAGAGAGTTGTGTTTATTTCTTTAGCCGTCGTTTAATGTGTGCGAAAGGCTCAATTACTGGATATCATGTAGTATCGAAGCTTTTTGACAACCATTACTGTGTAGAGCAACACACGAAATGATCGCACATGGCATACTTATTATATATTTAAAGTCAAAGTGAAACCCAGAGGTACACTTCATCGCTTCGACACCTTCACTGCAGCATGCTTACCAACACTGCAGAGACCTGGATCACCCATGTGTGACCAGCTGCAACCATGACAGACTGCTGGGCCAGGGGAGAGATGTGGAGCGCAATGACCCCCATGTGGATAATCATCAGTGTGTGAACGCCAATAGAACTTCACCAGCTGTGGCTTTGGGTCCCTGAAGAGAGTTTGGTGCTGTGTCTTTCCGGGCTGTGACCTTACGTGGTCAGTGCCAGTGCCTGGTTTTTCAAGCTCCTGGAACCATGGAACACACGCTGATCTTTAAACATTTAAAGATACAGTATGCAAGCGCACAGACGCTCCTTTAATACACCATGCATGACGGAAACTTCTAGTGCTGTGACCATTTGAAGGAGCAGTGTTTAGGTTTTGGAGCAGAATTATTGGCAAAATATGCCACAAATGGAATATAATATTCACAAGATTCTTTTGATTAGTGTGTCATCACCTGAAAATAAGAATCATTGTGTTTTTGTTATGCTGGAATGAGAATTTTTTTAAAATGAACGCTGTATGGTGGACTGCCATGTTCCTACTGTAGCCCAGAAAGGACAAACCTTTTATGTTGTAGCGAGTTTTGCGGACCACAATAATCTCTCATACATACTCGGAAGGGTGGGGGGTGAGGTGAGGGGTAGCCAGTCGGTTACAATTTACATCCTCACTACTAGACGCTACTAAATCCTACACACTGAACCATTAAAGGGAAACAGATTTGCACTTTGTTCAATGCCAGTTACGAAGCAGGGAGTAGTGCTTGCGGTGGGAAAGCACAAAATATTGTCTTCATGAATAAAAAAAAAATCTGAATTTCCAAAGGTATTTACTGTCGCTAAGCTAACATTTTCTGGTCACCAAATCAGTGTGTATGCTTTAGCATTGGATTTAGTTTGTAAACTAAATGTCCATTCATAAAGCGGGTAGTTGTCCAAACTGACTGCTGGCCAGAAAACCAAAACAATGAGCTAAAAGCTCCTAAAATGACTTAAAAGGACTGAGGAGAACTGCAGTGTCTGTGTGATTATCTGTGGGTTCGTCAGTAAAGGTTGTGACTTCTTGTGCCAAACTCTCTGCCAACAGATTCTGTATTCATATGCAGATATCTGTTTAGAGAGATTAGACCGGGTCTGTTAGGGTCTGGGTCAGTTGGTGACAGATAAAATCATATACTGTGCAACATTAGGATTCTAATCTCATTGTACATCTTTAGATAAACTCGCTGTCGGTTCTTATCATAACGATTTCAGCTGGTCTTCGTGTTTGTCACAGGCGTAATTATGAAAAAAGCAAGGATTTGTAAAGGAAACAAATGAGTCGAGAAACATGATGAATGCAGTGCACTGCGTGGAAATTAAATAATTAACACTCAATACATCCTACGAAGATGAATGCACATTTGAAAGGATGAGTCACCCTAAACCATATTTTCCACAAGTGGGTGAGAGCATGTGTGGTGTACCTCAAGAGAACACAGGCCTGAACATGACCCTCACAGAAAAAGGCGTTTGATGGCTGCACTCATAGTTTGTCTGAGAGGAAAAGGTTACTGTAAGTCAAAACAAACTCTCTGTGATTCCTATATGATGAAACATTTATGTCCATACCAAAGCCACCATTCACCCTGGGCAAGAGGGCTCACTGAATAGTTTAAAGAGTATGAAAATGATGTGAATTATATGTCCTGGCCTTCATAGTCACCAGATCCGATTCAGAAGCTCTACCTTTCATCATTATCGCAACACTAAATGAAGGAATATCTTCTATAAGATTAGTATTTATCCATCTACAAACGTTAAAGGACATTTTGTGTGTCATTTAACACCTTGCTTTTTACATGGTTTGGGCATTTAATTGAATACGTTTCATATGACACATTATATGATTTGTGGATGTGAAGGAAAGGCCATTGTGTCATCATAGTGACCATAATAAACACATCTGTGAAATGGTTAGGTCATGTCACATAACTTAAATGCCAGCTTTCACCCGGGTAAAATGGCGAGATGTCTCGTCAGTGTAGTGATAACACATAAAATTACTTAAAGTCTGTGTAAAGTAAGAATAAATATCTGTTCTGAGTTTGTCAGACAGAAGAAGAATTATCAGGTGTTAAAATCATGTAAAAATGAGCAGCATTCTCAGCTCCAGGACTGTGGGGGCATGTCTGCTGAATGCACTAACACCCGTGGGAGCAGTCAAGCAGCAATTTTGAAGCGACTGAAACGTCTCAGATGAGTCACATGACTAACTTTGAAACACAGATGATCTGTGTCATCATCTCTATCTCTCTGTTAGGGTTGCAGGGGTTTGCTCAGGGTGGCCTCATTGTGTCATTGAGCCACCCTTTAGGACCGCCCACAAAATCCTGAAAACTGGTTAAAAACTGTTTTAACCTCTAACTCCACATTTCAGTAATATATCATTTAATGTATTATATTATATTGAAAAAAATCTCAGAATTGCCTTTTACACAGACTTTAACATGTTGGCATGTCATATAATATTTGATAATATCAGGTTGGTTTAACAAAAAATCTGTGACAATCCATGAAATCATCATCCATCTGTATATATTGTTATTACTGTCACCAATCCCCAGCCGGGATGACTGTGTGTCTATGTTTGTTGTGTTGTCTGGTGTCTTTCTCCTGGCAGTGTTTGAGGGGGCGTGCCTGTACCTGGATGAGGTCATCACCTCACCTGTTCCTCGTCAACCGTCTGCAGTATTTAAGGAGCAGCCACACATTCAGTCCCTGCCGGATCGTTGTGAAATATAGTATGCTACAGCCTTCTAGCTCAAGAACCTACATTGTAGCCACTGATTGCCTATCTCCTGCCGTCTGTTTTTTTTGTCCGCCACTAACTGTCTCTCTCTTCCACAGGACAGTCCAATCCACTAAGCGTGTGCCTCGTGTTGCCAGCGCGTGGACCTCCACCCTCCAAGCCTACTTGTTCCAATCTGCTTCTGGATTCCCCTCAGAAACGTGACAATTACTGTATTTGTTTTCTAGGCCATGGTTTGTTTTAAGAGTTGCTGGTTTACATGCGGACATGTCTTATTTTTTCTCCCTCAGAACCAGCGCCGGTTCTGGATACATATGCACCCATGGGCGAATTTTTATTGTGGCCTGCAACTTTACGTCTGGTGATTCATAACTGCAGGCTCTCTGTTTAAAAACCACCTCACCTCTGGGTTTGTGACAGGTTTATTTGCATAATGAAGTGCTAATCCCCTGCAGTTACTTATGGTACTGTATGGTAAAGTGCTAGCATGCATATGAACTGAGCTAGCAGAGAGCCAATCCTCTTACCACATTCACATGCTCTTATAAATTGGCAGATAACCTATAGATTTAGGATTAGTCAAAGGTTTATTTTCCTACTTTAAATTATTTTAATCTCACACGATTACTTCATATGCTGGGCTTTACATGCTAGCCAAGAGGCAGGGCTTTTTTGCTATTAGAGGAGATGACAGGAAAACTATTTTTTGCATTTCTAACCTAATCCGTTCAACCCTATTGTAACCTTTAAGGCATTTGGCTTTTTTTGTCCTTTGAAGAACATGTGCTCTCCTTTTTTCTCTCCACAAAGAAATACATAAAATGTAATAGCTTCACAATATCCAATCTTCTTCGCAATTCCAGCTACTTCTAATAAGTATTTTCTGTATCAGCAGGCTGAAAGAAAAGTCATAAAAAGTTAACTCTGCCAAAATAAAGAGGTAAAAACTTTATCCTAGAACAGAATTCCACTGTGAAATGTGAATGAAACTGGGGAGGTAGAGGCTGTGTTGTTGTCTTTTGTTCAAATGATTGCTTGATATACCAAAGACAGATTTTGAGCCAGTGTGTGTTGTGCCTTTGTTATCGGTAGATGCCAGCGAAGAAAGCAAAAGCAACAGCTCTTCCTTCTGTAAGACGCATCTCAGACTAACTTTCATGCCAAGTTTGGCTGCTCCTGCACCTCCGTGTATCACAGCCTCTTCCTCTTTTACTGAAGTCACAGAGGTTCAAAGCAGAAGCTCCTGGGAGAGTCTTGAGAACAGTGTGGACTAAGTGAAAATGCTGTAGCACTTGGATTGATGCTTTGAAATGCATGTCACACTTGGAAAAGAAAATGTCATAGTGGGGGGTTCAGGTCAGTGGAGTGACTTTGGCTGCAGACCACACACTTTTCTTAGCAGTTTAGGAAAGCAAATCTCAGTGCAGTTTTGTAGTTGTTAAATGATGCAGCGACACGGCTTTAGGAAGGAGATACAGTTCTGCTGAATGTGTTCTAATCGTGGAGGCCTTACTCAGCATCTTTTTTACATTTGCAAAACAGAACATAGCCTCTAATGACGGTTCAAGGATGCCCCTCTTTGTCTGAAGCGCCCCTTCATCGCAGTTAGGATGTCAGGAATTTGGAAGCTGATGATACTGTTTACGTCTTAAGATAAAGCAAAGCTAAAGATGGTGCCTGCTCTGTATAACATATTCTTCGGGGTCTGTGTGTTTAAAGTAAAGTGACAAAATTGAACTGAACTCAGCCGTGAAAACAGCATGACAATGAAAACTAGAAGGTATAAATATGGAGATTTGCGCCACTGGAGATTGTGTTTCATATGCACACATTTTTATCCAAGATTTAACCCAAACACTGGAGAGTGTACTGGCACTGTGACAAGTATTTATTTTCTTAGTTGTGGGTATATCTTCATGGCAGCTGAATATTGAATAATAATTAAGGTTTTTGCATTAACAATAATTCAAAAGACTATTTGTTATGTGAAAGAAGTTGCTGTTAGTCACAAACCCACAGAGAACTAACTCTGCAGTTCCTCTCAGCTTTACAAAGGTTTTTAGCCTTTAGCTTATAATTTCGGTTTTCCAAGTTGCCATTTCTGCTCTCATCTACCTCACTGCCAGACACAGTAGACAACTGCTTTCAGTAAAAAATCCTACTGAACACTACCTGCCCAGCAACAAAGTAAATGAGTGGCTGATGAATATAGGGGGCTTTGTCTGCCACCAATAATTTAAAAAAAGATAAGATATATGTTCATAAAAACTTTGAAAAAGTAGTGGCCAAAAAATATGATCTACAATACAATTTAAAATTATTTGTTGTGCTTACCTTGAGGTGCAGATTCAATATACACACTATGCCAAAAGAAAAGTATGTTGGTTACTAGAGGTGATAATCGAAAACAAATTTCATTGTTCATTTTAAAACCTGGCAACCTTTGATTAACTTTCGCTGCTGTTCCAACAAGTTCTATCGGGTAGTTTATTGAGAGAGGACCCCTTAAACTTTGGCCGCCAAATGGCACAGTGCAACTTCATATGTATTCCTGATGTAGTGTGTCTGCTTGCTCAGGGGGGCACCACATCAAATAACACTGTCTAGTTTCAATCTGGGGCTCGTCCATAGACATTTAATGGACTTAGTGGACATAGTGTTATGGAGGAGGTTGTCTGCCTCTTAGTTCCCAGTATTTTCTAGTATTTGTTTTTCTGACTTGTGTTTCTCTGTGTTGTGTGTCACTGGGCGTGGCCTCCGGCTTCCCCTCTCACCTGCCTGATCACCTTCACCAGCTGTTCCTCATCAACCCCTGCAGTATTTAAGCAGTATTTCAACATCCCAGACTCCGCCTGACCGTTCTGTCTAAGTCTGTGTTAGTAAGGCCATGGTGGCTTCCAGCCACGCTTCATCTACCATTCCTGTTTTTCTGCCACTGCCAAGCCTTTGGATACTCTTTTCCACATCCGCCACTGCACATTCTCATCTGTGATTAATAAACGTATTCACACTTTGGAGCAGCTAATCAGTCACACATTGAGACCACGTTCACCAAATGGCGCACGTACTCTAGCAATGCTAGTGGACGCAACAGTGTCCTAGCAATGAAGTGCTGTGTCGAGTGTGAAAAGTCGTTGTCGAAGACCCAAATTGCAGAGTCATCGTAGAACTTCTGCAGGTGGCAGGACTCAGAGTTTTATGTGAAGTCAAAGGTGCAGAGGGTAAAGACAAAGGGTGACAGAACTACCCGGGGGACACACGCAATCTAACATAGTCCAGACAGGTAGTCCACAATCCAGGACACCAAGGGAGCTTTTTCAGGGATTCAATCATGTCGGCAGTGAAATTGTTGTATTCACTTTTACTTTCCTTTTTTTGTTTTTTATTAAAGTATTTCATAAGGGTAAGACATATTGATTTTAATTTGAAGTATAATACAAAGACAGTCTCTGGTGGCACTAATATTCTTCTAAAGACAACTGGGAAAAGTTTACATCTCGGTAATCATTTCGAGTCTTCTCAAGCATTAGAAGCGAATGTTGTTTCCAGAAGTCTCAGCTATGAACTGGGTGTGCATGCTGTGTTGGCTGCTTCAGTTTAGTCACTCAGACATTCAGTGTCAGGCTGCCTGTGCCAAAAGAGGATAGAAAAGCATTTGCCGAGCAATTCTCCCACAGTAGATCCAAGCGAGGAGTTTAAGATTCGCATTTCCAAATGCCAAGACGTGATTATTTTTATTGCAAATGACAGCAGGGGGAAAAAAAGTAGGCTGCAATTTCCTATGGTTTGATGCATTAGGGTTTGAAAATAGCTCTTTCACGTTGAATATGTTTAATATTTAATGTCAGTATAAATATGAATGTGTATGCTGCGCAGTGATCTTTTAAAGCTTGAATTACATACAGTACATTAACTTGCCTCTTTAGAACAGAAGGTCCAAATGTTGTTTATTGTAAATTTCTAACATTCAGTTAAATAATAAAAAAACAAAGCAATGGAAATCCAGAGAGCTTTAATTTAATTTATTTGAATTATATAATATATGCCTCTAACAGCTTAATTAGTTCAGTAAAGTAGTTAATCAAGCACTAAGCCAACTTCTAGAATAACAGGCTTGTTTACTTTTTTTCCTTTCACCCTTGACTGCATTATCATAAAACTTGATTTTCTGCATTGTGTCTGTTTCACAATCACCACATTCATACAGGGTTTTTATCCAGCGTGGAGTGAATATTGATGAGGCGACTGATTATTCTCCTATTTGTAGGGAGAATTTTGGCTCAGTGACACACTTCATAATTAATGTTGCTTGTCACTGTGGATCTGCCAGAAAATATTAAGCAGAGACAGACAGCGAGTGTTGGGGTGAGGTGAGCTGTGTAGGTGAGCTGATTTATATATGCTACCTTAACAAAAGTCATGAGGATGAATATGCCACTAATTTTATACGTAAATATCAGTTTACTCATCGGTATGCAAAAACAGTTATATAATGTTTGAGGTTACCTTGTGTTTGAGATGCAAAGTTCTAAGCTGAAGGTGAGGAGTCATTCCCACTCTGTGCCCTGTACGCCTCTTGTTCTTGCACTATGTAACTTTGTGCTCCAGGTACAATCTCTTACTAAGTCACACACCACAAACCATTTCACTGATACCGGTGAAACTATGATATTTTATGGAGAAAATGTTTTCTGTTTTTTTCCTCTGATGTCCTCTGGTGGCTGCTGTGATGATGGACAGTAAAGAAAACTGCCAACTGTAGCTGCTGTTAGCTCAGTTTGTTAGCGGAGTTGCATGATCTGAGCTCAGAACATTGGGTGTGTAAGTGTGCAAGCCCTTCCCTTTTCTCTTCTCCACTTTCTCCGTCAGTGTCACCTCCAGTCTTCTTGCCTCTGTCAGTATGTCCATAACACCAGCTCCACTCCCCATCAGCACTCCCCTGTGGTCTGAAAACCTCCTCTTCCATTGGTCCAAAATATCTGTGGTACAAACACAATCTGGGACTGACTTAGTAGTCTCTCTTTTCTTTTTTTAAGGACTGAAAGACAGACATCAGCTGGGCTTCTTGATATTGGATTAGCTTGCTAGTTTTTGATCATAATTAAAGTAATCTTAATAAATATATGTATATAACAAATAACAATGTCCAGCTGTCCATGTTCAGTGGACAGCTGTGGTCAGTGGAAGTAAACCAAAAGCCCCTCGACAAGCACATCCACTGTATTTTACCACTGTGTGGGAAACTTTTACCAGAGTTTGGCCTCTTCTCTGCTCTAGTGGATTTGAGAAAATTTGCAACCCCAGCTAGACTGTTAGCCAAGATCGATTGCAGTCAGCAAACAAAGTGGCTAGTCCTAATCTTAAAATACTTTTCCTGTGTACCATTTAAAGGTGAACAATACAATCAATAAAGCATAAATCTAACTTCCATCTTCCCCAGGTAAGCTATCTTTTAGGCTATAATACTTAAATACTGTTAGGCCTAACCAGTTCTCTACTACTGTACATGAAGCTGTTTCTTTATTTCCATGTGTTTTGTTGGTGAGGATGCAGACTTTTTGCCTGTGATATGCAGTTTTGCCCTCTCACCCTATCAGCCCTGCATATTTTAGACCAGGCTTCACATTTTTAAAATGTGTCAGCTTCAAACCTTCAAAGGTCAGCTTATTTAACAAACTCATAAAGCTAACATTACCATAATTAAGCTAAAATGCGCTGGTTACAATTTGAATCAAATGCTTGCTTTTGTGAAATCAAGCACTCATTGTTTCATAAATTGACTTTCAAAGATTTTGATAACTCTGCCCATCACTGTAAACTGTGCGAGACCTTGACAGTTGTAATGTAACTAAAAGGGGCAAAGCTTAGTGAAGTTATTACATTTTTCCAAATGCCTTGAATCACCTGACCTTGCTTGCTTTGTTTTCCCACCAGCTTTCTCACATTTTCAGTGCTCTTGTCTCTGCAGTTTGCTCAGGCAACTTTCCCCTGGGTATTTAATGTGATACAGTTCGCTCTTCTTTTCCACTTTACGCGTGTGTTTTTCTGTCTCCTCCATCCAACAGACGATTCGGCATCGGGATCAGCATTTATTTTGGCTCCCGGTTTCCTTCTTCCCCCACTTGTGCATCCCAAGCACATCCCTTCCTCTTAGAGAGTGCAAGCAGAGGAGGAAGTGAAGGAGAGCGATGGTACCCTGTAGGAGGAAGGAGGGTTGACTGATGATCCATCCTTGCTACACAGTTGGTTGTCAGTGTATAAATGGCCTCAGCCTCACAGCCATTCAATCTAAACTATAGCGAGCAGGCAGGAGCTCACTCCAACTCTTAATGCCGTGCACATGTCTGGTTTTAACAGAATCCATGTGACAGATGTCAACAGAAAGCATGTCTCCCATCACCTCCACGTGGTGGTCTTGAACCTATATCACATTCCCCATCCTCTGCTCTGTGAATTATGGATTTGATTACCCAGTATTACCCATAATGCAGCACGTACCTACATACCGCTTTGCGAAATGTCGTCTTCGCTTCTTTTGAAGGCTTTTTTCCCGCACATAAACGCAATGTACAACATTCCTTGACTCGCATAGCCATCAATAAATATTTATGCAGCTGATGTTTGGTTTCTTTTTGGAAGAAAATACAGAAACGTTCTAAAAGTGTTTCATTTGTCATTACAGACAACACATATCCCATTGTCTCTATGGGCACCCACGTCTCGCATCGCAGAGGAATTACTGACATTCAGATATATTGGCAGCCAGCGCCAGTGACGTTGCCAGTGTGCATGCCTCATTTATTGATGTCGAATCCTCCCTGATAGGCTGAATGCTTGTCTGCAGATAAGCAGGTTTGAAAGACAGTTTTGTGACAGTGTAAACACCGCAGTGGGAGGCTTTTAGAGTAAAACCAAATGAGAGAAACAAAAAGAGGGGACAATAATGAAGTGGGAGGTGGTGCATGGGGCTCATTATAACTACAGAAATTGTTTAGGCTTTTAAAAAAATGGATGCGTGTGACAGCTCAAATCCAAGGAAAGCATGCAAGCATCTCAATTACAGGAGCTTAACGTACACAGAGAACTGAGTAAATGTAAAATGAGTGTGAAAGAGACAGGGAGGGAGTACATCTACTTGTACGTCTGTGATATCTCTGTATTTAGACGTACGGTGGTGAAAGTGTTAAACATAAAATGCACTTTTGCGTCATCCTCTGATGATGTTTTCTTCTACTTCTGTCCCCATTAGATGCCTTTTTGACAGCTATTGATGCCCCAAGAGGAAGCATACGGTAAAGATCCTATCAGGTCATGACACTCACTCTGGATTACCCATGGTAGTAGGTAGACTAGTGTCTTGGCTGTCTGTCACTTTCCCAACTCTTGCCAGATCAGACTCTAATGCATCGGAGGCATGCAGTAGGGGGGTTGCCATAGCAACAGCTCATCCCCCGTCTGTGCAATCTGATCTTGTTTATCAAGTTCTTCTTTTCGTCGGAGCAGCTGCATGGAAACAGCCCCTGATGCCTTACGGGCAAAGGAACAGCGTCGGATCGGAATAGAAACTGATCACAAAGGGAATAAAAATGAGCCTTCTTAAGGATCCCTAAGAAACTCTAGCCAGAGTGTTAATCAACCATTCATTTGCTGTCTGTGTGGGCCCATGCCTATTGTGTGGCCACACAGACTTTCTCAAGCAATTCATGCTTAAAGTAGAAAGGCACTCTCAAGTGAACATTGTATCCATAGTTTTATCAGTTATTGAGTTCAGTTACAAGTCCATGTCATGGCAGGCATCTTCACATGATTTATGATGAGGTGCACATGACTAAAAGATGAGGCTATTCGAACACCCATATATGATTTCTGAACCTGCCATGCCAAAACCATGTGCATTCCTATGCTATACTCTAACTCCACTTATCTTGTATGGCTTTACACAAGATTTAGTAACCTGGCTGCAGAGCTTTGCTCCCATTCAGCCCCAAGTGAGGTCAGGTGCTGATGTTGGACGATAAGACCTGGCTCACAGTAAGCATTCCTGTCCATCCCAAAGGCGTTTAATGGGATTGAGGTTGGGGTTTTGTGCAGGCTAGTAAAATTCTTCCACACCATGAAGGGAAAACCGGAAAACTGTCACACTGAAACAGGAGAAGACTTTCCTCCAACATGATGAACGGTCATGTCCAACTAGGCGAAGCACTAAGCTTAGCAGTGCGCACCACTTGGAATAAACACTGAGCTCTGCACTCAAAGTTCAAATTACTTCAACTTTGGCCTTGGGTGTTGCTGACCTTTCAATAGTTCTATGTAATGTAGCATAGCAGTAATGCATTGCAAAATGTCAGCAGTCAGAAACTACCGGTTTTGTGAATGGGCATATAGTTTGTGAACTGATCTTGCTAAATCCAGTGCTAAAGTTTAATAGCTGTTTATTTACATTAGCTATACCAGGGTTACACAGAGATATGCATGAGATGTGGGTGTTGTGGGAGAATTTATCCATTATTTTTAGCTCTCTGTTTTGACTTAATCCCCCTTGCTTGGTGATTAGTAGTTTTAATTGAAACATAATTAAAACTGAGGCACGTCTTGTGCTGTCAGCCTATTGTAGATGGACAACCCGTCACAAATTTTGTTTCTATACCACTAATTGGCAACAGCAATGTTTTGAAGGAAACATAATGCATAATGGATTGGGTTTTCTATTAATGTAATTAAAAATATTCATTAAAAGTTCATTAAAATATGTCACAAAAATGTTGCTTGTATCAGTAAAATTATCATTGACATGGTATTTCATTTGTTTTCTGCCAAACAGCCATTCAAAGTAACAAATGAATTATTAAACTTTTGTTTAATGATATGTTTAGGCACGAGCGGCACTTATGTAAACCTACGGAAGATTGATTCAACATTTAAGCTTAGCATTTAGCCAAAACCATGATCTTTCCCTAATTTGAACCAACATGCTTTTGTAGCTTGAATCTAACCACAGATGGGAGTCATGATGGGAACCCTAGTACCAAAGCCTAGCACTTTTGAAGACCAGCCAATCCAAGTTGACCACCTTCATTTACCCCCCCAAAATGTTCCCTGTCAACATACTGTATTTCAGGCAGCAATTATAGTCTTGTCAGTCCAATGTAATTGGTAAAACCGTTTAATAATAGATAAACATGATTTTTGGGACATGGGTTGAGTTCAAAGGCTTCTAGGTTATTGTAACAATAATACCACTGATAATATACCAAAGATCAGATACTTTCTGCCCCACTGTTATCATCTCCGTCAGGTGAAAACCTGGAAGTTATTGTTTTTTGTTTGTTGTTTGTTTTGGTATGGTTTTTAGTCGGTTCAACTCATAATAATTGTGTTACTCTAACAAGTTCATTAAGTTAGTACATCAACTTAACAGTTTAACTAACCTAATACAACTTCATGGAGCCTGTTAACAAAATTAGTTGAATCATTGTTTCATTTGTGACATCTGTGCAGACAATGGCCCCTGGCATGCTTTGCACTCCTGGTTTGGAATCCATGTTCTTAAATATTGGATTCTGCAGCAGTATTATTTCTCTTCATTGGAAGTAAGAGAAAAGCCTATAACTTGAATGTCATCAGGGGTGACTTGTGATTGTCCTTCTCACACAGTACAAGATGTAGTAGGCTAAGTCACTCACAACCATGCCTATGAAAAGCTCTAAAAAAAAGGGATGGGTGGCTCATATGATCCAGATACACTTATATTAGTGTTGAGAAGGTCCAAAGACATGTATAGATAGGAATAGATACTTTATTGATCCCTCAAGGGATTTTTACCCGAAATACAACCACACAAAGGGCTCATTGACATGCAAATGTGGAGAGATGGTAGCGTGAAGGGCAGCCACACTGAGCAGTGCCCTGGGAGTAGTTAGGGGTTCGGTGCCTTCGCAGGAGGTGAATTGGCACTTCTCAAGCTACCAGTCCACCTTCCATACTTCTGCTATACTGGATTTGATTTCCCAAGCCAAATCCCTACAGACTGAGCTACTGCCACACCCTAGTCAGTTTATAAGATAAAGGGTGATTCTAAATTACCCTTAGGTGAAATTTTTGTTTGTCTCTATTTGACTTGTCCAGGGTGTATCCTGCCTCTTGCCCAAGGTCAGCTGGGATCGGCTTCAGTCTCTGATAAGGATAAGCAGTTACAGAAAATGGATGGATAGATCTCAAGGAGTTCCACTCCAAGCTCTTATTCCAATATTAGACATTGATTATTACTGTAATAAATCAGACATATTATGATGCAAACTTGTGACATGTCACCAATAAAAAGCTGTCTGTCTGATAGTAACTGCCATGTCATTGGCTCACATGACTGGTTTTAAAACTCTATTTGAATATGTCGTATCCAGTGCTGCACTGTCAGTAGGTCCCTCATTTGAGTGTTGAGTGTGACTGAACACAAACAAGAACTTAGTATTGTGCAAATGCTGGGACTCTTTGGTTGTAGAAGGACTGAATTCATTATAAGAAAGATAGCGTTTTAATAGAAAATCATAATACAAGTGTCGAGGGCATGGGGAGTTAGCCGAGGTTAATTTCATTCTCTCCTCCTTCTCTGGCAACAAAAACGCTATCTCCACTGGCACATTTTAAAGGAGAAGTAATTGAATCATTTGTGTAGCAAAGGCATTCGAAGGCCAAAAATGTTAAAACCAAAGAGCATAAAGTAGGAATTTCTCAGCAATACAGAGTTTTAATCAGCTGCATGAAATGGGTTAATTCAGCTCCTTTTTATAAAGGAAATACAGACAACATACAAAGGATAAATTCACCCTGGTCATGATAAAAGTAGTTGTAGGTCACAGAATCACAGTTTATTCATCTGACTGAGATACTGTGACAAACACAAAAGATATTCTGAGGACACTCAGACAATAAAGCCCGAAGCCTTTTTTTTAAATGAAGTCTCTGTAGGCCTTTTGCAGTCAGGACCAAAATATACCCAAATGGCACCAAAGTAAATTTCAAAGCTGGTCATTCTAGTCTGGCTGCTCATCATTATTTTTGAACAGACCTAAAAAAAATCTGTATCTCTCTCCCAATAACTCCCAACTTTTTAATATTTAAAGTGGCCCACTTAAACAAAAGCCATCAGATCACACTTAGCACTAATAAGTGAATTTCCCCGTTGTGGGATGAATAAAGTACAATCTAATCTTATCTAATTTAATGACTGGAAACTAGGCAAAATATCTACCGCTGTTTGGAAGTAACTAAAGCCTACCAACACATTTAAACTTCAAATGATTGAAAAAAATGAAATATGTAAAAACAATAAGGTGAAGATGATAAATTATGGTTTTACAAGTTGTGGGGTTTCCAGTTTTATGCTAAACTAAACTAGCCAGCTGGTGGTGGGCTGATACCTTACACTCCTGCGGTGGCTGCCTCTCAGTTACCGGTGTTTTCCCTTTCCATTTCCGTACCTGATCACTTTCACCACCTGGGGCTCAGCAGTCAGTCACAAGTGGAGTTTAAAACCTCAGTTGAATACTTCCAGGCTCTGCCAGATCATTTGATCTCTGTTGGTGGTAAGAACGCTACGGCCAAATTCAGCGCTCTTTGTGTCTACTAATCTCTCTCTCTGTGCCTCAGGATCTCTACCTGCCATTCACCTGTCATGTCCAGCCTTGCTTCATTATCGCTCCCGTCTCTGGAAATCAGGCACCACCAGCCCTGTACAGTTTGGATCTCCTCATCTGACACTCACTATTCACCCCTTCCTCTGCACTATTCACCCCTTTGTTGTGTTTGCATTTGGGGTGTATCTATGTACCTCAGGTCCGCTTGGTGTGTGTGCATTGTATGAGAATGAAAGGCGACCATGGATGTATATGTACTCAGATGAACCCAGATGAGTTAATAATGCTGTTTGAGGACATCTAGCACAACCTCCTTTACTCGTCTTCCAGTTCCTGTCAATATAAAAGTCTCATTGTAAAGTAACAATTAGAAATATTATATTATATTCTGGCATATTCTGTAAATAGGGTTCCCTGAAACTGACTCAATTGACCTTTTAAAACATACCCACATTCACATCTTTATGTACACACAGACAAGCAGAAAAACATGTCCTTTCCTTCGTATTGTCTCGTTCTTTCATTCACGAGCCGCAACGTGTGAAAGGCAATGAGGAAAAGACAGAAGAAAAGAGGAGAGAGACAACGGAGAGTTTTAGTTTCAGCCCCTGTTGTTTAAAGTTCACGAAGAAACTCAACACACTGGCAAAAAAAAACCATGCCAAGTGGTATTTTAGCTGTGATATTTTCAGAGCAACACAAAAACACATGCATAAGTATAAAGGCTCACAATGGCATAGGTCAGTAAATACCTCTCTGATTCTCAATATGCAGTAATTTTCTGTTCAGTGGTATTGATCTTCTAACTCTTGGCAAGAAAACGAATAAGCATATTTCCAAAAATGAATTTCTGTATGTCTATAACAACATATTTCCCCAGTGGAAAATATGTTCTTTCAGATGAGTTTCTCGGAATACCAAAGAGCTGCTACGCTATGTTTCCTGAAAGCACTTGTCACAGACAATGAAGTTTGTCTCAATGTCAGCAATATGAGGCAACAGTGAATTGAGTGGAACTGCTGAAGTGTGATTTGTCTGTAAAAAGAGAGAAAAGGCAGCAAGGTTAACTAGACAGACTATAGACCATTCATTGCAGGGTTTTTTTGCTGCCAAGAATCAAAAAGTCATAGTGAGATCAGAAGAAAAGTTTCAAAATCGGAAAGAAAGAGAGCACTGCATGAAATAATGATGTGGAGGAAAAAAAAGAACTTATCAACAAAATACAGCAGAGACCTATGAAGTGCTACTACATACTTCATTACACCTGACAAAGTGAACGGCGGGCTCTCAGCATGGGCTTGCTTGATTCCTCAATTTGTGCCTCTGACGATAATTAACAGTGAAAGGAAACATCTCGAAATGCATGAAAAGTAATGGAGAGGAGAATAACCCATGTTCCACAGAATCTGTGAAGTCGGACGGGACTTTATGGCTTTGAATGTAAAAAGTAATTTAATGAGTAAGCTTGAGTGGGAGATGAATAATTGATGTGAGGAGGAAGAGTTTCGTTTTGCAGGTACACTGTTCAGTTGGCGTATTAAGCATACTTCATTTTCAAAATAATGCATATGCTGTATGTGTCTTAAATAAACACGATTTGCTTTTGACTAGTTCAAGTGATTGTAGAGAGAGGTTCGGTCACTAAGCAGGTAAACAAAACGCGGTCTCTTCCAGGTATTCCTCCGCACATCTAAATTCGGTAGTTTTTGGAGAGAATAGCAACAAATAACCATCCTGATTGAATGGTGTCAACATATATCAAATAAGTGAGCGACTCCATTTCGAGCTTCAGTATCTTCCTGTCAGACGTTGCTGCTTGCACTCAGATTTGCACAACCTCAAAAGTGTTTTGACAGTTTTGGAGAATGTGCCAACGAATAGCAGACGGGGACGGGATGGTGTCATATACTCGGTATCAACAACCTGACACCGTGGACTCATCAAAGTGTCACAGCTTCACAACCGTCGTGTGACAAACTGATGTGGACTCGTGACAGTGTGTCAGACTTAACACTGCCACTTTCCAAGAACGGGCCATGAGGTGGAAGGTGAAATGACCCAGTGATCCTTTTTTTTTTTTTGGTTTGAGGAAACAGCATGACTCTTAAAAACTCCAAACTGCTGCATTCCAACATTTCAAGCTTGAATTTTATGAGCGATGATAAATGTCATTTTAATGCACTGTTTGCCTTTGTGTGGTGCTAATGGCTCATTTGATGTCAAAACCAAAAACTGGGAGGCATGCATGCCTTCGAGATGGGGATGGGGGTTATGGGGGATGGGGGGGGATTACAGACGGACAAAGCAGCAGCAGTGTGTGTGACACACAGCTCATGGAGGCAATTTAGGTACTTTAAAACCATTAGTGCCCAATTGCTGCAATTTGCGTCAAAAATGGACTGTCTTCCGACCACTTTACAGTACATATCTCATTCACCCATTCACACACATTCATACACTAATGGCATTGGCTGCCATGCAAGGTGCCAAGTGCTCATCAGTTTTTAGGAGCTAACCATTCATACGCCGATGGCCTTCGGGAGCAATTTGGGGTTCAGTATCTTGCCCAAGGACACTTCGACACGCAGACTGGAGGGGATCGAACTGCCGATTTTATGATTAGTAGATGACCCGTTCCACCTCAAAAAATTGTGCTCATTCTCAGTGTCATAACGAGTCATTTTGAGAAACGAAAAAAAAATATTTCTGTATAAAGATGAAATCAAAAGCACACAGCAGCATTTTAGCCTATGCAGAGGCATTTGAGACAGTTTAATGAATACGAACACTTAGCACTTGTACTGTATAGTGTGGGGAAGGATTGTAGGCTACTCTACGATATCAATACCATCATCTAAAGTGCTTTCAGCGCCTGATGTAAATACGTTACCGGCAGCCATATCAATTGTGGTGAAATAGAATGAGAAAATGGTGTTGCTATTTTTGTGTGCTTGCTGCTGCCAGCTATGTGCAGGCACAATCCCCCACTAATTGGTTACCCTGGTACTGCAAAGGCAAATGTGAGAAGGCATATAACTCAACAACTGGGCTGCTCTGACTGACAAGCAATTAAGCGCTGAAAGCCTATTTTCAGGTGCACCAAATGAAATGTATAAAGATCAAACCACTGACATCACAGTGGAGGGAAAAAAAATCTGAAAAGTGACAGGTCTGCAGAAATATTTTCTATCTTGATGAGGAACATATCCAACGGATGCTCTTCGGTTTGGTATGACGTTACAAATTTGATTTCTTAGATACATCCCAATCCCAACATTCATGGGCGTGCAGTAGAAACAGCAAACTAATTGTTTCCATGTCCTGAGGACATGTATTCATCTCAAATCCACCATTTTGCTGCATTCTGATGTCATAAAACTATTGCTCGCTCTAAAGGCTTGGGAGTGCCCAAGTCACTGTGGTAACTGGTTGAATGTTGAGGAAGAGGCCACAGTCCACCTACAGTTTGTGTGTGGCACAAGACTGCCCTCCGATGGAATATTGACAAACTGCCTCTAAATCAGCCTAATGCACCACATTTCAAAAGACTAATTTTGTTTCCAGTAAAACAAATTGTTAGCTCCAGTTGGAGAGTAGCTCCAATTTCAGAGTCGACTTTATTTTATAAAGATGAAAGCTGTATGAACTACAGAGAGCTACATGGGAAGTGACTCTATTGCCTTGAGTACAACCCCCTACTCTGCTACTGTCACCCCAATGAGCTCTACCAATATAATGTTTGTGGTTAATTGTGTTTTTAAGGGTTAAATCCTCTTGGTGTGATGTTCAGTTGCCTGTGTAACTTCTGGAGCAGTAGTTCTCAACCTTTATGTCTTGTGAATTCTTAATAATATACCTCTGCATACTCATATGTGAGTAATGGCCAGTTCAAACAAGTGTTTTTTTTTTCTTTTCTCTTTTGACTACACTATCTGAATACTTCTCTAGGAGTGCGAATATAAATGTGTAGTAAATGTAGTACATTTGTCCTGCTTTGCCTTCATTTACCTGCTCACAACCCAACTCACATTTATCTTGCAGACTCTCGGTACAGACTGTGAATTCATTGCTGTTGGAGGAAGTCTTAAAATCCTAATCTCTATAATAAAAGTACCAATACAGCAATGTAAAAACAATCCATTGCAAGTCTAAACATACCTCATGTTTAGATAGAAGAAGAAAATGGTCCCTGAAACTCATTCATATATCATTACATATCTTATTATGACATATGGTAATTCTGATTGACAAAGTGTTTTACTGTTGCAGTTGGTCATGGTGTAGCTAGTTTGAACTGACTAAGTTATCCCAACCAGGCCCCTATGTTGGTTTCCAATAGACAAGAGGGAGAAATGGGATATTGTTTAAATATAGGAATCTCTACTTGAAGGCAAGCCATGTCGAACTTTCTCATCTCCACACAGTTGCTCAATCACAGCGTGGAGTTGGTCTCATTGTTGCATTTTCGGTCTCACAAAGTTGCTTTTGCTTGGACGCACCCATAAATTTACTGGAAAACTGTAAAAGTGCGGTGGGATGCGGTAGCAGTTTGACCATCCAACTGGTGGATCATACTGAAGCTATGCATAATTTACTGTCATGGTGTTGGATTTCTTGTTATTTTGTAAAACTCTCCCTCTCTTTGTAGCTGTAACAACTAATTAGTTTTCACCTGTGTCTTCCTACCTTCACTCTGTGTGTGTCCGTTCGCATTTGTCTACTTGTCAAGTAAAAGACTCCTTGAGTTTTTTTTTCTTTGACTACAACTTTATTTTCTTGGACCTTGTCTGTTTTATGGATTTTGGACTTTGCTTGCTGCTTGGATTTGTTTACCTTCCTTGGACTGCTCTCTGGTATTGACCATTCCCTGCCTCATCAAGCCTTTTGCTCATCGACATTTCTTATTAAACTATTGTTCAGCACCAGTTCTGCCTGTGTGGTCTGTGTTTGTGTTCTTTTTTCTTGCGTTCTTGGCAAGCAGCAACCTCCGGTGCTGGGAAATAAAGCCAGTGCGGAAGTGTTAATACTGTAATTCCCCAAGTGGCCACTTGAGAGTTGGTCTCTATAGCAAATTTTCCTGTTCATCAAGTGTACGGGGAATACTTTTTTTATTATTAAGGCTTAAAGTTATGCATAATTAACGGCATGGCTGTTTTCAATGACAGGTAAGTGCCATTAGGATGCCTTATTACAACACCCAGGCACCATTTAGCCTCAGGCCCGGCAATGATACACATCTTTGCAGATATTGATTAGCTGTGAGGCAGTACATCCAACATGGTGGCGGCGACGATTTCTATTGCAATTTTGGACAATAGGAGGGGGGATTGAATAGGAAATAAATAGTAAAATTGTAGAGTAAAATTATAAAGTACCATAAAACAGAAATACTGGAGGCCTTCTTGAGTCAACTGCCAACTTTTCCTGCATGCAAAAGTTGACTTTCATCAAGCCTCATTTTTCAGTGATCTGCAGTACTTTTAGTAGACTCACTCTTGAACTCTTTTGGATTTCATTTGTGCCTCCTAATTATACCTTTGGCAACTCTCCAGACAAAAAAGAAATGAACAAGAGGATGGATGAATTCCAAGATGACGAGACCGCATCAATAACCCAAGAGAGAATAAATATCCATTGATAGGTTCAAACTGAGATGCCGTGCAATCAGTTCTCTCATCTCTGGGGTGCAGAGAAATTTCTGTAACAGTGGCATGTATAGCATGGGACCCTTTGCACCTGTCACATCCCATATGTCTGGTAATTCATCTTTCTGTTGATACGATCATCTTGTATTATAATTCATTATTTGTGATGTAGACTATCTCTTACGTGATTACAACAAATAGAATTCTGAGATTTCCTATGATGACATTACTTTCGGATGAGCGTCTCCTTTCACTTTACATTGTGATTTGTTCAAAAACAGACAAATGAGCGCCCTGAAGGACCATCCCAGCTCATTGTGCAAAAATGAAGCGTATTCCTCATTCTGGTCACAAACTCAAAACTTGGCTGGTGAGATTAAATTTCATGCTAAATTAATGACTTTGCACGTAGGAGAGTAATTAATCATTTGTTGGGTCCTTTTCTTTGGCTCTTAGAACACTCTGGCCCTCTCAGAGACCCCTGCTCAAAAAACATCTTGACATTTTTGTAATTACACCTTTTCTCCTCAGCACAAAGCAACTCAGCAGCTGTTGACAAACTGAGGGGGGGGGGTCACATTGGCACGGCACAAATACAATAAGGCTGTGTGTTAGCCATTGAATCCCACCGGATCATTAAAAACCATTTGTCAGCCCAAGATTTAGTTTTTATAGTTTAAAACTTTAGGTTTTTATTTGTTTTTTTGTTTTTTTAATCTTTGGTAGCTACATTTGTGAAAGGATCTACTGATAGACTGTACTAAATAATAAATATTCCTTGTAGCATACTGTAAATAGCAGTGGAAAGTTCATTTACTAAGGTACAGTTTTAATCTATACTCCATTATACTAATATAATACATTTTGAGGTCATTTTACTTGAGTGTTTCCATATTTTGTTGCTTTATACTTCTGCTACACTACAATTCAGAAGTAAATATTGCACTTTTTAATCACCACTACATTTATCTGACAGCTATAGATCAGGATTTTACATATAAAAAACTTCATGAGACTGTAAATTAAAATGCATTCATTCAAAGTTTTTTGGCTTGGGATCTTAGGGCTCCTTGTCAGTTCAGTGCCTGAGTTGCGAAGAGCAGATTATTTTGAAATGTAGTCAGTTACTGAATATAAATTTCTGACCACCTACCATATTTTTTGAAAAGAGGTAATCAAAAATATAATGAAGTAATTCTTGACTATGTAACTGTAAACGTAATCCCTGCAGGGCATTTCCCTCTAAACTCTGAGGCCAAAATAGTCCTGCAACAGATCAGAAAACTCTTGAATGAAAGAAATGATGAATAACTTATTATATCGTCTCAGTTGGCGCCTGTCGCTGCTACATCTGCCACTGGATTGAGTTTTGTGCTGTGACTGTGCAGACTCTGAGTACATCCAGGTGACATTGCTTGCAGTTATTACCATCGTCAAGTGGAGCCTTTTCAATCAGAAGTCTGGCATACTGATTTTGTTTTCCAGCTGCTCAGACTCCCACCTGTGTCACATAACACTGCAAATCAAGACGCATTTTTGGAGGTGCGGCACGGGAAAAAAAAAATCCCATATATCTACCATGAATGAAGCTAATTTAATATCAATACATATGACCCCCATCAGCACCTCCCATAGGCATAGACAATTACCTGCATGAGTGTGAAAATGTAAGAGGCCCGCACAAAAGAAAATCACATGTATTGAAACAGACCAGCTCATACAGCACGCAAAATTATGCATGCCATAATTAATTTGCTATTAAGACTGGATTAATGTCGCCTTCACGATGCAGACAACCAAGCCATAATTGCCTCTGGTGTTGCATTCACAGCTTTGCCTCATTACTGAAACAGATGCTAATTTAGCAAAGGTTTCAGGTTGACAGGTGTGTGTGATGTGTGTGTGTGTGTGTGCGCGCACGTCTCCAAGTGGATCGTTCCGCTGTATTCACCTATGTGTAAAGTGTACGGTGACAGGAATGCAGAGTTGAATATACATCATAATAAGCGACGGCATGTTCAGGAAGGGGGAAAATATTTTCCTTTTTGGTGGAGCATCTTTTAATCGCAATGAATGGCACAGGCGGTAATTAGCGTGTGAGGAGAAAGAGACTTAATAGCTTGGGAAAACAAACCACTCTTCTGAATTATTAAGCTGTTTAACCAAATTATTTGCTTTTGGACCTATTAGATTTTCCTGTTCTTCAATGGATTAGGGTTAATTGTCGCCCTCCTTAAATATTTTCTGAGAAGTAATAACTTAAATGATGAACTGATACTTCAAAAGACGTTTATTCCTTTGACAATAAACCACCAGTAATACATTTCATGCAAACATTTTCAGCTATTTCTTTTTGGAGAAACTATACAAAAAAACTACAACTATAAAATATTGTTTTCCAGGTCAGTTCAGTTTGTTTCTGACGTTAGCGTCTCAGTCAGTCTATGATCTCAAACGTGTCCTCACATCTTCTTCGCCCGTTTCTTGGGTCTCTGGTTGAAGACGGGCGAGGTCCCCATCAAGGAGTCTGGCGAATGCGAAGCGTAGCTGCCGTCTGACACCGCGCCCCCGGGAGAGGGCGCCATGGCTCCTCCTGACTCGCTCATGGTCGACATGGGCCCCCCATCCTCGAACACATCTCCACCCAGCACACTGTGGTGATGGTGGTGGTGGTGATGGTGATGGTGGCCGGAGCCCTGGCCCTCCTCGCCATCCTGAGGCTCCATTTTTACTGGCCACAGCGGCGAGTTGTTGGCCCCGCCTCCTCCTTATGAGAGAGGAACACAAGTTCAGCAAGTCCAAATCCACTGAGTATGAAGTGTGTGTTTTAGGCTTTTTCTGTTCTCACCTGATGTGTGAGGAGAATGGTCACCATCCAGGCCTGAAGCTAGCCTCTCACCGTGGGCCCCGAGGACTCCCATGGGCAGAGCTTGGTCCCCGGAGGCCAGGTCGGCCTCGGGCTCCTCGCTAACAGGGAAGGAGATGTCACTCATGGGCTCCTCCTTGATCCGCGGGGGTTTGGAGTCCTCAAGAGCCTTCTCTGGGTTCACAAGTCGTTCGTATTCCTCCGACAGATCCTTACTCACCTGGAAAAGGAGAATCTTTTATTAGTCCCATCTTACAGGTGAAACCTCGAGGACAAAGGAATGTAAGAACCGAGCCTGGATGATCTATTATTTCAATTCATCATCACTTGTTATAGAATATATTTTACATATGACACAAAATGATCCGACAGATTGTGAAAACAATGGTCCGTTTTTCAGCTCATCACTTGCATATCTTTAGAAATCATGTTGGCAGGGAAGACAGTGAATCTCTCGGTTTGTTTTTTTTGTCTCGCTTCCAAGCAGCTTGCACACAAATTGCCATACGGTGCATTGTTCTCGCTTGTACACAGTTCTTTACGCTTTCTGTGATGATTCAGCACTGCTGTGGTGAAGCTTTCACTGAAAAACATTTTTTCAGACTCGCAGGGTTTTTTTTTTTAACTAATGGTTCAGTCTACAAAATGTCAAAATAAACCCGTTGTTGGCAATCTATATGTGTTCTTTGTATTGAGTGAATGTTGTTGTTGCTTCTTGCATGCACAGGAGGGCACTAGCAGGTAATGACAGCAGTCATGTAGCAGGTAAACAGCTGCAGGGAATAACGACAGTACTTGTGCATCTGTGCCTGTCTTTGTCCTGTCATACAGTATTTGTTAGTTGTTGGTTTATTTCTTTAAGCTCATCTTTCATTAAGCGCACACAGCTTTTGTAGTTTTCTAATCTGCATATGTAATATAAGGGTCACTGCTCGATGGAAATGCTTTCAAATGACCTCAAGTGATGGAGAACAACAGTGAAAAACGGCTGTCATAATTCCCCAGACCCTGTGGTGACGTCTCTTTTGGGAAACTGGTCATTGGTGGTGGTAGGTTTTTTTTCTGTTTTTAACCAGCCAAAATCTAAAATGTCTGACAGATATATAATAAGTTAATATTGTCAAATAGCAGAACAGTTATGACCCGCTCAAACCTCACCTGCAGCATGTAGCTGTGATAGTCCTTGATCCGCACTTGCCAGAAGCGCTGCAGGGCCAGCACGCTGCCGATGCCCACCTCGTGGAACACTTGTTCCACCACGTCTGGGAAGGGACTGGCTCCGAGACGAGCCTCCCGGTCCACCGCTACCCGCAGCAGGCGGGTGACGCGCAAGTAATGCTCATGGACCAGGTCCGTCAGAGTCTCCAGCACGCTTTCCTGGGCCGACTCAAAGCCAGCATGGGCCAAGACTGTCGCCACTGACTGGTAGAGGAGCTGCCTGCAGGAGGGCCAACTCAGCTCTGTGACAGGCTCGCCTTTACCCCTTATGATGGAAGAACCAGCCGAGATGAAAGGAGATAAATGAAGCTAAAAATTATTTAGATTATATCTGTAAAATGTTAGACAATACATAATATCTAATCTGTGACAAGCCTACAAGTTAGATGCCTTACTTACACTAAAGAAATGAGTGTATGATCTTGACGCAGATAAACTTACTTATAGAAGTCACTTTCAGGGTCACTGTGGCGGAGCTGGAAGGGCTGCCGCGGGGCTTTGCTGTCCACAGGTAGCAGATCATCTGGCATGACTGGCGGGGTGGGAGGACGCAGGGGCAGGTTGGTATCAGCCTCCTCCAGCCTGCTGCCACCTTCGGAGGATGCTGAGCTTTGACCCTGAGCCTGGGCTTGGGCCGCTGCCAAGAGACCACGGAGGCGGCGGGTATGCTGACACAGCTGGACTGTGTGGATAGTGAGGCTGCAGGGCTCCGAGGGGATGTCCAGCATTGTGGTGGGCCGAGGACGCTGGGCTGAGGGCTGGTGCAGGGGAGGGTCCTGCATCTCCACCGAGCGAAACTCACGCTGGAGTAAATCAAAAGAGCTGCGACTGGGGGGTGCTCCTGCAGGTCCGGGGATCTCTCCCCAGTAACGCATCATGATGTGATGAAAAGGGACAAGGGGAGTCCAAACTCGCACTGAATATCTGGAAGGTGGAGAAGAAGTTGAAGTTGAGTCAGATTTGTGGAGGTCAATGGGAAACTTCCTTCAAAAAGGTAAAGAAACCAAATATCAGTCAAAACCATGATGCTTATTAATAATAACAGAGTGACACGCGTGCACTACTTAGACAATTTAAGACCTTTGTGAGAATGTGCTGAAAACCAATCACTGCCACACTGTAAAGAAAATATTAGTAATTATAATCTATGATCACTGCATTTAAATATGCCCACACAGTGTATAAGACAGTGATTAAACCGTATTGGAAACAGGTATGTGTCGTTAGTGTATGCCGAACTGAAGGGCAGACTGCAGTAACTTGGAGAAGCTCTGGAGTCCAGATGTAACATGTCCATGTGTGTGCTGGACATCAAAACAACCCAGCATGTCAGCTTCCCGGCTGGACTCTAACAAAGCTAAAGCTAAAGCTAAGCTACGTGTACGGAAGCTACAAGTTTGTTGAGCCGGTTAAACTATGTGTAAGTTTAAAAAGCTAAACTGTTACTCACGTTGCACTGAGATGGATGAAATGTCTGACAGTAGCTGGAGTCCACAGCCCGTGGATCAGCAGGAAGCTGCACAGGACAGTCAGGAACTACACTTTCTCGTCCTTGTTGGAAAAAAACACACCGTGTGGACACATTAGTTCCGCTCTAAACCGTTTATTTCGACCGTTATAAAATTATAAACTCTTGTGTAGTTGTATTTAAAATTGAGTTTTTTCCCCCAACAACATTTTATATTTTTCTGTGGCATATTCTTTATTAGCTGTTTCGTAGAAAAGGTTAAAAATAATAATAAAAATTAAAAACCCGGGCAAAATTCACAGTCACACCAAATAAACATGGCCGCCTCCCCGCCGTCGGACGTGTGTGTGAAAAACACGGACGAAGAAATGAATAATGTCACGGACACGGACGACGGCTCGGCCACGGAGAGTGGACGTGGACACGAGAGTGAGGACGTGCAGAAAACGGAACCAGAAACAGAAGACACGTTTAAGAAACCGACTCTCTTCGCGGCGCCTTCACTTACCAGCAAACGCAGCAGCAGCAGCAGCAGCAGCGTCGCTCCGTCCAAAACAGCCGAAACCAAACCTGTGACAGAAAACAACGACGCTGAGACAGAAAACACTACCGCAGAGGATTGTTCTGGACCTGTGGACGCAAACAAACCTACCGAGAAGCGACAAGAAGCGGACAAAAAGGTCGTTAAAGACAAACATGCGGCTCCTGTCAAACACAGGGTGCTCCCTCCTAAAGGGCCACCGGCTGGTAAGTTCCCTCCTCTCCCGTACTCAGAGCCACCCTGGGGCGGCAAGGCTCCGGATGTCGACTATGCTTTGGAAATCCTTAAAAACGGCACCATAGTGGACACGGTGCCGCTCACGCACAGAAGTTACTTCGTGGTCGGGCGCTTACCTGTGTGTGACGTCACTCTGGAGCATCCCTCCATCTCCAGGTACCACGCAGTGATCCAGTACCGGGGAGAGGCTGGAGAAGGCGAGTCCGTGGGAGAGGAGAGCGGGTTTTACGTCCACGACCTGGGCAGCACGCACGGCACCGTGGTGAACAAGAACAAGATCCCACCAAAGACTTACATCAGACTGCGCGTGGGACATGTTTTAAAGTTTGGTGGGAGCACGAGGCTTTTTATCCTGCAGGTAAATGGTGTTTATGCTGCCTCACACCACCTGGTTCATATAAGAATCGAGGATTATATATAGGAATGTTTACAGCAAACAAAAAGAACCAGACAAGAACTCAGCAAATGTGCAAAAATCAGGATCGAGAGATGAGGTGACAGTTACAGCCTTCAACAAAACAACTCAATCTATTGAAATAATCCCTGAGATCACTTTGTGCATCTGTGGCAGAAATAGTAATACAAGTTATTTATAAAGAAATTTAAATTGAATATCTTCGTACGTATGAATACATGGGTGGTGCCTCATAGCGAGCTGGAGCCTTTCTGTCTGCATGGCTTCTCTCCGGTACTCCAGCTTCCTCCCTACAGTCCAAAGACATTGGTGACTCTAAATTGTACGTAGGTGTGAATGGTTGTTTGTCTCTGTGTGCCCTGTGATGAACTGCATACTTGTGTATCCAGGGTGTACCCCACCTAGGGATGTGCGATAACATCCCCCAGGGTAAGAATATGTCATCCCACGATGAAAACAATAAATTCCCATTGATGGCGTATGTATGTGTGCCACACACTCGCAGTGAGGAGCTCTTCCCTCACGCTCCCGCCGCCAATCAGACACTCAGATCAGTCAAACCTCCACAGACAGCCTGAAATGTCTCTAAAGCAGAGACTCCAGGTAGATTCATGGACTAAACTCTGATTATCTACCTGTGTGTGTGTGTGTGTGTGTGTGTTCTTTTTCTCCTCTTCTCTTCTTTGTTTATTTCAATCTGAGTCCGAGACGCAATTTACACTACAAAATATAATGTCACGAAGAAGTTTAATTTGATTTGTGTCCGATGATTAGAGAGTGAGAGACAGAGACAGACAGACAATAACAGAGAGCTTCGATAAAGCTGTCATTAATCAGAGAAATTAAAAGTTATTTCCTGATTGTTTCACAGCGGTTACATTCAGCAGGTATAGACACGCCCCTGGCCTCTATTATTATTTTGGTGATTTATAGTCAAAACGATTAGGCTGAATTGGTGTTTATTTATCATCATTTTTATCGTCACCATAATAAATACCAAAAAAATACATTGATTAATCAAACAAAAACAGTTGTAGGGTGCCCAGACATGCTAACTCTTCTATCACAGTGAGAGAGCCTGTCACACACTTGAGTAATGCTTATCTAACTCATGATTATTGAAAGCATTGACTAACACATGATGTGTCATGAAGTCCTGTAGCTCACCACTAACGAACAATCACTGACTTTAACCGATTCATTCACACTTGGTCATTGTTTCATAATGTGTAATATAAATGTTCATCTATGTACCTGTGTTTGTTTATTATGTAAATGTTTTCATCCGATGACCCGATTGATTAATGTGTCAAAGCTTCATCAGTTTATCAGTTAATGTAAATGATCAGTTAAGTGTGACATAATCACATGAAGTCATAGTGTTGTATATCACATTACTTTGGGTTTGATGTATTTTATAGACTAAGGCAGAGTTTCTGTTTGAGCTGGGAGGCAGCGCCCCCTGGTGGGGTACGGAGGCAGTGTGTCAGTGAGGGAAAGGCCTGAGGAAAGCTCAGTCTGATGTGTTTGGGGACGATACAGGGGGGAAAGAACAAAGAGCTTTCACAGTTAAGAGTGTTTGATTTATTCAGAGAGCAGAGCGATGTGTACGACACAGCAGAAACTTGTTTAAAGTTTCACTTTCCTCCTTTCACAGGGTCCAGATTTTGATGAGGAAGAGGAATCTGATCTAACAGTAACAGAGCTGAGGGAGCGAGCACGAAAACAGAGGGCCGAGCTGGAGAGGAGGATGATGGGAGAGGGCTCTGATGCTGAAGATGATGAGGAGGAGGAAGAGAAGGACAAGGAGGAGGGCGAAAGCAACAAAAGCCAGAGCAAAGCATCGACTGAAGACTCGGGATGCTCGTGGGGAATGGGTGAGCCTTCCTTCTGGTTGAAGGATTATACCACAGCATGTCACGTTTCATCTGTGTTGACATTTTGCTGCGTTGGTGTCAATGTTCCTCCGAAGGCGAGTAACTAAAGATGCAAGTTAATCCCTTTCTGTTCTCTCCTTTTCTTTCACTCCATCTGTCTCCATAAATTCGCTGTGTAGCTGAGGAGGCTGTTCCGGAGGAAGACGAGAACGAGGAAAACCCTTTTTCAACCGAGTTTCACGAGGACCAGGAAGCCGCCTACCTGAAAGACCCAAAGAAGGCTTTGCAGGGCTTCTACGACAGAGAAGGTGAGAAGATGTGAGAAGACGCTTTTGTGGTGCGTTTGTGTAATTCCTAGACTTCAACTTTGGCATCCTTCTTATCATAGGAGAGGAGCTGGAGTTTGAGTATGAAGACAAAAGCCATGGCAGCTGGCTCTGCAGAATAAAGTAAGTGACATGATTTATGTCTCTGAAGTTTACAAGATATACTCCTTTTCTTCTTAATGTTGATGTTGATGATCTGTCAGGCTTCCAGTGGACGATGCCATGGGCCGACAGCTGGTCGCTGAGGTGACCCACACAGGGAAGAAGAAAGAAGCAGCCATCCAGTGCTGCCTGGAGGCCTGTCGGATGCTGGAAGCCAGAGGGCTGCTGCGCCAGGAAGCAGGTGTGAACTCCACTCCAGTGGGAATATCTGAACGCAGACTTATAAACCACCATCTGGAGACTTTTTATAGCTCGTAATCATGCTTGAAACGATTTCCCTGTTATCTTTCTTTAAGTGTCCCGTAAACGCAAGAAGAAGAACTGGGAAGATGAGGATTACTACGACAGCGACGATGACACCTTCCTGGATCGAACCGGCACCGTGGAGAAGAAGAGGCAGGAGAGAATGAAAAAGGCGGGAAAGATTGAGGAGCGGCCTGAGACCTATGAATCATTGGTACAAAAACATCTGCTGCTTTTTATACACACGATTGTGAAAAATCACTCTGTTTGGCCTGGATACACCTTTACTGCAGCAATTTAACATTTACAGATCAGCACTGAACCAAAGTACGGCTAAGGCTGGAGGGGAAGTTTTGTGGGTATTTGATCAAAAACCAAAGTATTGGTTGAATTTGACCGTAAATGACAGTAAAGTATTCATTGTGAGGAGATCATGGATGTCTCTACCAGATTTCTTGGCAATCCAAATTCCAAAGTTTAAGACATTTCACTCGAAACCACAGCCTATAAACTGGAACATCATCTGCTGGCTTCAGGCTAATCCAGAAATGAGCAAAGACGTGGAAACTTGGGTGGAAATGAAGCCTGGGTATTCAAACAAGCCTGTGACGGCGACCACCTGTCAAAGTATCCCTCGCCTTGATTCTGCATAAGTTTAAGCATTAGTATAATTTGAACAGGTACAGTCCCTCAGTACAGTCAACAAGCAGACTGTAAACATCTTTATTTCTGCCGTGAAGTTGGACATTTTATTACGGATGCTTTACGGAGATAACTTTCAAGTGGCCCTTTGAGGAACTGCAGGTTTCTGCTGGTCCCAACCATATGAAAACACAATCTCATAAAATAAAGTAAATGTAGCTGCTGTGTATCATGTTGCGCATGCTTGTGTGGTAACATTCATGCATTTGATTTTCATGTAGGTGGTCAAACTGTCAGAGGTGGAGAAGGAGCTGGCAGAGACTCAGAAAAAGCTCAGTGCTGACAGAGGAGGTGAGTCACGAAGGCCTGTGGGTTCACTGGCAACCACGCTACCCACAGACGCATGTTCATGTACAGACGCGTGATCCTGTGTTTCGTCCCTCCGCTTAGGCTCCTCCAACTCGTCCACCGAGGACCCGCTGGATGCCTTCATGACAGCAGTGCGAAGCGAAGCAGCGATGGACGCCGTGGAGCGCAGGAAGCTCCACGTGCACCTAGCCGACTTGCGCAAAGACGCCCAGAGGCTTCGCAAACTGGTCGAACTCACACGGCCCGCCCAGATGCCCTCACTGTTACCGAGGTCAGACACAATGCTGCGCTCAGGGTTGTCGGAAATTATTGTGAATTGCATTTTTTTTTAACATGTACATTTTAAACACTTAAAGATATTTTGATGTCTGTTGGTTTGATAGTGGTAGCTCAGAGACGGAGAAGCCTAAAAAGACCTTACCGCTGTTTGGAGCCATGAAGGGAGGAAGCAAATTCAAACTGAAGACTGGTACCATCGGGGTAGGTGTTGTCTCTCATGTCTGATAACTCAATCAAATCACCTGATTGGACTGAAAACACTTCTTCTTTTTATTTTTGACTTTTGCTCGGCCTCTCTGAGAGAGCTCCACTATTGATGTTTTCTTCTCTCTTGCAGAAGTTGCCTCCGAAGCGTCCCAACTTGCCCGCAGAGCTCTTCGACATGAAAGCGCTTTCAGGTGGCAGAGAAGAGGAAGAGGAGGAGGAAGAAGAAGTGGAGGAGGTGGAGAAAAATGAGGATAATGATGATGAAGAGTGCGCAGAGATGCAGGTTGACCCTGAAGAGTCCGGTGCATCCGTTTCTCAAGAGAGGACGTCCTCGGGGCAGCAAAGACGGGAACCAGCTCAAGAGCCAAAAGGTAGAAGACGACTGAACTCAGTGAAGATCTATTGTTTTTTTTAAGTCTGCAAATCTGCCCTGTGTGTGTTTGCTTTCTGATTTCTGTTCTCCACTGGGTGGCAGTAGATGTGTAATGTGTTGTCTGTGTGTCATTCACACAGTGTTCACTATCATGTCGACTGACTCACAGATTCCCGTTTTTAAAACACTTTTATTGATAAATATTTAGAAAAGAGGAGTCAGGTAGTCTCTGTGACTCATGTGCACTCGAGGTGCCTCCTTGTTGGACAGTGAACTGAATGATTCCACTTTCTGTTTTTGTGTTTCTGACCGGATGTTAGAGCAAAGCCACAAACTCAGTCGAGATGAGGAGCTTCCTCAGCGCAGCTGCAACAACAAGGCCGTGGCCACGTCGTGTCCAGGTGGGTTCCTTGTGTGTTTTGTTGTTTTCCCATTAGTCTGCACCTCTTCTCTTCAGTATCGCCGCTCCACCTCTAACGTTCTCCCCCCGCGTCTCCATAGAGTCCAAAGTACAAGGTGACAAAGAGGCAACAGCAGAGCCCAGTCCCAGAAAGACTGGGAAGAAGAAAGTGATGGGTCCCAGCAGAGTAGGTCCACACACACACACACACACACACACACACACACACACACACACACACACACACACACACACACACACAAAACATACATACAGAAAAATGTGACTAAATTGAATTTCCTCCTGATTCATCTTCACAGCCACCGGTGCAGCTCTCTGGACAGTATCCAGAAGACGACCCTGATTATTGTGTTTGGATGCCTCCTGCAGGTAAACTGTCCGACCTGACCCGACTGTTTTGTATGACACTCTGGGGATGTTCATGACACCTCACTTTGCCGTAGGTGAAATTAAATTGTTAATCTAGACCAATCCAAAAGCAGAAAGAGCCTCGAAAACAGTCAAATTTAAAGACACGCAGCCAGTCTGCACTACTGTCAGATACCCCGGTATGTCCTGTTACACACGTTTGGAGACGTTTCCATTTAAATGCCGATTCTGAACGACAAGGCGTAGATGACGCAAAGCTGCAGAGAGTTCTGTGAGTGAGTGAGACATGAATTATTTGTTTGAAATCTTTAGAACGTTTTCAAACCTAATGAATGGAGGTCATCTGGAATTCAGGTATGGATAAAGCATGTGTATCAGACTGCATGTATGCAGCAAACACGAGGTATCCCTGATGGCTAACTTGTTGACACACTGATGGGCTTTGTATGTTCTCAGTCTGCTGAGCACAGGAATGAAGGAGGGGGATTTTTTTTCTTTTTTAATTTTAAGGACATGGTGAGAGGAAGTAAACAGGCTTTCATGGTCCATTTGTGCAGCTGAAATTGCAGCGACATTTTCATTGTTCGCCGAGGAATGCCGATCAAAGGCACTTCTAAATGATAAGATAAGCTGGAATAAAAATAAACTTTGAAAATGGCTGCCAGACTGAGCTCGAATTCGGGGTCAGAGCTAATTGCGCTGTGTCATTTATGGGATTGTTTTGATGATGTGGCTGAGGCATTTCAAGCATTTCATCTCGTTTGACATCATTTTCCTTCCTTTGAACATGAGTCGGTATGTAACTGTGAATCCTTTGGATGCTAAATCTCGGCCTTCTTCACTCACAGGACAGACTGGAGATGGCCGCACGGCCCTAAACGACAAGTACGGCTACTGAGGTGTCGCGCCTCCACTCCACCAGCTTTTACACTGCAGATAATACCTGCAAAACAAAGCTTTCAGCCCTCCTTAGCCCCGACCGTTAACCCCCTTCATCCATCCCAGTTCCCTGTGTGTGTGTGTGGTTTAGTTTAGAGGAGCCTGTTACAGAGCTACGGAGATATTTGCATTCACAGACTGCCATAAACTCAAAGCACACCATCTCACATTAAAACTGGCAAACTTGAGGAATCGCCCTCCCCTCCCCTCTTCACAGAGCAGACACTGGGCAGTCAGCCCGCTGGCACTTTTCACCCGGGACAATAATAGAGATGGGTAGCACTTGAATTTTTTTTTTTTTTTTTGTCCTTTTTTATTTGAATCCTATATCATCCAAGCAGAAAATAGAAAGGGACAGAGCAGGAGCAGTAACTGATCTGAGTACAGCTTTCTGCTGTTTGGCTGCTACTCTTGCAGATAAGTCCACCTGACATCCAATCTGTATCCCTCCCCTATTTGGCTCCAGTCGATCGCTGGCATAACCTTATTTTTTATTTTTATTTTTTTCAAAAGGAGAGTGTGTAGCAAGAAGAGGGAGGGAGGGAGAGAGAGAGAGAGCATTGAAGCAGCTTTTCTGACCATCTGGACACTTGGATGGCTTACTGGATGAAACGCAAGCTGATAATGACTCAAGCTAAGTGGAGTGTGTGTCTCCGTCTACACTGATATATATATATATATACATATATATATATACATACATACACACACACACAATCCAACCTTCTCAAAGTTCTCTTTTTAACAAGATCGTCTTCATGAGCGAGTCAGCTATTTGCCTAGAGCAGGATTCCTCGCTCTGTGAAATCCCACTCAGTGCTGTTCTGCTGGTTTACCGCCATACTTTCCACCCTCTTTTCTCAGAACACAAAGTAAAGAAATGTAAACTGTATTTTCTTATATAAATGTATAATAAAATTGTCTGTACATAACATGGGAGTTGCTCTAAGTTTTCTTTTTCTTTTTTTTTTCACACGTTCTTCCCTAAATTTTCCAGTCGTCCCTCCACCCTGGTGTACCCTTCGGGGGCTCTTCTTCACACCCAACCCAGTTTTGACGTCAAGAGTTTCTCTGCTCTCTCACACGCACAAAGAGCATTTCTCAGGGTATGATCTGGCACAAAGAGGCTTGTGGTCTTGGCTGTAGATCTCTGCTCTGATGTTCTGCGCTGTAACCTACTAGCAGCGACGGAAAGTATTTTTCCTTGCCTCAGAACACGAGAGGAGTCCTCTATCCTTCCACCTGGCACAATCTTCTCACACTCACTTAAGATGATGGTCCAGTGATAAAACCCACTCATTAGGGGAACCTTCAATGTTCAGCATTTAGTTGTTAGACACAAAAATCATGGCTCTATTCTTAAAAACACAGAAGATAAAAAAAAAAAAACTGATCTTAAAGGGGGGTAAAAATGGATGTACAGATGTGTGGAAATTATGAAAAAACAACATAAAACTGTTACAAGCGACGACCTAGAGACCCCAACAACTGCCAAAACATATTTTATCCCATTAAACATAACTACACCTTCTGAATACAAGATTCGGTCTTTAACTCAGCTAAGACTGCCTTAATTTTCTTGTTACGTCATCGTAATAAACAGTTCATTCAAACAACAGATGGATAAAAAAATAAAACTCATCAAAGCCATCTTGGTTAGTTTTGTTCCAGCAATCACCAACTCTGGTTTGGTTAAAATAAACCTTTATTTCACCGTGAGAATATTCTGGCTATTCGCTGTTCTTCCTTCACTCGTTCTTCAGAGGCAAACCATTGAATTAGCCAAGTCACCCAAGAAAATAAATAAAAAAATACTGGTCCCACTTTTGCAAATCGTCATCAGGTGATGAAGAGAGCTGTCAAACACATCAGTCACATTATGTTTGTTCAAAAAAAAAAAAAAACACATGCTTAACAAGAGGCCACAGGGCATTTATTGATTCTTGTTGTGCAACAATGGACGAAAAAACATGTCACAATGTTACATTCACTTCGGCGGAATCTTAGTTACAGTGATGACGTTGTGTTTTAATCAATTGATCAGCTCGTTTCAAGAGCTGAGAACTACCTCACGTTTTCATTCAATACAACAGGAATGTGATTTCAAGGCATTAAGAGATCTTTAGAAAACACTGGGATGTCTTAGATATACCAGTGGTCCTCTTCTACCTAGAAAGTATTGAGGTACAATATTGGAGGGGAAAAAATGGCACACTACAAGTAGGCTATGCATGACATAGCACCGATTACACTTGCCAAATGTGCAACAAACTAGTCTCATACTTCCTTATTTCCACATACCTCTCTTTCTGCAAAACAGCGGAATTCATGCAAGGAAAGAGGATACAAGTACTTAACTTTGACCTGGACTAAAAGTGACAAGTTCATTAAGAAACGTATATCATCAAAAGGTCAACTACTCAACTACATACATGTCATACATGTTTGTTATAGCTCGTCATGACCTGCATATTCAATGACACATCCAAACAAGTAGTTTTTCAGACAGACGAATGTAACCACTGTCTATGTTCATCTCGACAATAACTAGATATAAAGATATCAGATGACTCAGTTTGCCATGTTTAGTAATGTAATGTTACCAAGAACCTCACAAGATGCCCAGTAATGACATCAAAAGAAGAAACCCTGGAACCATTTGATTGTCTTACATGCATTATTTTCCTTGAATATTGATCCAACCCGACTTATATCCAGATTTTAAAATGGTTGGCCTTGTCCCTTTGTACCAACTCTGGTCCACAGTCCATGTCTTCCTCCAATCGCAGGATCCTTTCAGAGACAGCTATACATAAGCAAAACCTGAAGTATCCTTCCAAGTGTTGTGTTGAAGCCATTTTGTTCTCCAAATGTTGATTTCACATGGAGAACAGTGACCAAAAGTGACAGCATTACAGGGTGGGATTACCTGAGTGTGCAATAGTCAGACCGTCAAACAAATGTCTTTTACTAGCGGTCAGTTTCGGAACAGTCACTCCTTGGTCTTGCTGCAGAAGCTGCAAAATGAGCAGCTGTCTGAAATGAAGAAAGCGGGGAGAGGGATTATCTGGCAGTGGATGATTTTTTTTTCTTATGAGCAGGGGGGATCCTCAGACGGGGTCAGGGGGCTGCAGGGGGGCACTGTGCTCAGGGAGCGAAAGGCGAAGATGGAGGGATCGTAGGTGTACCTGGGTGGAGGGCGACTGCTGGTCAGATTCTGAGGACAGAAAAAAAAGAGAGACAAGTGGTCACAGTGAGTAACAGGCCTGTCAGCTGTGTTTGGGTTAATCCAGCTTTTGAGGTTTAAGGGATGGAAATGGTGAGGATTACCCTCTGTCCACGAGTTATGCTGTAAATGAACGGTAATACTATGTCAGTTCACATCAATACAAAGACAAGATATTTAACATTTAAACTGATAACACCTCTCTGGAACCTCCACAGGTAAATAGTCAGTAACAGCTGATGGTATGAAAGGGGCGTCCTTGAAAAGCCATTCACATGCAAGGACGGGGAGAGGTTCACCGCTTTGTGAAAAACTGCTGCGGCAAATAGTTGAAGAACATTTCTTAATGAACAATTGCAAGAAATGTAGAGATTCCTCAATGTCCATCCATAATATCAGGAAAGGATTCAGAGAATCTGTAGGAATCTTTGCATGTAAGGGGCAAGCCCCTGAAACTAACACTGAATGCCTAGGTACTGCAATAAAAAAAACAGTTGACGTACCAACTACAAGTTAAGACTCTAGCGTGCAAAGCCACATATCAGCACCATCCATGAAATGCTGCTGACTTCTCTAGGCCAAAGCTCATCTGAGATGGACTGACGTAAAGTGGAAAAGTGTGCTGTGGTCTGACGAGTCCACATTTTGAGTTGTTTTTGGAAAGTATGGGTAGACGGATGTCCGCCAGACTAAAGAGGAAAAGGGCCTTCCAGTTGTTACCAGTGCTTAGTCCAAAAGCAGTCATCTGGGATGATACAGGGGTGTGCTAATGCCCATATCATGGGTAACGTGCACATATGTGAAGGCCCCACTAATGCTAAAAGGTACATGTAGGTTTTGAAGCAACATATGCTTCTATCCAGACAACAGCTTATTTCAGTGAGATACTGCCAAGCCACGTTGCACACGTGCACAGCAGCATTATTTTGGAGTGAAAGAGTGTTGGTAATAGATGGTCTCTGTACTGTACTCAGCAGTCCAGACCTGTTTCCCGTTGAAAATTTGTGGCTACAGTGGAAAACCCTGGACTGCTGAGCATCTGAGGTCGTACATCAAGAAAGAAAAGGAAAGAATTCCATTTTAAAAAGTTCAACATTAAGTCTCCTCAGTTCCTTAACACCTACCAAATGCTTCAAGAAAAGGTGATGTGACACTAGTAAACATGACCCTGTTCACACCCCTTTCAGACTAAATGTACATTTGCAAAAAACAGTGAAATATTATGTCTTTGTGGACTTAAAAAAAAACATTATTATTATTACTGCATTGTGTTTTAGTTACACAGCATCTTTGGAACTGGATTATGTAACACTGGAAGAAGTGAGTGAAAACCAAACTAGCAGTGTTGGGGAAATGACTGTGCCTCGTTAGAACATTTTCACACTGATTTTTTTTTTTCATTCACACTGCAGGTTGGGTGACATAAATGCTTTCACAGAGCCCCCCCCCCCAACCTCCCGTCTGAGCAGAGCCTTGCTTCTTGTGGCTCTACAAGCCCTCTGTCTAAAATTAGCCCTGGTCATTTTCCTCCCTACAGGAAATGACAGGAAATGACTTTGTTGGATTTGGCAGTGGGGCAGCACTTTCTCCAGAGCCTGCTGAGGGGGAGTGAAGTTTTTGAGAAGGTGGACTGAGAAAGATTAGGACCCTGAGACGGATTCAGTGTAATTAGGAGGTGATCCCAGGGAAAAACTTGAGTGTGTGTTTACGTGGATAGCTGCATAATCTCACTGTGAACCAAACACCTCTCTGAGAACAGAGATATAGACGCATCCTTGGTACCCGCTGCTACTGGAAAAGTACCAGTGACATCAGTGCATTTGAAATAAGGCCCCATTAACAGTGCATGTGTGGCTACAGGTGTTGCTATGACTTCAGCCAACATCTTAAGGGATTCAGTACTGGCAACTGAGCCAGCCACAGTAACACAGCAACAATTCCCATTACCACTTAGAGCTGTTTTATCTACCAATGTTAATATAAACAGGAAAAAATGAGAGGTGGGAAAACAAATCGAAGCCCGAGAACAAGCTACAGTAAACTTGATAGATGTTTCAATGTTAAGATGTTCTCCATATGGTGGCTGCAAGTCAGTCCAACTGTGGGGGAGAATCGTACATCAGGATGGCTCCCTAGCCACGTTAGCAATCCCCACAGAGTTGTCCTGTGGTCACATCTGCAGTATGATGGACATTTAGGGCCCAGAGGGGTCAAACAAAGTACAAGTCCCAAAGACAAGGCTCTCCGTTTGCGCAGACATCAAAAGCGGCGGGTTGGAAAACTGAGTTGAAGAGAGTTGAAATGTTCTTATTGTTTTAAGCTTCTCTTGTTGATCATTAATTTAGGCCTCAGTCTGCACTTTTGAAACATTTCCACATTGTTACCGGCCCTCTGTGAAAGGAACAGTTCAACAGTTCTGGGGAAAAACATTTATCACATGGATGGATCGCTGCATGGGCTTACTATGAACAGGACCAGGGGCCCAAGGCCTCACAGGGGCCTGAGTATGAAGTGGCTGTTATAAACATGTCTTGTTAATAAAAACCAAAGGGGTACGCAGTACATTTTCCCTCAATTTAGTTTCCCCCCTCCACTCTCCAGATCTGCACCACTTCCCTCACCTCAATCAATCTTCATCTTTCTCTCCGCCCGTTCCTTACAGTGGCTGAAACCAGACGCCATCACTCTTGCATGGGAAGCTCTCATCACCCCTCTCTCTTATTCACCTCCAACCCCTCGAGGGGAAGGCCTCAGCAGCAGCAGCAGCAGCAGCAGCAGCGGCAGCGGCCAAAGCTGTGTTTTCCTACTGCTTCCACATGACACCACTCCCACCCTAAAAACACACACACAACCACCACCATCAACTTCCTCGACTCCCGTAACAACTCCCATGCTTGAATGCTGCTCAATCCAGTCTCGAAACCGGGGGCCCCTCATCCAGATCCAGTGTCTCTTCTGGATACTAGCCAGGAGGGAACCGATGGTTGACAGACAAAAAGAGGGGAGGAAAGAGAGAGGTAGCAGCAGAGAAAAGACAGAGATATGGAGTGGATCACGGTATGCAGTGGTACAAAAAGGTAGGCAGAGTGAACACAAGCCTCCAAATGGCTCATCAATCCAAAGACTCACTGTGTACTCACTTCAAGAAAAAACAAATCTATGAACTGGAACATACCCAGGGCCCACAGACGTCACTAACAGGGACAACAACACTACCAACTACGCCAGCGAGAACAAGAGGATAATGAGCAATATCTCCATGTATCAGTGGAGCTAAACAGATAGCAGCCGGCCAGGCTATAAATGGAAAATGACTTCATCCCTGGAAATACACCACAAGGGAACCGCACAACACTCCACCTCCTCTTCCTCCTCCTCAACTCCATCGCTCCTCGCCACTCGCTTGTTCTTTCTCTCAACCACTTCGAAGATTACCCCTGCGTTTGTTTGATACATATTTATACTGATGATGCATGCCTGTATGGAGGATTGGAGCAACCTAGATGCTGTTACAGTTGGTACAAGTGTGTGTGTGTACATAAACAAGTGTGTGAAGAGGTTCCACTGACACTATCCCACACAACGTGATAATAACGTCACTTTTCTCACCACACTGTGCATCCTTCTGGAGTGCCTTGCTCCGTGCCAAGATGCCCAGGCTTGTTCCAGTCGACCGTCCAAAACATGGCTTCCCTTACTCACTACAAACAAAATCAACCCATACATAGTTGCAGTGCTGAGTTGGTGGGTGATTATTGGACGTTGTTGGAAAACCACTCAAACGGGAAGATCGGGACACAATCTTTGGGAAAATACCATTTGTCTTTACAAAGCTATTTAGTCGAGGAAATGTGCACGTCTAAGACCACTAATTGGACGAGTGGAAAGCTCGGCTATTAAAGGTTGTCGAGTGAGATCAAGAGATTAGACAAACCTGGAAAAAAGGAAAAGAGCACATTTTTTTCTTCTTGTTTCTTTATCCCAAGTATCACTGCAGTAAACAGTGTTTAGGCTCGGTGCTGTTTGCAAAAGGAATCTGACAGCGCTATCAGATTTTCAGACGTCTGAGGCACGACTCTGCTGCTTGCAGGGCATGGGAACAAACGCTGTTGCCAGATGCTGTCCCAGTATGCAGTTTGGATGGACATCAAGGTGCTGGCGACAAGACAGGCCTGGGCTGTTCACGGGGGCCGAGCAACCTTGCAACCTTATCACTCCTGTAATGGACACCCTGATCTGGACTGCCTATTATGAATCTACATAAAAGGAAAGGCTGCATATTTAAATTAATACAACATTGGTTTTCACTGTAGCATGAACAGTTTGCATTGATTATGACAAAATGCTGCAAGAAGGTTCTGTTTATTTTCTGCAGAAAACCAAGTTGAATAGAAATGAACTCACCCGGATCTTTATAGTTCGCGTTTTCCCTCCACAGTTCTTTTTCAGCAGCATTTTCTGTAAAGAAAAACGAGAATTAGAGCATACGCGACTCGAATAAAAAGCAGCAGCAGCTTTTTTGACAACTGTCTGGATAAAGTCATGCTATGTTTATGTAGATCTCAATGTTGATCCCAATAATAGGCCCATGTCAAAACTATTATGTGAACAATATTCTTTATATTGAAAACATCTAGCGTGATGAGAACTGTGAATTAATATCGAATCGGGAGGATCAAGGAAGTGAGGAAAATCCAGCTGTCTCACTAAACTAAACAGTCAGTCAATGAAGCTTATGCAATATCCTGTCCACGCAGCTCCACTATTCTTCAAAAAAAAGAGAAAAAACAGTGGGGGTGGAGGGACCACACAATCATCGAATTGTCTCGAGTCGGTGAGGTAGCTTCTAAAGGGGGAAGGGAGCACAGGAAAGAATGGAAACACAAGACTCCTGCTGTTGTGATGTGGGAGAGAGCTGGTGTGCACTTGCCCTCGTGCTCACCTCCTGCCAGCCCTTATCTTTTTTTACCAGTGACTCTACAGTCCATGTGGGTGCATGCTGCTCGAACCAGAATTCAGAAAATAAATCAGTACAATATTTCAGCCTCTCAAAAAAAAACCCACTAAAGATATATATGATCAATACTGTGATTCAGTGACTACGTTTTGTTCAGTCAACCACAACAGGCTTACTTTAAAAAAAAACCTTCAATGACATCATATCAAAATGGTCATGGTGCATAACTTCTCTACACTCTCACCACTGCAACAGAATCACACTGTCGACCACCACACACTACTACACACTACACAAACATACGTGTCCAACAGGCCCGGACTTGCCCTCTAGTTACCTGTTGTTATTGATGAAAAATACAAAAAGTGTGTGTGTGTGTGTGTGTGTGTGTGTGTGTGTGTGTGTGTGTGTGTGGCTGGAAATGAATAATTTCTGAAAGAATACACATTGCTGTGTCGTGACTTGCCACTGTTTATGTCTAAATATTTACAGTCTTCTCAGATGTTGAAGCTTATCACGGAAACATCAACACACCAGCTGAGTTTTTTTTTTATTTCTAATTTATTTATTTGCACTTTTGAATGCGTTAATACACAACTGTAATCTTATTTTAAAACCACAAAGTGCCAAAAATATAACTGAGCATGATGTTCAACGTGACAGACTACTCGTCGCAGAGTGTTTTAAGTCTTAGCCAGTTGACTTTCATCATGGAATAGCCGTTTTAATACATTATAAAGTTATGTTATGCTTGGGAAATGGCTGGAAGTAAGGTAATCTAGCACATTGGCTACAGCGTGTGAAAATAGTTCCTCTGAGCAACCAGTGTGTATTTTGTGCACTAGTTTGTGTGCAGAGGTCCGACATATTTCTGAAATGGCCACACAAACAGTTGTGTTGTTCTTTTATGATAATCATGCTAACAATCAATGGCGCTGCTACATCTGAGCAATCGGACACAGATTATCATGCGTGAGGAAGGAGAAAAAAAAACAAGCCACTGAACTTTTAACCTTTTAACCTTGAAGAAAACCGTGAGATTAATAGATGCATGACTATGGCTCCAGTTAACGCTGATCACACTGGGACACAGTAGCCTTGCTTGCCAGTCACTGGCCTTAGATAGTTCTGGATCAGAGGTATTCAAGGAGCAGCACAGCTGGACTTAACATTGCTTTATTATTTTCCTAACAAAATAGGAAATAATTTAATTTAAGAAGCGTTTCTCTGATCACATGCATTTGTGCACTTCTAGTTTATTTGTCTCAAAGTCAGTGGGTTTCTTGTTAGATGCCTGAAATAATGTTAAAACAAGCTTAAGAGATTTTCATGTTTTCTTCTGTAAATGTTCCCGTCTTAAGTTCTGAAGCTTTTATGTCTTAAAAAAAACGTTGGTTGGCAACAAGTGGTTAAACGAGACTAAAGAGGCTGCCAGGCGCATTAAGCATCATCGCACTGAACACTTAAAACTTAGAGCTTACAACGTTGAAGTCATGTGACCATGTTGTAGATTATAGAAGTGGTGTTTTTTTGTGAACAAAATGTGTAAGTATCATAAACTTTTTCCTTGCCACCGTCGCCAAGCACTTGCTCATGGTGGGAATTGCTGAGTCTCAGTAAATAGTATGATTAAGTATGATCTAGACCTGCTCTCCATGTTAAGTGTCATAAGATAACAAATTTAGAGCTCATGTTCTAAAATTATTATATGTGGAAAAATCCCATTAGCTTTTCGCAGTACTCAAAACTAATATCTGACCAAAAAAAGGAAACAAAATGGGAGCAGCTTGCTTCTCCACCATTCACACATATAATGGAGTTCCTTGATTTTGACGCCTTTAAATAACTTTTGTTAAAAAGTTTTTACATCCTGTCATCTTTCTCTCTTAGGTTGAAACTTTCTTGGGTTTAAACTCTGACTGTGTGCGAGACAGACATAAATGGAGGTTGTCCAGCTAAAGGGTTAATGGGAGACTGGAGCTGTGTCTGCTAGCTACCTCTGTAGGCCCCCTATTGTATTCCCTGCAGCACCTCCTATTCCACTTGACTGTGCACACACACACACACACACACACACACACACACACACACACACACACACACACACACACACACACACACACACACACACACACACACACACACACACACACACACACACACACACACACACACACACACACAGCAACAAATTCACAGACAGGAGGATGTACACATGCAGACACAAGAAGACAGGCAGGATGACGCGCCCCCACCCAAGACACACACACACACACACACACACTCTTCCTCTTTTTTTTTCTCACCCCTCTCATTGCTGCCCGCTGTCTCTCATCATCTGTTCTTTCCCTCTAAAAACCCATGGACATATGGACCCCTGAAACCTGCAGTTTCTCTCCCTGCAAACACACACACATACATACACACAGAGACACACACCCTTTCCCATCCACAGTGTGGGCCAACAAGTCTACTGGATTTTAATGATTAGTGGACCAGCTTCTCCATGACTCATTAGTGGCTGTCGTTTTTCTGTTGTTTATTTAATCCTCTCCTTCTGCCTCCACCCCTCCATCGTTTCCCCTCGCTTGCCAGCCTTTGTGAGAAACGAGGGCGGACATCTGCCGTCCGTGCCTCCCTCTCCTTCATCCCTCTCCAGCCAGACCACCGTGGTGGCGCGGGTCTGGCTATGGAAAGGGAAGACTTTGTTTGCTTGTGCAACCGTGCACATTTGTGTGGCTGTGCGTGTGCAGGGAAGTCATTGTGTTTTTGGGACCAAATCCCCAGCCCGACATAACTGTTTGACTTAATCTCCTCTGCTGTTTTCGTACTTTTAATGTTTTAGTACAAATGTTGCTACAGTGGCATGTTAAATATCAAATCATGTGTCATTAGTGTATTTATACATACTTCAACTAACGATGGAATGAATTTGGCATGATAAGGCGTCCTGTGAGTGCTTTCTAGTATTTAGGGCCAGAAAATGAATTTGGTTAAGAGGAAGACGTCGTCATAATACCTTATCAGTGCTTACAAAGTACCTGTGTGCATGTACTTGAGTATTTACATTTGATGCTGCTTTATGCTTCCACTTCACTACAATTCAGATGGAAATATATGGAAATCAGTTCCACCTCCACCAGCTAAAACATTAAAATGTTGCTTACAGATGAACGCATCAGTAATATGACAGTATAACAGTTGAGGAGTTTTTATCCTTTTAAGTATATTTGGTTAAAAACACATACCATAACTTTTTAAATAGGATCTGTACTTGTCATTTTTAAAGTGTGGCATTGTGACTTTTGCTTCGGCAAAGCATGACTTTGCAGTAGTTTAGACCTTAAGAGATACTTTGGACAAAGGTTGGTGATGATAAAATCCAGTCATCAGGTGTTCAACTAACCTGTTGCATTTTCTCCAGGTCCAGACTGGGCCTCCCCGACTCGCCGCCAAAACTGTGCCGATACTTCCTGTAAGGTGCTGACTGATCAAAGTGGGTCAAGATGATGGGCCGCGTCACCGGTTGCACCACCTGCAGCTGAAAGCGCATAGGGGGAGGTTTGAGGCTACGCGGCGGGCTTGAGCTGAAGAGTACAGGGCTGGGGGAGGCAGCCAAGCAAGCACCCGGTTCAACAAGCGGCCTGACGGAGGCGGCTGGTGACCCGCAGCCACAGAGGTCCCGCACCTCCTCGTCACTGGAGGCGCTGCTGTGGTGATCGCTGTGGCGCTGGGGAAGCGCAGACATCCACTTCCTGTTGTCGCCGCAGCTGATGCGTTCAAGCTCTTCTTCTGAAGAGTGGCGATCCAGATTGGCATCTAAAAGGAGGCGGAGGCGGCGTAACCGGGCTGGAGAAAGCGGACCTTGATTGTGCTGCTGGCTGGTGGCCAAGGGGGTGAGGGCACAATTTCTCCGTCTCTCTAGAGGAGTCGATTAAACAGGAAATCAAGTCAAAGGAGAATATGGGGACATAAAGAGTATATTCTCTGTTAGAAATTATAACGTTATAATCGTCTATTTCTAACTAAAACTAGTTAACAGAGTGCACATACCTCTGTCAATCTGTGCAAGCTCTTGGTTCTCCCCCTCTGAGTCATCACTCTCCCCTCCCTCTCCACCGCCATGGTAAGATATCTGCAAAAAGGATTGAGCGTATATACTGTAGGTCAAATATGGCATATGGCAACACCTCAGATGTTTAACCTTTACATCAGTGTAGGGTTGTAAAAAAAACATTCTGGGATCTGTTATGAGAGTCAAAACAATTAAGAAGCAAACTCTTAACAATTATAGTGATTTAATCCAACATAGAGCGAGTGAGTCTTAATTTGGACCACAAAAACCACTAACCTGCAATACAGACATGACCTATAATGAGCTGCTGATGGAAACATTGTCTGAATTTTTCTAAAACCATTTGCGGTGGGGTAATTTCTACAGTCGTACTAACATACAGGATGGATGGCAGCACCAGTTTGAGTCACGGCTCTGTCGAACTTAACTTCTGGCTTCTTTCTTTTTCCCCACAACCTGAACCAATCTGTCTCTTTAAAATCAATTCCTCGTCTGCACCAGTAGCAACAATACAGATACCCTGCAGACTGCAACGCTAAGAGTTAAGTAATGCGCCTCACACTCAGTAATTACCACTCTGAGGCCTCGCCGAGCAGCTGCCATCTGTGCTTGTGTGAGTGTGTGAGTGTGTGTGTGCTTACACGCATACATCCACATAAACATGCACGGTGTCCTCCCTTCTACTCTCTAATTCACACACACACACACACACACACACACACACACACACACACACACACACACACACACACACACACACACACACACACACACACACACACACACACACCTCTTTTTTTCTGAAGCTCTTCAAAAAGAGGGAAAATGGAGAAAGGAACGAGAGGCCTCTGAGCCTGATAAGGACAGACAGTATTCAGTTCAAGTTGAGTGTGAATACCAATGTGTAATTTCCCTGCGCGCGTTTTGGGTGAAAAAAAAAATCAAAAGGCTGTATCTCACTTTTTTTTTAACACTTTAAACGTATCAAAAGTGTAAAATTATTCCCAGATATGTATTTTGTTTTGACAAAGTGGTATACTTTGGCATGACTTCTCACATCCAAAAAAAAAGCTAAACAAGACATTGCAAATAGTATTGTGATCCAGCTTTGTACTGACTACTGCTTTTCAAGGTATTAAATAGCACAGTGCAGGACATTCATTCTAGAGCTCAAGCTGGACCGATACACTGATATCGTCCTATCGCAGATATATCAGTATCAGCGTATATGTTATCTGATATGCACCGATATGAAAAGTGTTTTTTTTTCCTTCTGGTATATAATGAAAAAAAGAAAAAAAAAAGCAGCACAGATTAAAAGAGAAGAAGAAGCTCTCAGCACTGTCAACTAGAACTGATTGATAATGTAGAATATTATACCTTAAATATTCTTTAATAAAGTCCATTATTTACTAGTACAAGTCATGTCCACAAAGAAAATCCACATAGGAAAGGTCTTAATTCATTCAAGTGCAGAGATTTTTTCCAACTATAAATCTATGTCAGTCTCAAAAATCTCATATCGGTCATGCAGCCTAATTTTTCCAGCTACGATTGACGCTGTTGTTAAATATATTTTGGATGAGGCCTTCGCTCTGCCTAGTCTCGTTTTTAACGGTACACGAGCCGTGGGACAGATTCTCAATGAACAGGCTCAGAGCCAGTGTACATGATGAAGAAAAAGAAATAAATAAAATAAAACCATGGCTCTCGAGGAGTCTCAAGTTAAACAGCATCATGAACTCCATAGGAAAATTACACAGAGGAATAACTGTGGGAAGGAAATGTATTTTGGCAAGTTGCTGGCTCAGGGCTTTCAGCTACACCGTACACTACAGTGAATTATTGTTGGGCAGCGTCCACAAAACAGCTGAAATCCTATTAAAAGTCACTGCTGCAGGATACTGAGAATGAAGCGATGCTGGGATCAACCTAATGTCTTCATTGTACTCAGAAGAGAGTTTAGTCTGAGACATTTAAATCTGTATTCACACACTTAGTGATGATTCATCGTACTTTAACTGAGTTGTGCCTTCGCCTGTCTAACCATAAACCGACTGTCAGTTAGATGATACAGCTACTGTCAGCATACTACTCATAGAGCAATGTGCTGCACTTTAATGTGTGTGATTCTTTGAGTATGTAATTTATCTTTTTTTGTAGACTTCAATGTATGCACTTCTTTTGACCTTTTCCCACAGAGCAACCATTGTCTGTGCCTCAGAGGTTGTTCTTGTTGGTGGTGATAAGAAAACAGGAATACAGCATATGTAGACTTGTTGATGTGTTTCAGGCTCTGTCACGCACACAAACAGCCTGTGTGTTGAACAGCCTGCTACTCTCAGAGACTGCCTTACTTTAGTGGCACACCAACACACCATTGACACTGCAACAATACTTGAATAGTCAGTACACTATCTTAAAAATCACTATACAAAGCAGGTCCCCTTCAACGGACCATAAAAAAAAATGCAAATCTCACCTGTGAGTGTAAAACCAAGTTTTGGATAAGTTCCATTCCCGTTCTCTTTTCGAACCCTCCGTCACACATGGCTCTTCTGTGTATCAAAAACTGGCTATCTGACATCAAAATGATAGGGATCGTCTCTCATGACTGGCAAGGAAACTTTGCATGTGATTTCAAGTGAACCACATCTGACATGGCCATTGCTACAGCAAACAGCAGACTGCCTAACTGACAGTCGGCTTATGGTTAGACAGGATGCCAAGGCTTTCCCCGAAAGAAAAACAGTAACATGATTTCACCATCATACCCGACTGTAACAGTCAGATCAGTTCCGAAATGTGGATGTGTTTGTATAATTTCACCTTAAAATACACAAAATGTTCTATTATTCAAAAGTCTTTTATCCTCACAAGTTTAAACACATGTTCAGCAGCTGGATATACAAGTTCTTGTAACTTTGTTTTGCAGGACAAACATTTCTTCTCCTTCTTCTTCTTCTTGTGTTTCTTGTCACTTCCAGTTGTTCATTATTTTTGTTTTCAGCTCCTGTATAATGTACCGCGCTGTGGTTAAGCCTGGATTGCGCCACTCCAACCTGGATACAATGCCTCATGCTATAATCCCTGCAGCTAAGCATCGACACTTAGCCTTTCAAGAGGTTTTTCCTAGAACATTCAGTGTTGTAAAGTTGGCACCTCACGAGAAAAAAATAGTATTTCTGCAAAGGCACAACTGTGACGACAGTTAAAGTACATATGAGCCATGTATATGTGCCCCAAGATAAGGAGCTACATGCAATGGAGAAAGCACACAAACACGCACTGGGTGCATCCCAATCAGATGTTCAAATCGGGACCACCCACAGTCACACCCTTCCCCACACGTTTATTAGTCATTAGCATCGCGTCACGGCGAAAACAAACTGCTGTGACGGAGACGTGTGAATCTGTTAAAGTGGCATTAAAGGAGCTAAATGACCCCTATGATGCTGCTTCCGAATAATAACTTCTGCAACTGCATCATCCAAACATTGTCATCAATCTTATCATGATGTTTCTCTCGTCTAACTACTTAATTTGGCTTCACTGCTGCTTTGCATGATGGGAGAACTGTCCACAAATGATCCCAGTTTTCAGTACGTATACATGCACAGCCTCAATAATATAATTATTTCAGTGCTTGTAGACGACATGATATCGTTCAGAGAGCTGGGGGCACAAGCGAGGTGAAAGTGAGACTGCGTGAATGAAGCATAAAAAACTTGCTTTTGTGCGCACACGCAAGGACGGACAAAGAGTTGTGTGTTTGTGTGTCAAGAACAGTTGAATGAAATCCTTGTCAGTCCCTTGCATCGCTGAGCAGCTTGCTAAGCTGGATCAATGGCAATGTCACAGCGTACACACCACACACGCGCGCGCGCACGCACGTACGTACGCACGCACGTATACCGCCCAGTTCACACACATATCAGCTTTGCTCTGTCCTTTCCAACACTGACATGGACACTGTCACACTCCGTCACCCCCCCTCCCGCGTGAAAACACACAACGCGGGGTCAGAGATGGTTGAGTCTCTTTCCCCTCCACACTCTAGTGGATCTTCCCTGATAGTGCAAGTGTACCGTAAGTAGTCTTGATTAGCGTAAGCTCGTCGGATAGGTACCATAATGTAGCCTAAGAGACATTTAGAGGCTTTTTACTGTAGCAATCCTGAACTGGTCATTCACAGCAAACTTTTAAACAAATCCAAACATATCAAGAACTACACCTAGATTGTTCTTCCTTGACCAGATAGATGTGTTTCCTGATCATGAGGAGTACGACTCCGTTAACAAAAGGTTTGATTTTGAAAAACACGGCCATTTATGGGTTTTACTAAATCTTCTGGGACCCAGCATTTTTTTGGAGCTACAACGGATATGTCTGCCTTTGCTGCATTAGTTTGAGCCATTCCTGTTTTACAGTTTCTCTTCAGACCTCCAACTTTATAGTACACTACGAAATCCCCAAAGTACCCCTTTAAAGGGTCAGGTCAAGTTTAGTGTAACTTCCGTATTAGGTTTGTAGCTTTGGACATAATAAGTAATAATAACTTAGTGCACACTTAAAGCTCCAGTGTGTCAGATTTAAGGGCCTCTGTTTACAGAATATGGCAGAAAGAGAGAGTCCACCATGTTTTTGACGTAGCCCAGAAGAGACTAACTAAACACTGGCTCTGGATAAGGACTGGGGCACCTTAGCAATGAGCAACTACACTGCTGGTTTATTACAACTTCCCTATTTGTTTGGTAGCTTTAGCCATCACCGTGTTCCGTCATATGTGAATGTGACGATAATGCAAAAGAATTTAGCTGTGAAACACAAGCAGTCAGAAGATCAGACAAAACTAAAGAAATAGCTTAAACAATATAAGTTCCAGGCCTCATCACTCCCCCCTATTCACTCCTCCTATCACACTAACCACACCGATGAGGAGAGCAACAAAACACAAACAAAAGTGGGATGGCACACTTTCCGTTGTATCCTCAGGCTGGCTTTTTAAAAAGGCTGGGGGGGGGCTTTGGCACAAAATGGCTGCCATGCGACTCTACAGTTGATTCATGCAGGAAATTGTTGAGGATGGGGGCAAGTTAGTGACTCTGTGCTGGATACAATTCACCCCTGTTGCTCACCAAAATGTGGCATTACGCAAATTCTGCGAGCAGAGAGCATGCAGTAACAATTGGGGGGCACTTACACGGGTTCTTTTGTGGAAAAAATGGGAGGGTAGAGATGTAGATGTCAGGACAAAAATAGCTTGCAACAATAAGTTTTTTTTTTTTTTTTTTTTGCACTGAAACGTTTGGCTTCCATTGCCAACCCACCACTAACACCACCTAGAAACTATAGCCTGTTCCCACTCTGCAGATATGACCCGCACAAAGAGAACTCTGGACAGCGAGTGTGTGTACACATTTACATCCCTTGATGCACTTTTTTCAGATGACAAACAGCTGAAGTACAGTTCATGAATCAACCAGTGTCCATCTGCTGAGTGGGAGAGTTTGTTGACATGCCACATGTTTGCTCATGTGTTTGTGTAGCAGTGTGGATCTCCGGTTTCTTTCTTGTAAACATCTGGCTCCGGTCCCTGTGAAGCCACCAAGAGTACAATTCTTCTCGAACATGGTAATGACCGGGTTCGAGGTGCTTGGAAGAAACCTCCAAACAACGCAGGCTCATATCAGAACACACACACACACACACACACACACACACACACACACACACAGTCTGGTAATTTCCACAGAGGGAAGCTGCGCAGTTTGTTGTCTTGTGGTGTGTGTGTGTGTGTGTGAAAGAGAAAGAGAAAGCGTGTTAATGAACTCACTACAACCCTGTCAAAGCAAGGTTACAGGCTCAATATGTGGCGTAGTAAAATGGACTGGGCAAGTCACAAGACAAGAAGTAAAAGCCACGCTGCTCACACGCAAGCTCCTTCTTCTCCTTCTGTTGGTTTCAGTGCAGCATCCTGACAACCTGTCTTTGAAGACATTACAACGCTGGCACACTTACCTTCAGGTGGAAGGGCTGTACTTCATTGAGTGAATGTCTTCTTAGCTTCTTCGTCAGCGTCTTTAGCATGTTTTGTTTGTCTTGTTTTTTTCCTACGTAGCTTATGGCTTATCCCCTACAATCACGTTGTTGCGTAGTGTCTTCTTCTTCTCGCTCACCGCAACTTCATTAGTAGCGAGCACGAGCGACTTTACACATGAAATAATAATAATTAAAAAAAAAGAAGAAGGCACGCGAGACTATCAGTCAAACGGAACCAAACACACACACACACACACACACACACACACTAAAAACAAAACAAAAAGACAGTGTGAGCAGCTGTACTCTTTACTCTGCTCAAGTTAGCTTATGGCAAAAAGAGTGACACACCGACATTTGTTAAACTGCGTGGCTTGTTTTCTCAGAGGCTGTGCGGAGCAAACTTGTTATTTTCGAGTTCATTAGATTCTCCGTTGTTGTTGAAAGTCCCGTTTTTTTTTCTTTCCCTCACTCATCCGCAGCCTTTCCCTAAACTCGCCCCCCGGAGAGCTTAATTCAAAAGATGCTTTGGGAATATTTAAAAAAATAAAATAAAATAAAAAACAGGCTATCAACTTGTTCGCATTCAGACACACGCACACACGCACACACACACATACACACAGCCGAATGCACGACCCAGCTCCACACTGAGTGCTCCTCCGAGCTTGAGCGTCCTGCTCTCTGATTGGCTGCCGATCGTCCGTGATGTCGATTTTCTTCTCTCCAGGAGGAGGGCTGAGAGTTAAAGTCACATTATCTTGTCCGTTTACTTCCTCTTTTCGGGTCAGGATTATAATTTATATGCAGCAAATTAAAAAAAAAACAGAACAGATATGTGGATCTGATAAAGCAACCTTTAGAACTTTAAAACAATGAATCTGTAGCCATTGGGACAATAATAAGGTAGTTGACGTCAATGTAGGTGTAATTGATAACAGAAATCAATGCTGTGTTTCATTTAAGTTTGTATTGCCTTACTTGGACATTTAAAACAACACTGCATAAAAATTGGTATTTTTTGCAATTTGTTTCCCCCCGTTTCAGTTTCAGTAAAAAATGAACAGCTGTACACAGGTATTTGTTATGAACTCTATTACTTATGTTAACAAACTAGCTTTAACTTTGCTAACAAAGTCAAATATCAGGCAAGTGCAACAACAAAAGCCATAGCAGCCAGTTAATATTATTTACCAGTCTAACAGAAGAGATCCAGCTTTTTCAACCTTTTATTTCATGAAGCTAGAGAAGTGAACAACTGCAACAACAACTTGCTCAATCACTCTCTTCTTAGCTTCTTTTCTCAACATCTTTCTGGTCTTTTCCCCTTCTGTCTATTGAGTTTTAAACCCTAAAACCACTTTCTTCAGATGACAAACATTATATATGGCTATTTAGTAGTGTTGTTTATTGATTCAGGCTCAAATCAAAGCAAAGTATTTGAATTCTACATATTGTGCTATAAATATGCATAGCAAACGCCCTCTACTGGTTGAAACTTGGCTATTGCAATTGAATTTCGCTATTGGCTGATCCGTAGCAGCTGGGGGCAGATTTCATCACCAACCAGCCCCTGACTCCACATCCCCTCCTATAAAACTTTGTGTGGTAAAACAGTGTCTCCTGACTGTAGCCTATGTAGCCATATGAAACTCAGTTGCTATCATAGCTAATGTTACAACACATTTACCACACAGAAACCTTTATAAACAGTCATGAATGTCTTGAGAGTCTTAGCTACTTGTGGCTGTTAGCTCTGACGCTCTACTAGCACTCAGCTAACAATACAACAAAGGTACCAAACAGAAACTAGTACAAATGAATGTGCTTCAAGTGAATGTCAAAGCTTCGGTTCTGTGTCCAGCATGGACAGGGAGCATTTGACAGCAGCTGCTCATACCCAATAAGTTCAGCTACCTAACTAACCGGCAGCTGTATTCCTGTTAAACTGAGCGGTAGTCTGTCATTCCAATTGGCGTACCTCCCACATCACAATTACATAGCCATGGGGCTACTCCACCTATAGTGACTGTCCTCTGCTGCATTTTTTAAATTAGCTGGGAGAGTGGGAGTTGACTTTCAGAATTTTGGGGTTCACTTACATCCTACACACTGGTGCTTGAAAGGACCAGTGTGTAGGATGTGGTATCTTGCACTTCAGTTGCAGATTGCAACCAATTTGCCTTCAAGCATGTGGAAGAAAGCGTGGCTGTTCAACGGTGAATCCAGTGGACCCACTCCCTCTGTAGTTAACGACTGATAAGTTAACAAAAACTTAACAATTCCCATTTTAAGGTGATTACATACTAATGAAAATCTAGTAATGAATATTCAATCTCTGCCAGTTTACACAATGGACCTTTAAATGGAATGGAGCCATTTTGATTAGTAAATTACTCACACCTGTGCTTTTCCTACTATGGAAAGTCAAAATGTGTGCAATGTAAAAACATATAGTCTATGTGTCTTTAGAAAGAGTATAAACTGAGACCCTGTTATTAATCTATTTACATGATCTTGAAATGTACTAAAGTACAAACTCAAATGTACTAAAGTATTCAGTGTCAAAAGTACTAAATACAGGAAAATGTTACGTTGTTTGATAATTAGGTTATTTGATTATAATCATTGGCCATGCATTGCTTTGCAATATGTATACATGTTTTCATTTTAAGTATTTTAAGCTAATCAGTGTGTTTTGTGATTAAATCTTAATTTGTAAAGTAACTAATCATAATAGTTTCTTGTTTTAAACAAAGGCTTATTTCCACTATTACATATGTTATATATATTTACATTAAAGACATATCCTTTTCTGTGATGCCAAGGGAAATCTCCTCTTACAACTTTAAATTGCATTGCTGCTATAATTAAATTCAGAGTTATTACCCAAATGAGATTACTATTTATAACTGTTAGAACCGAGTTTTATACTTTGTAATATCCTGGGGCAAAGTGTAGAAAACTACACAAAGGACCATGTGGGAGTCATAAAGGCAAAAATGTTACTATATTTGTGGATTCTGGAACCTGTAACATAAAAACATAATGTAGTGTCGATCTTTTTTTCTTTTTTTTTTACGGTGGTTAACGTTCTTTTTTTTTTTCCAGCGGGTAACAACAACCAGACCATCTCGTGAAACCAGAGAGACAGACAGAGACAGAGAGAGACAGCGGGAGATGTGAAGAAGGAGAGTATGTCAGGTATAATTGGTGTAAGTGGGGCATCCAGTTTCAATGATGTCATGCTTTGCAAGCAGTGTCTCCTCTAAGATGCTGTTGCATGTGCACATATGTTTCATGCCTGTTCTACACTGCAGCTTCATTTTGTTGTCAGAAAAAGACAAGAAATATGCTTTGTCCTCCAAAAATTCTGCATTACAACATAATAATCAACTTTTATTATTCATTCAACATCTTCCAACCATTACTGGAACTTTTTTAGATGGCAGGATTAATGAGTTTCGTTGTTTGCCTGTTCATTTGTGGTGGCTATCACTGCTCTTGCCAACATATCCAGCACTACTGTGTTTATTCCCCAAACCTGCTGTTGTAAAAATCAGCATATCAGATTCATCATAGAAACTTTAGTTTTAGCCAGTTCTTCTTTGCTTATCACTCTGCTGCTGTTGAACACAAAAACAAAGTGCTATGCCTTTAAAAGCTTCTGCCTCACTCTTTTTTGTTTTTGTTTGAGAGGCTTTCTCATCTGACGCCTCCGGTCAATGACCTGGTAAACTTTTCAAGGAACCTGTGACTTGGCTCCAGGTCAAGCTCAATGCAAATCCAATTTGCAGCTGAATATAGCCAACAAGCCATCAATACCCATGGCCTGTGTAAGCTGAATTACACAATGTTACAAGAGTTGACTTTTTTTTATAATATAATACAAACTGTCCAAAAATATGACAAAGAAAAAGTGCATCATAGTTATGATGATTTGTATTGCTTGTCAAATTGTTTAAAGAGACCAAAAGGCTTGCTTGTACCATTTTGTTTGTTCTTGTCTTGACACTTTTGGCCACATGGGGGCAGCGTTTGTATTCGTGCAGAGGCGAGGAATAAATGGATTACTTCAGAGCAAAGATCCTGGCCTGTACAGAGAAACACAAATCCTTTGAACAGCATTGTATGGGTTTGGTGGAGGTGGGTGGTGTAGTCATGTTACTAATATGACCTAACTAATGTCAAACATCATGACTTGTTGTTTGAAAAATTGTCATCTGAAAAGAGAATAAGAAAAAAGAGATCAATATGTATCCCATAAAGACGTAAGTCTTTCACCCAGAGTGCATCACTGAAACAGAGACGTCTCTCCGAAGAATGGATTAAATTAAGTTCAACCAAGTAAAAAAAAATCCTAGTTTATGTCAGAAGAGGGTAAAAATTGAATAACTCCTTTGGAAGCCCCAGATACACTAACCTCTGGTTTATTATTTTGTGATTGGTCTACATAAAACACTACAAAAACATGCGGCATGTGATCATAATATCACCAGTAGTAAAACACAAAACATTTAACATAGAGCCTCAAGTTTCCAAAGAGGCCACCCCGAAGGGCGACTTGAGTATTTTTCAACCTGGTTCCTATATAATCTCATGTTTGTATGTTTCTTTCTCACTGAATACTGCATGGGGAAAACGTGTAAACATGGGAAAATAGGTTCCAGATTAAACAGGTTACCCTA